>JBAMHW010000006.1:11504074-11550661 GCA_037177495.1 Rhadinocentrus ornatus | reverse complement strand
ATAATAGAAATGCTACAATTATAGTAAATGTTGAACTTCAGACCTGTGCATTACATTAAATAAAGGAGAGAAAAAAAGTAACGTTGTCTTGGAGACTGCGAAGAAGTGAGCACACAACTGTTTTCCATTTGTTACTACAAACAGGTTGAGTCAATGGCAATATAGAAAAAAAAATCTGATAACAAATAATACTAATAACATTCTGCAGCTAATAGTAGCTCCAAGTCCATATATTCACATGAATACCTCTGTGGAACACCGTGTATTGACTTGGCCGTGAATCCTCCTTACACTATTATGCTTAGTTTTGTTCTGTCCCTCTCTTGTTTCCTTTGTGCTAGATTTGGCTTGCAGAGAAAAAAGCAGACACTTTCCTGATGCAACACCCAGTCACCTTCCAGCACAATTCACAACATGACAGAGGCACTATATGGTCTAGATAATGTTTTTGTTGTGTGTGCTCCAGCGAGAGTGATGGGGGTGAAGAGAGAATAAAAGAAATAGACTGATATAACTACATAATGTAGTATTATGCCGATAGAGGCAAGTATCCACAAGATACTAAGAGAGTGGCCTGGAGGGATGGAGATAGTCCACTCCTTCTAAAAGTACACCACCATAATCTGTCATCCTCACCCCCCAAATTTTCTTCCATTTTGCATAGCAGGGAGACCATTGTTAGAGAACTATTCCCCACTGGTATGTAGGTCTTTTTCCCCCTCTATGCACAAAATGGCAACTAAATGTCAGACTTCTGTTCTAGTCCAAGTTCACCTTTATTGTCCTGTCTCATTTGCATGTTGATGAGAGCTGGCAATATGAGGAGAAATAGTGCTATGGACCACTGAGGAGAAAGGAGCCATTCGGTTAGTTTGACTGCTTTGTTATAGCTGACTGTCCCCAACAGTCGCATAAAACACAAGCCTGACTGGTTGCTTGCTTGCAGAACATACAACCTTATTCACTGCACTTGCTACAACAGCACAATCTGAGCATCTAGAACAAAATGGGTCGGCAGCGAAAATTCTTAGTTTGTAGTCTGGGTGGCAGATGGGCAATGGGCAAGTGATGGAACAAACACAAGGATGGAGAGAGGCTAAGTGAGATGTAATTTACACTGCCAGCAACCGTCTCCAATTAGGCTTTTTGGTGCTTTCAGAAGCCAAATTAGTTAAGGGTAGCCATCTATACTTTTTACTGTAACATCACTATAATGTAAACAATTTCCTAATGCTGTCTTTCTCTACTGCTTGATCAGTCCTTTCCTTATTCTCTCTGTTGCTGTGTCTCTCTTAACCCTCTGCTTCTCTCTCATTCTTAGTTTCATATCCCCTTCTCCCTCTGTGTTTTGATTAGTTTCCTCTGTGCTTTCAGAAGGGTGCAAGTCAATGCCTCTTGGGAGAGCAGACAAGGCAGCACTGTTTAAATACTCATTGGAACTTACAAAGGCTGATCTGATAGAATTAGGTGGAGAGTTGAAAGTAAGATTCCCGGCCCAAAGCAGCCACCTCAAATTCCCAGTCGGATCCCCTTCTTGATAGAGGTGACTGACATGTGAGGGAAGAAAAGTGTGCAGAACAAAAGCACTAGAGTGCAGTGAAATTATATGTGTGGAACAATCTTAGCTATTGTATTTTTGTATTTCATTGTAATCCTGGCAGTTTCTTAAAAATATATATATTACTTAAATGTAGTAATGACATATAAAAGAGTTTCAAGCTGTGGTGAAGGTATACAGTATTTTCATCCTTTTTTGTTTTATCTATTTGTCTGCAAGTAAAAGCAAAAACTACAGGTTCAAATATCATAAATCTTGCTTAAAAGGTTGAGCACAAGCCAAAGACGACACATTCAGATCACTTTCATTAAAACTGGCCTTGGTTGAGAACGAACCCCTACCTACCATCTTTTTTATGTTTTATTTATATCCTGTTCATAAAAGGAAAGAATTTTTCTTGCATTCTTAGATTGTTTGAGCATATTTTAGTTACAAGTAAGCTTGTGATGTGAAAGCATTTCAAGAATTTTCCTTGTAGCTTGTGTTCAAAATGTTATGCTTGAACAAAAAAAGTCAGCTACAGAGTGTCAGCAATCGCCCTTTCTTTAATCACTGGATGCATTCAAGAATATTTACCTTAAGATTTAAGGTCAATTAAACTGAATTCAAAGATGCCTGACTGACACTTTTCATTGTTTGAGAAACTGTTGCTGATTGAGACGCCGTCAGCAATGTTGGAGGTCAGCAATATTCGGTTACAGCAGTTTGAGTGAAATTAACTTGGGAAAAAGATCTTCTCTCCCTAATTCGAGCATAGAAAATAATCACCCAATTAAAATGGCTGAATGAAGCCCCTGCAAACAAGCGGCAATCAAACCTTTTCAAGAGAGACGCGTGAGAAAATTAATTTGTTGACGTTTCATGAAAAAAAAAAAAAGAATCAGATTTCTGTACATTCATGTCCTATTAATAAATGAAAAGAAAAGAAAAACAGTCCTAAGGAGTTTGAATAAGCTGAGAGGCAAGCAATGAAATGAAAGAATAAAATGTCACAGTTTATTTACAATATCCAGATGATTTGGTGGTTAACTGGATTTCATGCTTTCCAACTATGTATTTCTAGGTAAATATTTGCGTCTATGATAAGCGTATTTACAGTCACTATTTCATTTATGAGTCCATTACAATTTGACATGCTTTAATATGGGGAAAAAGAAAGTCTCATCATCCCAGTCTCATCAGAAGACACATGGTTCAATACAAAATAGTTTCATTATCTGTGGTTGTAAACTGTAAAAGAGTAATGTAGCTCTAAAAGGTTGTTGTTTTCTCTTGGGAAAAGTTTACATGACATCAGAGAATCACAGGGCAAATTTACATAAGAATGTGAAAGCTATAATCGCGGAGTTTCTTATAACTGTTTAACAATAAATTCTGTAGTATGTAGACTTAATTATTTGTATGCAACCACATACTTTGTTTTTACACTAAACCCTTGCAGGTAAGAGCGTCCCCCCATACTCTCCATCTTTCATACTTTTCAAGCATCTGTGGTTATCTAAAACCTTAATAACAATAAGGTATAGAAAGCAGAAAACATTATGAAGTAAGCTGCAGGAAAACGTTGGATATAGACATGCTGAAGAGTCAAATTTGAAGTTTATAGCAGAGTAACTGTAAAAAGTTTAGCTTTTAACTTTAATAGTGTTCTTTTGCAACGTTGACCAGTGCAGCCATGTCATCATTTGTCTTTAGATAGAGTAATAAATATTAATTAATTATTAATAATGATCTATAATCATCGCGTAAATTGTTGGAGCATTTGGAGTTTTTTGTTCTTGTCCTTTCAAAGTGTGTAGTTCTGATTAGTCAAAAATGGCTGCATGCAAGACAGCTTTGTCAATAAATCTGAAGTGTGAGGTTTGTTCTTTGCAGCTCTGCAGACCTTTAACATGGACAAAAGATTGTAAACTAAACTTACAGCAAGGTAAAAAAAAGACAAACAACCTCCTAAATCTTAAATCAAACCTACTGAATGCAAAGTATATACAGTGCGTTAGATATGTACACTACTTCATTATTAATCAAGCAGTCTCCATGTTTTCATTTTCTTTAGCAATCTGGTCTGTGTATGACTTGCATGAGGAAAAAGGCAGACCCCACTCAGTCAAATACGTGCCAAAAAACTGTTTTAAACAACACCTAACATATATATTTAGCCGCTAAACAAATACACCATCTTCCCTAGAATTCCAAACAGTTTATCAACAGAGTTTGTTACATATCCTTAAGCCTAAATTAATATCTTATCGCACAGATGAAATTCATAAATATCTGTGACTACACAAACAAACGTAATGTTATATTTGCTTCAGTCAAGCAGTAACACACTCATTTCAAAGGCATTTCCTAATGTGCTTGATCACTATTCTTCTGCTCAAAGGTTTCCCATCAGCACTTACAGAGAATCTGGTAAAGGTAGCAACTTGCCCTTGATTTTAATTAGAACAAAAAAAACATGTAGTATTTGCCTACCCCATGGCCAGAAACAAAATCTGCCTTCATTATAATATTGGTTAAAATGATAATTTGCCATAGACCTTCCTTTAATAAAAAAGAAAAAAAACTACCAAGGTTATGCTCTAATGAAGACTGTAATAAGCTCTGATCTCATCAGGGAGGTTAACAGTGGATTATGCAGAGAGCTTCGAACTATGCTTTTAAACCAGTTAGAACAGTCACACTGTTAGGGCACAGAGTAAACCCATCTCCTAAATTAACTTGGTGGTTATCTGACTTTTTAATGTGAAATCGCTTTAAAGGCAAAGTGCTCTTCACTTTTGCCTTGTAACAAGAATAATGTATAATGTGTATGTGAATGCTGGTGAGGCATTACTAATGCATCTAAAAGGCTTGTTTTAAATGTCACTGAGGGCAAACACATCAACACAGGTAGATTAAGTTTGCCTCTGGAGACAAGCGTGCATGCAGACACACACCTCGCGTGCCGTTGAAGAACAGAGTCTGTCGGCGGGGATTCTGGATGACCACAATTGAGCCATCGTAGTTCTGCAAGCGACAGGAAATCTGAGCTGTGCCTCCCTCCAGGACTGTCACATTCTCTGCCTGCACCGCCTGACAACGGGCTGAAGGAGAAAGAGAAAGACATAGACGTTATTACAGTGATACAGAGGTTGGATGATAGGGAGGAAAAAAGAAAATTAAACAGATGCATTACACAATAAGATCAATTCCCAACTCTCTTGAGATGTAATCTTTTAAAATAAGGTACTTAAGACATACTCATTTACCTCCTATTCATCATGCGGACACAACAAAGAAAGCAAAGGAAAAGAGGAGGAAAACAGAGGAGGAGACAGAGGGACAGAGAGAAAAGATTGAAAACCAGAGAGATGACACTGAAGGATTCAACAAGTAAAAGAGGGTCCTTATGAGCGATACGTTCATATAATTATAATAGGGATGATTATAATTACTGCCATTCATCTCTTACCGTGCAGAAACTCTCACGTACTATAACAGCCATATTGCCTCTAGCTAGTCTAACAGAACGCATCAACACATGTTTGAATGTATAATGCCTTATTAAATCTCTAAGAGGCTACTACTCTATTGCAATTTAGACACACACTCATGAATATGGACAGAGACAGTCACGCCTTTACAGATCATGAAACTGCAGCTCTGACACTAGGTGTGTATTAATAGTTAAAATGCTGCTTTATTGCATGAGTCTGTGAGATGTAGAGTTCTGAACCCAAGGTGGAGGCCTTGAACGCACATCACACATTCATAATGCTGTTCATCATCCTGGTGCAAGCTAGAGCAATTGATTACACTCCATTATTCAAATGTAATGGCTCTTATTAGAAAGGCATGATAATGCATCAGCTTCAGCACTTGCAAGTGAATACACTTACACATAGTCACATTTATGAACACATGCTCCACATAAGTACTCACCTGGAAATGAGGACAGAGACATAATCGCACATTCACACAGAGGGACAGCTACAGTTCCAGAAACTTTCTTACATAAATCTGTTAAACAAACTTGCCCCAGTCCCTAAGCACAACAGTTTTAGATGAGGGGGCTGAGGCGTGGCAGGGGGGCTCTTTGATGTTGCTGAAAGCTCAAGAGTCAGTAATGAGGAGGCTGATTATGCTCTGATTGTTGCACCCTCTGTGTTTGTGGGTCGGGCTGTTGACATGACTCCGCTAAGTTTCCCTATGGCTTCAGCCAGTGGTGGAATGTGATTGCCTTCAAGAAGAGATCAGCTTGCTGGCTTTTCCAAACTAGTATTTACCCATTTGCATCCCCTCCCTTTCTGGCAGAGTGCTGGCCGCAGGGAGGGTTTAGAGAAAGAACAACATCAATACTGAAGTGCAATGATGAAGCACGCAATGAGAAGAGCCAATAAAGGCGACAGGACTATATATATTTCGCTGCTGAGTAGAACTGTGTCTCTGAGCTCTGTAAAACACCTTCAGATAGAGGGAAATGCTGCGAGACAAACAGATGGTGGCTGCCATGGAAGGAGTTGCTGACTTGACTGCTTTGGGCCAAAATGCAAGATGTCTATATCTGCAACTGAGCATGTCTTAACTTTGTGTGTGTGTGTGTACAATAGTTTGGCATACGTGGTGGGTGTGTAAATCCAAAGGTTGGCATATTGCAATTAAGCTACTTTGACATAATCTGATCCTTCCAACTTCATCCACATCCAATTCTCTTCTTGATTTTAATCTGTTTTAATTAAATACTCAAAGCTCATGTATTCATCACATCAGGGGAAACAAGGAGACATGGTGGATATTGAACTGAAGACAGAAAGAAACCAAGAGGGAATAAAGACAAAGGGGACTCTAATACTCTGTGGAACTGAGAAAAAAAACTTGACAATTACCACTAATTGAAGTCATTAATGCTCCTATTCTCTGCATCAATATTGTGATTCATATCAAGGGCCATAAAAGTCTGCCACTGCCATCCCAATTATTTTTCTAATGGCTGTTATTACTCAACACCATAGCAACAGGCCAGGGTGTGCTTCCATTGTTTTAACCAGTGCTTAGTATAAAAGTGCTGCTTTGCATCCTGATAAGGTCAATGTGACGTGTGAGGAATTAGTGGCTCATTCGAACCAGGACTTTTAGTGGGAGAGCAACTTGTAAAAAAAAAAATAAATTGGTCTGAAGTTGGTGTCAGGGATGTAGCCATAAAAACAACTTAGCTGTCCATTTTTAATCCTGTTTCTCCGGACAGCTGTCACCCCTTTAAAGGAAACTAGGTGCTGTGGCATAGCTGTAAAACTCAAAGAAAAGCGACGCAGAAAAAATAAAAATGAAAAAGCATTAACAGCTTTGTCAGCTGGTACGACTGACATCCGCCACCGCCTGCTGAGAGATGCTACCCAGGACCACCTGCCGACTGCTGGTGGGTGATCAGCATGGGTGAAGAGAACAGAGGGATGGAGAGACATGAGCGAATGAGGTTTCTAACCAGGGGATGATAGCAGGAAGTTAGGAAATGATGGGTTGAATATAATAATGCAGCTGGTGGGGGCTGGACAAAATATACGAGAGATGACGCATATTCCTCCACTTCTGCACATAACGCAGCTGGGTAAGGCACTTAGGTTTGACTGTAGGTTTTATAGGCTGCCATTCACATCAAGGCCATGAGCCTGTGCCTCTGATCACTAGCATATAATCCACAGATAGAGGGAGGGGGAGCGAATCAACCTCTGTGACAGAGGTATTAATCTCAACCCCATTAAAATCTTTGCCCATAATAAAATACTCCACAAGCGCAGACTCATATTAAGAGAGAATGCCTCAAGCAATCGATATCATGGTAGTGCACTGACGGCTATGATCAACGGATAAATAAAACTAGAGGGGGAACACAAACTATTACTTCTCTCATCAACCAAGCGGGGGCAGTATTTCATAGCAGTGTATTGGTGCCCTTTCATCATCTATGAAGCCTCACAGCTCCAGAAAATATCTTACATCAATAGATGTTTCAGAGTGGTCATCATATCAAAATACATAAACAAATAAATAAAAAAAAAGCAAGCAATTTCATAAGACAGGGCTATTCAGGGGCCTTTCCTAATGGTCCCGCAAGGGGCTTGAGTTATAAGCCAAGAGAGGCAGGGGACAGAAGAAGAGGGGGGGAGTAAGAGTAGGTTTAAAGAGGGGGATTTGGGAGGCAGCCAGGTGGACTGCTGGCTCACAGTTACTCACGGTAAATTCTAGAAACTGCCTCACTGGTGCAGGGTTAGTAGGCTGAATTACCACCTTGCTGTGCACTTATTGCTCTCTGTCCAAGAGTGGAGAAAAGTGAGGACTGAACAAAAAGACAAGCCACATAAGGGATAAACTGTCTCCATTTGGCATAAACAAGCCCTCTTGTATCCTTGAATCAGTGCAGTCACCGTCACCCAATTCATTATCTGTCATTATCTTTCAATTGGAAGTGGGCCAAGAGCTTGTGTTTAGTTTGCATGCTGGCCATGGATTTACAAGGGAATCAATGCCGGAGACTACAATGTCTAACCTTTTATGTTGTTGCTGCTTTAATTAAAACAATAAGATTGGCTTATAGTTCCAACTCATGTGGGGTCATCTGTTGGCAACTTCTCCATCACTTCCCATCTGGACATACTGTTTTTGTTGCAATAATCCCAGGGGTCTGCGTGGCAAGCCTTGTTTGCACAGTATCTATGCAAATGAAGCTTGCTATGTTTATGTGTGTGTGTGAGTGTGTATACGAACACTTGCTCTAGGTTAATCAGAGTTTGCAGTGCACTGACTCCATGAAAAAGCTGACTTTGAGGTTCTTCTCCTCCAAAACTCCCTCGGTAGACCTACATGTTTCTCCCAACTCCTCTTCCCCCCTTTCTCTTCTCAGTCTAAAATTATCACTCCATCTCTCTCAGGGAGCCAGAACTCTGCCAATCAAAGAAAAATGCAAAGAAAAAATATCTCCCTCTATAAATAATGCATAATCCTTTACAAATCTTGCTGTCATCTCTCTCTTTACTTTCATTCCATTACTTTCTCCTGTCCTCCTTTAATTTGGCTCCCCTACCCTCAGCCCTTTTTCGAGTTTTCTGGGGATTTTTTTTTGTTTTGTGTGTGTGTGTGGGTGTGTGTGTGTGTATATCCTTCCCATCAAGTCACAACATTCTCCTCTCCTACTGCCTTTGTGTCTAATCTCATTCTCACATCTGCCTCTTTCTCTATTTATTTAAACCCATGGTCTCTCCATCCATCTCCTCCCTACCTTCTGCCTGATCTGATCCTTGATTTCTCCCACCTTCATTGTCCCTTCTCTTTTTTCCCGTCTAGTTCCTCCTCATCTCCCTTATCTTTTATTACATCGTTCATCATGCATCTTTCTCATTAGAGCCATCCTAGAGGTCTTCTTTCCCCTGTTTCTTTCCCAGGACTCAAGAGAATTGTTGCAACTCTTCTCTCTCCCCTGTTATATGGCGTCTCCTTAACCCTGTCCCTTGCTTCTTTTCCTCTCTTGATGTAGTTTTTCCTGCTCGTGCAATCGCTTCTTTTCAGACTGCAACACGCTTTCATTCTCCCTCGCCATCTCTCATATTCTTCCTTTTTTTGTGACTCAGTGTGAATCTTTTCCTGCCTTTCTGCTGGTTTTATCCGCACACTCTCCTTCGCTAAAGTGATTTGTTCTGCAGCTCAAGTCTGCAGCATAATCGTGCTGTTTTTATAGTGTGCTGGGAGAGCGGAAGAGCGGAAGCAAGGGAATGATGGGGAGCAAGAGAGTGAATAGGACAAGTAGACAAAACAAATGATTGGAGTAAGAAACTAAATTTTTCCACCTTCTTTCATCTTCCTCTACTTTGGCTTCATTTAATTGCCTGTCATATAGCTCAAACTTCTCCTCAGTTTCTTTTCCTCCTTCGGGGGCAAAACCTTCCAACATTTTCTCTATAACCTTATGGTTCACAGCTAATCAGTAATATCTGCATAAAACTATCCCTTTGCTACTTTTGAGCTCTCAGTGGAAATGTTTATCTTTATTTATTTATCTTTCACACCCCAATATTAGATTTAAATTTAGCTTCCTAGTCACGCAGCCCACCTGCTTTCTATTGACATCTGTTGTCTTTTTTTTCATCACATGTATCTTTTATGTCTTGCACACTTACCCCTCCTTTCCACAAATCTCTTATTTTGACCTTCTCATCTTTATGTCTCTCAAGCCCTTAAGCATATTTCAATCACCTTGTCCCTCTCTTGCTTCATCCTTTTTTCTTCCATCCCTGCTGCATTGTCTCAGGTTGAGCATTCTCCTCTCTTCTTTCCACCCATCCCATTACTTGCTGTTACCCTCACCTCTTACTCTCTCTTTTTTCTTTTTCATCTCTTTCCCCCCATTTTCTCACAGCCAAAGCTAGTTAGCTCAGTCTCCTGTGTAGCTCTTTATTGTGTGGGTCTGTGACGGCCCCAACAACCCTGCGACAATGGCCACCACACACCCCAACAGCGGCTTAAAGGAAATTTACAGGGCTATTACACAACAGCAACCACACTGGAGATTCACCACAGCCAAAAGCACTCTTAACATCCTTTCAAAATCCACCACATGGCTGCCTTCCCTTTTGCTCTGCACATGATGTGTTTAATGATGATGGGTTTCTGCGTGAAACAGAAAATGCACGGAAGTGTGCATGCATATAAAACCAAGCGTGTGGGAATGTGTGTGAGCCTGTATGAAACCGTTTCAAGATTGTATGAGAGAGAATGTAAGTTTGAATATTCAATGCCAAACAAAACTGCCCTACTGGCATGAATTACATAACCAAGCTGACTGCCAAGCAACAACTTATTCTTTCTTCTTCACTCCCCTATTGTCACCCCCATCCGGCATCTCCCTCAACATCGACACAAAAAAAGCAGTGAAATGAGGTTTTGGCACAGAGGAAAAGCTCAGCAGTGCTATGCTTGTTTATCAATAAGCAGAAGGAAAACGAAATAAAGAAGAAAAATATCTTACTAGATTAAATAAAGGCAGGAGGTATTAATAGTAATATCCCTCTACTTCTTTCTGCTTTTCTCTGCTTTGTGTTCAATCAATCTTATGACTCTTAGTTTCATACAACTCCCTCTGAGGCCTTGTCTCTTGTTTTATCTTTGTACCAATCCCCTCCATCTTTGTCTTTTTTTTTCAAACACAGAATGCACTGTTCTTCATCTCTGTCTCACTTTTCTCTCTTTTTTTCTGCCTCAGCTGCTCCCTCCCTCACACACAGCGCTACTGGCCAAAACCTTCCTTCCTTCAGTCAGTCTGTCTCTCTCTCTTAATATACACTGGTCTCTTGAACTTCACTTTTCCACCTCATTTTCTCTATTTAACAACCTTGCCATTTGATTCACCATATCACTACTACTCAAGTGTTCAACTTTTCTTTTGATTAGATTCTTCTGAGAATAGCTGAGAAAATCTCAGATTCTTTCTTCATTGGTCTGTTCTTATTGACATTTCCCTTTGAGCCTACAGTCCATCTGACCATCCCAGCTTTTTCTCTGTCTGGTCTCCTTTCAACTTCCTGAATACAAAGCACTACTGTTTTTGTTCTATCGCCATCTCCTGATCTTAATTAGCAATCCTGAGTTAATTGAAACCTTTTTTTTGACAAATATCATCATAAGCTATCCCCCCCTTTGGTCACTGCACACAATCTCATTCTGTATAACTTCACACACATTACAATCATATTCACAAATTTGCTCTTTGTTTTGTATAAAACAAACATTACGTTTACAGCATTCAGATGTATATCTGCAGGGGTTTCATTTAAAAGAACAAAGAGCTTGTACTTACTCCAAATCCTGACAATAATTTGAAATAAGTGAACACTGCGTGGTCGTTCCCCTGACTTATTTGGTTTGTAATGGCACCTGACTTTTCCTGCTGGAATCAATACTACACATCTCATCTAATTTGCGTGTGTGTATGCACATGTTTGTGACTGCATGCGTGCACGACTTACGAGTTATGCAGAGCAGGACTAGAACCAGGCTGCGCAGGACCAAAGAGAAGGGAGCAGGCAGGAGGCAGCAGAGGACAGAGCTTTGGACAGGCCTCATTGTGTATTGAAAAGCTGTGTGTGTATCCTTGAGCTTGTATGTGTGTGCGCCTGTGCACATTTGATCAATGGCTCTTCTGTGACCCTGGATCCCCTGCCACGGACAAACTAGTGCACACACACTCGCACTCCAGTTTGTTCCCAACTACAATGATGCAGACTTGTGCAGACTGCTCAGCTTAACTAAGGAGCAGTCAGAGAGAAGTTGTTGTTTAAGGGCAACACGTAAAGAAAGAACTCTTATGTGGTGCACCCTTTCACTGAAACTGTTTTTACTGCAAAGTCATATAAGACTGGCTTGTAGCAGAGCTTGCACGCAATACACAGTAGTTTGGCCAGGGCTCTGGGTGATAACTGAGCTAGTAATTTAGACACTATATCACAAGACACACAAAGATGAGCTTAGAGTAGCAGGTCCTCTGTTGGCAGTAGCAGCTTGTGCCACCTTGAATGAAGTGCTGAGATGTATTGTGGTAAATCCATATAATGTGGGAGAATTTGTGCTACAAAGCTATGGAGCAGCTCAATCCCATCAAAACAAAGTGGGATAAGCAAGATTTTTTTTAACCACACTGCTCTGTGTCTCCAAAAAACAAATTTATCATGTCCAGACCTGCAATACTGCTGTCTTTACCAAAAATGGTAGTTATGCACTTAACTGTAAGTGAGACAATTTAATTATTCCTTCACCAACTGTACACTCAGAGCTAAGCCAATTGTAGGCAGGAGTCCTAAAAGTCTACACACTACACACTTAGCTACGACTGGCAAACTGGTTTGTCTCTTACAGGTCAAATTGCACTGATTCCAGGAATAGAAAGCATTAAATATTCTGTATTTCAGTCAGAAACAGCCACAAGAAAAACTTCCAAAGCAGTTCAATCTATCTGAAAAGGTTTTATATTGTATTCTAACTTTCAGAATAGAGCTACGTTCACTGCTATGCCTTCAAGGACAGATGTTTCTGGAGCAACAATCTTTATCCTCAAACAGTTGAACAAGATTTTCAACACTTCTCACCCAAGAAATCAGATGGAAGAAGTTGAAAATATTTATAAACTTGAAAATATAACCAAACTGACTAGACTTCTGAAAACACAGACTCAGTCGTTCTGCAACTCATGCGAAGCTAGCTGAGGTCAACTACAATCCATCGTGCTTGATTGCTGCTCTATAATGACAGTGAAGGAAAATGATTGCCTTGTGTAAAATAGACAACTTGTAATGGGTTGAGCAAACTGCAGTCAGACACTATAGTTTCAGATATTACATATTTTGGTCTGTCATTTTACCCCACAGGAATCTGCCATTATTCGCTTGAGTGCTAGAACTTTGTCAATACTCCATCATGTACACACTGTAGCGTGAATGGACAGTGATTTTTACATGGCAATTCTAGGCTCCTCAGAATAATCACAGGTTATCACACAGTATAATTGTGTAGCATCAACCTGCCCAACTCTTCCTGTCTAACATGCTCCACTGGATACAGTCAGCACCTGTGTGCACTCCAGATTATAAACACACTCGCACACAATGATCTGAAACTGGCTGTGTTCAAGGTCCAGACAAAGTTCTGCTGATTGTCAGGACCCGACGTGTTGTTGGCCTGCTGGAGTGTGTATGTGCAGGTGTTAGTGTGTTTGGAGTGTAGAAGCAAAGCGTGACAAGCAGTACCACACACCTGACTGAGCACTATCTGATGGAAAAAAGTGCAGATGTCGTTCTTACAAACTACACACTGCCTGTACTCTCGGCGTCTGCCACAGCTAACGCAATGAGCTCTAACGGCGATGGACCTGACACTTCTGGCAAAGCCGAAAGCGGATCATCTCGAGTTGTTTCCACAGTGCTTTCTTCATCGGTCAACTGGCTGAAGTTGAAAAAATGACTCTGTTGGTTTACAACAGGTCTGGCTGGTGTGAGGCCTGGCAGCAGACAGTCTGAGGCAAAATGCATTCACTGCTTTAAATTGACCTCCTCAATTTGTGTTTCGCTCATCCGTCCTGGCCCCCTCTCTTTGTCCTCTTCTTTCAATCCTCCAGGCCGTAGCAGCTTGTTAGTTCCCACATGTTTATCCTTGTTTCACTTTATTCCTGTTGATCTAAAACAACTCCTATAATCCCAATGCGAGAACGCTGCCGATCACATCCATCTGTTCGTTTTCTGTCCTCCATTTGTTTATATAAGCCAGGCGTCCCTCCCATTGCTTAAAAAGTGTGTGTGTTTCAGTGTGGGATCAGTGTCCGCATATTTTGCATCCTATTTTGTGAAGGTTAGAGATGTGTTTCTGTGGATGGATTCAGTGACAATAGTTGTCTTTCAGGTCGACAAACAGTGGCAGTGTGTGTGTGTGCATGTGAATGTGCTTGACTGTTCAGTGTTGACTGAAGCAACTGAGGCAACTGAGGAGGGTACATTTGGCTGAATGTTTGCTCCTTTCACTATCTACTACCCATTAATTTATCCATGCAGACACACAAAGAGGCATCATAGTGCCTCTTTATGTTAAATGGACAGTTTTATGGCTGTGGGGATGCACACAGCTCTGTACATGTCTGCGTGTTTTGTACTTCAAAGTGATTGTGCATAAAGCAGAAATGAACATGACTGTGACTTTGTTATGAGTTATGCTGATGCAAACCTGGCCCATTAAAAGGTATCTGCTCCATATTTTTATAGCGATGAAACAGAAATCATTGCTAACAGCAAGACAGACCTGTCAGCATATTTTGCATCAACACATCATGCCTAATGCAATTCCCTTGTTCAAGTTTATTTCTATATGTCCTATCATTACAGCTATTGGCAATAAAACTGGTAATACTAGCAACTCAAAGCCAATCGTGGAAGCCAACTACACCGGGCTCTACGTCTATGACTTTCATTATCCTGTAAAATGTGAAAGGCAACACAGTCTTGCTTTAATAATATCACCTTTGCTTGTCCTTAATCAGCTGATCATAAACTATCTGTTCTAATTTGCCACAAGATGTATTTACAAACATCTTTACGAATCTGAAATATTCACTTCCCTATCATCAAGTCAAATAAAATCTAATTCATTTATCAAGTGCTTTTAACAAAAAAAAGTGTCGTTATGAAGTTCTTTATTAAAAAACAAACGACATAATTATAGAGAAAGAAGAACACATTGCAAACCATTGAACGACTGGAAAGTGTGTGTGTATTTGTATATCTGTGAAGTCCCTGTGTGAACACCTCCCCTGATGAGTGTATTTGTTTTTGTCGCAGTGTGCGCGGAAGGAAAGGAAGTAATGGCAAATTGTGTCCCCTATCCCCCTTCCTCTTTTTACTCTCTCCCTCTCTTTCTCATCCAAATCAAATTTTTAATGGGCTTCATTGGTGCCACCGTGGAATAAGTGTTGCCAAAGCACTTAAGGGGCTTAAGTCAGCAGCGTGCTGAAAATATTAAGTACTCAAACAGCCTTACAAGGATCCCTGCCTGCTTAAGTATGCCGAGAAGGTCGTGCCAGCGTTTAATACCAATGGTTTTAAAGCGCTCCAACAAGAGATAGAAACAGAAATAAAGATACATGCAATGTGTATCACAGCTGGCAGTAGATGGAGAGATGAAGGCTGACTGGAAGAATGGAAAGAGGTTGTGAAGGAATGAGGTGGACAAAGGATTGTTAAAGGATGCAGGAGAGAGGAAAAGAATTAAACTAATCAAACAGAGAGCATGTGGAAGTGACAAGAAGTGGCGAGACAGTTGGAAAGAGGAAGGAAAGAAATAAAAGAAAAAGAAACTAGCAGTATAGTAGAGACGAGATATGAGGGAATTGGGCCAAGGTGTGGGAGGTAAGGGTTGATGGGATAGCTGTGAACTAGCAGCAGAGGGCTAATGCAGAGATTCTATCGGGAGGCTTATCCAAGATTAAATTTCTCTTTGTCCTTAAGGCGCTTCTTGGGTTAGCGGAAGTGTCGAATTTATTTCTTATGTGTCCCTTGAGGTTGTTGCGAGCAAGTGGGTTGGGAGAATGTGTTTGTGTGTTTGTGATGTGGCAGTGGGAGGGATGTTCATGTGTGTCTGTGTAGGCAAGAATCTTAGGGGGTTATTAGCTGGCAAAGTGTGAAGGAGGGCATGTGTTCCTGAAAGGTAATGATAAATCAAATGAACATCTCCCCAAGGCTGTTTCAGCATCAGTGAACATTCAAACATTAGCAGGGGTACATACATGTAGCCATGTAAAAGCAGACATATATAGATGTTCTGATGAATTCTTATTTCCAGGCCATTAAATATGGCTTTAAAAATCTTTTTTTAAAGCCGGAAGAATTTCCGAGGAATACTTTGGTATTGATCCACTGAGCCACCAGCCAATTTTTTTTATATATATAAAACCTACATTTATGTAATGATTAGCATCAGATTGGCAGACTCAGTCCTGGACCCTCTGCTCTCCACTCATTTGTTTCTGATTTCATGTTTGTCTAGTTGACTTTGTGTTATTAGCAGTCCTAGAGCCACACACAGGCTAATCAAACTTAGTTCTGATATCTCTAATTAGAAAAGGCACAGCTCCTCAATCTATGGAGACCGTCAGTGACTGCATTTTCTGGATGCACAACTTGGGCTCACCTCAGGCTCCTGGGCAAAGGAATCAATACAGCCCAATCATTCAGACAGCTTTCAAGTGAAACCACCCTTCTTACTTTACACAATTTAGGATTACAAAGTTTGATTTCCTTTTTCTTCACTGTTTGTTGACATTGGAGTCTTGCAAACAAATATAAGTCACTACATTACAGGCTGATAAAAATACAAA
Organism: Rhadinocentrus ornatus; assembly: GCA_037177495.1. Classification (NCBI taxonomy): domain Eukaryota; kingdom Metazoa; phylum Chordata; class Actinopteri; order Atheriniformes; family Melanotaeniidae; genus Rhadinocentrus; species Rhadinocentrus ornatus. Next base: position 11,534,222 of record JBAMHW010000006.1, on the reverse strand, counting down.
ACAGATATTAGGAGAATGATCTTTAATTTACAACTTTGTCTCACCTTAGGGTTTTGTATATCTTTAGTAAGCTGTAAATTTTAGAGCACTTACTGGCAACTTGGCACTGTCTTTTCTCTGGTTTTATAGCGTGGAAGAAAAGACATAAAGGCTCTTTGGGAGACAATGTAGATATTCTATTATTAGTCTCCCCCCATTATGCATTTAACATACATCTATTGTGCATTTAAAGGAAAGATTGTAGCTTATTCTTCTCCGGCAAAGCAAAGAACTGAGCAAGCATTTTAGCACCCAAATCTCAAGTGATGGACTGCAGGAGCTGAAAGTGTGGGACAATATTGATGCAGTGCTGGTGTACTTGTCAAAACCAACTGAAGCTAATTGCTTTAGAAAAAATGTTCTACTTTTATTTAATACATTGCAAACAGCTATTTAAACCAGTGGTTATTTCAAAAGCACAACCCATTTAACAGTGAACAGGAGAACCCCCTATAACTGTAATTGTAAGATATGACCTAATATACAGTACCAGTCAAAAGTTTGGACACATTGTCCATTAGATTCAATAGGAAAGTGTGTCCGAACACGACTGGTACTGTATATTAAGTCATATTTAGTGGATGTAGCATAATTTTAATTAAATTGTATTTTTTAAAACTCATCTTAAGTAAGTTGTGTACTTTTGAATTAAAAGAAAAAATATGCATAGATACAAAAACAATGAGTAAGCCTATGTAAAAAGTGGTGGTGGTAAGGATGTTAATACACAACACTCTTTCTATCTAAGGACAACAAATGTGTTTAATGCATAAATTTCTTGTATGTAACTTTGTATTTTAACTTTGTCTGTAAACTGTCTCCAAACACATCTCCTAGTCAGTTACAAAATATCCCAATCCAAAAGATTAAGCTTTAAAAAAAACGTTATCAGTATATTAACTGCCATGTATAGTTATGCACATGTAACCACCATACTATTTATCTAGTCCATTTTCTTATAAATAAATAAGTAATAAAGGCAACATATATCTTTGACAAACCCTGGACTGAAAATAAAAAAATGATCACACTAAATGTATGTATGCACTTGTTTTATGAATCAGTTTCTGTATGAAACTACAGATTGATACATTGTGGTTGTGTTCTAAAGCAGGAGATTCTTGGGTAAGGTCAGTGTGAGATTGAGGTCAGCAAAGTTCAAGCTCAAGATGGGATGTATTAGTTGTTTTTTTTTACCCTAATATATTTCCAAGGATTTTCTGAACTTAAAATGTTTTATATACTAAAACCACACAAACACAATAGCTTGCCTTGCAGCACACAAAATGTAATCTCTGGTGTCCATGTGGGCCTTGGATGCTGAATACCAAACCTCCTCCAACTCTGCTGTCAACGAAAGTCAGACTGCATTGGCTTTTGTTTTAAAACATAACTGGCAAGTCAAGAAAACCTTTAGGTATTTTCAGGGGAAAGAACACTGAATTTGACCGTGGCTTGGAGCATGCCAGGAAATATTCTGTGTTTTCTCCTGGAAACCCAACACACACTTGTTAAATGAAAGCAATAGAAAAAAAATTAAACATGCTGGTACAATGACTAAAGTACACTTGTGAAGTTAAAGCATTCGCACAGGTTATTGTATGTGACAAAAAGTCTTCAGAGGACGTGACAGGTCTTGGTAGCGTGAAAAATATCTGTAACACTAGCATTAAAGAAAGATACAGCAGGAATCCAGAAAGCTGCAGGTTTTCTCATTTGCTCAGATAAAGAGAACTGCTGGATATAAGGAGTTAGACTTTATAGGCCATCAGGGCTGGAAGGTCTTTAACACAGACATGACACTTTCTGCTCTGGGCGCTTGCTGTTTTTATACCTAAACTGATAAGAAAAGAAAATAAATAAATTCTGAGGTTTAAGTAGAAAAATGTATAACAGGCACATTTTATGCATCGCCATGCAAGTCATCTCTCATCTGGGATGCAACAGAATGCAAAACTCAGTCATCCCTTCTTCAGTAAGATAAACGGTGTTACATGCCAAGTTGAGAACGTACTGTCAGAGATTCCTAACGAGGGTGTTTGTGTGCGTTGTGAGTCACATGCTACACAGCTACCTGCTGGGAGTAACACTCATTATCCATTCGGCATCACACCTCCCAGTGACAGGCTACCACACTCTGCTCAGTGTTTTCTCTTCTGCTGTGCACGTGTCAGTCTTTCTTTGTGCTCCTGGTGCATGTGCTAACATTTGTGTGTTACCTTACTGTAATTCTCCTTTGTTCCCTGATGTGCACACATCTGACAAATAGTTGTCACTATGCCTGAACATGTATGTACAGGCTCTTTTCTTACTCTATTATGGGCATGTGACATTATTGATGTTCACATCAGTCTGCCAAGGCCAAAGCTTATGATGTTTCATTTTTGTGTGCTCTGCAGGGGGTGCTAAGTATTCTGCAGTGTGTACGTGTAGCTGGAAGCAGGTTGCTGTTGTGGCATAAGGTGGGTGATTAGAATGGAGCAGCTATGGGCCACCTCGCTGGAGGGAGCTCTGCCAACTGCCTTGCCCCCATTCCGCCAGTTCACAAATGCCTAACAATGGGGTAATTTTGCCCTTGCATGATATAATCATTGCTTTCACCCAATGCCTCAATGGAGCCCTTTATGGCTTTTTATCACATCTGTCTTTCCCTCCCTTCTTCTCTTTCTGTCTTTCACACTTGGTCGTTTTCTTTCCTGACCCCTCCCTGCTCTTTGCGGCTCTCCCTGCAAGCTCTCTCTGCCTCTGTTGCATTTTCTCCAAACCTTTATTCTCACTTTCCTCTTCTATCACTCTGACCTTACAGAGACTCTTTCCACTAGAGTCACCCCCGTTACTCTTTCTGCCTTTGTCTCCTTCCCTTCCTCTCTCTGGAGAAAAATCACACACTCATCAGTTTGCCTGCTCTGTTCCTGACGAGCAGGCTTGCAAGGAGAATATTAACGAAGCTCCTCAGCCAATTAACACCTAAAGCACATAACAACCTTTTATGCCAACATGTACTCCCGTGCATGTGAGCCCACACTGACCCACGCACAGGCTTGCTGCATGGACAAAAGACACTTGTCTGTATAAAAACACTTAGAAGAGTAATACACAAACTTGGCTTTACATACAATTCAGCGTGAACTACAATTACAAAGGGGCCTCATAGTAACCCAAACCCATGCAGGTCTTAAATCATAGACAAACTATTGCACGCATACACACTTTTCACTGGTAGAGTGTGCTAAAGAGTGTGGATAAAGGAGGGAGACATTTGTTGAAGCAATGGGAAGTAATATAGATAAGAATGTGATGCAAAGAAAGTGATGATCAAGAGTGAGGCAAAGGGTGAGAAAAAGGAACAAAGGAAATATTCTGAAGACAGAAGGTTAACGTAGCTTGGCTGCACCTGACATTGCTCATTCTAATTTAATTTGTTTAGTAGTGTACAGATGCACAAATATATAAACGCTAGACACTGATACATATTCACTTGTCTTTCTCTGGACAACACAATGCATTAAACATAGTGTTAGAAGGGGCATTAGTGGTGAACTTTTACACACACATGCACACACACATTTCTGGACACAAGTAGGGCAGTATCCTTATATGCATAAAACATGGTGAGAGACAGCAAGAGCAGGGGGCGTGAGGGTGATAGGAAGAACAAGTGCGAATGGACAAAAAGCATATGGTAATGACTCGGATAACGAAAGCCGACCACAAGGGGGGAGAGTCAGAGCCAGAGTGAGAGAGGGGTGAGGGTGAATGTGATAAAGTCCTGGCAAGGATGGAGAGGGGAAACTTTCCTCACGGCCTGCTGCTTTTGGATCAAACAGCTTGCAAATGAAAAATGGAGATGAAATAATTAGACAGGCTGACTAGAAGCGCTCATCTAAATATGTAAATGCACTTAATTTTGGTTTGATTTGCTCCACTGCTTCCCTATCACACTCCCACTTCCCCCTTTCCATTCTTTCCTTTTCATGCATTTCCATTCTGCTCTGTTCAGATTTTTCAAGCTCTTTTCCCCCCTTTCTCTACCACAAACATCTTCTCCTTCTTTGTCTTTGTTGCATCTGTTGTGTCTCCGCATATTAAAGCTATGGAATTTTAATACACTAAAGGTTTGTGCACTCAATTATTCGCTGCTTTATGGACTTGCAGCAGTGTGAGTAAGAGAACGTGTTTAATTAGCTCATTCACGCTTGTCTGCCCCTGTGATGGAAAGTGCATATTGCACTTTTCAACAACATCCATGAATGTTGTGCATAATATTTGTGGTATGGAAGGAGTCAGGTCTTAATGCATTGTCATACCTTAAAGGTTATATGACATTAAGAAACTAATGTGAGCTTCAAGTCAAACTAAAGCAACCTGAGCCAAAACCACAAGTGAAACCTAATGTGCAACTTTTAAAACAACTCGTATATCTCTATCTTGAAAGAACACGGCTAATTTGGACACAACATCACTCTAATTGGGGAGTATTTTTAACTGACGAAAGGGCATTATTCAGTGGAGAAAAAACTGGAACTTTGCTCTCTCTGAAATAGTTACATAAACACATTTGCAGCCACGTGCATGAAAACATGTTAATTTAATTGATGTCGGCCTGGCAAATATTAACTAATTGGATAATGTGAGGTGCACAGAAGGAGAGAGGCTATTTACTCAGGTAAGAAGACCAGTTGTCTCCACATCTTCACATACAGTAGCAAGTAGTTGGTTAGACCCTGTGCATATACTGTTGTGTGCATGGCTGCTGGAAACTAAAATGGAGCAATTAATCATATTTTATTTCAGTTATAAGTCTGACTTTCTGTAGTTATGAAAAAAGAGAATCAAGTTGAAACATCTGCATTGCATTTCAGCTGTATTCTATCTTTCAGTGATTATTGCTTTTTTTCTTAAGCTGCAAATTCAGCAGATTCAAACTTACTAGAGCATGCCTGTGGCCCTTTGAATGACAAGTAAAAGTTTAAATCTTTTTCTTTTAAAAATGTATTTTACTGTTAAGATCAATATATGCATATAATTTCAAATCCAGTGAGTGATTACCATATTGACCAGGATTTTGGCTATAATTCAGCTGCAGTACTGGTAATAGTCCATAGTGGTGCCAAAGAAGAGAATCAGCACATGATGAATATATGCTGTTTAAATTGCAGTGTTTTGTTTATAGCACGTTGAGGATAGCAGATGAGGTAAAGATGTATCTGTAATGATCACTGCTTCTGAGTGTAAGTACTACATAAATTTTGACACATCTGCAATATTGACAAAAGAGTGTATACCAATAAACAGGCAAGCAGGGAAGAGGATGAAGCAGCTAACATTTAACAGTGCCCTTTGGAAGCGTCTGGAAAATTACCTGCTCTATTTACAGATGAGCTCATAACTATATGATATAACTATTGTACTACAGTGCTGGCTGAGTAAATTCCACACAATGATAAGTCCAAATGATTTAAATGTATGTTTTAACACAGAGCTCCCCTATATATTATTCATTTCCACTGAAATTTCAGTTCCATTTAAACATATTTGCTTAGGAAGGTTTTACTTTGAAACTACTTTGGAAACAGGGAATGTTTACAAGAGATTACATCCTTCAGCTCAACATACTGTAAGAATGAGCATCATGTTACCTTTAAAGGAGAAAATCTGACACCCATGTTAAGATTTAATCGGAGCAGCAGACACATTATGTTACATTGTATTAGATCACACATCTATTGTGTTTAAAGTTGAACAGTCATGGTAGCAGCTCACAAAACCTGTTATAATTAAATGCATTGTGCATGAATTCTTAAAATGAGTGGTTTCAGCAACTTGTAAACAAGACTGCCAGCAAAACACTTTGAAATTAAAATCTACCTTCCTTTTAATATCCTTCAAGAATTTTAATAACTGCTTTTCAGTGTATGTTGACTGAGCATGTCATCAAATTAGATTGCAGATGGCACAGATAACATTCACTCGTATGTATTTGCAGAGATTTCTGTTGAAAGAAAGCTCTCAACTTAAATGTGATGATGGTGCCTCAAGGGATGAATGAAAAATGAAAATTTAAGTAAGTTTGGATGTGGATGTGTCCATTTTAGATTATGAGTCATCACAGATGAAAACAGCTGTCCCTCCTAAACTCAATCTGTCAGAGTGCTGATCCAAGTGCTCCACCTCTTGCATTCGTCTCTTTCTTCAGCTGAGTTCTCCTCTGTCCAGTTTGTACCAAGCATCTTTCACAGGGGCACTCACTCACTGCTCCTACAAGGTGACTCTGACAGCAGTCCCTCTGATCTCTTTGTTGCCTCTCTTGATTTTATTTGGCGCACAGTTGTCTTTTTCCTAAAATATGAATACTGTTTTTGGTCCATTTGTACATGAATGCTGGCAATTGAAATGATACTGACAGTGCTTTGAGGGTTTATTTGCATGTCTGAGCTTCTCTATTTACATTGAGACTTTTGATACATGAATGTCTTAATAACCTGTTGCTTCATGGGGGAATTATATTGCCTTAAAGATAAAAAGGGTCAACAGTTTCTTTCCAACAATACAAAAGCATAATGTTAGAAAATCTTATATTTCTGGCTGACTGAAAGTCATACTGGATTGTGGGGATTTTTGTTATTTGTGTGTGTTTTGTGGGTTTTAATAATTTTCCACTGCTTTATGTCTCAAGACAGCACTGTGATTGATTTTAAGATATTGCATCCACCCACTTAGACGCTCTTTTAGTTAAACGATTGCGTCAGATAAACAATGATCAATGCAGACAAATTACTATCTCACTAATTGCGACACATGATGATCAAACCAGTGGTAGTTTGAGAGGGAGTGGTTGATAAACAGACCACAGAAATGATTGCTGATAGAGAAAGAAAGTATGTTTTATTAGATCAGAACAAGCCATTCAAGTTGAGTAATATGGACTTTTTAATGAGCGTCGATTTAATTTAATTTCCCTTCCTTGTTGTTGTGCTTTTAGGGTGTGTTTCACCTATTTCCAGGTTTCTCTTTCTTCTGAGAAGAAAACAAGGGTGATGCTTTTTTTGTATTTAAAATTATTTTCTTTTGCCCACCTCAGAAAGCTAAAGATATAAAATACAGCTTATTTTCTTTCTCTATCTCCTTCACTGACACTCCACACACTGCCCACATGCATCTGTTCTCTACTAAACAGGCAGATGGATTGTTCAAAAGTGCCTATCACTCTGCCTCCACACAGCTGACCTTGACATAGCACTGTTTTTATTCATCAGGTCCTTATCTTCACCTCTTCTTCACATGTTATCTTGCTCCAACTATAGGGGCGGCCTGATTATTCATTTATAACTAGCAACCAGTGTTTTCACCAACATTAAAATCTTTAGTACTCCCTAGCATCAGGCTCAGAAAAGAAGACATATGGCGGAAAACACAAACACAGAGAAAGACACATCAATGTCACTATGTGGGAATTATTAACTGGATAATTTGTTTATTAAGCTATTTAAAAGGAGAGGTTATACCAACACACACCAACTGACAGACTTTAAAACATGTTTTCCAATTAGCTAATTGTTTTTTAAACTGTTCATCCAGTTTGGTTGAAAAAAAGAAAAATTAATGTCCTTCATTTAATGTTTTACAAAGGCTGTCATTCAGACCTGAGGGCCACACAACCGGAGCCAAAGGGAGCCAAACAAAATGTCCTACAACCTCTTGTGCCAAAAAAAAAAAAAAGATCAGAGTCATCTACTTGTTCATTTTCCTTGCTCATTGTACAATGGGCTGCTGGATACTGTTTGCCTTAACAAGCAAATTCTTGTTCAAACAATTTTAATGAGCTGATAGCACCTCTCAAAACACAGTGCACGGTGAATTCAACTCAACATCACAGACTGGTATGCGCATTCCGCTATTTTCTTCTGGAGGACTGATGGTGGAGGGAGACTGTGCCTAGCCTCAGCAGAGGTACCCATCAAATGCGTAGCTATTAACAAGTCTGAATTTGATATACCTCTTGTCTCTTCTGAAAAATCTCAGATTTCACATGTAATTCAGCTTGGTCAAAAGCATGACTGGAGGCAACCTGGGGAATTTGAGACTATTTCAAGAAGAACCATGAAAAGAATTAGATCTCACCTTGTCATACTAACACTTGTAGCACTGTTGATATCAGCCAATGTTTTATCAGTGTGGCCCCAGCGCACCTGTTGATAATTCTAATGAAGAGAATAACACCCCCAGCAGGGGACTAAATTAAACTGCAGGAGTCACAAACATGTCTAATAAGGCATCGTGCATGTCAATGCATGGGTTCTAAGCTACGTGTGAGATAGAGAAATAGATGAGAGCTTTCCAGTTTTATTACATGCCCCCAGGAAACCCCTTATGACTAAGCATGGTGGTATTAAGTATTCTACATGTGCTCATATGCCAACAAACAGACATTACAAGCACACAAACTCACACTTGTTTTTTTTATGACTGGTACAACCCCAAAAGCAGCTCCTTTTAATTTCCTTTTAGTCTTAAATGAGAACTTTAGCCCATGATTTAGTAATGATAGTCATTGCTGTTGCATTGCACTGCCTGAAAGAGGCTATCACAAACACACACACATGCACATCATTTAATTGATACATGTGCAATTGTGTAGTTCAATCAAGGATTTACTGTGGAAGGAGCCACAAGGGTATGTTATGTACTCATGCATGCAAACACGCACGCACACACACATAGCATAGAAAGAAGAAAATACCCTTCAGAACTACACACAAACAGACACCCAGACATAGTTGCACACTATCCTTTGCAGCTGGTCCTTTCTACACACCCAGCTGCTCATACTGACATCCATTGCCTAGCAACCACCTATCAGAGAATGTGTTCACCTCCGGACCCAAACAGCCTGCCCCTGAAAGGCAGCCAATCAGGTGAGTTGCTCCCCTGGGACAAACAGTGTGATCAAGAGAAAAGGTCTGGGGTTAGTCAATAAGGCTTCAATGTGCCCAAACCTCCTTTTGTTTTTCTCTGTCAAGCTGTTTTTATGTTCTTTTGACACAGTTATTGGTGTCAAAGCGCTCAAACCTCATTCTCGTCAGGTCTCTCACCCTCTCTGTGAGTAGGAGGCACTCCATGGCTCTAAAGCCTAAACCTGTTTGGCAAATACAGCAGTGGATTTTTTTAAGAACTATGAAGTACCAAATTTTATATATATATTTTCTTTTATCAGTTTTTTAATATGGCTACAATAAAAAAAAAGAAAAAAAGAAGCACCATTCAAAATGAAAACTGTGATGTGATTTACAGCTTTAAGACATTTATGCTCAGACTCAAATTTGTGTGCTATTTTTTTTCAAACAGCTTATATTGTACTTTCAAATTGAATCTAAAATAGATGCCTCAAATAAGAAGACATCATTGTGAAGATATTTTAGATAGTCCCGGTTATTGTAATGCAACATCTTTGGAGAGGGATTATGTCCCGCCAGAGTATTTCATTTCTTCTAGTCGCTGTCAGGAGATTGACAGTAAGCACAGCACAATGCAACACAGTGATATGAAGGCACTCAACCTGGGGACTCTCTGGCTCACAGAGATAATAATATAGCAAAACTCTAACAGGACCAAATCAAACTTTCATTTTTGCTATGATGGATTTTCTGTCTTTGGTCATTTTCAGTCCGTGCAACGTGTTTTTTATGCGGAACAAAAATGGCTTTTTTCTGATGGTGGAAGATGAGTTATTGTGCTTTCAGGCCTGTTAAAACAACAGAAGAGAGGATTCAAGGAAGGAGCATGCAAATTTAAACAGCAACATTTTCATAGAAAACTAAAACAGTTCAAGTCACATTAAAATTACAAGAAACAATCAGAATCAGCATGCTCTATCTCACATAAAGACAGAACTTTCACTGGTTACGCTCTGATCTGCAAATTATGTTGGATTGGGAAGAGTTTCAGATTCCCATAGAGTACAGGATTTCATTAGGATCTTTCAAGAAAGAAGTTGTTACTGGATAGTATTAAGGTAGTTTATATCAATCTGCAAGTTCACATTGTTGGCATTTGAAAAACCCTCAGTCTTAATACCAGATACATCTACGCTGACCACTGCTTCCAATCAAGCTTTTGATCCAACTGTACAGGTGGGCAAATCTGATGCAAATCAGCCTAATAATCCTCTGGCGTTCCACCAGCCCTCTTCTATCTGAGCCTAACTCCATTTTCTGGATGGCTTCCACTCCACACAGCATTTTCTCTCTTTTTGTGCTTCTATGTCTTCCAAATACTTATATTTGTTTTCCTGTTTTTCTCCTCCTAGGCCTCGTCAACAGATGACTGCCAGTTAGAGCATGTACAGAGATTAGATGTGCACGAAAACAAATCCATAAACACAAATAGGAAACTTTTATCAACATTTTACTTTCAAGGACAAGAAAGAGGAAAATGTGCAAAATTTGACAAAATATGATGGATGTTGTACGTTAAGATGAGTCTTTCAAGGTGATAAGATCTTCACAGCAAAAGATAGATTGCATTCATTACCTTAAATTAAATTGGGGTTTGGATTATGGCTAATTTTTTTAGATGAATTTGACAACTACAGCACAAGTTTAACTCACATTTACAACATTTTGTCTTTGCTACAGGCTTGATTGATGACCACAGCTGGCTTTTTTCTTCATCGTGTGGTGGCTGAGCATAACCTGATGAGTCGCCTGGCTTGTTTACACAGAACCATCTGGAAAGATATTATTGCAAAAGGTTGGAAAAGGGAATCACTTTCAAACTTTGGAAATCATTGGATGAACCATCTGTCTGTCTCCAGACGAGATAGTTCATCTAGTCAGATCAACACAGAGCTAGCTGATACAAATAAAACTGCTAGTTCTGCAATAACCTCTTTGGGAGCCAGTAGAAGACAGTAGTCTGAAACAACTGTGCCTTGGCCACAAACACATAGCTTTGAGCCTAATGAGCTAAATTCTTTTGTGATCATGGTCTCATGGATATTTCAAGAATTAGAAAAGTGGAAGTGGGTGGACTGAACAAATGAGAAAATGACATTTACTGAGCACAAAGTTAAATAAATTAATGTAAGACAATATAAGCATAGTCACCTAATTAACAGATAGACTTTACAGGTGGTATTAAAAAGCATGCAGATTCTATCAGCTGGCTCCCTCATTACTTATTACTATAAAGGAATACATGCTAATAATGAGGTACATGCAAAAATGTGAGGAACAATCAGTCAAACATTAGGCTGAAATGCTGTACTATCATGTGATACTTGTCTTTCTGGCGACTTTTTGTCTCATTCTATCCCCTGCTCTGCCTTTGTCTCTCTGTCCCTGTGCCTCAGCTGCAATCCTTCCATCATTTCTAACGCTCCCTGGTGTCCTGTGTTTTTTCGCCTCATCGCTCCAACAGCATCCCTTTCTCTCTTGCCCCCACTTTCTCACTCACCTCCCTCTTGCTGACTTGTCCCTGATAGCCCCCCGCTCCTGCCCTTCTGCATCCAATGTGCCACCTCACCCTGACTCCAACCTTTTTCTCCCGCTTTCCCTCCCCCTGTGGCTCTTCATGTCACCATGCATCATGCTAATTCTTATCAGTTTGTCAGATTCTGTGTCTTGCTGGGTATTCATAATCCGTACACTATCTGTATCGCTTTCTTTCTTTGTGTCCTGTGATTCATCTCCTTTATGTGATGCATTTATCTGGCTCTCATAGCAGGCCGCATCTGTCTCTCCATCTCATATGTGCTGATGGATCAGTGGGTATTTAGTCCTAATGTATCTGTATAACTTGTATATCATATAGTTATTCTTCACTTTTTAAAGGGATACTTATAATACTTGTGGTTAGAACTGTTTTCTCACAGTGAGAAAGTTCCTGGTTATAATCTCTGGCCTTTATGTATGATGTTTGCATGCTCTCCAAGCTTCCTCCCACAGACCAGCAGCATGCATGTTAGACTTATTGGTGATTCTATATTGATTACAGGGGTAGGCGTGAGCAGAGACTGTTTATCTCTGTGTCGGATTGGTGCCTGGTTTCAAATAGGCTCCAGCCCCCCAAGGTGGGTATGGAAAATTAGTAAATGGACTATGAAATCATAATTTGCAACATTAAAAACTTTTCATTTTCCATTTTGTTCTCTAGCTGTTAATTACTTCAGCTTAGCCAAATGTTGCATAATCAACAGATTTTTTTTCTTTTTTGCAATCTTTTCTTCCTTTCAATTCTCCGTCCATTTACAGAGAAGCACAGAGTTGGGACCTCAGCTTCCTACAAGCCATGGAGAGCAGATTCCCCTGGCAGCAAGAAAAACAGCAACTTTCTGGTGCGTGGGAGCGTAAAATTCAAGAGAAAAATCTATTTCAATTTATAAGGTGTGTTTCCTGCAGTAAAACTCCAGGGTTTTTCTTTTTCTTTGTTTTTGATGGGGTGAAAGTTGTTAAGAAGTGAAATTTTGTATGTCTCTGTGTGTGTGTGTGTGTGTGTGTGTGTGTGTGTGTGTGTGTGTGTGTGTGTGTGTGTGTAGACTTGTGTGTATATCCATAACTTGATTGGTGTGGTCCTTGTGTCCAGCAGTGAACGCTGAAGAGTTCAAAGAGAGGACAGCAGAGAGGAGGAGCTAGGTAATGTGCCTGAACACAGGCATTTACACACAGAGACACACACACACAAATGCCCCAACTCATAGAGGAACCACAACTCAAAGTAATGGCTTTTGGACAATACTGGACAGCAGGAACACACACACACACACACAAATCCACAGAAAATTATAGCCACACAGATGATATGTAACATAGCTTTTGGTGCTGATCTACAGTAAAATGAAGCATAAGATTATACAGTCATGCACATACAGGGAGCGGTTAAATGCAAATAATAAAAATAAATAAATTAATTAATTAAAAAGTAAAGTGTGGAGTTTTTGGAAGTAACACACACAAACCTACACAATCACAAAACCTTGCGGCAAAGAGTAGCAGTTTGTTAATGTCACAGCCCCTTAGTACTAAATCATCCCTAAAGGATCAACCCCTGCCTGCTTAAAGTCAGGATCTCACAATTGTTGTGTGTGCATGTGAATACATGCGTGTGCCCTCCATAAAAGCTGCCTGCGGCGACACGACAAGCATCACTATGAAACCAAACACACCCTGGAGGACTGCAGACACCCCTCTGGTGATAGAAGAATAAAAGTGGAATAGTGGGAAGAATGATGAGGGGAAAAAAGAAAAAAATTTTGATGGGGAGACCAATGAGAGAGACTTACAGAAAGAATGCTAGACTGAGAGGAAAAGGTAACTTGTGATGACAATGAGAAACGGAGAACAAAAAGGCAGACGAGGAGAGAGAGAGAGAGAGAGAGAGAGAGAGAGAGAGAGAGAGAGAAGGAAGGAGCAGTGGAGATATGGAACATGATAGATAAAAACACTGAAACAACAAAAGATGAAAGGCGTCACACAGAGAGATAGAGGGAACCTTCATCAGAGGGAGAAGAGGTAAAAAGAGTATTTATCCAAGTCCTGCAGGGGAGGAGGAAAAACACCACTGTACAAAAAAGAAAGCAAAAATAGGAGTAAGGGATGAACATGAGGAATGAGAAAAACTGAAGAGGAGCTCCCTATTGAAAGCTATTTGGTCCTGAGCCCCCATTAATTCAGCCCACATTTATCTCTTTATCTCTTTATCTCTTTATCTCTTTATCTCTCTCTCTCTCTCTCTCTCTCTCTCTCTCTCTCTCTCTCTCTCTCTTTCTCTCTCTCTCTCTCTCTGTGAAGTGCTTCTGTAACAATGCATCCATCAAGCAGCCTTCACTATTTGAATTTAACCCCTGTAGGAGAAATGAGGATGGAAAAGGTGTTTGGAAGGGGAAATACGAAGCAAAGGAACAGTAATGGGGAAGGAGAGGTGGGACAGACCTACTGTGTGGTGTCAGTTCATTGTGTTGAGAGCCATACATCATGAATAGATGCTCATGGGAAGGGTGGGATGTCAACTTTCATTGTCACAAAGATGAGTTATTGTTTATTCACAAGGAGAGACAAAGGGAGCCAGAGTGCCTTTGTGTATATGTGAGTTGGAAATTTTGTGAGAGTGTAAAAATTTGCAGTATATTTATGTGTGTATATGCATGTGGAAGCATAAAGAATGTAAAATATTACTTGTGATTTATTAGCACCAAAATCCTTTTAAATGTCATTTCAGGATGCATCTTTGTGTTCACATGGCGAGTTGGCGGTTTAAATGCATTTTTAGAGGGCCACACATTTTTGACATACCCAATTCATTCCATAACTGAGTGTCTACTCCTCCTCTCTCCTCCCCATCCGTTCCATTATCCCCCCCCCTTCCTCACTTGTCTCCCTCTGCTGGGATTATTTGCCATTTACAGTACTCTGCGGCATAATCTGTCACTTCTGTCGCCGGCTCATCTTTCTCACCCTCTCTCTCATCGTGCTTGTCAAACACTGAGGTCATTGTGAACTATAAAATAACAGCAGACAAAAGGATTCTTAACTTTTCCTCCCTCCATTGTTTTGCTCTTCTACTTTTACTCCCTGCATACTCAATCACTAAATTTGAAACTTGGTGCTTAGCAATGAAGCCAGAAACCACTTCTTTTATCCCCTTTCTCCTAATGAATCCCACAGGCTAATATAATAAAACTCAGCTAATATGGTGACCAATAAACAATACAGTAAACACTGTAGAGGTGCTGGCCTATGTTTACACCCAGAGCCTCTATAAAGTCTCACATTTTATACCCACCTCTGGTGCCATCATTTTACACACTCATGAGAAAGCCTGTATTTCTCCCCACCTTTTGTTTAGACAACTTTTCACAAAAAATATGCAGATTTATTAAAAGGAACATTGAATTTGATCCATATTTTACACCTTTACTCATTCACAAAACACATCTGACCATTGTTGTTTACTGTAAATGGGGTGCTTTTGCAAAGAGGTGGCTCACAAAATGCTCCAGCTAAAAAATATGACAAGACAATTAGGGATAAAATGCAAATGAGCTGCTGATTATGCACCTGAGTCCTTCTAAGTTGTGGAGGGATTATGAGATGATAGTGCCCTGGGCATGTTTGCGTGAAAAGTCCTTCTTTCCTGACTGGTGGTCAAAGTGCATGCGCAGGTGTAAACTTTTTTAAAAAAATTTCTTTCTGCTATGTCAAAGCACACTGACTGTTCTGACATCACTGCAGAGCAAAAAATATAACCAACCCAGAGAAAAAACAAAAAGAACACATACACACTAGCTCTTTGAAGGCTCACAATGGCTTCTTTCTGCTAAAAACTTCAAAGAGCATGCTTGTGCTATTTTCCATAATGTCTGAACACTTTGTCATTTAATTTTATCATATAAAATCTTCATGTCACTTCATACAAAGGCTCTCTTATTTCCTTGTTTTTGGCCTATAACCAGCAGCTAACCCAATAAATCCATTTATCGTCTAAGGAGGATAAAAAGAACAGTTAAAAATGAGTCAAATTTGGTATTTTTATCAGTTGGTTTTGCTAGTATTTTATATTATAAATTTTTAATTAGATCTCATCCCATCCCTTTAAAATTTCAATTACATAATTGACTATGTATAAATTATGAGTCATTTTAAGTCAAAACTAAAAATAATTATTCTGTTAGATATGTTATACAGAAGAAAGGAATTGAAGGAGAGAAAGGGGAGAAAAAATACAATAAAACAATTGTTGGAAGAGCTTGAAGCAGAAATACTCGTGGAACAATAAAATAATTCAGTTCTAAGGCTTTACATAAAGCATTTTAAAATCATCTTCATATATCATTTATATACCATCAGAAATCATCTTTGAGAAGCTATTGTTGCTGCCTATTACTTGGTTAAGGGCTATAATTTTATGTCTAAACAATCTGGAGATTAATCTTTTAAAATGAGTTAGACTGTCCACAAGTTTAAAACTATCAAGGTAGCAGCAAATGTGTGTCAGGAGTGGATGTCCCTGCATCACAAGGTCAGGCCATATGACGCTTAAGAGAAATTGCAAAAGAACCCAACAGCTACATCTCAGAATCGACAGGCCTTATTTAGGAGGTGAAATGTTCATAGCAGCATAACTATAATAAGGAACAAGAATAAATTGTTTGTAAGGGCTGCTAGGAGAAAGTATCTTCTTTCCACAAGCATATGGCAGCTGCAGGTTTGGATTTGAGGTTTTGATGCAACAGACTGCAGCCATGTGTGCATCAAAGCTCCCTCACCAGATCAACTGAAAGAATAAAACTCCACTAATGTGTCCAAGTAAAACTGCTTTTATATAATTTAAATCTCACTCTGTGGTAATTTATAACCAAGTTGTCACTTTATAAATAAGGACAAATAAGATTCAGTGCACATTTTTACACACATATACTTACATCTTCATTTTTTGTTTTAACTTATTCTTTTGGTATTCTTTTGGCATTCAGTTTATTTTTTATTTGTTGTCTCACCACTGTCTGTAGCTGTTTGGACACGGCCCTAAGTCTTGACCTTTTGTGGGCATTTTTTATCAGTTCACCAATGCAAAGCAGGGCCAGAAGGCACATCCTTTCAGCTTATGAGACTGGCATTCACCAATCTCAGAGGAAAGAAATGAACATGCTTGTGAATCTGATGGATGGTTTTTGTAAAAAACACAAAAACAAATTTGAGAAGATTTGAAAGGATATTTTGGTTAATAAGGTCCAGTGTCCTTTGTACAGACAAACCCAAAGTGGAGATGTCTGGCCTACTTAGGTCAAGCACACCACATTTGGTACAAACCAAACCGCATAAAAGCACTAAGAATGTTTTTCGCAGTACATACTATTACAAGTCAACAACAAAAATATCACTTGAGCTTCAGTCCATTAATTTGCCAGTCACACCAACATTGGGCCTTGTTACATCAGCCTGTCATCAGTCTTTGTTGACCCTTGCACACACAGACACTGCATGGTTCTGTGAAACACACAGAAACCAAAAAACCCCAGAGACAGTCAGTGCATGAAAAGGCTTTCCTACAGAAGGTTCGTGTATTCAGCATGGTCCCCAGTGGATCTGCGCTGTATTGACAGAGCAGAATGGTGGAGGTCCTTGTCAAAGTATGAGTCAGAACAGCGTGACACAGTTCTCACAGTACCTGAATGACACACTGAACAAAACATCATCATATCCTCCACTTTAAGGTGCAATTTTACTCAACTGTGAAAATGATCCCACTGCATTCTGAAGTTACACTGGAAAGTTTCTTGAACGGAATGAAAAGGTCGTATTTTGACAGAATAAAGAAACATCTCAAATATAGATGCAGTTTGAAAATTAAATCAAAGTGGACTGCTTGGTGAAAGGGAAAACAGCAGTATAAGTTTGGGGGTATTCTCAAAATAATACCTTTTATCTTATTCATCAACACGAAAGGCCATTCACATTTTGTGCATGTTTGTCAGACAACTTTAAAAAGTTTATATTTACAATTCACAAGTATAAGTACAGTTTGAATAAGGGTAACAACAAATCCATATTATGAGAATACACAAGTTGATAAACATGGAAATTATAACCTCTTTTATTGAATGTAGATTTAAAAATAGAGTTCAACATCTTTCTTAAATCATGGTGAAATTGGATTACAATTGCCCAGAAGGGGCCCATTTTTTAATTATGTTTTCAGTACTTTTCCTTTTTTTTGCTGTTGAGGGCCATAGTGAATTAAAAAAAGGAAGAGAAACTGTGAAAAGGGAGTTTGAAAAGACAGCAGTCGCAAAAGAAAGGTGATGCTGTGCTGATGGGATTTTTATGATGTCCTGTGTTGTTGAAGCGTAGAGCTGGGAACACAGGGAAGAGGGGACAAGAGAGGAGAGTGTCAGCAAGATCTCTGGAAGGATATGCTCCAGAGTAAGTGTCTGGTGGGTTTGAAGGGCTTAACAGAATGGGGTAAAGACAGAGTATCTCAAACTGTGAGCCAGTGTCTTTTATTCCTCTGCACTATGCTCTCCCTCTTACAAACAGACTTGCTCAGTGAAAAACTCTGCTCAAGATTTCTTTAAAAGTTCCATTTTGGTTTTGATTTCTGGAAAGGAACACCATAGCTATGCGCAAAGTTATGTTATGCTTGATGAATGTACTTTAAGGCAGAGAAGAGCACAAATGACTGGAACATTTTCACAGACAAAGCTTCTTTTTTTTTTACAGATTAGACTAAGTGTGTTTAGTGACTTTTTTCTATGTATTTGGAAGGAATACTTTCATGCTTCAACAAGCTGACAAAATACAACTATATCTGTCATATCTAGCCTAGCATTAAAACCTTAAGGGCAAAGAATTGATTAAAAAGGAGGATCTGATTAACCTATTCCACCCTTTTGAAGTACTTATGCCACTTTTCTAATGGAGAAGAACAAAAATAAAAAGTGCAAATTTAAATGTATGCAAATAAGTCACTTAAATCATGATAGTTTCTCATTTGTGACCATTTTTTACAGTGGTGAATAACTGACGAGTTTTTGTTTTTTTTTAGGTCACATTAAGAATTAAGTTTCTGTTCATATGCATATGTGTTAATCATACAGTTGCAGAAAGACTTTAAAAAGCAAAGAAAAGCACCCAGATACAAAATACAAGAAAAGAATCTTGAATAAATGATATTTCAATTTCAGGTGTTAAATGATGGAGGCAGCAGTTACATTAAAGGTAAGAGCGTGTATCCATATGGCATTTTTCGCTGCTTGAATTGCTCTGGCAGGGAGCTGAAGAGCACTTCTTCTCAGCGCCTCATTAAAAAAAAGTGCTCCCACGCACGTGAGTGTTAATCACACAGCTGTCAACAAGCCCGCAACTCGTATGTTGACAAAAGCCAAACAACATCCAGTGTCAGGCTGGTCTGCTCTCACAAATGAGCTTTCTTAAAAGAACCAGTATGAGAATTTTCTTTTTAAATTTAATCTCCGTTACTAGATTTAAGAGTTTTTATTTGTTGTCTGTAAAGGAAGCGACAGTTGCAACATCAGCATGTGGTAGAGTATCCCTTCAAAAACAGTTTCCGATCTGCCTGTTAAAGCTCATATATCATTTTATTTTGAGGTTAGGGCTGAGGTTTAGGTTAAGGTTAAAAAAGTCTAACGGAAGCAGAATTTGCTGGCAGGCTAAAACGCCACATCTTTCCATGTAATCTTAAAGTTATCTTATAGTTAATGAGGTTAGGAGTCAAAGTTAGGAAGGAAACGCTACTTAGTCAAAGCAGCCTGATGTAAGAGCTGAAAAATGGTTTGTTTCAGGGTCAGTGAACAGGTTTAATCAATGAAAGGTTGGGACAAGTTCATAGATACAAAGATGAGTGTCCTACTCCAATTTTCCATTAAATCATGTCTTGTGTATCTGTGATTTTCTACCTGCATCTGTCTGATTGTGTTCCAGTGTGTGCACTCATCCATGTGTGGCTGATGCAGTGTTTGGAGGTGGCTGAGTACATCTCTTGCTGTGTGCAATCTGCAGCGGGTCTACAGTTGTTGTATCCCCCCTCCGTTGGCTCATCTCAAATGGCAATTTGTAAAACATGGCCCTCTGTTAGCCCTCTACCTCTCTTCACAGCCATTCCCTGCACGACTGCTCCTCTCCCTCATCTGTCCTCTCCCTCTCCTCTTCGCATCACTCGTTTTACTTCCTTCCCTCACCTTCCCCTCCCTCCCACCCCCTCCTCTCATTTCCATACCTACTGTGCATTCTGCATCTTCCCTCTCTGACTGTTTATCTCCCTCTGTCGTTCTGCTTCCCTCCATCTCTCTCATTTGCCTTTCTAGTTCATCTGGATTTTCTTCTTCATTATCTCTTTCTCTTTTTTCTGAGTCCATTGTAGTTGTTGCACTCTCATTAGCTCTTCTATCCAATCCTCTATTACAGATTTTAAGATCCTTTTTTTAAGGATCTTATTCAACTTCCTACAACCAATCTATTTAAGAGTTTGTTTCTCTGCATTGGCTAGCATATTGATATACAACACGCAGTCACTGTCGAATCTCCACCTTAAACTGAATACTGATCCAAAACTTACCCTCCCTAACCTCTTAATTTAAGACCCATGCAATATACTCTCAGTGGGCACAAATCAAGGTGCTATCCTCTCTAACACCCACATGCTTGTTTAATTAATATAAACTGTCACACCATAAAGATATATTGCTGTAAGAAAATTTCAACCTCATGCATTATACCTCAACTGATGAACTATGCAATCATGTGCAAATGTATTGTACTCATATCCTGATTCTCTCCATCATTGTCTTTAGTATGTTTCAATAAAGTCACGAAGACATTAACATATGAGTGACCCATGTCTGAGTTACTGAATCCCATTGCTTTAACAGAATGATGAAGCCATTAATGTTGCCTTTTTTTCTCTTACACTGTCATTTTTTTCCGTGTCTGAAAAGAGCTTTCCTTACCTGTATGGCTTAATAGTGTTTCAACAGTCGGACGCAGAGTTGAAGCATTGGAAATGGAAAAACAATGAGTTGAGGGATAAGTATAGAGAGAAAACAATGTAGTCTAATAACATGCATAAATGCAAGAGAGAAATCAAAACCTGAAGGACAAAGAGGAGGAGAGTGATGAACAGATGACACAGAGGGATTTTCTCCTCGCTTGTCTTGTCTCATTCTCCACCAATAACCTCAATTGTTTACCTTTGCCTATTATTCACTTCACCTCTATTAAATTTGTTCCAGGATTCTCCAGTATTTTGTATCACTGGCCAGATGCAGCTCACTGTCCTCTCCCCAAAAACACTCCCCCCTCCACTCTGAGGTAAACAGTCTCTCTTTCATCTCCATTAACCATCCATCCGCCCCCTTTTTTCCATCCTTTCATCCTTTGACCGATCCATCTATCCAGCCACATGCCAGCACACTTTTGTGCGTGTGTGTCACTGTGCATTTCCATGACAACGTCAATATAAAAAACATCCCTCCTCCAGAGATTCCACACATTTGCATCTCATTTGCATGTTTCCTGAGCTACCAGCGACATTTGACTTTGACAGTGGTGGGGAAACTGGCATGACCCTGTCTGTTTTTCTGTCCCTCTTGTTTCTCTCTCATTTCCCCTCCAACTCGGTTGTTGTGCTGTTTAACCTCTCAGTTCAATCTCCACTCTTCACTTTTTTCTCCCTTTTTTCTTTCTTCAGTTCATTCCTATAATAGTGTCAGATAGAATGACATTCTTTTTAGCTCATGTTTTGAAAGCAGATCAGTTTTCACTTTAGTCAAACAGCTCGTCCAACCACCTCCCTTTCTGTTTCTCTCATTTGTAGAAGTTTTTTTCTTCCATCATTTTCCCAACCCTCTGTAGGACTAAAATCCATCTGAAAGAAGCTGTAACTGTATGCCTTTCATTCCACTCCTGAATGAGACTTACACTTGCACCCTATCTGCAGTTGACAAAGAGCTTTCTACCAGTTTCCTTTGGAGACAAACACAGCTGCTGGTTAAAATGTGTGCTAACACGCACAGCAGTGAACAACTCACCCACATGTATTGACAATCTTTAACAAGAAACTACTGTACTAGAAAAAAACCAAAACATGTACTCAAGCAGACACATACATGCACACAGGCCTACAGGCAATGCACAAATAAAAGATACACATGCACACAATTAATGCTATTCACACTCCATGCACACACCCAAAGTCAGAAAGACCTCAAGTAGCTGTGAAATTAAAGTTCTTTTTCAGATCCGACACATTGAAAAATCTTTAGAGGGGTTAACCAGACACAAAAGCCCAGTTTTTTTCCCCTGCCCTCTTTTTTTCTTTTGTTCCATCATGAGGATTTCCAATTAAACAAATTTTCCATAAGTGAGATTAGCATCACTAATTTGTTTCATCCACTCAACAACAAATTACATTCGTGCGTCAACAATACGGCAAAGTCACCTCGTATTCCCTGTGCTCTGCTGGAGAAACAGCAAAGTTAAATTGATGCGAGAGTTTGACGGAACCTGGCTGCTGTACGTCATTGTCTGTTCACGTCTTCCGCTGGTGAGTTTAAAAGCCAAGCTCAAGATGTGTGCTGAAATGTAAAACACGTTATAGGCTCCATTACCAGAAACCCAACATGAAGTATGTCAACAGGATAAAAATTATAGTCTCTGTCTGTGCTGTATGTACATGTATTATATGTACCTGTATTGTATCTTTTGCTGCTGTTATGAGACCCAGATGTGTGTGTGTAAAACTCAGTTTTAACCATTAATATGACTCACCAAAATACGCTGTCAAAAAAAAAAAAAAAAAAAACAGGAAAAAAAAAAAGGTTGCACACTCCAATTCTTTATTGCTGGACTTTCAATTACAGCTTTTGCAATGTCACTAGATTTATTTCAATCCAGTGTTACAATAATTGTTCACCAAGATCTTGTAGTGATGATGGGAAAGTCCGACCACTGCACAAAGGTTTTTCCAACACATCCCAAAGATTCTCAATGGGGTTCTAGTCTGAACTCTGTGGTGGCCAATGCATGAGTGAAAATAATGTCTCATGCTTTCTGAACCACTCTTTCACAATTTGAGCCCGATGAAACCTGGCATCGTTATCTTGGAATATGCCCCAGTCATCAGTGAAGAAAAAATCCAGTGATGGAATAATCTGCCTATTCAGTATGTACTTAGGTAGTCAGCTGACCTCATTCTTTGGGTGCATTTTGTTGCCGAACCTACCCTGACCAACTACAGCAACCCCAGATCATAGCACTCCCACCACAGGCTTGCACAGTAGGCACTAGGCATGATGGCAGCATACATCTGCCTCTCTTCTTACCCTGATGCTCCCTTCCTTCTGGAACAGGGTAAATCTGGACTCAGACCACATGACCTTTTCCATTGCTCCAGAGTCCAATCTTGATGCTTTTGTGATGTGTGGAAATGTTCTTACTTTCACTAATAAACATAGCCCTGAGTTCTACTGGTATTTTTTATTTCTTTCTTTCTTCCTAGAAGACGATTTCCCACCATCCTTTCAGTTGTTAATAATGCACTGAACAGTTCTTAACCCAATTTTAGTAGTTTCTGCAATCCACTTAGATGTTTTCTCTGCTCATGCCAATGATTTGACCCTTCTTAAACAGATCATTTGCACGACTACATGATGTCTCTTTCCACATGGCTGTTGAATAAAATGAAAACCTACTCATTGCACCAGTTGGGGATAAATACTTTGTTACCTCACCCATGCAGTAATTATCCAATAGGAGGCTCGTATGTATTTGCTTAGTTAAATCCAGGTGGCAATGTGATTTTTTTGGCCAGGCACTGTACATTTTCAAGGCAATTGAGAGAATTTGTCTGTATGTATCTGTAGAAAGACTCAAGCATTCATTAATGCTTGAGTCCTTGTGTGTGTGTGTGTGTGTGTGTGCATGAATGTGTGTGCTTTACTTGCTTTTCATTGTTTGGGAAAGACAGTGTGTAGGCTGCGTCAAAGGGGGAAAATAAATCACTGACATTTTAAAAGCCAGCCAGCGGAGGACAGAGAAACTTTTATAAAAAGAGACTTACTGTCCAGCAGGGCTGGCAGTCAGAAAAACTGCTAGAAACACAGAGACAGACAGACAGACAGACAGACAGACATAGGGGGAGAAGGGAGAGGAAGTATTCAAAGAGGGAGACAGAAAGCGAGAAAACACAGAGGGAGGGTAAAGTATTCAGATGATGGGAGAGAGAACAGTATTCAGAGAGTCACAGGGAGAGGAAGGGCCTGTGCAGTCTCATTGATTTGAAGCAGCAGGAGGGACAGGGGTTACAAAAAAGGGGGAGGCATGGGGGGATAGGAGACAGTGTGGCAACTGTAGGAAATGGCTTTATAAAACAGTTAGAGAGCAGGACAGAAGACATAATCTGACAGACAGATGGGTGAAAAAGTGACAGGATGGAAGTCAGAAGAGTGGTGAAGAAGGGGGCTGAGCAGATGGAGGAATCTAAATTTTTGTTACATTTGTATGTACTAAACTTTTCACTTCATACCTCCAAGTGACACAAATCCACAAAATCAATGCTGTCATTGTCACAACACATGCATTGTTACAAACAAACATTCATCAATTAACATTCTGGATTATTTTTTTGTTAGTAATATTAAATAAATAATATTTAAGAAAAAATGTATTTTCCTAGCTTAAAATTTATGTTTATGTGATTTGTTCAGAAAAGATTGCTCATTCATTTAATGTAAACAGTGTTGTTCTGCTAATGACATTTCCGATATATGATTGTATAATCATGCCAATAAGATCCTGAATCAATTTAAAAACAATGTGAGACAGCCAAGGAGAAATAAGTGGAGGCTGCAGAGAGAAAAACAAGAAGGAGAAGGCTTTGTATTATAAATATAGAAATGGTAATTTTCACTTCCTTACACTAATTCTTTTGAGGACAAGGCAAATACAAACATTGTGTTTTCTACTCTGTTACTCCTGCTCCAAACTCATACTTTATGAGTACATGACCATGTATAACCCAAATACTCTAACATTCAAGGCATCAAATACAGTATATTTGTATATCCATCCACCATATTTGAGAAGGAAATATTGAGCTTTTTACTCCATTATGGCCCTGCGATGGACTGGTGACCTGTCCAGGGTGTACACTGCCTCTTACCTGCTAAAAATGCTGGGATAGGTTCCAGCTTACCCGGGACCCGTAATGGACTAAGTGGTAGATATTGAATGAACCAATGAATGAATTTATCTTACAGTTGTAGTCACTACGTACTTTGAATAAAATAACTTGTAAAATAAAAAGGGTTTTAAAATTCAACACAGGGCAACATATGAAAGCAGTTGTTTTCCAATCTTTTTACAGAAAGTATTATGTGTAGCTGGGGTTCACATTTAACCTGTCTAAGGTGTTAACAGCTCTAACAAAATAGTGGTTTTCCCTCTTAAATTCATGCTACGTTTGATCGCAATAAATGTTCAAATGATCCCTTTTCTTTATTTTACAAAAATATGAAAGATCAAGATTAAAAAAATTCTAAAACTGACAACTGATCTGTGAATCAGCTTTGTTTTTCACCTTTTACTCACATTAGTCACCTTATTATTCTCAAATTAAATCAAATCAAATAGGTGCCTCTATATAAAACAGCATCAGTTTAAACTAATACATGCTTCCGCTTGGTAATATCCTAAAAAAATCATAATATAGCTTATAACTTATATGCAGATGATACACAGTTGTATCTGTCATTTTTCTTCATATGATCTGACTTCAACTGTAGTTAACAAGTCTGTGCATAGACTTGTTAGTTCTATTTCTCTCAAATACAGTGAGCAAGACAGGAACCTTGGTATCATTGTAAACAGTAATAATCTCAGTTTTGACAGTCACATTAACAACAATTCCAGAATTGCTTTCTACCATCTGAAAATATCAAAAATTCAAATATTTATATCTCAATCAGACTATGAGAAACTATTCCAAGCATTGAAGCCGACTGGATTATTGTAACGTCCTATTTTCAGGATTATTCAAACAATTAACTGGGCAACTTATTCCAAATGCAGTAGTAAGAATTCTGACTAGGACAATTACATTTTAACATATCACCCCTGTACTGAAATCTCTTCATTGGCCGCCTATTCAACAGAGAATCACATTTAAAATCCTCTCACTGGTTCATGAAGAAGTAAATGGCTCAGCCCCTGTACTTGCTCACTGTGTATGACCCCATCAGGTCCCGCAGGTCAGCACATTCAGGTCTTCTAGCTTTTTCTTGAATCAGATCCAAGGCTGCGGAAGGTCAACTGTGGTCCTGTTTTCTGGAACAAGCTGCCTGATGATTTGAGGTCAACTACTTCAATGTCTACATTCAAAATTAAACTTAAAACTTTAATTTTCTCATAGGCTTTCTCTCAATACTGTTGTGTCTATGTTTGTTGATATACACCAAGTATATTTGTTTTATGTGTATTTTTTATTAATGCGTGCATGTGCTAGTGTCATTGTGTGTGTGTGTAAACGTACATAAAAAAATATGTACATGCATTTATACGTGCACTTATATTTCTTGTTCTTTTTATGGAAAGCAAATTGTGTTAACATGTAACGAAATGTGCTATATAAATAAAATTGCCATTGCCACCGAAGAATCATTTCCACTTGAAAAGCAAAAGCGAACAAAGATTTTACCACATCAATGAAGCATTTTGACTCAATTGGAGCTATGGTAAAGCAAACAGCTAAGGTGAGGAGCAATAAATTAGAGTTACATTGATAAACATTGTGTTGATTAGCTTACTTTCATGCATCAAATTGATTGTTTCATATGCATAACATCTAAGACAATATTATCTTTTTCCTTGCTAATGAAAATCAGTTAAGAAAAATCTACAAATAAAACGTAGATTTGCTGACTTCCAGAGTATTTCTAACAAGAACCGATATTCAGAAGCAAAGCAATCAGACATTCAAACAGAACGGAACAGCTCTGAGGAGATGAGATAGCTAAGTGGAGAGGGAAACAGAGAGATAGACAGAAAGATGAACAGATAAGCCCAAAGCACGGTGGAGTAAACAAGCCCAAGCCGCGTGCTGTCATGACCTGCGGTGACCACTGTGACAATGTGACTAATGGCCTTGAAACGTACGAGGACCAGGAGAGCAACCGCCAACAGTAACATACAAGAACTCACACGGCCAAGAAGCTGTGATCAAGACCAATTCTGTTCCAAATGAAAACCCTGAGAAAGCTTTGAGCCAAGTAAAAAAGAGAAGATAAAAGTGTTGCATGGTTGGACGTTAGAGGAGTCTGCTTCTGTCATCTTGCTGAAGCAGAATGAGCAGAAACGTCGTTAACCCCAGTTCAGGAGAGGAGCTCTATAAGCTTTAATTAGACAAAAAGAAAGAAAAAATTTCAAATAGCATCTAAAGTCCTTTTCACCTCTAAACCATTAAGCATTTTTTTAGTTTGCTGCTTTTACCTTAACACAAAAAAGGAATATGTTTCACAGCACAAAAAGGCATCTGTTCTTTCGATGCAAAGCGAGATGAGGCTCTCAGTGTCTGGCACTGTGGCAGATGGTGGATCAGAGTGTAGTGCTGTACTGAATAACACATAATCCACTTGTATATTCTTAAATCATAACATGGCATTATTATATACTTTCATTGTCATTGCAAGATGCTGTGCTGAAGAAAAGAGGAGGGCATGAAAACACAGAGTCTGAAACAGAATGGTATGAAACAGAATTATATATAATATAAGCTCCATGTACCAGCTGTCTTTTCTTATTGCTATCTCTGTTTCCATCCATAAGATGATCTTCCTTTATGCTTTAGTGTTACATGTGGGGCTGGTGCTTGTCATAGCTGACACTGGGCAAGGGCGAGGCACACCATGGATTAGTTGCCAGCCAGGACTAACAAAAAGGATTAAAATTTTCTTTGGATAAATTGGTATCAAGTAGTAGTATTTGTTATACGAATTAAAAGCCTTGTAACTTAATAAAGCCATGGACTTCACAGTTTACGTAATGCATTGCCTTTCTTACTTCCTCAGGTAGTTATAAGAACTTTATCTCCAAATTTATTATTATTTTGATAACTAGATGAGAAAGATTTCCTTTATATTCTCTGTTTATTGGAGAAGGAAATTCTGGATAGCATTGACTTTGTGAACTGGAGACTGTTTTTCCCTCCTTAAAGAAAAAGAACATACCTTCCAGCAACTTGTATTGTGGATGTTTCTGAAGAATAAATGAGAATTTTGTTTAAATTTAGAGCATGAACCTGATGCATTACCCAGTAATAGGTCCTTCTGGAGTACTGTGAGGATTCACAGATGCTAATTGTTGGTCAGCAAATTCCAGCAGCCTTGCGTCTTCACTCATATTTATGCTGCATTTACGTTTTGGATCAGAGATGATAAGAAATAACTAGTATTGATAATTTTGGTTGTGATTTTAAAGGCAATCTTTATGCTCACAGCATTGTACTTACCCCGGTGATTCAACAGCTATTCAATAATTATCTGCAATGCTTTAGTTATAACTTTCATTCTCCCTTTTAAATATAAGGAAAACTTCAACTAACCAGATTGAAGAGTTTAAAATTCCACATTAAAATAATATTGAATATACAGTTAAAAAGTCACAAAAATATTTATTTATCTCTGTTATGGTCTGCAAGGTACACAGAATCACAGCCAACCTGGTGACTAATTTGCTTAGCATACAGAAATGCACAGTAATGAGTACTTTTTGAAATAAGGAAAACTGAACTCTAGACTCTATTGGGGTCAGCCTCTATGGGTCAAGCACCAACAGCTACTAGGGCGTGGAATAGCAATCTCGCAGACACTTGAACTCTAATCAGGTCAAGTCTGAGGTTGTCTGAGATTTTTGGTGCCTTGCTTGCTATATGGCATGAAATTGACATCTTGAAGCATGACACCAGGTGTGGTACATATAACTTTATGTAACTTTATGGTGTGCTTGCTTTTGAGTAGGAGTTGTTGGACTTCCTTAAAGCTGCCTCCAAGAGAAGAACGCGTTTCTGCTGTTAAGTAACTATTGAGATGAGTGCAATTAATTATTGGCTGGGATGTTTTTGCTTATTTCATCTGCTAAATAGAAGAGCAGCAAGGAGAGACATCAAATAAAAATGAAGTGTGTAAGATGCAGGACGCAGCAAGTCAGGATTAAATTTATAGAAAGCTGGGGGAAGGGTTGAGATTAATAGAGTGATTGATTGCCTAGGCCTTAAGAAAAAATACTCTGAGGTGCCCTATTTTTCATCATGCTCATATTTTTTCTCTCATCGAGTTTCATCCTTCCAACTCCTGTATTATTTGGCCACTGGGTCTTACTCTTATATCTGTCTTGCATCTAACTTTGGCACTGCGTGTCCTTCTGCCTTTATTCCCGTCTCACTCCTTAAATGTCAGATCCAGGGTTGCAGTAATAATACATAGTGGACCAGTATCCAGATACCTACACAATATATTGAGAAAAAAAGAGAAAATAGCAAGAGGTAAGGAGGAGGACACACTTGGCTGAAGAAAGGAAAATATCTATACAGCAAAAAATGCCCCTATTTCTCAAAAAATTAATAAAACTAATAAACCTTGACAACGATAGTGAGACCATACTTGGAAAAACATACTTTTTCTAAATGTAATACATATTTGATGTTTTGTATGTTTGACTGACCAGAATGTCTACAAAACTACACAGATAATCCACATGTTGCATATAATTTCAGTCCCCCTTCAAACTGTACAACTAAAGTGGCATGCAGGAAAAACGATCAGATAAATGCTAAATGAAGTAGCTCCTGCTTGGACGTTGTTGCTTGTGTTACTTCAGCTCTCTGCTGTGAAGACACCATCGGGTGTGACAACATTCTAAAACAATGATGGAGTGTCGAGCCGTGTGCGATGAATGCTTGTGACTAAAAGATCCAGTCCAAGTATTAATGAAAAGATTCTACAAAACACAAAAAAAATCCAATGAGAAGAAACAAAAAGTAATCCTAATAATTCAGTCATTAATAACAGAGTCTTTTCCCCTTTCCTTGATTTTATTTTCAGGTTGTAGAGTTGGCACAGACTGAAAAAAGGTCCCAGCATGTCCTTTACTCTTTACTTTTTGAAGTTTTATTTCATCTCTTCCACATCATGACAGAAACATCATCAGCATGCAAACTTACTCATGTGTACTAATTTGAAAATTTTTAAGCTATTGGACCCTGCAGAAAGAAATAGTATTACTCATATGCTGGCATCTCTTGGTTTTTAACTTAATTTAATATTCTTGCTTTAATAAATATTTTTCCATTCAGTTCTTTTAGGAGCTTATTTTATTATCAGTTTTTTTATGTTGCAAGGAGCTTTTACTGTCTCTACTTCTGTATTATTTGTCATTGTAGTTTTCTCTTAGGACTGTAAATTTAGCCTTTTTGTTATATGTTACAGTCTGTTTTTGTTTAATTAGTTAACTGGTATATGTTACTCACCACACATACTATAAGTTCCAGGAAGAAAAGGAGAAGAGAGTACATCACTTCCTGATGTGAGGAGGTCACGGGAAGGGTT
>JBAMHW010000006.1:11483600-11495020 GCA_037177495.1 Rhadinocentrus ornatus | reverse complement strand
CCCCCCCCCCCCCCCCCCCCCCCCCCCTCCCCCCCCCCCCTCCCCCCCCCCCCCCCCCCCCCCCCCCCCCCCCCCCCTTCTTTATGTGTGTGCACTTAATCTTTTAGCCTGTTAATGTTTGAGTTGAGTGAATACACATGGGAGAGCCAGCTTGTGTGTAGGCACGGCTTGAAGAGCTCATTACTGCGTTTGTGTGAATCCAACTTTCTCTAAAAGGTTGTTTGACTCCTGTCTGGCTGAGAGTTTTGTGCGTACGTCTGTGGCGTTGTGTGCTTGTTTCATTATTAATTGTGATAAAAGTGATGAATATCTGTGCCGTCAGATGAGGTACTGTTTCTTTTTAGGCATGCATGCGTAGCTTTTATAATTGAATAATTCATCTTTACATATGGTTTTTATCTTTGTAGGCGCTTCCTCTTACTATGTGAGCATTAACTACTGCTCCACTAGCATCAACAGTTGTGTCTGAGTGAGTGTTTGTTGTCATGTTGAACACTAGAAGGTTTGACTTACTTGCAAGTTAAGTTTGACATGCTATATGCACAAACACAGACAGGGTAACACTATCCACATTAAGTCATTCCACTGAATTCCATACATTGTCGAGAGCTAATCAAACTCTAAGCCTGAGTTTAACTATAAGTAATTGATGCCTTACAATAATCCAAACCATGCAACATGACTTCAGCACTTAATTTTTACCTCCACCTTGCCCAATCAGTCTTTAAAAACAGCACATCTTCACCTTTTTGGGTGATTGTAATATGAGTACGATGTTCTAAACCTCATGGTTAAATACCCTTGCAATTTCAAATGATTTACTTTTTTTTTCTTTTTAGGTTTGTGCTAAAGTGTACTTATTTCTGTCGTTCATGAAAAAATAAATGTATTATTATTTAATCGTTTATTTGAATGGGGCAGTGCATATTGCTGAATGTACAATATTGCCATAAATATACCAGATTTAGCAAAGTGCTAATTTACTTCCATAGTCCCAATAATCATTAAGATCAAGATCTGTGTCAATCCAACTTCAGAACCCTTCGGAATATGACTTTAATTAGTTAGATCCGACGTTGAATCCGGAACCTATTTTATTGGATCCGGCACCCGCTGTGTCACTATTTAAAAATATCGCCTAAATAAAAACCTGTTGTTTTTTTTTCGTGTTTAGAGTAGTTTTCTGTTTTGTTACTGTATATTCCCCGTTGAGATTACACAAAAATAAAATCTTGTTTGCGTAATTTAGAGGTATTCTAAGGTGAATTTTAGGCTACAGAAACGGAGGGAAGGAGAGGATCAGGTTACACTGGCACCGGTGATTATGGGATTGCAGTTATCTTCACACAGACGGAAAACCCTTATAGTCCGAAGAATACTATTGCTATTGCTGTTTATAAAAGAAATTTTACGGTTTTGGCCTAGTTTTAATTTTGTTTTATCTTTTTACATTGCGCAACCAGTAAACAGTGATGTGGTGGTCATGGTTTTTTTGTTTGTTTTTTGGGGGGGTTTTGTCAGGGCAGCTTTTGGAAATTAAAATAATTATTGCCCTGTTATGCACACAGTGATGTTTGGATTTACTTAAAGGGGTTAGTGCCTTGGCCGTGTGTGTGTGTGTTCCGTTACTTCGAGCCCCCCTTTTGAGTCGCCGGAACCCCCCCTCCTCCTCCGCATTCTGGGACCTTCTGCTTTACAAATTAAGCACTGCTAACATCACAACCAACAGCTCATTTATACTCTGTTGCATATATGGAATGAAGTCTGTGGAAACATTAGTGGCATCACGACAAAATGCTGAAAATGTAATTGACCACAAAGAACTTTACGTGCAAACTAAAAACATTCCATGAATGGAGCTAAGCTCTGTAACTCTACCTCTTACCATAGCATTTATCTATTTTTAACACTTAAAGAAAAGAAAAAGCTCTAAGCCTTAAAAAGCCACTTAAACTTGTGGTGATCACATGTGCACAGAGTGCTTATAAACAATTCTCTAATTCAGGTTTCTACTCAACAACTGCCTTATTGTCTCTCTCCCTTCTAATTCGTCTTTTTCTTTGTGTCCTCTTCCACTCGTCCCTCCTCGGCTCCTCTCTCTGACGGTCATGACAGGAAAACTGACGGCTGCACAATGACAGACAACCCCCTTTGCATATTTCAAAGGCCTCACGCAGACTGGCACAAACACACACAGAGGGCATCTTCTAGCATACACAGCACAGACACGAACATCATCATACATCACAAACACAAACATCATGAATCAACAAAAGACTCAATACACTGTTAAAAATGCACAAAATGAATACAACAGCAACACAAGTAGATCTGAAAACAGACACATACATACAATCCCCCGCAAACACACTAGATAATCACATAGCATGCGGCCAGATTTGATCAGGGTGGATGTTGATGATTTGCCCAGTGTGTGTGGGCTGGTTGGAGCGCTAGAATGTAACAGATTTATAAACTGACCAACTTGCTTTGCTAAGAGAAACCAAATGTTGACCGTCTGTGTAGTTTTGCCGGGCCTCTCTTTGTTTGTGTATAAAATTGCTAATGGCACTTGCATGAATTACAAGACAATCCAATATAACTGATACTACATTTGTTAAGGATGAAACTATATACTTCTCCATAACAACTCCAATTTTTACATCAAGAAGTACATGAAAGCCCTCAAGGTCCACTGTTCAGTGAATGCTTCTCTGACACAGCGTCAATAAGGTCTACATACCACGCAAAAAGGAGTCAATTACATAATCATTTCACAACAGATTGCCTATATTTCAGTGTTTCCACCATATTTATTCAGCTGAAAAAACCCGCTTCACCTGAATTTTCAACACCGCAGCTCTCTGCAAAGCATAATATTGCTTTATGCATCACTTTTGGCCAGCCATCACTCAAATTGACATGGAAAGAGTCATTTTGTTTTGTGTTCTGCTTGGTGCAGTTGCTGCCGTAAGCGAATGTTACTTTTGAAATTCAAGGCCTCTATGATGTGTGACACAATAAATGTATTTCAGCACATGGAAGGTCTTTGCTAAATATAAAGTTTTTGTCTTTAACTGCTGAGAATAGTTCCTTTTTAAATTACGGTTAAATATGTTTGTATAAATCTCCACTCAAGTCTTTGAGAAATTGCATCCTGTGTGGGTATAAATCAAAACTCAACTTGCAATGAAGCTCAGCAGCCCCTACCCTCCTATATCTGTCATCTGGACAAACTGTAGAGAGGGCAGAGTTGATGCATCTTTGATTCTAATCACTGCTGCTCACTACAACTCAGTCCTCTTTGAAGGGTCTGTATCTGCTTACGGCATCAGTAATCTTACAGGAGGAAGTGTATGTGTTTCATTGGCAAACCAAATTGGACACAGCTAACCTCAGCTCAGTGGAAACCCATGTGATGATCTACTGGCCTTTTATGTGCCCAAAGTTAATTGAAACACTAAAGTACAAATGTTATTGTGACTATACATACTCACCCAAAAAAACATACCCAAGGACATAGAGTGTCCTGAAACAGCCTGGCCCTACTATGTTTTTGTTCAGTTAATGAAAAATGTCAAGAACAACTATGTTTAACTACCAAAATACGTCATGTACTCAGTAAAGCTGGCAGCCAGAACCTGATCAATAATAATTTTCATGATGCTAAAATTGATATCAGTGTGTAAAAGCAAAAAAGCACAGTCAAAAAACACTGAAAGACTTTATTGCTACCTCAGTGATTGAAGGATTTTCTCCTCTGACTGTGGTATGGACTTAATCTAAGCACAAAAGAGCGATACCTGGCTTCCAAACCAAATGCATTGAGTGAGATTATAACATCATCACTGGTCCAAGTTGTATGATATAAGAAACTCATTTACTGTTGTACTCGAGCCTGCCAGTAGTCATTGAGTAGCAAAGTAATTGATGAAGCAGTGCCGGGAGAATCCTCTAGGACAGCTGTAGTCGTGCCCTGTGTATGGTATGTATGTAACGTGAAATTGCATATATTTTAGTATCACTGCTATTACCTTTACTGTTTTTGACCTTATCATTTATGGTGTTATTTAACAGATCTGAAAGGCAAGAAAAAGGAAACAGGAAAAAAGGGACATAAAGCAGCTTTTGAAAAGACATTATAAAGCTCCACATGTGTATTTAAAAACTCTTCAAGGATAATGTAGTCACACAGAGTATTGGGTTTACATATGTGCACAAAGGACTAGATCTTTCTGAATTCTTCACAGGAAGTGGATAATGACTGGTGGCACCATAAGTCTGAGATAAGGACAAATTGGTTTAGTCTGAATAATGAGAGGTACATCAGGTGCTCACACATTCCCACAACTCATGCTGAGATTCTCACTGTGTTTCTACATGGAGCTGTCTCCATGAGCTACTCAGTGCTCCCTCTCGCAAGAGGAGCATAATGAGGATGCAGTTGCTCATTCTCAGCAGGACACAAACTGACATGAAAGAAGAACATGCAAGCTCATGAGCGGTGGGGCCCACAAGCTTATCTCAGAAGCATATAGCCCCCCTCTCTCTCTCTCTCTCTCTTTCACACACACAGTGTTGAATCCACCTATATCTGTATTTCCCCCATCGAGACAGAATAACGTTACGGTGGGATCCATTTTCTGGGCTGACTCCCTCCAGACCCCTCCTTTTCTCACTGTCCCTTTCTCTCACTCTATTCCACTTTTCTCTCTCTGAAGCTCTTCCTCAGCCTTTGTATTCCCTCTGTCTCTCATCTCATAATCTACCTCCTGTTTTCTATATTCACTCTCCATCTCAGTCTGTTAACAACTCCCTTGTTGCATTTACTTCTATCTCATTCTCACTTTTTTTTGTATGGTCCAGTGGGACTGCAAACAGTAACCACAGAGCAGCAGGTTGCAATTAATCTTTCAAATAATTCTTGTTCTGTGCAAACAGTGGACACACTTGCAGAGCTGAAGGAAGGGAAAGGAAGGCAAGAAAGACAGCAGCAAAAGAAAATGAGACGTAAGAGACAACTTCTATTCCTATTTTATATAGATGATGAAAAAATAAATTTGCTGCCATGTCTTGCTGGACACTCATTTATTTTGTTCTCTTCTAACACAGTAATATTCAAACACTCAGTCAGTGAGGTGGTGCAGCCTCTGGCTGCCAAATGGGTTTCAACATGTCACAATCTCAGAAAGGATAATTAATCAAAGATTGATGCATAAAATATGAAGTCCACATTTCCAGTATACACTAAGCCTTCATTTTGGCAGTTATTGTGTAATACGGTGGCAGCCTATCTATTATGTTGAGCTGCTGGTAAAACAAGACATTCAACTTGAATTAAAAAAGAGCCCTTTGATTGACGAAGACTCAACACTTGAAAGAACACTTGAAAGTTGTCTTCTGTGTTAGTTCTGTTTAGGAGATTTACTTTCACAGCATTGTGAGGAATTCTTTGCATTTTTTTTCATGGTCAGGTAGCTGTTATATAAGCTTTTCTTTTGCTTGTCAGGTGAATCAATTCTTGTTCTGAATTAAATGATCAAAGGTTATTCTGTTCCTACACTTTTTCGCTCTTCTGATTATTAGATATATGTCTAAACTGTGAAGTGCTGTATTTATATAGTAAGCCTAAGTGTGTTATCTGAGTGCTCTCCAAACATCACCACATGGCTATGTGTATGCACAGTTACCAGCTCTTTTACCAGTCCAGCTCAATAGCTCTGCTTACCACTCACACACCACTCACCATAAAATACATTTAGCTGTTGTTCTGGAGAATTGAACAGTAGCTATATGACTCTGTATTAACTTAGCACACACAATAAGGCTGGATAGCCTTCCTTTACAAAAAGGTATAACTTGTAAGGATTGCATTTCTGTGGAATGAACAACTCAACTTAATGTGTTGGGAGAGCCCCCACAAAATGGGCCAAAATCTCCTGCAATATCTCCTGTTGGTATTCACTCAAGTGCTGCCAGGTGAGCGTGCCAGTCACAGATCTGGCACGCACACATGATGGTACCAAATTGTTAGACATATTGGGATGAGATTCAGAAGCCAGTGGCAATCAAAGTGTGTGTGCTTGTGTCTGTGTGTGTTTGTTTTCCACATAGATAAGATCCTTATATCCAGTTATACCTTGTTGTAAAGGTGACTAATCAGGCTTTGTTGCTATGTATAAATGAATACAATTTTGTTTTGTTAAAAAGAAAAAATAATCAGCTAAACACAAATTACCTTACTTCCATACTGAATTATGTTTAATTTGGAGAAACATTCAAATTTACAGATAAACAATTAGCTAAAACTATTTTGTTTACTTTTAGTATGGACGGGATAACACGTGCATGAGTTTACACATAGTGGTAATACTCTTTTTACATATGTACTTTTTTGCAATGTTGAGATGTGTCTGCAACTTAGCATGAAAATAATTGATGAACTCTGAAACTTTTCACAAGTTACATGAACTGAAAAAAGTGTTATAGTCTAAATAAAATAATAAAATTCTAAACACACCTGTCAGATGGGTTTTAGGCATGCTGAGCTGAGCTAAACTGTGCAGAACCATCTTTCCCGACTTTGCACTGTCTTCTAATTACACTATTTTATTAGTGTTTATCCACTTAGACATATTGCCTGAATGTCTTGCATTTTTGTTCTACAAGTGAAATATGCCCTTGTAACATTAAGTCATTCCATGCTTGCCAGCAAAGGAAGAGTAATTAAGACTAATTCCAGTTCATTTAATTTCATTTAAATGGGAGGTAAACACACAACCAGAAGTTTATCTTGTCAACGTCTACATGAGATGAAAAGGGGGGAAAAGGATGGAGGGATCATGCTACTTAGGATAGCTAACAAGTAAAAGGTACAAGTTGAAGGGCAGCTGAAAGTCCTGCATGTTTGGTAAATCCAAGGAATAATTTAAAAGAATGAACAAACAGCAAAAAATGAAAAAAAACAACAACAGAAAAGCAGGACATAGTGCGTAAACAAAGAAATCAACTGTTAGGAAGAGAGCAGAAAAAGACAAGAACAGTGGACAGAGAGCAGGTGTGGATGAGGAGAGGAGATGAGACAGATGAAGGATAACAGAGGCAGTGTGAGATACAAAGATGCTGCAAGAGGTCGCACTTCACTCTTATTGTCTGCAGAAGACAATCGTGGCTCACAGTGAGGCTTAATGTGTGATGCTGTCATGTGTACATCTGTGTGAACGTGTATGTGTGCGTGTGTTTTCTGACAGCTCCGTTCTCACAACAAGGAACCGTAAGAGTCGAAGGAAAAGCTGAAAAGTCACAATGACAACAAACAAGGACAAGAACAATATGGTGTTGAGCATCAGCTATAAATCAGAGAACAAGACTGTAGAGAAAGAGACATATACATCTTAGGCATCTGATCAAGGCTCTTGCTCAGAGCAACTTACAGTGAGTACACCTTGACTGCCAAACTTCTTCACATCAAAGTACAATCTAAAAGGAGGCAGCCCAGTGTGTCAGACTTATTGTTTGCTTTGGGTACCATAAATGTGGAAAAAAAGATAAAATTCTGACACAAGAAAGATTTTTGTGATGCAATAAAAAGTTAGTGCCGAGCGAGAACCTTTCCAGGAATCCATAAATTCCTCCAGGTAGTTTTATATACACTGCATAAACAATTCATTTATTCATTTTGTTTCCATACCCACTGAATCAAGTTCAGCTAGCATCAAGACAAGAAGCAGGGTATACCCCAATCCCAAATGGTTTGCCAATCCATCACAAGGCCAACACAGGCACACGTGAGGAAAAAAGGCATGTTCACACAGTCAGTCCTTGGGTCAATTTAGGATTACCAATTTGCCTAACATGTTAGGAGTATGCAGAGAGAAAAGCCCATACAGGCAAAGGGAAAACATGCAAACTACACAGAGAAGCTTGTGGTCACTATTTTTCTAACAGATTAGCAAACTAAGCTGACAGAGGATAATCGTCTTTATTTGCATCAAAATTACATTCCTTTGCTTCTTCCTTCCTTCGTTCTTCAATACTACAGTAGGTTTGGAAGCTCATGAGAGGCCATTTCTACTTATAGCAACACACTTTACCTTAGCAACATTTGGAACTTCTGGACACTCCAGGATGGGTATAGAAAACTGTGGTCTTGGGGTTAATATGCTTGATTGAGCAGTAGTCTGATCTCAATCATTTAATGACAGAGCAAAACAGTTTTTAATGCATGTTTTTCATAGTTATTATAATATATTTTCCATATGTCCTTGCAAGTGAAGTGTACTGAATTTATGTGATAAATAATCACCTTGAAATGATTAACTCCAGCATAAAAAGTTGGAAAATGTGAAAAGAAATTAGGTCAAAACACTTTCTTGGATATTATTATTTTATCTTTAAACTGGCCTTCAAAGCAGAGCATGAGAGAATAAAGGAGATGGCAGAGATGGAGAGACTCGAGGTAAAATGCATGACATGAAAGGGACAGGTACACATGTTCTGTACAGGTGGTTATTTATTGAAATGTGACTTGCGTATCAATATGGTCAGTTGGAGCTGGATCAGATCATAGAGGGGTTCTTTAAAACTCTGAATACCTCAATTGCTGGAATTTGCATCAAAATTGCATTTCTTCTTAAAGTCATAAGTCAATCAAGTCTGACCACACAGGAATTAAATGCATCTAATTTAATTCAGTGCACAGTTGCTGTCAAATAGAAATTCAAAATGAATACAGGCTGAATATCCTATAAGGAAAATTTTCACTGAGTACTGCTTAATATAACATGAAAAAGCAGCAAGACCAAATTTGAGTGGTTTTAGTCTTCTATAAAAGATCTTAAAATACATAAATCTTTTTAATTAAAATTTACAATTACCTGTGTGACTCTTGCACAGGTCTGTGAGAAGCCTCGCAGGGCCACACAGGCTTCAGAAAATATGGAAAATAACATATCTGCATGAAAGGGCTTTTTTCAAGCAGCCAAGCCGGAGACATAAGACTGAGAGTCACTGTCAGCAACAGTATGTGGATTGATTAATTAAAGATCTTTATCTTCTTTCTACTGCGAGAAAGAGGAGACAGTGCTTCAGAAAAGAAGCCATTTGATTAAGCTAAATGGGGATGAAGGAAACTAAGAACAAAAACCAATAGAGTATCAGGGAGCCAAAAGGTGGTTGATTTGGACGGTAAACAGGGAAAGATCATGGCAAAAAATAAATACATTCATAAATGTAACAACAAAATGAAAGCAAAAGAGGTAGATACAGGTGGCAAGTGGAGGAAATGAGGCATGATGTAAGGACAAGGGAATCTAAAAAGATAGGATGAAGGCGTGGAAGGGGAGTAGGAGGGGGAGTCAGGGCAAGGATGTCTTATGGTGTGGTATTTTTACCTCTTTGCGATGATGGAATGACGAGAGGTGGGAGGTGGTGAAGAGAGTGGAAAGTGTAATTAATGGAGGAAACAGAGAAGCAGGGGTTGGGTTGAGGGCTTGTGTCATTAAAAAAAGAAGAGTAAGGGGAAAAAAATCGTCAACCCCTCTTAATGGATATTTAGGCAGTCTGCTGCAGGTGTATTTTAAAATAATGCCACCTTTTTACACAAACTCGCATGGTTGCTCACATTTACATCACCATGTAGCAAGTGGGTACAAATTATGCTCATTTGCACGGCACTAAAAATGTTCACTGTAATTCTGTTTGCATTAAAGTAAGCTGCTGTTTAGTTTGCAGTCAGGTAAACACATTCATGGGCACAAACACGGCATATCACAGTTACAATTATCCCCTTCATCACACTGGGACATTATAGTATTTATTTATTTTTTATTTTTTTCTTGCTTTGTGGAGAGAGTTGTAAGTTTCTCTTTACTTTTTCCTAAGCTTTAATCAGCAATTTAAATTTTTGTCAAATTTTGTGCAGCAGTGAAATGTAGCCAAGCTCCTTAAGTCCATATAAACACAAGGAGTTAAAGTGGTAAACTACAGAGACAAGAACATGTTAGTTTTCAAGTTAGTCACCTATCTGAGGTTTTATTTCCTTCACAACTTCTGCTTAAAAGCACAATTCCAACATTCATCACACACTTTAGCCACTCTCAGTCAGCACTTCTTAAATGTACGCTTACCAGCACCTGACACACACACACATAAAACTCTAAACATCAACACCACGAATATCTGACTGTGCTGGCTCAGAAACGTTCACTCAGCAGCTTAAATAAACACAATTGTGGCAACAGTCAATGTCAAAACTGATGTTTGACCCCACGGGTTTGAAAGAGCTCACTCATCGGCTCAGCGATTTACAGTAACTGCAAACTGTAACATATTTCCACAATAATCTAAATTTCTGTCTGACTTTCAGCTACTATATTTTCTCCTATAAATCTCAAGTTTATGAATATGGAGCAGAGGAAATCCACTCACTCTCAGTCAGCCCTGAGCTTGTGCTTGTTAATAAATGACTAGGAAAGATGGGTCCAGGGTTGCAACAAGGTACTTAGGATTCAGGTCAACATCACTTGACCCATGTGGGTAGGTTGGCTGAAAAGCACAGTAATAAGGCTGGGGCTTGAATGAGAAAAGTCATTATATAGAACTGTCAGGCAAAAAAGAGATGTTTAGATACTAACGCACAGAACTTGCTTGCCTCTCCCTTTCCTGTCATCCAACTCCTCCTACCTTTTTCCCCAAAGCCACCCCTCCACTTCAGACATCACTCAGCTCACTCCCATCATTTAATCCCGCTCCTATTTTCCTTTCCATCCCTTTTGTCTCTTCGTGTTATCTCATAAATTACAGTACTGTTTGTGCCTTGAAGAGATCAGTCGTTTACACGCCTTTTCATCTTTATTTTCATCTTTATGTTCTCATTTTGTAATTCATTCATCTCTGTCTCTTTCTCTCTCATTATACTTTTCTTGTTTAATTTTCCCCTCATCACTCTCACTCAGCATTTTGCCTTGAGCCATTTTTCTCGTGTGCAACTGCTCTGCTGACTTCCTCTCTTCTGTCCACCTTGCCTCCCTCACTGCAATAATCTTCAAAACCATAAACAACTAAGGTGGTTAGGGAAACTAGCCTCCCTGTTTGCTGCAGGGCAGATGTTCCAAGTGAAGACAAACAGAGCTTTCTCATCAAACTCATCTCTTCTCTCTTCCTCCATCATGCCCTGACCTCTCAGCATGTCACAACAGGAGAAAAAAATGCACACATGCACACACAATACATTGCTCTATAAGCTTTACAGCTGGACACACACTATTCCTCACCCAGTGACCAGAGAAAACGCTTAACCTGACTGGCTCAGATGTTGCAGCACCAGCAGCTTCATTCTGAACACCATTCTATTCTATTCTATTCTATTCTATTCTATTCTATTCTATTCTATTCTATTCTATTCTATTCTACAGTCATTT
>JBAMHW010000006.1:11426204-11457980 GCA_037177495.1 Rhadinocentrus ornatus | reverse complement strand
CCCCCTCCCCCCCCCCCCCCCCCCCCCCCCCCCCCCCCCCCCCCCCCCCCCCCCCCCCCCCCCCCCCCCCCCCACCCTATTTACTTTTTTTTATCCATTTCAGTAAGGCTTTTTGGCTTTTTTGGTCCATTATTTTGAAGTGTGTTGTTTTTATAAACATATTACCTTTTATTTTTCCTACAATCCTTTTGTCGTTTTCAACCCCGTGCTTAGTCATATTTATTTGCTGAAATAAATCATACCTTGCTGAAGCCATTTCCAGAAATACTGGATTTTACAAGCCAAAAAGTCTCTTGCCGTGTTGCAAACCCCACATCCTGTGACTGACTGACTGTAGCTGCTATAAGGCACACTGCAACCACACAGTGGAGATGTGCAGGAGGTGACATGTCATGATGATCAATCAGAGCTTGGGAAGATGAAGAGTATAACTGGTAGGCCCACATAATACTGTCAAGACAGTCATGTCAGATGAAGCTCTGTCTACAGTCTGAGCCAAGAACACAAATAAGTGTGCCAGTAGAGCAACAGTACATCAGTCAATCTGACAAACTGTTTCCATTCACCCATATATGCAGCAGTTCTTCCCATAGGTTCAACAACTAATGTGATGTACAGTTCTGGTTAGAAATTTAGAAAAGATGATCATAAATGCTGCAGCAATTTTAGCACTCAAGTCGATATCATATGTTCAAAAAAAGATCAAAATGATAAAGATCTTCACCCACACTATTAGTGCTTTAACTTATGAAATGTTTTCATTTTCCTGCTCCCCCCCCTTTTATTAAACATAAATGCAATGTATGCTAATATTAAAAGAGTTTATTAGAGCAGCATTTATTCTTTTGACCAACAAATAAGGATGCAGTGAAATGATGTGAGAGTGAAGTTAGATATATTTTTGGAAAATCTGAGTGCTGTCCAAAAAAAGAAAGACCTTGAAACTCCCATAGGTGTTTAGGTCAGTGAAATGGGGGATTTACATGAAAAAGAGCAGCCGTGGGAGAGATGGATAGGAATAAAAGATTAACTCTATAATAAATCACACTTGTTCCCAACCATTAATCAGCTCTTCTCCAATCCTCAAGTGCCTTTTTTCACAGGCTTCGTTGTGCGTGAGTTACTGTGCCTTTTGGTTCGCACAGACCAAACCTTTTTCAGTATATTTCCTGGCCTGCTGTATTTCATCACATCTCATAAAAGTGAGAGAAAAAAGAAAGAATAATCAGACATGTAATGAATTGTTTTTCCCTCTGCTGCCACATCAGATCAACAGACAGAAACTTCAAATCAAATTCATCCCACAGAATATGGATATAAACATGAGGAAATAATCAAAGCCATTTTGCTCCAGTACAGCTCACTGCAGTGACTACACTTGAAATAGCTGCCTTCGAACCCATCTTTTTGCCAATGGTTGCTATTTATATATCATTTGCACGAGTGTCCAGTATCAGCTTCATTCGATGCATAACGAATAGGCTACCTTTTTATTACCTTTAATAGCAGCTATCCTGCAGAAGAAAGAAAGCCTCCACAGGTAATCTAAAGTGTTAGTAAAGCATAAGTTATACTAATAAATAACTCCCATCTCCAATCTACCAAAGCACCAGATATTCACTTTTACTTAAGTTGTTTTTTCTTACATATCAATATTAAAAATCTAAAACTCCATAACGCCACCTCTGCTCTGAGAATCTGGAAGGCTGCTGTTGTCAAATCAACTGCTCCTTGTTCCACACAAGACAAACAGGACTTGGCTCAGATAAAATTGGCTTTGAGCTGTTTGGGGCAGATTTCATCTCCCTGTTAGTGGAGGGAAAGTTGCCCAAGGCAGGGCAGGTGATCAATATTATCAAGGTGTATCTTCCAATGGAATCAATCACATCTGACGGCTTGCCAATACGAAGGCAGAAATGAAATGTGCCTGTCCCCCTGTGAGGAAGTAGTGAGAATCACAGTGGTCACTAATGTGACTGTGCCAGTTACTATTCGGGTCACCTTTTTTTGCCGATATATACCAGATGAATGGTACACATTTAGACTACTTGAAATTCTTTTCACCGGGCTCCATGGTGGTGTGCTAGTTAGCACTGAGGCCTCACAGTGACCAGTGTCACTGGTTTGGACCTTGACTGGGAAGGAGTTTGAACAGTGGCCTTTCTGTGAGATTGCATCTTCTCCCCATGTATGCATGGGTTTTCCAGGTTTCTCCAGCTTCCTCCTACCATCCAAAAACATGCATATTGGGTTAATTGGTCACTATATTCTCCCTAGGAGTGAGTGTGAGTGGGTGTTTGCCTCTCTATGTTGG
The DNA here is from genome assembly GCA_037177495.1 of Rhadinocentrus ornatus. Classification (NCBI taxonomy): domain Eukaryota; kingdom Metazoa; phylum Chordata; class Actinopteri; order Atheriniformes; family Melanotaeniidae; genus Rhadinocentrus; species Rhadinocentrus ornatus. The sequence goes on along the minus strand of JBAMHW010000006.1, from coordinate 11,455,666 downwards.
CCCTGTGATGGACTGGTGACCTGTCCAGGATGTACTCTGCCTCTTGCCCTCTAATTGCTGGGAAAGCCTCCAGCTTCCCCGCAACACTGATTTGGAATGAGTGAATGAAAATCTTTTCATTGTATTATTTGCTAATTTTGACTTTGTTTTGGCTTTTCAAAGATAAAATTGCAATTTTCTATTCAGAGAACTTAATTTTAACCCAAACTATGAAATGCACTTTTGTCTAATTTTCCCCTCAGGCCAAAAAACATTAGATTTTTTACCACAGGAAAAAACAGAAATTATCATTTAAGAGTGAAATACTTTACTCGCGCTCTGAAAAAGAACACCTAGGGCCTCTGATTGCTGCATGTAATCAGGCACAAGTTTTGTTCCTTACTGAGCAAATGCCACACTTGTGAGTTTCTGATGAAACAACAGGCTTTCTAATTTGGCATTTAATGTGCCAGCTGGTGGCAAATGAGTCTCAAAGCTCGAGATGGCAGCTCCACCAGCATGACCACCCACTCTGAAAGCATGGCCATCCTTGATGTACGCAGCCAAAGGGATTGCCATTGACCTGCTTTGTGTGAAGGTTGGCCAAGATTGGCTGGCTCATGAGGGGGGCTTTGTTTGATGACAGCAACACTACTCAATGGGTGCAGCTCTTATTATTACCCAACCATCCTTATCCCACTCACCTCACTTCCCACAGAGTTCTGCGTTGTTGAGCAAACCAAGAGACTCAAGCATGTCAGAGTTGTAAGTTTCAACCTGTGTGCATTTGAATGCATTTGGGTGTGCATTTGTGCCAACCAAGTTTCCATTCATCCCTAAAATCAGCTCTTGTAGCACTGCTGGAGACTTAGGTTGTCTCAGACTGAGGACATTGATTGGCTCAGCGGGGGATGATGAGCTAGAGGTAGATGAGGTGGAAATTAACTAAACCTGACCTGCCTCACAGTCACTCTCACCCATATACACTGTTCACAGTTTTTTCCACATACAGTACACAAGCACTGCCACTTACACAAACAAATAAAAGCTTCTTGGCTACACTTTAATAGAACATTTCATTTACACTTAAATTAAATGCAAAGACCCATTTTATCAGGACATGTTTCCCACTGCTTGACACCATGTGATGGCTCATCGCTCTCGTTTGTATTCCCTTGGGCCTTGTGCGTCTGTACGTGTGATGTGCTAACATTTTTTTCTTCTTAATTTTCTACATCCCACTGTGTGCATGCATGAGGGGTTCATATTTCTGTGTAATTCTGGTTTCATGTCTGTTTGTCAGAGAGACGTTTTATCTTCCCATGTCCCAGCGTCTAGATTACTATTTTTGTGCATCTGTGTGGTTGCAGATAGCAGGTAGCTTTGATGTATACCAATGTACGAGAAAAACTATTTATACCAAAGTTTCATTGCTATGTGTGTTTGAGTCATTTAAGATGAGTTATTTCTTAGAATTTTCACCCTTTAGTGTGCCCTAATGAAAGTTAATTTGCCATCTGTCTTGCATCCTGTCTCTTCTCTAAATTCTTCTGAATTCTTATCATATTACTTACTTAACTTTCTCTCTTTTCCTTGCTTCTCCTGATTATGTCACATGATGCCCTGGGATGAATCACAAAGTTTTGATGTGTCGTTTCTCAGCCCCAGGAAGCTGTAGGGGCAATGATGGCTCCAGTAATGTGCATAAGGAATTTCAGTGTGCCATCAAAACGAGTCAAAAGTCAGAAACTTATGTAGCATTGCTTTAAAAGGGTTGAATATTTCTTCTTGTTCTGGCAAAGCAAGATTCTTTCCACCACAGAATATATGTGGGTATCTTGTCACCACTATTGTAGTGTGCCCACATGAAAAAAAAGCATTCTGAAATTAAACATGTGTCTTTGATAATGTGGTTATGAACTTTGCATCTAAAGAATATTGTCTTCACCTGTTTAATTCTACAGCTGTAGAGCCATAGTCTTAATTAGATATTTGGAATGTTCACTTCTAGTTTATACAGTCATAGATATTTTCTTTTTTACTGAGTGTTAAAGTTTGGAGGGGATTTGGGTTATGTCCCCCACTCCTTAAGGAAATTCTTGCGGCCTTTCTGTCTGCTGGGATGTTTATATAAACTGTAAGAAAATCTGACATTTATGAGGCTTCTGGAGGAATGCATTACCAAAAGTCCTTCTGCGCTTGCTTTATGTGCAGAGTATGTGACATGGTTTTAGTATTCAAGTGTTAACTCTATCAGCCTCAAGAATTTTTTGTTTGTTTGTTTGGTAGCCACTTATTTCTTAAGCAGAGCTGGTAGCAATGACACTGAAGCAGTGCAAATGTAAACATGTTATACATATACTTATGATTGTTGTTAGTGAGGCCAACGTTCTTAAATTAGATACAGACTATAGTGCTGCTACACCAGCTTGCTGTATTGCTTTGTTGCTGTATTCTAGTGTCATTCAAACCCACCCATCCTGTTTTGGTGGAAGTTTCAATCACAAAAGGTAAGTGATAATTCACGCCAACCCCTGTATGACCCAACAGGTTGATTCAGGCCCATCTCTGCCCTGTTTTCTACGACTATGTAATATCTGTTATTACAGTCACCCTGCCATCCAGCAACATCAATTATGACAATAAGACGTTCCCTCTGCCAACATTCCACACACATTATAGAGTGTTGACGCATCAGTTTTCACCGTATTGTGACTGTAGCAGGATGTGTGCTGCTCTCTGCTCAAAGAGGAAATAATGCGACAAAGTAAAGCTCATATGGATCTTTTAAATTAAATCAGGGCTCAGTGTTACTGGTTTTATTGTATTCACAACATTATTTCTCATGAAAAATATGACAGTCACAAAAAAGGAAACCAAATAAAGAAAACACACTGAGTGGATGTTCACATTTTGAGAAAAAGGCTGTCATCTTTAACAATAAAAATGCAGTAAAGAAAAGACTTTGCCTTTTCTATTTGTATCATTGCTGAACACTAACCAAACTTCCTAATTAGTTTCTAATTCAATTTGGGTCTGTGAGGTGGCTGAGATGAAAAAAATCTATTTGTAGTGAAAAGATTATCAGCCTGCGAGTTGGCCTCAACGAGTGGGGAAGATAAAGCCCCGTGGCCTCCGTCACCATCAATCCCAATGACCACCAGCTCCACACAGCCTGTCATTACTTTAACACTGCTGGCCACTCTAAACTGAAAGGAAGAAGAGAAGTGATAGAGTCCAGGCAATGGCGAAAAGTCTGCTGAGGTGAAAAGTCACATGACAAGTTGAAAGTAAAAGTGAAAAGATGTAATAACAGATCAATTTAAACCATCGTAAAGCATAAGAAGTCATGGGTAGGGGTGAAAAAGAGGAACAGAGCTACTGTAAAAAGGAAGAGTTGAAAATGAGTGAAAAGAAAGATGTTCATCCTGCGAGCTTAGAAAGGCAGAAGAGAGATGCCGTCAGGCACTGAAGGAGAGAGCAATTAGATTTATCTGCTCATTAACAGAAGGGATAATTGACTACAAGAGTCTGCAGTGATACACTAGTAGACATGGGGAGAAGGAGAGAAAATGAGCCAGGGAGAGAAATGAGAGCAGGTGGAAGGAGAAAAGACAGGAGGCAGGCATGGAGGGATCAGGAAGAAAAGGGAACAAGGCAGGGGGAATAAACAAGGGAAAAGTGAAAAATGAAAAGAATGGGGAGAAAGGCAAAAGACTGATGGAACTGGAAGAAAATCTTTCCACAGAGATCACAAAAAAAGGGATTAGTGAGAGGAGAGGGAGTAGGAGGGGAGGCAGGAGGAGTAAATGAGGATAAATGTACAGAATGCTTTTTGCGTGGAGTGTGTGCACACGTGTGTGTGCCTACATTTCTTGTACTTGTGTTTTTAGACACTAAGACAAGTTCTCACGCACCCTCCTAGTTTTGTTTTAGGCAGAACTGGTTTAACAGAAAATTAACTGACTGTGGAAAACTGAATTTGCTGTAAAATGTGCATGCATATCCACACACGCATTCAAACGTTAACAGCAAATCAGGGCTAAAGCCCCATCATTGTCCACCTGCAATCCATTTTCAACAATAGCTGCAATCAAAGCCTGAGATATATTTCTAAGAAATGGTGCAGTTTCTTGCAGAATGGCATGCGTTGTTAGTGCCTCGTGTTTGTCAATCAGTTGCTCATAGCAATATGTTTTAGTCACCGAAGATTAAAGCCAACAATGATGATGGAGAACACCTTCATCAATCAGACCCAAAAGGGTTCAAATGATTTTTTCTTAAACATTAATAGGCTGACTGATTGAAATGTTTTAGCTTTCAGTTTGAATAACCGCTAACTCTTTATTTCAGTATTTCAGTTATGCAACCTTGTCCTCTGAAACATACAATCAGATAGCAGTCGTTCATTCTTTTTCACCAGGTGTTGCTTTGAAGAAGTTGTGATTCCTGCATTGATAACATTCACTGGTGTATTTTAGGAGGTAAGACAAAGGTTAGGAAACAGAGTTTGTTTAAAAAGGTAAAGCAAGTAAATGTCTCTACAATCTATATTTCACAGATGGTTCAGAGTAAAATATCACAGTTAAATAGACTGACATTTATGTCCTCCATATAATTATTCCTACTGAAAAATCCTTATTTGGTGATTCACTTTTAATCACTTTTGATTTTTTCTTATACTTTAAGTAAACACCTGCAGAATTAAATAGACTTTTCCATCAGTTCAGGTGAACTTTGTCAAGGCTAATTACAATAAAAACATACTAAATCAACCTTGTGAATTTAATCCTCCAACACATCAGCATGTTAACATTGTAATTATTTCATTAGCATACAGATCAAAGCCTGTCACAGCACTGACATCTTCATTAGACCTGGAAGGAGCTAACTGTACATGTTTTTAATATTATTCAGGAGTTAATGAAAACATCATTCTCTTTTGAACAAGTGCTATGAAAAGGCTTACCCTGACAACAAAAACATGGCAAGCACACCGTTGTTGCCAGGAGAAGAAAAAAAAACAAATGACAGCTTTAAGTTCTGATCAAATATGTATTTATGTATTTAATTAAATGTGAAAATTTCTTTAAGACACTTTTGCTAATGCCTTGTTGTCTACAGACATTTTGACGAAGGGTTAAGTTTTATAACCATTTGTTATTTTATCCATTTGTGTTTTTCTCTGAACTGGCATGCACCCTGCAAATTCTACAGCAGCATACAGCCACCCATGTTTACTTAAAGCTCTGAGGGATTTAGGGTTTAAAAGACAAAAGCTTTGAACATTTGACTCCGTGAAGCAGCAGCCTGACTCGGAGCCAGACACACAAGTGCTCTGGGATGGCTAGACACAAGCCCACATGTGATGTAGAATTAATGCAACATTACTCGTTTGATCCAACAGAGGTGGACTGAGCCCACACACAGGAGGAGATTTGTGACAGAGAGAAAAGGGGAAAAAATTGAAAGAATGAGATGGAAAAGCAATCTTTGTCACCACCTCCATCTTTTTTCTGCTGATGAGTCAATCTCCAAGTCTAGCAGCCATTACGCTCAGTTGCATCATGAATTCCGCAAAGAAGAGAAAGTAAAACACACGTGGGAAGGTGAGAACAGGCAAAGAAAACTCTTGACTCTTTATCTCTTCATTGCCCACCTCTGTTGCTCCATGTTTTGCTTACCTTATGTCTTTCTTTTACTCCCGCTCAACCCTGACACACTGTGTTGAATTACTCTTCAGTATATTGTTCATATGTTCATTTAAAATAAAATAATGTCAAGCTGCATCATACCAAAGCAGAGAAAATGTGCCAATAGCAGATTTGCAGAATTTAATCCACTCATGCAGTTATGTATGCTGATAATCAAGTGTTTAATAGGGGGTTTTAATCATTATCTTCTTGAAGTTAATCAAAAGTATTCATATCATATTCACGTTTGAGCAACACTTGCACATGTAAATAAGCCTGAAAAACGGCAACAACTATTTGCTATAAAGCAAAGACATTTCATGCTTCTTACACAATACACAGAGGTAAATCATTGTGTTGCTAACACAGAAACGATGCCAAAATTATATCAGTTGGCAAATTTTCCATCCATCCATCCATTTTCTTTACCGCTTGTTCCCAGTAGGGGTCGCGGGGTGAGCTGGAGCCTATCCCAGCAGTGTTTCAGGTGAAGACAGGGTACACCCTGGACAGGTCACCAGTCCATCGCAGGGCAAATTTTCCATTGCACAAATTCTCTCTGGCCAGGACAAAAACACATTATTAAGGAAGAGATATAGAAGTTTGTGGAGAGAAAGCTGAACTGAATCCACGCACAAGCTTTGAATAGTCACTGAAAGGATCTTCTATAATATTCATTCTTTCTTATAGGTTCTAATGGATTAAAATGATCCATAAGTATCGAAATGACAGTCCTAATACAAGCTATTTTAATTTTTAAATTCTAAGGAAAGGAGCTTCAGTGCTTTATATTTCATTATTTTTAACACAGGTCATGTCAGGTTCGGTCAGGTTTATTTATATAGCACATTTCCAACAGGTCATGTTGGCATGTTTGCGAGACATTTATCCTGTATATTTTCTCCTGTAAATTCGTGATCTCACGGATCCAGCTACGCGGACTGCGTTCACGGTCGCTCTGCATCTGACACGCTCCCGATGTAAATTGACCCGCTGCGGAGGTCGGAACAAAACAGAGGCACAGCTCTAACCCGACGCACATGGACCGGATGAAAATTGGCCATTAGAGGGAGATTTTTTCAGAGTCTGGGACCTGCCACACAAATGGCCCTGTCACCTTGAGACTTAAATTTCATCCTTTGAATGGATAAGATCAGCTGGGAGCTGGATCTTTATGGATCCTGCTGGAGCATGAATAAATAGGAGCTCAGACAGGTAAAGGGGAGCTTGGCTGTTAAGTGCTTTAAGAACAAAAAGTAGGATTTTTAACTGGATCTTCTAAAAATACAGGAAGCCAATGTAGAGAAGCCAAAACTGGTGTTGTGTGCTCCCTCAGTTTTGTACCAGTCAGCAGACGAACAGCTACATTCTGGACCAGCTGGAGACGATGAAAAAGAAGACTGATCGAAGCAAAAGTACAGGGAGTTGCAGTAGTCTAATCTACAAGTCCAGGAAACATCCTATGAAAGAGAGGAGATAACTTCATCCCAAAATTCCTTATGGTCACATCTATCAAATAAACTCTGTTATTTTTATCCAGTTGTGCTTACTGAGATTTGCGTAATTTCCTTCAAATTAATTTCTCTTACCAGTTTTCCTTAACTTCATGGCGTTTTCCAACAAAGTCATAGAAAAGATCTCACAAAAAGACAATAGAAGATTTTTTTCTAACATATTTAAAAAAATCTTTTCCTCCTCTGTTCAACCATATACACTGTTTATTTTCCTTTCCTTTCTTCCTTTAGTTTAGTTCATTCACACACACATAGAGAAATATTCCAATGACCAGAGTGTGAAAAGGCTACCCCAAGGAAGCTACTTCAAGTGTATAATAGAGGGCCCACTATTCTGTAAATAAAATTGCAATTGTAGACAGACTACGGACCAGATATTCTTTATTTACAACATCATACCAATAAAAACATAACAGACACAGAAGAATGCCGGCTCTCCTTCAAACACTTACTTGTATAAATGACCAATGCTATTCATTTAGAGACAATCTGATTTATTTTGTCTCTTATCTTTAATGAGAATCATATGATATTCTAGTAGCTATGCATTCCTAGGGAGGGTGATGGGATAACTTTAAAGGTGTATGTGGAATGACAGGGCAGGGAGTAAGTGCTGTCACTTATGTATATGTCTGTGTGTACACACTTCTTTCCTTGGGGTGTTTTTTTTTCTAATGTTTGTATCTTTTGTTTTTGTGTGCAATACAATCTTTTACAGAAACATAATTGTTGAGGAAACCATCATGTTCAATGATGTTTCTCGAAAAACATAAATGAAAACAAGAAAAAATCCCAGAATTCTGATTATATTAGATTAATAAATATAGTCGAGACATAAAAGAACATTCATCCAGCACTTTGACAGTATTTTGCTATTGTCTTTACTTTGTTTTTATTTTCACATTTAGATTTAGTCTATTTAAGTTTATACTAAAAACTACTTAACAAGGATGAGGCTCTAAAAACACAAGGCCACTGAAGTTTATAATAGAGCTCAATTTCTCTGCTCATCCTCCTCTAATGAATAAATAAATCTACAAATGTTGCCTGGAGTGAGGCTTGTCACCCAGGCAACCAAGAAGCCTGGTCTGACAGAAAAACATAACAAGAGCTTACACGCTATATGCTAAAGTCAATGGCAAACAAGCTCATAACTTTCTGTGGTGTGGCTGCTTTCACTATGAAATGTTCAGAAGTTACGTTTACATTTAATGCATTTCTCTGAAACCAGGCTGTGAATAAATAGTGAAGAAACATTCTTCTTAAAATAAAAAAAGGGTCACTGTGTGTGTTGCTTTCTTTCTTTGTTGTAGCACTCTTGTATGGTCAAACTGGCATTTTAGAACATGGAAGTCACAGACATACAGTTCACAGCAAGCAATCTTTCAGATTATCCTCCACATACCTGATCAGGCTGATTTATTGTATCAACTGTATCAAATGCAGCACTGAGGTCCAGTATGACTAAAGGCCTTTACACACCTACTCCGAACATTTCGTTTGACTAATTCGCACAGCAATATTTCCTCATATTCGCATCCGATTGATACACAATCGACCAATCAGATAGCGTATTGATAGCGTCACCAGAGCTGGTGTTGCGAGCTATGCAAGTGTCAGTTCTCGCTGCTGCTTCTTTCAAACGTTGTATCACCGTGGCCGAGCGTCTTATTACATTTGTCTCACAACACTCGTGTTTGTTCGACAAGTGAGACAAGAATTACCGCGACTATGTTCACAAACATAAATGTGGCAAACAATTGCCAACAAACTGAAATATGAAGATCCGAAAGTCGATCCTGAAGCGGTTTTAATACATCTTCAGCCCCTGGACTAAGCAATTAAACTCCCCAAGCTCCCCTCTCTTCTCAAGGATACCAGTGCGCTCATTTTAAAATAAAATTTTGGCAGCATCAGCACAATATCGTTGTTGCCTGATGTGGAGTCCACGTTTGTTTTCCCACTTTCCAAATATGTTTTAGAATCTTCAGAATTTATTCGCAATTACGTATCGCAGTTGGTAAGCATAGACAAAAAATTTGAAATTTTTCCTCCGAATTTTTCGCAATATCGTGTCGCTTATTCGCTATGGTCCCGGTGTGTAATGGCCTTAAGACTGACATTTTTCTATTGTCTGTCTTCAAACATATGAGATAAATCACTTTGGTCAGAGCAGTCTCAGTGCTGTGGTGCTGTCTAAAACCTGACTGTAAGACATCATAGCAGTTGTTTGTGTTAAAAAGTCGTTTAGCTGATGAAAAATTTTTTTTTTTTATTTTTTTTTATTTTTTAATTATTTTAATTAAAAACAGAAGATTTTAGTTTGGCCTGTAGTTGCTCAGTTATGTCTGTCTAAATTTTCTTTTTTTAGCAGAGGCTTGATTACAGCTGTTTTTTAGAACTGACAACTGATTAACTGGTTGAATGAGTGATAGAGGAGGGACGGCTGGTGTGTTGCAAGCTGCAAACTTTTATCTGAACATAACATATGAGCACTAGTTGAGATTTTCCATGGCCCTTTTCATGTAGCTGTAGCAATGACCCTAATACTACTTGCCGTAATAATGACCTTATATAGAGCTTTTCTAGTCATGTTGACCACTCAAATTGCTCTTACACTACTGGTTATTCCAACGTTGGACATACAGGGGGTCCTATATGGAATTTCTTGGTATCATAGATTAAATATTAGCTAATATTATGTGCTGTGTTAAAGTGACAGGTGGATATTTCAAAACTGAGGCTACTCAGCTAAACTAGTCTGTACACATAGGCTACTGGTGGGTCCTGATGGAGCAAACATACCTTCACAGGTGGGTTTCTGCATGATAAAGTTTAGGAACCTCTCTTAAGGTTAGACAGTCTCTTATCTGTGTAAGATAGGTTGGCTTTAATTTTCTAATGTTGAATCACATCAAGTGAAGTTGTTGTTGACCACTTTTTATTTTTACTGTTGTAGTAAATATTGCTGTTAACATATTTATGGTAAACTAAATTATTTGCTGACAAAATGACACAATCATGTTTCAGATTAAGATAATATCATGATATGAATAATGAAGTCCTGTTGTGACAGTTGGATTGAGTCTTTGATGAGTGTATGAGAGACTGGACTGGTGGCTTCTAGTTGTGTATGTATGTCGGTCTCTATAGAATATTGAGCTTGGGTGATTACTTAGACTGTGTATGGCCTGAACTTTTGTGCCAGTCCAGACCTGGGCGCGATTCATTTTAAAAGTACACTGTGCCTAATTCATGTTTCAAACCTACAGCATCCACAGGTTTACAAATCCACTCGCTTCAGTCAGAATTTCTGTGAACTATCTTGTCATTTACAAATCATGTGACAGCTACATTCAGCTGTCAAGTCACATTGCATTTTCAGACCTCATTGCAGACTATTTTTCTACAAATTACTTAAATGCTGAGACCAAAAAACCAAGGACAGATAACAGTCGAACTTTTGAAATGTCCAGATGAAGTGATAAAAGACTATTTTACTTAATGGAGTCGCTCTAAATATTCTTTAAGATCAGTTCTTGTTAGTACTCGATAATTCGTTGATGTTAATATAACCTACATAGAGTATTGGATCCATTTGAAGCCATAATATGACTCTGAAATTACTACAATGACGGTAGATTCAGCTTGTTGCATCTTGCAGCTGGTAAGTGAAGCTATTCATATCTTAACTTTAAATATTTAGATTTCATCTCATGTGTTTATCCTCCATCTCTGCATAAATACTAAACAAAAGCTGGAATTTAAAAGATTAAATTACAAACAAGGTCGCAATTTTTGTCAGAAGAAAGATGCAGTTATATTGTTTGTTCAAAATTGTTCGGACCTCGTAGCATGTTTATATTATATTTATGTCTGGCTTGAAATTAAGAATTCAACCAACTCTGAAACTCCCCAAGTTGCAGCAAAAAGCTTCCACTAGGAGACATGCTAGTTGAGTTGTGCAAACAGCAACAAAACACATTTCACTATTAAGAAACCTTTAACCATATTCTATCTAAGAACCCTCTCAGAAGCAAGAATAAAGCCCCAATCAATTCTAATCAGACTTTTCCAAGATAGGAAGCTCCATGAGGACTTTTAAGGTAGGGCTGTGCGATTAATCGAATTTTAATATCAATTATGATCTGGGTTTTTGACGATCATAAAACTGAAATGGTCCAATTATTTTGCTCCTTCCCAGTTTAATTCGTGCCGTTTTCAGTTGCAAATCGAGAGCCACTGGCATTGCAGCGCTGCGCTCTGCTGCAGACTCCTCCCACAGTCCCAGCCGCTTTGGTTTAATCAACTCCAGATGCAAACACCTCTCAAGTTATGGGCTGGACACACGCGAGGTGACGTTGCTTCTTCTCTATTAATTTTCTATGGAACCTGCGCGATGAGGCGGAAATCGCTGCCCTCCTCCAGCCAAGCGACAGGCGACATGTGCATGTGAAATGTTGCGCTCGTTCATGTAGACACGGGGGCTTACAACGCGACACAAGGAAATAGAAAAATGTTTAATATTTGTGAGTCGTGACTAAATAATCCACCAGCTCCCAGAGACACAGAGCGTTAACAAACTTGATAAACCAACATAACTTTTTGTCTCGCCAAAGACCAGCGCTCAGTTAACAGAGTGAACAACCCGGGATTTATAAAAACTCATCAACACTTTGGACAAACGGTATCACTGCCATCTCATCACTATTTTAACCCCTTTGTCTCTCCCTGCCCTGTATGATGAGTTTTGTGAGGGTGTTGTGAAGGACGTGGCTACAGTCCAATGTTTCGCCACCGCTACGGACCTGTGGTCAAGCCGCACCATTGACCCGAATATGACGCGGATTTCAATGTGGACAGAAATGTCTCCAGTGTAAATTTTTCCAGATCACACCGGGCAGAACATAGCTGCTGCTGGTCTGAGACAAACAATTGCTACTGGGACCTGGTGGAAAGAAACCAGTCTGTAAAGTCAACGCCTAAATAAAAGATTATCGAGATCTCAATAAAAATAAAAATAATCGTGATTATCATTTTTCCCATAATCAAGCAGCCCTATTTTAAGGTCATTCATAGTTTGGGTTTCATTTGTTTTGGAATGAGATACTGCTGCTCTAAAACAACATACATTGGTTTACTTTTGCATTGTAACACTTCTATTCATTAACATCGCATAAAATGCCTCTGGTTACATCTTTGTCAGTCTGTGCCAATTATCTATAACTGAGCAGGACTCCATTAATCATGCTTTGCAGAGCTGTTTAAAGTACTGAGTTTCAAACTTTTATATTAAGATTTACAGCTGACAGTTTTATATAAATGTGGGCATTATTAGTTCGAAAACTCATCTCATTTTGTGGCTCCTCTGTTTCATTCTGCCTTTGATGTTGCATTTCTGTCTTTTTCCACTTCTTCCAACACTGCTGCATTTTAAGGTTCTTACATAGAAGTGTGATTGTGAAAGTGGAGACAGGGCTGAGCTTCCAACAGTTGGCCTGCTCTCAACTTATAAGACTGTGAAACTGTCAAACATTACAACCCTCCATCCAAACATAGACACTACATTTGTGCATGCACAAACACAATCATGCACACACTAGCAATACCTCCATGCCTGACAGGAAAAGGAAATGGATTTTCTCCATTTGGAGAGCCACAAACAAGAGGCGCTGCCGGCCCATTTCAGATACCAGTCGTCTTAAAGACCCCCTCTGTCTATGAATATGGAGATGAGGATTTAGAAAAGCAAGTGGAAGGAGGGGGGACAGTTGAGGGAGGGAAAGATCAGAGAATGAAAAGAGGAAGAGATTCTATGTCTCTAAGGGGTTTTCCTCTTTGCCCTGTGGCCCTTGGCTGGATTTATGCACTGAATTTAGAGGACTATCAGTCAGTGTGTCTGTGTGTGTGTGTGTGTGTGTGTGTGTGTGTTGCAAATAAGAAGGTCTATGTAGACACAGAGCCTGAGGCGACAGGTCAGAGAGTAATCACACACAAACATGCACTCAGTTATGTGACAAAGACACACACACACAAACACTCCTAATCAGCTCCTTTTTTCCTCTTCCATTTTCTCTTTTATACAATCCCCACTATCTTCTCCACTCCGTTAAACACATCTGCAATCATGCACTCTCATACAGAGCACATACACCTTACGAATCAACTGAGTGCACTTCTCCACCTGGCTCCTTCTCATCCCTCTGTTCATCTTTCCCCTCATTCACTGCTGAGACACTATTCATTGCACCTTAGATAAGCATATATGCCTGTCTTCCTTCTCGCATTCATTTATATGCAGCTCTCCAGCAAAACAAACAGTCGTACATGTACATAGATTGCATCTCAATATCACCTTCCAGCAGCCATTACACACCACATGAATTATGGATTGTTGTGGAGGGAGAAGGTCAGGCCGGGACCACAAAGGCCAATCCCCTGGATCCTGTAAGATTACTGGCAACATCAAATGTAAGATTTCACACTCATCATAATTACTGTTGTCTACACGGTGCTAACAACATATGAGGTCTGACCTGTGCCCTGTGCAAAATGAAATTACATACAGATGAACTGAATTGCATCATTGGTGTCAATATAAATGCCCATTGGACTGTCATGATCGTAACGCCAACGTATCATTACAGTACATAACACAGATTTCTCTTGTTGTTAAACATAACACCGCACTTTTATTTCACCCTTACAGTTATTATTGCATCATGGGAATGTTTTCATCAGTACCATATACAATAATTAATGCATTAATCCAAGATAAGCCTGATGGCGGAACACACCCACTCCTATCATGCTGTTAAAGAACAAATTCCAAGTCTTAAAATAAAACTTTTAAGCTCACATAACAGTGATTCTAATAGGAGTAAGGAAGGGGGCATTCTGCCATTTTTTATGTTGTGTTTTATGTAAAAGTTAATTTCACTGTTAAACCAAAATAAATCAATAAAACCTCAAATCAGTCCTCAAATGTTCAAGTTAAACAAATTAACTGGTTATCTTCCAAAATTCCAGTGTTCTTACTTTAAAATTCCCTCTAGAAAACCCTGACGGCTTAAAGGTTTAAAACGTTGATCATGACATTTAACATCCCTGTTCTGAATCCAAACAAGGAGTTTCTGTTGCATCTCTCCTCTTACTTCAGCTTTCTAATAAAGATGTAAAATAACTCCCAATACCCCCATTGTGTTGCAATCTCTGCACTGCAGTCCCAAGAGGAAAAAACTGTCAAGGGAAACACAAACAGCAAATTTTCTGAAAAAAAAAAAAAACTAAACAAAAACCTTGATTAACTACTTTATCTGCCCAACTGAGACTGCTTATGTCTCACTAATGAGTCATTGTGCAGACCCTTATAGACTGTTGGATCCATATAATTTGCGTCAGATGTGCTGGAGCAGGGAAATTTGGAAAACCTGCGGGATTGTGGCTCTCGAGGACTGACTTTGGCCACCCCTGTAATCATTAGATTCATCTGACATTCTGCATCCATTTTAGCACAGAAATAGGACAGTGGATTGTTTCTTCCTTCTCTTACGCTGTAATCAAGTTAGTAATGGATACACTTATGGCGGACTTAAACTCACGCGGTGTCTGCGTCACTACTGTAGGCATAGCGTAGGTCCGCAGAGGCTCGACGCGCACTTCTTCAAGACCTGACATGCACCCCTGCTATGCAGACGGTTACACTGAGGTACTTCCTTGTTATTGGTCAGGTTGGGAACACAAGTTGCCGGATATTTGGATCTTCTCACTGAATTTGAGTGATAACCACCGTTTTTAAAAACAATAACCAGTAGATCAAGTTGATGAGAGGCTGATCGAATTATTTCTTAATTTTCTTGCACAAGGTAATAAAAACACTGAACCATACTGGACACCATTGCTGTTTTAAAACAGAAAATACCTACCGTACTGTAGTGAACCATCAAAAGATCTCCAACCTGGTGAGGTTACCAGCCGATGCCACCCCTGCTGCCACCTTCAGATTTGGAAAAGAAACTGAAACACAACACCGAAATGACGCGCACCCCCTACGCTCAAGTGCGAGAGCAAACTCACCAGCGTCAGCTACGCCATAGCCGACCGTACGCAGACGCCGCGCGAGCATCAATCCGCCTTTAGACTCGCATGCAAAGAACAAATAGTCCCATTAACCATAAAATTATGTGCACGAGTGTTAATGCTAAAACGCTAAATTTTTTATCAAACATATATGCTGTATATTAAAAAACATATGGTGGAACTGATCAGTCAGATATTTGTAGGTTGCAGCTCATAAGTGTATTACTTTCAAACAGAAGCTAAATTTTAAGCAACCAAAGCACCAGAATGATATATTAACATTTTATATAAATGCAAACCATACAATCTAAATGGCCTTGGAACATGCAAACAGACCCACCTCATCAACCAGCATTTCCAGCACAGCCATCATTGTCATACTGGAATGAATTGTATGACATGTTGTCTTGGAGATCAGTGTTCCAGGCAAATGTGATACCAGCATTTTTTCTTAGTTTCAGTTCTCACTTTTAAAATCAGCAAGACTGTGCCCAGAATCATAAGATCATACCAACTAAAGAATTCTTAATATCAGGATCCACTCTTCAGACTGGTTCTGTTTGTTGCGTGTCTTGAATTTCATTCATAGAAATTTGCTTGTGCTACACCCAATCATCTGCTAAGTATTTCTTAAAAGGGCTTTCCAAAAGATTTCCACAGGATTCTCCCAATATGGTTCTGTGTAACAAACCATCTGGTGTGTCAGGTTAAAAAGTTCAAGTCCTGTGTTGGGCACTTGTTTCTTTTTTCTTTAACTTTGTTGCCAGTCCCTTTTAAGTTTGGTTCATTCACAAGCAATTTTTCAAATTATATGGCGCCATCATGTTCCAATATGTGAGAATTTGGTTGTGATTGGAATTGTTTGGTCCAAATTGCATGGTTTCCATAACTTTAAAGTGCTTATATTTCTTTCAGTTCTTTCTTGGATGTTTGAAAATGTGATGGAACTACATTAAAAGTGTATCTCCAATTTGCTAAATTTACATAGATGGAAAAATTATTATTATCATAATTTTTAGTAGTAGTATTGGTAGTACTAGTATTAGTACAGCGACACTATGGCGACCTGTCCAGGGTGTTCCCTGCTTCACACCAGCTAATAGCTGGGATGGGCTCCAGCTTCCCTGCGGCCCTTAATTGGACTAAGCAGTAAAGACAATGAATGAATGTTGAACAGTTAAAAACATGTTTAAAATGCAGCTTAGAATAATTAGTAGAGTGAACAGCACAGAGGCTCCAATTTTCTCCAGTTGTCCAAAGATGAGCAGTTCATGAGTACTGGTAACTCTAAATGAGCTAATGCGACTGTATGAGATACCGTATGTGCTTCTAATTTCTTACCTAATGCATGCTGGGAATGGCTTCAGCCCCTCTGTGACCCTGCACAGAATAAGTGGGTCTAGAAATTGGACGATGGATAATTAGAGAAACAGACAGCACTAGAAGCCATGACACTGTCATCCCATTTATCATCATGTCCATTACTGTAATCATAATTCCAACCATCATAATCATAATCACAATGACACTTTTTTCTTCATCACCATCATCATCATCGTCCATCCACAAGGATGGTAACTTACAACATCACCCTAACCATAATCATCTCAACTCTGGTTGACGTCACCACCATGGCAGTAAGCAGCTTCATCGTCCTCCATGGTTTCACACACGTTGTCAGGTCTCATTTCTTAACAGTAGCACTATATAATGAGAGCCACAACTATTATTGTTCAAATGTCTCCTGTTCCAATTCTTTACTTTACCAAAGGACTTTCCTTTGCTCCGACCCCTACACCATCTATATTTCCTTTTTCCACTGCTCTAATTACACACGGTTTGTTTGGCCTTCCTCCCAACTCCAGCCAGCCCCCGCCAACACCTTTTTCTCACCCAAGTTCCCGCCCCCTGACGCCCCTCAGATATGACTGCCTATAATCACTAGCAGGATTAAAATCAGTTTCGATTAATCCTTTCAGCTCGCAGCCTTCCATCTTTAATGCTTTCCCTTTACTGCCCTTTTCACCTCTGCAACTTTCTCCTCGCCTCTCACCCTTCATGTTGGCCAACTTTTTAAAATTTAAAACTGTTTTCATGAGTAGTCTTCTCTTTCCAGCCAAACATCACCTCTCTTCCTTCCATTCAGATTCACAGAAAAACATTATTTCCCTCGGTGATTATGTTACGCCAAGAAACTGTATTAATTTCAAATGCCTAACTTAATGCATCTCACACCACTTACTCTGCTTCATACTCAGGAAGTGAGGCAGATGTTTTCCTTCCTATTCTTAATTTGCCATTGTAGCCCTAATGACATTCACATTTTCAAACTTTATCTGTGCCTTATTTGACCTCTTGGAACAGATGCCGTGAAACACACTTTTTTAGAAAGAAAAACACGCCTTTTCAAGAAAATAAAAAAATAAAAACCTTTACAACAAGCAAACACAAACAGTAGGATAAAAATCAGATTCAATTAATCCCTTATTCCCGCTGCCACCTACTCAGCAAGGCTCCATTCTTGTACTTTCCACATCACTAACTTGCTCATTTTACCCCTCAACCTTTATCTTCTTGGGTAAAAATTACTTTTTGAGTGAGTGTGTGTGTTTGTGTGTAGGAGTGGGTAAAAGAAAAATTCTTTAACGCCTATGGTATCTCTCTTACCTGATTTTCCCACACCCCCGCTCTCTGCTTTTAATTAACGCTCTTTATTTCATAGCTCTCCCTACTAATCTCTCCATCGGAGGCCTAGAGCATAGGGGCTGAGTTTTAACTCCCATCATGGGCTCTTTCGTACAAAACAGAAAATGGTAACAAATAAGTCAAGGCTCGCACAAACTGATAATAACTGATAATATTTAAACACACACGCACACACACACATCCCTTGAACCAAATTAGATACAAGAGATATCGTAACTGATTTATAGTGAGAAACATACACGTTCTCTTTATGTTGTTCACTTCAGGTGCTGCTGATAGTTTATCAACCATTTGAGGTGATAAGGAACACGTTTAAAATAAAATAGGTCATTTCCACACAGCTGCTGTGAATCTTTAAATAGGGACATTTATACTGATTGGTGACACTTTTAGAAAAAAAAAAGAAAAAGGGTCAATGAAATGGAAAAAAAAAGCATTTTGTTTTTAATAATAAATATGCTGACACAAAGCAAAGAAAATTATCACATTTGCAAAGCTGGAAAAGCTTTTCCATTGTTGCTTAAAGAAACACTTGTGGCATTCCGCCAATTTTATGCATGCAGGTCAGCATACTCGTCATAGTTTGTGCTACTCGGGCTGTGTAACCACTTGTATGAGGTCTTCTGTGGCTGTGGAGGAGCTTTGTCAAGTCTAAGAAAATTGCCCCTGATGATGCCATAACTACGTCATCATTTTCAGATTCTTGCTCAGATCCATCCCTTGTATGTCAACTCGGCTGAAAATTCCAAGATAGGAATGGTTCAATGCTTCAGAAGGGCACTTCACAATCCAATAAGTGGCATTGCTGCAGATTTTTTCATCTTTAAAAGTTAACTCTATAATCAGTACTCCTTAAAAGGCTTAACCTATTGCTTATCAGTTGTACTGTCACAACTTAATTATTTGATTGTGTTTTTCCCCATCAATTTTATGTCAGTGAGAGCGGTTTTGGTGCCTATGACAGCCACCTCTAGAAGCTACTTGCAGAAAATAAATAAATAAAAAAAGAAAGAAAGAAGAACAAACAGTGGAGAATAACAGAAAATGGTGATAAAAATGTGACATTTCTGTTAGTTAAATCCATTTGTTTATTCATATGTGAATGATTCCAATTTGCTAAAATATGCCTGCTTTCTGCAGATGATCCAGAACGCAGCAGCATGCCTGGTCTTCAACCATCCCACAAGAGCACATGTCACTCCACTGCTACTCGCTCTTCACTGGCTTCCAGTTGCAGCACGCATCAAATTCAAAGCTCTGCTTTTGGCTTACAAAACAATAACCCGGCTCCTGTTTACCTTCACTCCTTAATCCAGAGCTACACTCCCACTCGACATTTACGCTCCGCCAGTGAAAGACGCCTAGTGCCTCCACCACAACTCAGCGCAAAATCTGTAGCTAGACTCTTTTCCTCTGTTGTTCCCCAGTGGTGGAACGATCTACCAAACTCCGTCCGATCCGCAGAGTCTTTATACACTTTTAAGAGCAAACTAAAGACTCACTTGTTTAAGGAGCATTTCCGCACTTAGCTTAACTCTTCAACTCGTCGGAATGAGTTAGAAAGATTGGTCCAGCTCTTTCGCTCCACTCAGTACTGAATAAGCTGCATGCACTTATGCCCAAGATAATATTGTGTGATGAAATCGCGATCTTGTTTATAAACAAAAAAGGAAACCTGCGTCTAGTACTACATGACAGCAGCAACTGGGTCCAACTCGACTCACAGCAGTCTGACTACTACTTAATTATAATTTCCCACCCTGTTTGAATTCTTGCTTGTGTTGTTCTTATTCTCAGATGTAAGTCGCTTTGGATAAAAGCGTCTGCCAAATGACTGTAGAATAGAATAGCTAAAATAACTGCAATCATGTAATAATTATGAGAAGGCTTATTGTCAGTACACCTCATCTATTTCATTGATGCTTCCGCATTCTTATTGCACCATACTAGGGCTGCACGATATTAGTAAAAGATGTGGTATGCAAACTTGCGATGACGATATGACCTGCAATAAATAATATAAATAAAGCTGCTGCTTTGATGTTTTCTCACATGGAGCTGCACTGGCAAAACTCTCAGGCACATACGTCTGCTGAACTTTATAGCTTGTGCTATAATAACACTAGTAGCATGTTTTAGCTAACGCTAGATTCTTGTAACTCTTCTTCTTAATAAGAAATTATTTGGTCGGCAACACAATCATGTACTACGGTGTCCTTTAGCCTAAACACTAGAAATAAAACACAAAATTGACAGCCTTTATAAAAGTTTAAAGATGTTTCTTTAAAAACTTTTGATCAATTATAAGGAGATTTGTTTCATATTCCAGTGTTTATTGTCAAAAGCCATTTCTGCCAGAAGAAGCAGAGTTTTAGACATAAATGGACCGATGACTAATCTGAAACGCAGAATAACTTTGATTACGCCAGATAAGATGTCCTCATCAGAACGGTGGACCACTGTCTAGTCAGTCCAGATATCCACAGCGCCGTCCTTGTCGGCAGATATGAACACAAAATACTTCAAGGGGATTTGTCTATAGCTCCTTGTAGTTGTACTGTAGGTGGATGTGGAGATTAAACATGTGTCCTCTGGTGTTTCGCATAAGTATTCGACATGTCTTGTATTGCAAAATAGCCAACGTGCCGTTTTGTTTAGCCTCAAGTTCTGCTTCTTCTTCCACATTTTCCTCGGTCCTCTCGTTACCTTCTGCCATGTGCTCCAGCCGTTTGCATCTAGAGCAGGTATCCGGGACAATAACAGTTCATTTGATTCGCACACAGAGCATGACGGCTCAGCAGCGTTTGAACAGCATCACAATACTTCCTTAAAATATGCAAATAGCTACTACGACTTATTGCAGTTTATACAGTTGTTGCGATATGTATATTGCAAAGGCTAGTATTACCATGAAGGTACATTTTCTATATGATGTGCAGCCCTAATTTCTATGTATATATTTGGCACATATTTGGTTAAATGACATGTCAAAAATGAGCTCTGAATCCATCCTTAGTTAAAATGATCATGTAACCCCAGATGTTGTGTTTCCATCAATGCAAATTGAAGCTAGAGCCTTTGAATGCCAGAGAAAACAAAGTATTTCAACAGAATGCAGAAAAAATATCACTGCAGACAAAAGCCTGATATTAGCAGGTGTTTCTGGATTTTAGCACAGCTGGAAAAGGGCATTAGTGACAAATGCTACAAAACAGACTGAATGCTATTTGTGATTGAGCACAATCTGAAAGTCAAGACGGAATTATTAGACCTGTGGAGAAATATCTATCTATGGCTATATTAGGTCAAAATGTACTCATGTGAAATTATATAAATAAGATACATAAAAAAAACAAAACCAAGTCCTCATGAATAATATGGAATCTAAAAAGGTGTTGGCTTTTATATTTTCTTGTAGAAATTCTGATGCAAAGCCAAAAGTGGCTGCAAACATGAGTGGAAAAAATTACATTATTTAACTGAAAGACAAATTTAGACTAAAAATGTAATTTTAAATAGTGAAAATTAAGTAATTTTGTGAGATCACTAAAAAGAAAAGAGTAAATTTGCACGTGTGGGTGGGACCATGTCACGTATGAAACCACTCAAACTAGATTTTCTGTCATTTATCCAGCTTTCAAAAAAACACACCACAATACTGTCACAGTAGTAGTGACAGTAGTGACACAATAACTTACTAAAAGATTCTACCAACATTTTTGCAGGGAAAATCATTAATGATAATCAGAAGGTGATATCTGGCCAGTTCAATCTAATCACTAACGCGTGCAGAAACGTAGCAAAAGAGACTAAGAATGTACTGATCTTTGCTTTTCTTTGGTCAGAAATACTGCTTTATGTTCTTTTACAGTGGAAGAACTTACATAATGTACCTTATCTGACTGTAATGTTTTTTGTGTATGTATTTAAATTAAATTGTCATGTAAACAGGGTCAGTTTAGATAATTTATTTTCTTTTCTCACTTTTGGTAGTAAATTAACTAAACTAAAACTAAAGCTCGTCATGCTGCAGTGAACACTGAGTCCAAGTTGGGTGATGGAAACATTGAAACCAAATAAATGTTTCTGGGAGGAATCAAAAACTGGAACCAGATGTCCGCCTAAAAAACCTTTTAAGGGAAGAAAAAAGGACTAAAAAACAAGAATGTGAAGGCAAAAAAACCCTGTTTAGGGTAACTTCTCTTCCTCTTCAAACCCAGAGTAACTTGGAGCTGCTGAAAGAAAGAAGGATCACAAAGACAGAGGTCTCGCTGCTGGCTTCCACCGAAAAAATACCAAATAACGCACACAAGCTTCCACACACTCCAAACACACACGTCTACAGACTAAAAAACTGGCAGCAATCCTTAAACTCTTCAGTGATACAACACACACACATAAACACACCACAGCACCAGTTGGCAGCTGATAAAACTGCTCAAAGTCGTCCTTCCCAGTCCGTCATGCCCTAACTCTCTCTAAGTCAACTTCCTCTCCGACACTTTCCCTTTCATTCCCTCTCAACATTCCAGTTCTTTTCTACCGATTATAAACATCACGACCTTCTGCATCCATCACGCCGTCCTTCCCCCTTTCCTCTCAATATCATTCAAGCATCTAAATAACGAACTGAATAACAGGAAATAATGAAAAAGACAGACACACACTGAGTTTTGGCAGGATTCTGGAGATGTTTGCCATCTGTGAGAGTTTGTGTGTATGCAACAACAAAAGCCAAAAGTCCAGTCCAGCACACACTCCTCATGTTTCACGCAGTGATTCAGCTCTGGGACGAAGCCCAAAGACAACAATCGGCTGGCCGAACACATGCAAACAGAGTCTGCATCGTGTAAAAGTCCAGCAGCACAGACGTGGTGAGTGATCAAGATTGATGGAAAAGTTAAAAAAAAAGGCAACTTGACAAAAATTTCAACAGGTTCTACTTCTTCCCCACACATTGAAATGTGCTTCTACCAAACCTTTATTAATCATTCGCTGGAGTTTGACTGATGTGGCTTTGACGAGGTCAGTGTTTTCTGCTGTGAATCTGCTGAGAGCATTGTTTGTTATTGGATTATTGAACATTAGAACAAATAATGCAGCTCTCTCAGAGTCTTAAGCAGCAATTTTTTTGTCTTCAGGCAACACAAATGAAAAAAAAAGCTTCCTCCTAATGTTTTCAGTGATAGTAAATAAGGAAGATTATGTTTAGTCTGATTGTGTTTGAGCAGACGGCAGCAAATCAATAAGGAAGAAAACATCCTGCAAATTTGGACTCATTGACTTATGTAAGCTGATAAATAACAGACAATACAGCCAAACATACGTGTGAAGTTAAAATCATGAAGGAGTACATTTCTATCCCTTGAGGTACAACATGGACCAATGCACCCACTAGGGCTCATTACTGGACCTTATGGTAACCATGTCTACCTTTTTATAAGGGCTCTGAAAGGTACATTTATGTTCTCAATTATTAAATGGTAGATACATGTCATTTCTCCTCAATGTTAGAGCACATTATTAGTTTGTTTCAAACTTCACTAAGATTTAATGCTTTTACAGCTCACTTATCGTTTCAAAGCAGATCTGTAGTTGTGTAGTCTGGATAACGGGGGGAAAAGGGGGTTTATGGGTGGATTTTTGCATTATTATTTGTTGTGTTATTTGTATTTTGTTTTGATATAACACACAATTCAGTTTTATATGTTTCACTTTTTACTTATTTCTTTTTGGGGTGGTTGAAGAGGATGAGCAATCATTTACCAGTCTGAAGGTTGGTGGTTTGAGCCCAGGTTAGGGTTTGCTCCAGACCACATGTCAAAGTGTCCTTGGGGAAGACGCTAAAACCTTCTAATGTGTTCACGATTGTGTATGATAGAGAAAAAGCATGGCTTCTTTTGGCTTGAGGTGGGTCTTTTCTATGGCCACTAAGTACAAAGCTGGTCTTTCTAAAGGTACAAACTACAAAGGTATAAATAAGTTCCTACTGTTGAGGGTATAACTGCAGTACCTTTAAGGGTACCACCCCAGTGACAAGCCTTTGTACCCGTAAAGGTTCTGATTGGAATCTGATCAACCCAGGATCGCTAGGATCGAAGGTGTTCTGCATTCACTAAATAATGAAGGAGTTTTCTTCTTTGTCATGTGTTTTAGGTCTTCTGTGGCTAATTATGTAAATCTGAGTGTGCAGGTGCCACGCAAGGATTGGTGCTTGCTTGTTGGTCTCCAAGGGTTGGAAGTCGACAGAGTGGTTTCCTATAAAGTCCTGGAGCCTCATGTATAAAACTGTGCGTAGCAAAGCAAACTACAGGTGGCGTTTGCAGCGCAAAAAAGGAAATGCTGCACACTTCTACTTTCAGATTTATCAGAGTGCACACGCATGTCCTACACCTAAATCAGAATCAACTCTAAAGCAGGCGCACATGAGGGAGCGCCTTCCCACGTCCACATGGTGGCTATAAATGGTCAGGTGGACGCCTGTAATACATATTCATCACATCATTTCCATGATGGCTCGGGAGGGAAAAGAGGGAAGAAGTAGACTTTTTCGGGGTGTGAAACAGAGATCCTGATGGACCACGTTGGAAAACATAAAAATGTGTAATTGGTGGGCACGGCGTGGACATTACTTGCGTCAGAAAGGCAGAATAGTGGCAGCAGGTGGCAGATGATGTCATCACAGTGTTGGAAGGCAAGACACGCCAGAGGCATCGGAACATGCGGCTGGTTATCTCAGTCGGTAGAACGTCAGTCTGTCATGAAGTACGAATCCCACAGGGGGAAATCACTTTGGAGAAAATGACAGTACTGATACCAGTTATTTGTTTTTATTTATAAAATAAATATGTACAGATACATCTAAGAATGGTAGCAGTTTATTTAATGTTTTTCTAGTTGCTGGATGCTCCGGTGGGTGGTGCAGAGGGACACAATCACCGCTATTAACCAGGTGGACAAGGATTCTGGACAGAAATTGGGACAATATTTTTTAAAAAGCTTTGTGTAATGAAAATGAAAAAAGGAAAATCCACCTCTTGTCTGTTTCATTAGCGTTGCATCATTTTAGACCTCCAGCCTCCAGTCTGCGTCCCACTCTGCAGGAATTAAGGACCAGAGCTACTTTCATACTGATGCTACATGCTGGCAGCAGACTGTCCTTCTTGTTTAGCTGGATGGATTTTATAACATGTACGTTTTGTTTCACGATCATAGAACATGTTTTAGTGGTTGAGGTTCTTATTAATATCATCTCCCTTTTCTTGGAGCGTGTCCTTTTAAGAGAATATCGAATGTGTGTCTTTATTTCTGCAAACAGCTTTAAAATCTAACATGTGGTATAAAAGGGAATAGTGGATTGTGCACAAATGTCTCACATTTCACAGCATTTCCTTGATTTTATTCTGTACGGGTGGTGTAGCCATTTCCTGTTTCTCTAGATTATGTTCGTACGGCTAAGTCAGAGCTTCCGTGAAGATAGGAACATTTTCCCGTCAAGTTTGTTTTTCATCAATCGCTAAAGGTGACTATATTTGGTGTACACAGGTTTTTGTTCCTACGCAAGCTTGATAAATAAGGCCCCTGGATCTTCGCAAAGACGTGGCTCATCTCCTCCTCCTCCCAACCAGCCACAGCTTATCGACATCAGTTCACCCGTCTGGCTTCTTGGAGTTCATAGGGGTGGGCAGCCATTTTCTTTTCAGTATAGGTTATTTCCTTTTTTACAGGTAGTTTGAGTTTTGGAAAATGGAGTCTTGGCTACCCCTAGACAAGTCATAACATGTGTTTTGTCTTCTCCTTCAGTAATTTCTGGTGCAACACTGTACTGGTTCGTTTGAGTAGCGCAGCATGAACGCAGTCGTGGTCTAAAAGAATGTTACAACCCCCAATTGAACAGAGTCTAAAGGACTACTGGTGTGAATGCACCCTTAGGTTCTTTTCTCTCTGAGTGTGAAAAGTTGAAACATTACTCACAATAACACCTTCTGCAGCAGATTAAAGAAACACAGATGAACTTTGGCAGATTTTCTCAGTAAGCCGTCGCCCTAACTTGGAATAGTTCAGCATTCATCTTGCATCCTACCTCTTCTCCGAGATCGCTCCAGCCAGTAAAAATTCAGTCTGATGTTGACTCTTGTCTTATTACTTAATCTGGCTCTAGAAATGTACATCATTAATGTCACTGTGCCATCAAAATGCATTTTTACTTGACGCAAAATAATTGAGGTCTCGACTTTCATTTTCTTTTATCCCCCCCCCCATAAACCAATTTTAAAAATGGAGCTTTCAGGAGGACAACTCCTAGATGTAAACCTCAACTAGAGTAAACTCGGCCTCGGTGCTCTGCATATGCGACATAATTGGATTTTTTCTAGCTTTTTGTTAAAACAAAACTGTAAAATTAGGTATATTAATGTAACTAAATTACATTAATGAAATAAAGTTGCTTTCATTTCTATTTTTCGCTTTCCTTTGTCAGGTGGCTAAATATGCAAGATATTGCGAAAAGCAGCAAATTACATATTAGTTCAATGTAGTTTTAATCACCTCCAGATTGATGCCTTGCTTAAATAAAATCTGGATTTTTTTAAATTATACATATCTGATAAAATTCACGATCAAAACAACTTAAAGACAAAATCTCTGCAGGACTTATGATGTCCAAACAATCTACAGCAGAAATTTAGAATACTCGAGTAAATAACTTGATTACCTGTGTACATATTCTGGGATAAGTTAATGGCCAAACAGACTTCCAACTGTAACCTGTTATATGCTCCTCTTACTCTAGAAAAAGCAGAAACATCTTGCCTTTTTCATGCAAGAAGATGAGGGAATAAGACCTCCTACTTAGTACAAATCTTTTTCCTTTTTTTTTGGCAGACTTACAGATTTATGAGGAAGATATTCCTGTCACTTTGTAAGAGTTTCATTTGGTTGCTGCAGTCCCCCCCCCGAGTGGACACAGGGAGACGTCATCTGTTTACAT
This sequence comes from Rhadinocentrus ornatus, assembly GCA_037177495.1. Lineage (NCBI taxonomy): Eukaryota > Metazoa > Chordata > Actinopteri > Atheriniformes > Melanotaeniidae > Rhadinocentrus > Rhadinocentrus ornatus. Next base: position 11,428,706 of record JBAMHW010000006.1, on the reverse strand, counting down.
ATTTTTCGGACTTTGTGTACCAGGTATTTTATTGTTTTTTGTCCTAACTGTGTTTGGTGGTCACAGAAATGGTTTTGCTGAGCTGTTAGCTGAGATTCTGGACTTTCTGTGGATAACACAGACCTGACGCTACACCCAGAAGTCCAGATGTTAACCCCTTACATTAGACATTAAAAATCCTTTAAAAAAATTTTTAGCCATAAATTTAGAGGCATTGTGGAAGGTCCAGAGAGACACTTACAGAGTCGCAGGTTGGAGACCCTGATTTAGTGTTTGTAAACTGGTATTTACTGGATTTTCTTTATATAGCCGTAGGCCTTCTTTTGAAGGAAAGAGACATTTTGCGCGTAACAATGCAATTAATCGCGATTAATCGCAATATGTCATGCGATTAATCACGATTATTTATTTTGATAATTTCCAAGCACTAATATAAACCTGTACCCAGAGATCTACACACATACATGAGCAAATATTCCCAAATACCCGTAAATATCACATCTCAACTATTTTCAGGACTCCGGAAATAATTCAAGTAAGCAAAAGAAAGAAAAACAAAATCAGATATACTTCTATCGAGCCTTAAAAAAAGAAAGTTTGTGGTAGAAATATAGGGATACTTTGAAGCAGATATAAAAATTTTGGATGAGTAACCATTTTAACAGTATTAACATGAGTCGCTGTAGATAGGTTCAGCAAAGACCAGTGTTCAAAATCTGCTTTTGTATTAGATAGAAGGGGACCAAAATTTGCTTTATAAGGATCTTTAAATTTGGAGGTCACATGAATGCCTAAATAACTTTAACTAATAACTAATAAAAAACTATCTCTAATTATCTTGAATGGCATGGTCTGTAAGGGATACTCGTTTGCAGCTTTATTTAAAGGAAAAGGTTTGCTTTTACCTAAAATTTATAACCCAATACAGAGCTGAAAGAGTCAAGAATAGATATACCCTTGGTATAGAAGTTGAAAATTTTGAAATATATAGGAGAAGGTCATCCGCACATAAGGACACCTTTTGCTCTAGTCCACAAGAAACAATGCCAGTGATGTGTGGGTCATTATAGAGCGCAATTGATAAGGGTTCAACGGCCAAAGCAAAAAAAATGGGGCTCAAAGGACAACCCTGACGAGTGGAGCGTTGGGGAAGAAAGCATGCCGATTGATCACAGTTTGTTCTAATGGATGGTAAAGGAGAGGAATACAAAAGCTTTACTGAGCACAATTCTTTTGTTGCTAATCTGAAGGTGTATTATTCAGCTCTGTAGCGCTGACCCTGACAAAGGCTGACATCAGTGTGTTTGAACTAAAGCTGTTTAAAGATGAAAATATCTCACTGAAGCTTATTCACATGAGTTCTCCAGGCTGATCTAAAAAGAAAAGACACTTTTTGTATCTGATCCATCTTTGATCAAATTTGTTTATGCGTCATTTATCAATCTGGGAAAGTAAGGGTTTGAATATCAATTCAATCAAATCTAAAAAGGACGAAATAAGAAAAGGATGTGAACTGAACAGAACCTATCTGGATTAAAGACATGAAGCATTTGATAAACCCCACAAAAGTGACACAAAGACACTTTGGTATTTGCTTACTTAAGATTTGTGGGATTGAAAGAAAACAAGCTCCCACAAGGCTGAGAAAAGAAAAACATTTATGGGAACAGGACGAGTTATAAGAAGCACAGTGGATAAAACAACAGAAAGGAAATTAGAGGTTGAAATATGATGGCAAGAGGGAAATCACGATGGATGGAGACACAAGGGGAAGATGCACCAAGACGCACACTTCAATGATACGCTTTAATAGGAGCTGGCAGAGCGCGAGCGGATCATAGAAGCCAGTCATTCTGATCAGACGATTTCTCAAATCGACTGGTCACACTGGAGGATTTCATTTCAGACCAGCATGGCTTTCTGAAGACCGTCAGTAATGATCTGAACTCAAAGTGCTGAAATTTGATTAATTAACTTTTTTTTATTATTATTTTCAGCTAAACCTAAAAGAAAAACTACAAGGCTGAAAAGGCTCTTAAATAATTTTAGGCTGTTTGGGTAACTACAATAAGACGCCCTAAACGACCAAAGTAACCCTGTAGACATCACTGTTAGACACAATCTTTATCTTCACTTGTCTCATGGGGTATAATTATAAAATTATAAAAAATGTATAATTTGGTATTTTAAAATATTTCATTAAAATGTATTATTATAAATTATAAGCGAGGATAGAAGGTGGATGGATTGTAAATCTTCAACATATGTACCTTAAAGGCTAAATAATTAGGAATCTTTCTGTAAAAATAATTTAAAATGTTTTCATGTGATGCGAGGGATAACAGGAAGCTTCCCTATAAACAATCTGTCCTCTACATCAGTGCTTCTCAACGGGTGCGGTACCGCCCCCCAGGAGACGTTGTACCAACTTCAGGGGGCGCTTCAACCACTACTCATGACCGGGGGGTGGGTTCTTTTGGGGCGGTTGATGATTGACAACTT
>JBAMHW010000006.1:11407350-11420517 GCA_037177495.1 Rhadinocentrus ornatus | reverse complement strand
GGTCCTGCTGCTGGGTTGTTGCCCTCCTACGGCCTCCTCCACGTCTCCTGATGTACTGGCCTGTCTCCTGGTAGCGCTTCCATGCTCTGGACACTACGCTGACAGACACAGCAAAACTTCTTGCCACAGTGCGCATTGATGTGCCATCCTGGATGAACTGCACTACCTGAGCCACTTTTGTGGGTTGTAGAATCCGTCTAGTGCTACCACTAGAGTGAAAGCACCGCCAGCATTCAAAAGTGACCAAAACTTTAGCCAGAAAGCATAGGAACTGAGAAGTGGTCTGTGGTCCCCACCTGCAGAACCACTCCTTTATTGGGGGTGTCTTGCTAATTGCCTATAATTTCCACCTGTTGTCTATTCCATTTGTTCAACAGCATGTGAAATTTATTGTCATTCAGTGTTGCTTCCTAAGTGGACAGTTTGATTTCAGCTGTGTACTACCAAGACCACAGTGCTGTTCAACACTGTAAACATCTTTCTGCACATGATATATTGCAACTTTCTCATCAGCCACAAATAATGGGCACACCAATTTTTTTTTAAAAGAAAAAAATTTCAACTTACATAAAAGATGGCAACGTCAATGAGTTCATGACTGAAACCCACAAAGGAAATCCATTTGTGCCAAAACGTAATGACCCACAATCTTTAAAAAAAAGAAAAAAGGAAAAAATAAATAAACAAAACTTGTCTGTGTTTCCAGCAAAGCAGCAAAGCACTGTCCATCTCAAAGATTAAAACCTCATTTAGAAAATCTAATTTAGAAAACCAAAGCATCAACAAGGGGAGAAATTCATTGCTGTTGTTTTTAAGACTTGGTGCTGGTTGACTGTGGTAAGCTGTCACCTGTGCGCTGTATATTCAGCCTCTTCTGCCTTAATAATGGCAGTAACAGCAGTTACATCAGATGAGCTGTTTATCTCAGCCTCACACAGAGCCCACATACACAAAGAGAGTAGGACAACAGATGCATTCTGGGCAAAAGACGCATTATTTTGTGTGATTATATTGTTGTTCCTTTTGTGTGGGTGGGTTGGCCAAATCATGTAGCTAAGCTACAGTGCCAGTGTTGGTCAGGAGTGCGTGTGTTTGTGTATAGAAAACATAACGTTGTGTGTGTGTGTTTGTGTGTGTTTGTGTGTATGTCAAACATGAAATTAAGTTGGAGCAGTATCTCCCGCTTCCTCCCTCCCTCCTTGCATTGAGTGCTCTGTCTTTTTAGTGGCAGTTCCATGTAAGCCAGGTAATTTTCGGGAGTGTCGGATTGCAGCACTTTGCATCCCCCACCCATTCTTTTACCCCGCCTTTATCCATCCACTACCTTTGACCATGCCCATCACTTTACAGCTGGATGAGCAAAACGGAAGCGGCTACCTACCTGGCTCTGTGATTGACTGCGCTACTGCAGAGCGTGCATCACTGTATCTATGCCGTGTTTATTGCTTCTTTCACCTTCGCCATAATTGAGTCCCTTCCCCATGGCAAATATGCATCAGAAGGGTGAGTGGGTATGTGTGGGTGAGAGAGAGAGCAGGGATTTGACTGACAGGCTACATAACTCAATTCAGCAATTCTGAGGAAACCTGAAGGCGATCTTCTTGTATGTTTGCAGGCAAGACTCTGTTTATGTATGTGTGAGCTGTTTGACAGGCAGTGTAACGGTTATACTAGATGTGTGGAAGTTGTTGGCAATGGAATTTTACAGATTAGAAGCCGGTATCTTTCTTAAAGGAATGTTTCCAGGTATCTGTATTTTCATTTAGAGAGAGAGAGAGAGAGAGAGAAAAGGTACCCTAACTATTTAAACCATCTATTTTAAATTGCATATACTTATGTATGCACAACAGTCACTTGTGTGTTTGGCATAACAAAAACACCAAGACAATGATGCATGTATAAGTGCCTTCATGAGTGAGCAGAATACTACTTTACTTTTCCCAAAAACATGCATGCACAGCAGCATCCACTACTGAGCAAGCCAAGTAGGGGAGGTGAATTATGATATATAATGGCACATGAGCCTCAGGAAGCGACATGGAAAAAAAAAGGGGGAAAGAGAAGAATAATGATGAGTGCATGAGTGTTGTGTCAGCGATCAAGAGATTTGTAGTAGATGAGAGAATCAAACAAGTATGAAGAAGCTAAAATCTTTTATTTGCTGCAAATGCTAGGGGACAAAAAATGTAATACACATGCTTTAGGAAAAAATTTTAAAAGGTAAGGCAGGAGGGCTGGAAAGAAAGGTTTGTTAAAAACAGTCCTGCGAGGAAGAAGGGTGGGTGGGAGATGGCTGAGGGGGCTTTGTGGTGTCTGGGGCGCAAGTACACTGAAAATAAGCTTCCATAGCCAGAGTATTTCAGCACACCATAAAATGCAGATATCAGCAGGCCCAGAGCAAAAGATAGTTAAAGAAGGTACATGTGGAGGAAGAGTTAAAATATATACATATATATATCTCAGGAAAAAGCAGCTGACTATAACTACAAAACACAAACTTGCATAACAGGAAGTGGAAGTGAAACTCATTCAGGGAAATGGGAGCAATAGCATGAGAAGAAGAAGGAAGAGAGCTAAGATGATATTGGAAATGAATTGACGCATCGTGTGTAAATGGAAGAGGAGAGGGGGGGGAAAATAAAGAATCAGAAGAGGGGAACAAACCATTTTGTCTATGCAAATGAGAATGGGAAAGCAGAAACACAAGTATTCAAGCTGGCCACCTGGGTCCAGTGAGTCCCGTTGCTTTTTCTCTTTCTACCCCTTCATCGCACTTTCTATCCATCCACACCTGGCCCTGCCATCACTGTAGCCTGCAGCGACAGTATGATAGGTAGACAGGAGGAAGAGGAGGCAGGGCTGGGGTGCAAGCAACAGGGAGGAAGGAGAGACTGCCAAAATATCTTTCAGCAAGAGATCCTGGCAATAAAAAGTCCCTTCACCAAAACCTGTCTTCGCAGTTATCAGAGTCCCCATCTCACTGCAAACTATGAGAAACTTTTGGCACAGATGGATGTGGACACATGCACCTGGAACTCAGAACTGGTGGGGTGTGCTTAGCTATGGATATTCACATTTATGCACCAACAAGGTTAGATGAAAAAGACAGGCACACAGGGAGTGGTCGAAAACGCTTTTGTATGATCACAGTGAGTCCAAACAAAAGAACACTAAGTCACTGCTGGGACCCTTAAACAGGCTGCACACTGTAGGAGAGTTGGGAATGAAGGAAAAGGGAAGAAGAGGCTAATAGACACATACACATACACACACACACACAAATACAGGGTAGACAAGAAGATCAAGAAGGTAAAAAACAAACGTAGGAAGAGCAATCACAAATGAAAAACTGGTTTTGCTTAAGATCAAAAGGGGAAATAAAGGAGTGCTACACGGAAAGAAGTGAAAATACAGCCCATGAGCTTTTGTAAATCTATCTTTTTGTGGTTTGAAAATAATGGCTAGTTCTGTCTCACTATTTGCCTATAAGATCCTGGAGAAAGCTCATAAAAAGGAAACCAGTTAGGAAACATGGTACTGAATTCTGCAACAAAGAAGTCTGACAGCTCAAAATGTCTCAACAGTTTCCTGACTGCATTGCAATGTTTTAATTTTGCCTCATAATGACCAAACATAATCACAGATTCATGAAATGTAAGTAGGAGATACAAGTCCTACAGAATCGTACTGTACTCTATGACTTTCATCTTTCCAACAGTAAATAAAATTAAATGTTATTCTTGAAATGTTTATTTGAAACTGTAAAACATTTATTTAACCAGATCAGTTAATTGGGAACCAGTTCTCATTGACATAATTTAAAAGTTAATGATAGGGGAATAAAGTCTTAAACAATAACTGCAAATTTATGTCCTGGTTTATTTTGGATCAGCACAGAGAAGTGGACTCTTGCTGACGGCACGGCGGGTAGAGCTGCTCTGATGAAAAAGGTTGAGATGGTAGCCATCATGGCCTTTGGGAAGAAAGAAAATAATCAAGAAAGAAAGCAAATTCCCCCACAGCTCTCTTTTATTAGTTTCTCTAGCAATAAAGTATGTTACTGTATATGCAGTCAGGAGGCGACGGTCTCATGCTGTGTGTACTCTGTTGCTATCCAGACTGAAGGATCTATATAAGAGACACAAAAACCACTTGCTGTCCACAGCTACAGAGTTGACAAAAGCTAAAAATTACTTTGGTACCATTCACAGAGCCCCACTGGCTTCTGCAAGCTGCTTCACAGCTCAATTCACTAGTATAGCCAAGCGGGAGGCAGTTGCTATGAAGCACCGTTTCTCTGCAACTGCGTCCAGTGCCGAAGGCCTCTGTCAAACTCACTCAGTGTCACAGACAGTTCGGCTGTTCCACTCCTCTGCAGCAATGGCCAAAAAGGCGAGCCATGGTCCTTCTGTGGTCACTGATAACATTATTCTCCAAACAGATGGACATGGTGATGGGAACACATCTGTGGATGTAAGTCAAGCACCACTTCTGCCGGTGATGGTTTATGGAAGGTGAGGTGAGTGGGGGCATACCTGTTAACAGCCATAAGATGAATCAGCAGTTGTGCACTTGAATGCTCCTTCAGCCGCTCAGTAGAAAATGAATCCTGGGAGAAAATCAGCTAAAGCTTTCTTCAAGGTCATTTTTGCTTGGTCACTTTTTAAGTGGCCTTGCCAGCTGTTACAATGTGTACAAAAACAACTGTAGCACCAATCTAATTTGGCCAAGCTCATTTCCTTTTCTTTTTCCCTTCACTGCAGGCGGCTTCATAACCTCACTTTTGTTTGTTTAGGCCTGCTGAAAACAGAGCATGAATTGATGACCTTATGAATATCAAAGAGCACAGCAACTCTTTGCAGAAAATCTTGCACTTTAAGCATGACCGTAAGCCTCAAGCCTCTTCATTTTGTATTTTTCTTTTCTTTCTTCTGTCTTTGTCCATCTCTCTTACACAACCTCCAAGCACTTGGAGGGGGGTGGGGGGCCGTCAGAGCAGTCAACTTTTTCCTGGGATTGTTTTCATGTGCTCCTAATTAATTGCCTTTAATTATTGGTTGTTTACTACTTGGTAATGAAGTAGATCAAAGCTTGCTACCCCTGATGTTGATGCCCTTGTCTTGGGCTGAAGTACAAGATGAGGGGAAGAATTGACGGAGACAAGCAGCAGAAAGAGTGCAAGGGTGCATCGGTGAAGTATAGTGGAGGCTTTAGTGGACTTTTTTTTTTATTAGTTGTGTCAACAATCACTTGGCCTTCGTCAAAATGGAGCAGACTAAGTTTGATCCGCTGTCCGCTGCTTTCACCTTATCTAATTCAGCGGTAGCACCAATTTCTTGTATGCGCGCTGTGAATGTGTTTGTTTTTCATTTGTAAAAAATTATATATGCTAATATTTTTCTTAGGTAATTGATTCTTTTGGTTTTATTGTTGTTTTTTTTTGCAAAGTTTGAGAGATGTTATCAGAATGTAGTACACTAATATGATCAAGGTTTCATGTTTCAGTAAAAAGTAGCGGAAATGTCACAACTAAAGTGTGTGTACCTGCTGTATCTGCACTACCACTTTATCTATACCAGACATGGTAATAGCTGGAATGATTTGGCCCCTCATGAGAGAGACATTTTGAGAGTTTTCTAAGATAGAAAACTCATCTGAGACCTCTTCAGCATTGTTGCGTCCGTGCTCTGAAAATCTCCATCTGATTTCCCAGAAGATAGTGCACTGCTTTGACTGGCAATTTTCAGCATCCGACAATCTCATCAAAGCAAACCTATTAATGGTGATGATATGAAGAAGGATTCTAAATGGCAGACAGATGAATAGCCCTGTACGTGTGTGGGTGTTTAATTTTGCGAGATGATGGTAGCGAGTAGCTATGCTGAAAGTGGGAGGACTGGCCATGAGCGGCTGTGGGAAACATTTTCAATACTTTTTTTTTGCCTGAGACTGTGTGTGGTTGTGTGTGGGTGAGAGAGTGTATGTGCGTACTGTGACCTCATCGATCATGGTATCATGATGTCCCTCAGCTGTGGTCACCTACACAGTGCATGCCCTCTCTCCATCTTTATCTTTCTTTTTATCTATCCATCTTGCTGTCTCCACTCTCGCTCCTCCTCCTCATCCTCACGCCCATCTCAATCTCACACCAGCGACCAGCATTTTTCTGCATTGGAACCACCTCCGTAATGTCACTCTTCTCCCTTTCCTCACCTTTTGTGGCCTTATAAATCAGTCATTCTGCACCACCTTCTTTCCCTTGTCTTTCTTTTTTTTTTCGTTTTTTTTTTTATAAACGGCTTTCAATTTTGGAGCTGAAATCCTGCAATCATTCACTCGTTTGTTGGACTCCTTTCTGGCTGACTTTCTCCTCTGCTCCACTAGTCTGTGACACATGCCCCCGGTGCTTTACCTCGCCTCCTTGCCATTTTCCTTCATTCTTTCATACAGTGTGCAGTCAGCCTCCTCTCCTAGTCCCCCGTGGTTCTTTCACTCTCCCTCTGTGACCCCATCAGTTCCTCAGTGCCCCAGCTAAGCCTGGTCACTCTTCATCAGCCAGCCTCTGTTGGACACACAGACCTCCCAAGGGTAAAGGGAAATGGGGTCTTGTTGGCAGCCTCCATGCCCAGCCTGACAGTTTCACCAAGGTTTAAGTGCGTCTCTGATCCTTCCCACCCCTGAATGAGTGCCTCATTATCAACCACCCTTCCATCCTCTTGTCTCTACATTTAGTCTTCCAGATGGGATGCGCATTAGCCTCTGCACTGGCAAAGCACACAGCTTCCAGCTCTTCAATTTTAGGTACTTGCCCTTTTCAGCTCAATCAGCCTCTCTAGTCCAATCACGGCTGGTGCAGGTTTTGTTGCACCGCCTGAGTGGGGATAATCACCTTGGATACTGCCGCTACCGGGGGCCGCTGTCTAACCACGTTAGCTCCACGCCTTTTGGGAGCCATGGAGACAGGTGTCACAGCAGGAAGGAAAGTGTTGAACAAGCCCAGGGCCAAGCAGGAGGTATAAACGTTCACTCTTAGTCATGGAAACGGTGTCACCAACAGCGAGGAATGCTCACCCTATGGCATTAGTTTTTTCCAAGTTTCTTCAGACTTAGGATACTCTCTTGCCCAACTGCAATTCAGCATTGGCTGGCTTTGACATTAGTACATCTTGTACCCTTGTAGAGAAAATACATAGCAACTATTGCCTGTGTGTGTAGAGCCAAGAAGCCACGCCAAGGCGATTGCTGTTAACTGATTTCACAGTCCCACAGCAAAGACAGACAGTGAGAGGGGTCAGCAGCTGGAGAAAAGCTGCTGGCTCAGGGGACATCAGGTCACAGCATGGAAAGCTGCACTTCAGTGGGGCATTTTGCTTTTGAACAAAACCAATATAATCAGATGGACTTAAGAGCACGGGATTGATTGGCAGGCTTCGAATGCCAGCAAATGGAGGAGATGTCCTTGGCATCCCACTCAGCATAAAAAACTTGAGCAGCAAAGTTGGTGAAACGCCAGTTGTTCTCAGAGAGCGACACGTAAGGACGACATAGATCACCATTATGATAATCACAAGCGGCACTGTCTGGGGAATAGTAATGGGAAGGAGATGAGGTGACAGCCATAAAGAGTGTTTCTACATTAGCGCTGGCCTGATTAGATTGACAGAAAGTTTCACTAATGGACAATTAAACCAATGCTGAAATGAGCTATAAGGGTTCAATTACCAATTGATGTCTTTGCGTGACCCTTTCAATCATAGTATCTTTGTTTTCAGTTTGTGTGAACCCCACCACAGGAGCAGAGAACTGAAACCCAGTGCTGTAAAGAGGACATAAAAAATTTGATAGTGAAAGCCAATCACATGTTCTTGTCTCATTTCCTTCTTTGAATTTTAACAAATGTTAAGCTAAAATTGTTTTTGGACCTGGTTTTAGCGCTGAACAAGGTTATTGAGATGTTTGAAACAGAAAAAGTTCAAAAAACAGATTTATGGATTGCACTAAAGACTGGGGGCAGATCAGCACATAATTACTGTAAATACATCACCTGCAAGAAGCGAGCAGTCTAAAAAAAAAACTAAAAAAAAAAAACATCAGCCACTGAGTAATGGACCCATAAAAGCCCAAAGGTGAATAAAAACAGCCCACGATAAGCTCTGTAACTCTTTCAGTTGTGACTTTTCCCAGAAGCAACACAATTTGTTTATGGAGCTTATGCTGAGGCAATTGCTCAACTGAGATAGTAGGCCACCCTGTCAGGACCCTTTAAGACTGCATCAGTTGATCAAACAGGGTTGTGCACAACAGCAGCAAGCAGCATATTGCTCAAAAAGAGGCTCATTTCTGCTTCTCTTCTGTCGACGGGCATGCCAGCGCTGTCTGCCAAGTTCAGGTTGTCCAATTATTTAGACTTACAAAAGACAGTGAATCAGAGAAAAAATAAATAACATTGTAAGACTGAAATCTCATTGTGCGCTTGGCCCAAATTTACAACGTGAACCAGCAGATGGCATGGCAGAGAGGAAGGAAGAAAGGTCCCGCTCTTTTAAATTACTTGGTTGATTAGTTTATTTTATTTAGGGGGTGAATTATTGTCCAAGGTTAGCATCAAAGGAGAAAAACCTTTGTTTACAGTGAAGACAATTCATAGCATTTAAGAACAAAGAATGAAACAGAAATAGCAAACACAGTGCAATGTACAAGAAAGTAAAAAGGCAATCTTAACCCTGGCGTGAAGCAAACTGTGCTTGATAAGCATCAAAAACTGAGACTGGGCTCCGCAAACTCTTGCATAAGCAACACTCTTTTCTTCAAAGAAAGTCTAATGTGTACATATGTTCTGCATTCATGTGTGTGTGCATATAGGTGTCTGTTTTTAGCTGTGTACTTACAGCATCCCTTGATGTTTGTGTTTACATGACAAGTCTCCATTCTGTGACTCACAGCAACATTGATTTATGCATGGCTTCTACTTGTTTGTGTTTGTGTGTGTGTGTATGTGTGTGCATGCTTGCACACGTATACCAGCCATAATTGGTATTCAAATCTCCTCCTACAAGTGCATCCAACTGCTGCCATTTTTCAACCAGCAGAGCCAAAACCAAGGTCCAAGCAGGATGATGGGGAACAAGCTCGAACGGATGGCTTTCATTGCGCATATTAAAATAAACAAATGTAGGTGATTTAAAGCACACAGCGATAAGGCAGGTGGTAATGGAGGCATAGGAGAGGACTTGGGATTAAGTAAAAGAACAGAAGTGATGGAGAGAAGCGATTAAGGATGGGCAAGCAGCAGAGGTGGAGTTAACCACATTTGTTACTGTACGTGCGGAGGAAGTTTGGCCAACAGCTGCTGTAGATCAGTCACTTCCACAAAGCCATGCACTCTGTGCACATACAGCTCTGACTGTGTGTGTTTGTATGTGTATGTGTCCCTCAGGTCAGCCTGTCAGACACACTGCGAAGTCTGTCTGCCTTTCTTCTCCCACTATTCCTCTTTTCGGCCTTTCTTCCTCTCTCCTTCCATCTCTCCCTGAGTCTGCAAATTAGGGCCAAGTCTTCCAGGTTTACTCTCTTAACAGAACTCTATCTGCCCATTCATGCAATTAATTTGTGCATTTAGATCCTGCTATAACTTCCAACACCATCCTTTCTTATATATTTTTTATTTTTTAATTTCCTTGAAAATTGTGAAGAAAAACTACAATAAAAAAAACAAAACAACAAAAAACATTTTAAGGTATACTAAGTAATGTGGTCATGCTGTTTCGAAACATCTTTACATGTCTTTCTCTTCCTTATTCTTCTACCTTGTGCCTTTAACACCCCTATCCTCCCCCAGCCTCTCTCTAGGCCCCTGTCAGAGGCTAGATTAATGACAATGATCAGTGAGCAACCCCCAGCTGAGGGTGCCTGCAGCTGAGCCAAAACCATGCGCTGCAAGCAGCACACACAACATCAAGCACATCTACTTGCAGCACACACTGATATTCAGAAATGGACGCCCAGACAAACATGCAAACCTCTTACACAGTTCTCCATTTAGACTAACATACTAACGCCCACAGCTCATGCATATAAATCACCCAGCCACTGTTCTTGGAGCAGACACACAAATAGATAGATGACAAAAAAAATAAAATGTCTCCAGGGAGGAACAACGGCAAGGCTGGTATCTGCACAGCAATAACAATGACAATGGAGCAACGGACTGCTCCCTATACTCAAGAGACATCATCACAACAGCCCATTGCAGGTCTAGCTGTGACAATGCCTGACCTAGCTTTTAACCCTTTCACTATCTCCAGATAGTGTAAATAGCCCCACAGAGCACAACAATAACACAGGCCAGTGAAGCAACATCTGTGTATATCACTCCTGCTCAGTAAGGATCACTGAAGCTTTAGGTGGCATTTAACAGGCTTTGTTTTGAATTTGTATTTCCCTTCACATCCAAGCAGATGGCATGGGCTGAAGTTGCTCTGAGTCATGATGTAGCCTAATCAAAATCCCCTTTTTTTTTTGCAGCATGTGCACTTGCCAGGGCACTCTAAGTGACCATGAACTCTACTGTACCTATGAGGGAGCAGTGCAGGACTTTCCCAAACTGATGTGTTTCAGAGGTGGGATAAAAACAACAAAGGCTCTGCAGGAGGCATTATAAAGCTTTGTAATAGATTGGTCAGTGTTATTGTGTCTGATAAGGAGATGTATCAAATGTCTTTTCAGTCCCTCACACTACTGCAGAATATAAAGGATATAACACTTCCCAACGTCTTGGTCTTGTGTCGGACACACGACTGGTCCACTGCGGACATTTGTTATGTGCTCTCATGTGGTTGTCAAGTATTCAATAGGAGCTCTCAGCACTCATGGCTGTATGCACCGGAGACTTGTGTCATAAGCTCCAGTACACAGCAGCTATAATGCTCGATCCGGTCCGGAGAAAATAGCCTAATCAAAATGCCGTGACGCATGAGGGTCAACAGAGCATGTGAAGACTTGTTCAGAAAATATTTCTGCGGGGCAAAAGAAACATAAATAAATAAAGTGACAACAACCCCAGCTTTCACTTTTGTTCGGATCTTTAGGTGTTTTCGGGTATTTCCATGAAAGGATATTTGAAGTGGGCTACAACAATGACTCACAGTACAACCCTAGCATGCGCAAACGGATTTGCTTCTAATTAGCCAATGCTGAATATTAACAGAGGAATATCAACCGAAATGTGCGCACGTGCTTTCTTTTTCCCATGGCGCGTTCTTCTTCCTTCACGCTACCTTGTATAAAAAAATCAAAACAAACCCAACGCGTTCTTAAGCCTTTCTTGGCTTCTTCTTATGTTAGAGGACTTGGACAAACTTGATCGCAGAGCCCCCCCGCAACACATCGCGATGGCTCTTCTCCATTCACCTCACACTCATTCACTCTTTGGTGAGCGCCTTACCGGTGTTGACCAAGCAGACGACTGTGATGATGAGAGCGAAGCAGTAGTTCCACACGGTCGCGAGAGCCATCGTTGATATTCCTCTCTAGTCTTCTTTAATATTCCTCTTCCTCGGAGAAATCAGTGTCATGAACCCGCAGGTTCACTCTCCCGACAGAGCCTTCAGCGGCCGTGCGTACCTAAGTGTGTGTGAGTGCGCGCGCCCCACCGTGCGTGAGTGAGTAAGTGTGTGTCTTGTCAGTCGCTCAGAGCGTAACAGCAGGTCTGTGCATAGTCTCATACACACCCAGTTTCTCTCCCTCTGTATGGCGGAATATAATAGCTTGGCCGGTTTTTCTTGGTTATTTTACATTGTAAATAGATTTAAAGCTTGCCAGCAGGGCGGACCTGAATCTTTCTAACCAATAGCAGAGAGAAGGAGAAGGACAAGCGCGGGGGGGCTGGGCTTTGAAAAAGAAACAACAGAATTAGAGAGGAAATTGGGCAAGGGCTTTATTCTCAAGTTAATTGAAAACAATTTGCTCTAAATATGATTGATAACCAATTTTAATTCTCCGACGCAAACAAGCAATTTATTTCAAATTCCGTGATGCAGACTAAAAAAACGTGGGGCGCAATGACCAAAAGGACAAAGATTAAAGAGATTTTTCATTGTTTGGATTAAAAGACAGCAGTGTTAAAGTTATTTTTTGTGCTCTGACGTTGATTGGGGAGAAAATAGGGTATAATTTAGGTTGACTTACTATAACCTTATCTACCTATGTGGGGAAACAGGAATTACTTTGTTAGATTTCAAATTAAATTGATGGAACTTTCAAGTAAATTCTCTAATTTAAATAAAACCTGTTCTGAGTTTAATCATTTGGAGAAGCTTTGCGTCCAAAAATGAAACTAAAAACCTGCGCAAAGTACAAGACTGTTTTTTTAGCCATGTCTTCTCAACTGTATCTTTGACGCCTCCCTCAGGTAAAGCAAGGAATGGAACGTCATGGTTCTCATGTCTGTTCAGCCTCTCATCCATCAAAAATCCTGCGGATATTTCTGTTTCACTTAGAAAAGTTCCAGCACTCAGTAAAGTATCAAAGCACCAGATTGACATTAATATTTATGTATCTACTTTTGACTTTATATAAAGTTGTTCTGAACTCTCATATCTGACCTCTACTGATGGTGGTAGGAGAGAGCATAAAGTCTTGGCCTTAGGCGCTTCCCACTCAGGGAACTTATTTTTCAACACGTTTTAACCCAGTTTTTTTTTTTTTCCAGTGTAATATCTCCCCTGCTTATTCTCTATTCCCAGCCAATTCCATTTTTCTCTGTCAGCCTCTTTGAGTGTTTGTTCCCCGGTTGGCAAGGAGTCGGTGGCAGCGGTTCTCCCGCACCAGATGGAGCATTGTCAGGAAGTAATGAGGGGGAAACACCTGCTTCTCCAGCGAACTCCACTCCTTCATTTTCAGCCATTTGACACAACATATGCAGGATGCACATACAAAACCAAGTGACCGTGACAAAAACAGCAGGCTATGACATACAGTAACAAAATTCCTGGCACTGCAAGGCTGTAGTCAGTAGGGTGTCATGTTTGGTATAACTTACCTATACATGAAGGTTTGTGCTCTGAGTGCTGCCAAGAAGTTTGTGTGCTACACTACAGGACTGTCTCAGAAAATTAGAATATTGTGATAAAGTTCTTTATTTCCTGTAATGCAATTAAAAAACATGAA
>JBAMHW010000006.1:11388802-11407250 GCA_037177495.1 Rhadinocentrus ornatus | reverse complement strand
CATGTTTTTTAATTGCATTACAGGAAATAAAGAACTTTATCACAATATTCTAATTTTCTGAGACAGTCCTGTAAGTGTTGACTTAAGTGAGGAGTTGCCTGACTTTAATGCCACACATCAGCATCCTTATATAGGGGCTTACCTGCGACATACAAGACATTTAGGGCTGCTTTGTATTCTCTATAGGCCGTGCACCCACCTAATTTGTCTGACGGTTTAGCCATGAGGCACAGTAGAGGTCAAAATGTTATTGTAAATTACACTTTTTCTTCCTCCCATGCAGGGCCTTGTACCTCAGGGTCAGCACCTTGGTGTGGAATTCCTGATACATAACGTTGTTTGTGGCCATCCAGGTGAAGCCTCAGGACCAAAGACAACTATGCAGCACTCATTCACTCATGACTGACTTAAGGACCAAAACAAGATGGTGCTCACTGGCATTTAACATGCAGGAAGGTAAGATGCTTTGGGTTTATTTTTTTTCCCACTATTGAGTATGACTATTATTTTTTTTTAAGCATTTCTGTTTTGGTAAGAGTCTCCCAGAATTATAATGCAAGCAAAAGTTTGTAGAGTTTTTAAGAAATACAAGAAGTCTGTGATACACTCTACAAAGGATGGCTGCAGCAGCTGTACAGTTTAATAACATTATCCGGGCTGTGCTCTGTGGCGCATGCACCAGTTAATGGAGTGTCATTGTTAAACTGCCGCTTTGCCCGTTATTAACAGCGGCCTACGGTCAACCACACACCGATAATAAAACCACATAAAATCCAGCATAACTTCAACAGACAGCTGTAATGAAATTCTCAGCATCGTGAGCACAGTTGTGGTAATAAGCAATGGTGGTGCGGTACGATGTTGAGGGTTACAAGGCAACAGAGGAGAAAATTAAAAAGATGAAGACGTTTCATATGATGGTTATTTTTTTTCTTTTAGATGGGCTGAGAGGGTGGGCGCTTAAAAGATCTCAGTCTGGTTAAGAAAAACTGGCTATATAACCCGCTTTATGGATAAATGGACAAAGTTTCAAGGTTACCAGACTTTACATTTGTTCTCAGTGTTTGGGTCGAATGTGTGAATCCAACTCTAAGGATGTGCAGCAGAACTGACTGAAAAAAAGTTTTGTGCTTGTTGGTCGGTCAGAAAAACACAAGACAGCAGAAGTTTAAGTAAAGATCATTCCCTCTGAGTAAGGTCTTTCAGAGTGAGGAGGGAGGTTAGTAAACAAGCTGATGCAAACTAGGGATGGCATTGGATCGAGAAGATGCACGGCCAAGCAAGCATATACGTCTGCCTTTCAGCACATTGTCAATACTTCCCAACCTCTTTTGTATCTTTAAAATGGAACAAAAATCAATGACACACTGGAGGAAAGTGAAAAATAATTTATAAAAGCCATTTCATATAATAGAAAACCAAAGTCCAGTAGTACAGACCAATGTGCTTGAATGCAACCACAGTGACAAGATTCTAATAACTTTCTTAGATACTTTAAGCTGGAAAAAAAAGAGAAAAAAAACATGAATAAGGTAAAATCTTGCTTATGACCTATATAGCTCATTTGTAATATTGACTGAGCAATTACATTGGAAACTGGAAGAAGATAATCACGTCGAGTCTTTACAGATTTCACAAGTACACAAGCCTCTTCATCATAATTTTGCAAAGAATGTAGCCCACAGTTTTCTACGCTGTTGAGTAAATGAAAAGAAAATTGCCAACCATTTTGTCCAAGACACATAACTGCAGCCTACACCCGCAAGCAAAGCTGCTTTGGCATCTCTAAAGCAATCATTTGTCCTTCAGTATCCCCCTCGCCCCAACACCCAGCTTGTTACTGATTTCAATTTAGCTCTCCACACAGTCTTCCAATATCCCCCATTTGACTCCCTCTTCTCTTTTCTTGCTTCTGCCTCATGTATCTCCCTCATTGTCTATGCAGTCACACCAGGGGTTGTTTGTCTGCACAGGTGGAGGGAAGCGACTCCAGACTTGTTTTGTAGATGGGCTTTTTCTGAGAGTGGTCATCGCTGGAAAGAGGAAGAGAGGGAAAGACAGAGGAAAATGAAAATCAGTTTATCGATCTCGCAGTAGGCACTCTAAAAGTATAAGTGAGGAAATTATAGACTAGAACCGAGAACTGGAGGCACACCTGGCTGCAGATATGAAAGTCCATTATCCTTTCTTTTGCTGCCTGTATTTCTTTATACACACATACACACACGCACACTTGTACATGCATACAACAAAGAATGGCAGAAGATTTTTTTTTCCCCCTATACCACAATATAGGCATATATGTTGTTGCATGGGGTCATGGTGCACATTAATATGCTGTGTTCCAAATGCTGTATGTAGGATTTCAATTAATTCTGTTGAAGATTTTGCTGGTGACTATGGGATCCCAAAAACCTCTCCACATCAGAGACTTACAGTTGTGCATAAAGCTGTATTTTGGCCACCCTTAACCATGTTTACAAAGAGAAATGTTGGCAGTGGTCTGAGAAATACATGAAGACTCATTTTCAAACAGTTTCATTCCCTAATGAATGCCATGTTACACTGGATGGTTAGTGGATGACCACCATGTCCCAACAAGGCTGTGAGGTCATTAAGGTGGTGAGTGATGTTTTGGGCTAGAATAATAGAGAGTGAGATGGTAGACCCCTTTAGGGTGCCTGGGGGTGTCAAGATGGCCTCTGCCAAATACACACTTTAACTGACCATTTCCTGCTAGTATAAAAGAAAGAACAATGCCTTTTGCAGTAAAATAATTTTCATGCAAGACAATGCACCACCACCTGCTGTAAATTATGATTGAATCTTTGGCTGCTATGGATATAAAGGGATGAAAACCCATGATGTAGCCATCATCTTTCCTTGACCTCAACCCTACTGAAAAAACCTGTGGACCATCCTTAAAAGCAAGATCTATGAGGGTGGGCAGCAGTGTACCTCAAAAAGCAACTTTGAGAGGCAATTCTGTTTTTCTTAAATGAGATACAGGCAGAAACTATCCATGGCCTTACAAGTTCAATGGATGATAGAATTTTTAAGGTAATATCAAAGAAGGGCTCCTATGTTAACATGAAACTTGATCTGTAAAAATGTTTCTTTGATTTGGTTTTAGCAAAGGGATCTCTTAAGTAAAAATATGACAGGTGTACATTTGGGCTTTCAAACTTGTGTTAAAAAATTTGGAACACAGTGTATATTCACAAGAGTAATGAGATTTCTACAAATTTCATTACATTTGCCTTTTCCTTTTTATATATTTCACAAACTTTTAGAATATAACTTGCTGCTTAAAGCCCACACTTTTTTTACAAGCAGGAGGAGTGTGGAAATATCGTGGAGTTAAGGGAGCGTTACATAAATCAAGGATGAGGTCAAGAGGGTTAGATCTGCTGAGACAGATTTTAATATTCAGTCTGGATAATGCCTTTTCAAACAAAGGCATTAGTCTGCACACATGGACAGACTGTTTGCATCGACATTCATACAGTGAAGCATTAACAAAGGTGCACACTGGCAAATACCAAATGCATACTCTGTAAGTGAAATGGCCTTGGTTCTATCACACGAGACAGAATGAAATATTATAGTAATGGACCAATCCTTAAAATAAAGTCAAACTGCAGGAGGTGAGCTGGGTAGTGAGTTAGAGAAAACAGGAAGGTGAATGTGGATAAACAAAAACACATACATTCGCCTGCATTCGTTGGGATATTATCCATCAGGTTTTGATCATGATTTAAGATGTCATTAACCAGAGTGAATTCAAAATGGTTGGCCAGTGAGCGGGCTTAGGAAAAGTTTGTAGGAAAGGCTTTTTGGTAAATAGACATCAGCTGAACCAATTCCCTTAATCTCAGGCTTTCTTTTTAATACCATTAAGATCTTCACCCTCCCTCTAAAAAACTAATCTGACTATATTAATCTGAGATGAACTTATTTATGTTAACCCTGATATTAAACAGCCTAAGAAACAAATGCATACAAAGCAACTTATAATGAGCAATGATTAGATACAGTTGATTCTTACATGGGGCCTTTGCTGGTCCTGACTCGCTTGGCCCTGCGGCACAGGAACACACTCATGGAGAGGATGAACACAAACAGAGACGCAGCTGCTGCTGAGGTCATCAACCAGAGACGGCCATTAGTCGTCTCATACCAGGGGGCATCCTCTGTGGGACAGACATGAAGGGAAACATGCATCACACAGAATCCTAAATCAGCCGAGCTTACCGCCTCCAGGCAAAGCATCTTCAGGCAACCTCATGTTTGTTTGTATGAGAAAGAGTGTCTGCAGTTCACACAAGCTTTTCACGACACTGACCTTCAAGAAGTGTGCCTGCTAGAATTTAAAAAGCTTCGTGATTATCCCTTTCACGTGCATGATTTTTTTAGTTTTCACATTATGTTTAAAAAGAGTTTGTTTCTTTTACCCTGGTCTTTAGAGCCACGGACAAAGCAAACACACAAAAAAAATAATGTTAAAAGTATTTGAGACAGAGGCAAACATATGTTTTGTTTCCTCATGAATACAGTATGTATTTCTAGGCAGCTGGAGTCACACAGGTTTACACTAGGAATGTTTGCTTAGGGTTTGTGCAGCTTGTGTAGTGGCAACTTCAAAGCAGCAGCAGAGTTATGCCGAGTTTTCTCACTATGCCCTCAAGGAAGATCAAGTATTATTCCAGTATCTAGAAATTATTAGATTTTTAATTAATACATGTGCTTCAGAGAAAACGTTGTGGAGCACAGTGACCAATGAGTCGATTATAGCACTAATAAAAAAAGCCCTACTGTAATAAATCGTATGCACTGCTGCAGTCCTAGAGCTTGCGTGATTTCAGTTGTTAAGCATCGCAAAGCTCACTGTGCATGCCTAAAAACTGCAGTAAATTAAAAGTGTAATCATCTCACAGGTCAGTGAAAGATTATGAAGACAGATGAAGTGCTGTGAATTGGATTAGCTATAGTATTGTAATGAAATTATTACCTAGCTTTAACCTAATCATGTTTCATGAGAAATCAGAGAATTCGCCACTAACACAGATTCAGTCTCTGTAGATGTTTTTATAACACAGCAGAAATACCTGCACTTCCATCATATAATTAATTATTATGATAAATATGATATAATTTTAATTAGAATGTTCTTATAATCTTAAAATTCCCATATGTATGTAAATCTATGAAGAATTTAAATAACTGAAATTCAAAAAGTGTATTTAATTTAAAAACCAGGTTGAACTTTCATTTGACATTTCAGTTTTTAGTAAAAACATGAGGTCAGCTATAACCACTGCTTTTTTTAAGTCCTGCATTTATTCTCTTATTATTTATTATGATGTGTAATGTGTATTCTGCCCACTATTATTATTGCCTTACCATGTTTCACATTTCAGATGGTATTTAATTTTGTAGAATTTTCTACATTTGGTGTTTTAATAAACATCTCCCTCTCATTGTTGTAGCATCACCTCTTTTTGTTATATTGACGTCAAACCTCAGTACTTTTCTACCTCCCATAAATTTTGGGGATTAAAGGTTGCAAGCTTGCAGCTGATAACTTGCACGTATGCACCTCATGATGTTAGTGAATCCATATGCCTGACCTTTAAAGTGACATTTGAGTGGCTGATAGAAAAAGGAAATAGAAGACAGGAGGGTTTTTTTTGGTCTTCTGCTTGGAGGAAGTTGACGGATGAATTCCCCCACAGTTATGAAGAAAGACCAGACCATTTTTTTTCAGCAACAGGATGTGGTGTCCGACCTCTTCAGACTTGTTAAGTACAAAGAGCAACAGGCCTAGTGCAACTGAACCCTAGACCTACCAGGCAGCACGGTGATGCTGATGGTGCGCTTATTGTTGAGGAACTCCACAGAAGGATGCTGGACCAAGCAGGTGTAATCTCCTTCGTCCAACACACTCATCTTCTTCAGTGTCAGCGTAGAAGAGGGCAGGATCCAGTCACTACCCTGAAAGAGAAAGATAGATGAGAAAGTGTTAGAGTGGAAACTAAAAGATTTATTGGTCAGGTTGTTTGCAGCCTTGCAGGATTGTACAAATGCATCCAAATTAAGAGAGATGGAGAGGAGGTGATTCTTGTGGACAAAGGAAAGAAATGGAGAGGTAGGATTACAGGAGCATCACACAAACCATGTTAACAAGAAAAGAGAAAGAGGTAAAAGTGGAGCAGAAAATAGGTATTTTTGTACATAAAATTAAAATGTATAAGCAGGTCCAATGGTAGAGAGTGAATTAGAAGAAGAACAAACAGAAAGACTGGTACATGAAAAGAAAAAAGGAAACATAAATACACACTGGTGTGTGACCCTGACAAGGAACTCCCAAAAGGCCCATTTAAAATGTATTTACCTGTGGATCAATCCCAATAAATCAACACACATCGACGCAAGTCAATAACCCAGATAACACCATCACCCGCAAAGAATCATGATGCAACAGCACACTGTTAACACAACACATAATGAGATGGCAGGGGAGCAGGATGAATTGTTGACACAGAAATAGCAGCATTATTATGAGATATAGCCCAACATGGGAAACAAATAATAGGCCAAACACAAGGATTGAAAAAACAAATGAATGTGGAGGAGGGGGTAAAAAAGAAAACAACACAAGACAAAGAAAAAAGAAAAAAACGACACCATTCAAATGATTTGGCTCTTAGGAGCTGCAGTTCCTGCCAAGAAAGTCCATTTCAATTTGAATGGATCTGAATTAAGAGGATTTCCCATAAAGGCCAGGTCTGGCCAAAGCAGCATTTTGTATGCAAATCCACTGGCTCCCGAGCACTGGGCCATTTCTGCCTCTGTCCTGCTGTCATTACCAAGGGCCAAAGCGCTCACGGGTGGCTGTCTGTCAAATTGGGCCACTCTGATGCCACTGTCTGCCTCACAGCCACTCCTGTCAAACATACAGTGAGCTTCTTACACACATATATAAACATAAGAAATCGATTCTAACCACTACTACTAAAATAAAAAAAACACTATATTTTTTATTTTCTTCTTAGAGTTCATGTAATTTAAAAACATAAAGCACAAGTGAATCATGAGTGTTGGCTTCTCCAGTCATGCCGACAATTATTATTAATCATTAAAAGTGACAGCACTGCCTGGTCGACAAATAGTGACAAAAACCTAAAGCTCTGCATACGATCATGTGGAGGACAAACAGTATTAGTGCCATGACAAGTCCACTGAATTGGATTTGGACTTGTAAGCCCATTTAAAACCCGGATTAGCAGTGACCCTTTAACAAGCATATTAACCCAGAGCCAACTTATCAAGAAGAAAAACAAAAAAGGGGAAACTCAATAAATGCATCTGCTTTTCCCAAGATGTCTTCATTGTTACCTGGTAGGAGAAATAGGGAGAATTTTGACACTAAAAGTGCAATATCATTTCCTCACCACAAGGGCACAGTGCATCACATGAATAATCAAGTTAAGTCTTGTTCTGCATTCCAGTTCTCACTCTGGCATTTTAAAGGAAGACATTTTAATTTCCCTTCAGCAATAGTTTCTTGGATCCATGAAGAGCCTAGTTGAGTTATTCAATGCCAGTTAACCAAACACACACACACAAAAAAAAAGAATGGAAAAAAATCATTAGAAATCTATCCGCATAATTGTTTTCAGGTTGACTCGTTCTTGTCTAGACCTCATTAAACTATTAATCCTCTGTAAGTGGGCAAGCTGCAATCCCCAGCAATAGGTGAGCCTAAGCCAACCAGTCATTTAAACACAGAGTGATCCTTTTTGCGGAAGAGTCGGAAGAATGACAGGCAAGGGGAGTAAAGAGGCTTGAGGAAGTCAGGGAAAGAAACAAATGTGTTAGAAGTTGGAGAAAAAAATGACATGAATGTTTGAACGAAGCCAAGAGGCCAACTAAGATCTGGTGATGCTGGAAGGAGATGGGGAAAAATGAATTAATTAAAGAGGTCACATCATGAGAGTAAAAGAGAGAAGGACAATTTTCCTAAAGAATAATGAGGACACTGCCTGTGTGCACAAAGCTGAGACGTTCTCACCTCTTTCTGCCAGAAGTAGCTTGGCTCCTCTGATGAGCTGGCAGAGCACTTCACCACCACGTCTTCTCCGACTCGCACCATCAGCTCGTTTGGGACATTCAGGTAACTGCTGTAGCCTTCCATAGACAGCGACGGCAGTCCCAAATCTAAAGCGCAGTGCAGATGAGAAAGCATGATCAGGCATTAATGAAGCAATTAATTTAATGCATGCTAAGGTAACCTCTTCAAGCATTTGGAACATGCCTAAACATATGTTTGTATTGGTAGCATCTGGTAAACACTCAGATCTTTTAACTATACTTGACGATACAGGCTTAAGTATGAGAACTTACAATTGTTACAAACTGTACCAAGCAATCAATATAAATGATGATAGGCTTCATCTTATCGAAGTCTTTAGAGAGGCAGTGTTGTGAGTAATGGCTCATTTTCTCTTCCATCTTAATAGATGGCTGACGTCCATCTAGCTCCTGGCTTCTCTCTCTCTCTCTCTGTCTCCTGCCGTCCTTTAGTTCATTCTAATCTTTTCCTCTTATTGATTCCCCCCATGAGGCCGAGGAGCCTATCAACCAGCATTGCGGTCGATATTGTGGCCACTGAGAAGAGAGAGGACACTGAAAATCTGACTGGCTATAGTATTGATGACAATTCATGCCACTTCTTCACACTGATAGTGTAGCTTCAAACTTAAACTTATGGAGCACAGACAGTAACAGTATTCACATTGAATCTGTAGACTTTTTTTTTCTTCTGTTTTTCCACACTTCTTTGCAGCAGCACTTCTCTGTTAATTATTGATAATTAATGTGTTTTTCTATCCTGCACTGAGAAGAAAGCTGTGTCCACAGTGTCAGGAAGATTGTCTTTATCTCTGCTAGTTGCAAATATGAGGAACTTAGCATCAGATGCTTTCTGTTTAGTCCACCAAACAAAACAATTTACCAGTGGACATTCAGGTTTTTTAATGCTTCTTTCTGTGTCCAACATACTAATTTGCCACATTTCCTTATTGAAAGCAAAACGCAGAAATACAGGAATGTTTTTCTATTACGTATTTGTCTTACTCACTCTCAGATCCTGTTTAACTTCCACACAGCACACACGACATTGGAATATCCACTGTTGAATTATTTATCAAACTGAAAATACACAGAGCTATTGTTCTAAAGACTTTATGAAAACAGCTCCTACGCAGCGCCCTTCCACACCAACCCAAGCACTCACAATGCACTTTGAAGGTCAGTGGCTGAGAAGAGTTGTCGGGCTCAGTCACATTGTCAGCATCTGACACACAGCGAAAGGGAACCCCGGAGAACCTATATGGGGAGTGGATATCCAGGTAGGCTTTTTCGCCGTCCTGCTCAACAGCTTCTGAGGAAAATGACCAGCAGCCAGCTCCCAAACTTCTTTCCCAAATCTGACGCCAACTCTGCGTGTACTGGTTCAGAGAAAGAAAGAAAGATTTTTTGAAGTGTAGCAAAATAATGTGAGAAGCAAATAAATTACATTAAATGTCTTACATATTTTATTTAATACCCCAATGTGCAAAAAGAAAAGAAAGATCAGATATTTCTAATATTTGAATAGGGACACAAGTGAGGACAGGTATTGAAAATAGTTTATGCTATTAATGTCATGACATGCAACTGTGTTTACTGAACTTTAAAAGTCAAGAGCTACTAAATCCCTAAACACGCTCAAGTTTAACAACAGTCAGTTTACAAGAGCAAATTCTGTCTGTTTAACAACCACTGCCCTCTCACACCCTACCAATTAATAATTACCAAGGCTCACCTTAGAGAAGTACTCGAAGTGGACCTGGCTGATGTTGAGGTCAGAGTCAGAGTACAGGCATTCCAGAGTGACTCGCCCGCCGTCCAGAACTGGCTCAGGTGGCCCGTTAATGATCAAAGTTGCTGCATGTGGGCAGATATAACAGATGCAGGTTATTGATCAAACATAAAAGGACAGAGGAGCTCTGGAGCTGAAGGGAATTAGATGCTGGGGGATCAAACTGCTGTTCTGGGCAACACCTTTAAACCATCCTCTCTCCCTTTTGCTGAAATTTATTTTAGAATGCTGCCGAAACTGCCCGATCTTAAAGTATTTATGTTCACATAACTAGCAAAAGCCCCCTTTTTTTTAGCTTTACTAACAGAGGCAGTTTGCTTTCTGTTTCAGTCTTTCACATTTATAATTTCACAATAATATAAAACTAATACGAGACTGGCTTCACAAAAGATTAAATTTTTTTTGTCTTATCGTCGGTCTCTTGATGGTTCTACCAACATTTCCTATATTTGTCTCTGTTGTTTAACCACCAGAGAAAACCAGTCAGAGTGACAGAAGAGAAAACAAAGCGTTTCCTCAAGAGAACATATCAACACAGGCACACAAGCAAACAAGACTCTCGAGATTAAACCAGTTACTCAATCAACAAAAGGAGAAAACATCAGTCCTGTGATAAAACTGTAAAACAGAAAAATAAACTAATTTACCTGAACAGCCTTGAATCAGGGCGACAAACGCAACAAGTACAAGTCCTTTCATGGTTCTAGTCAGACCTTTTCAGTATTTAAAGAAACGTCTGATCTCCTACGCAGCTTCTAATCTGAAATGAAAGTTTCCTGTGTTTATGTATTACAGAATGTAGGTGTGGCTTTCGTTTTTTCTTTTCAGGAAGTGTGTTTAAAGTAGTTTGAAACTAAAGTAGCAGATATAATCCCTTAACCTAGCTTTATAACCGAAAATAAATAAGGCTGAATAGGCCAAGTTTTATTAAACGTATCATTTTTTTGCTGATGTGCACTGACGCCTGAAATAAAAGTAAAAGCTGCTGCGATTGCTCCAATAATCAAATCTATTCTCAGTGCGTCATTTGTATCTATCTCGTCATTGTTCCGCGGAACTTTATGTGTCTGAGGTTTCTGTTTGACTATTATTTCCCTACATGTAAATTTTGAAGCTAGTCGTGGCATGTTGTGGTGTTTGGCAATCTCTCGGCGATAGGTAACGCCAAACAACTAAACTGATGAACCCTTCATTTTCTTTTACCTACTATCGATTCTTTACTAAGCAAAAGGTCCGACCGAGTCAGAGGATCTGTCTTGGACCTATGATCTGCCTGGATTTATGCAAGCATGCATTAAAGTAAACAAGTATTTAAAATTTGCATTTATATTGTTTTTATCCTCGGACTCGAGTCGTACTTAAGTTGCATTGTGACTGGACTTTGACAGAGCATCTGTCAGTTTAAGCTTAACATCAGCTATATTACAAAATGCTGGTAGATAACAATTGGGTACGGAATTTTAATTAATTGGATATTATAATGCAGGCTTCTTGCAGAGCAGATAGCAATCGTCGCATGGTTTGCTGTTGATGCAGTCCTACAAAATAACCAGCAGGAGGCAAAGTAGAGGCTACATGATTCCACCGGAAATAGACCAAAGGTTGAGCGGAAGTACTGAAACCGTGACGGGAAAAAAAGAAAAAATTGTGGCTCTGGAGGGAGATTAACGGTGCCTTTTTTAAATTGAAAGCACAAACTTTCGCCGAGGATTTACCCAAACATGGACAGATAGTGTCTATTTGATTGGGTAAGATTTTAAATCAACGCACAGTTCTGCAATGTAATGTGAATAACGCCGCGCGGCCAGATTAGCTGCTAACGTTAGCTCAAGAAGCTACCGTCAAAGCTTGGCAACTGCTATTGTTTTTAGCAGATACAGATTTCTTAGTGTCGGTATTTTACTTGCTTTATTTCTTGTTTATATATATACTCAGCTGCTAATTTGTCACCCGTTTGGTCTCTTTGTTTCACGAATTTAATCTTGTTTATTTAATGCAAGCCACAGTGTTGAGCTAAAACGTTGTTTGACAGCTAAGTTTTCCTAAGTTGTCTGTTATGGTATGAAATCGTATAAATAACTGCTAATGTTGATAGACTCTTTCGGCACAAAATTACAGTGACATTCTGCATAGTTGAATTACTTATTTATAATAACCTGTTCTATGGACTTTAGAACTATATATATTTTGAAAATGACCGAAGAGCGCGACTACTGAGAGGAATTTGAAAATAAAACATTGATTAAAAGGTTTTTGTCTCAGTAAACGTAGTTTACATATTGTCTATGTGATGTCAGTATTAACCTATTGTTTTAGTTGTATTGTTGTTGTTTTTTTTATCTTTCTTTTTTAAACTTCACATTAAAGGTCGTGATCCTGTAGAAAGTAATCCGTCACGTCTAGTTTCTCTGGTACTGCCATTAAGGACTGCTACAGTCACATAAGGGCCACCATAGTGTTGCTTCCAGAGAAACTACAGCATATCTTCTCTTCCTGTGGCCACCAGCATGGCTAACAGCAACCCAATAATAGTGAAGGGTCTGCCCTCGGGTCCTGCGGGCAGAAGCAGTCCAGAAGGAACTCAGGTGAAAAAAAAAAAAGTTTTTTTTTTGTCTTTCTTTAAAAAAAAAAATTTTTTTATGTTTGTGAAATTCAGTGTTAGGTAGTACACTTTGTTTGAAACAAAGAATTTCTTTGTGAAGTAAAGTGAGACTTGTTTTTTTTTGTTATACATGAGTAATGATGATCAGAACAAGTATCTCATGAGTAATTTGTTTGTCTGCCTGACTGGTTTCCTGTAAAGGTGCTCAGTAAGAAGAAGTTACAGGACCTGGTGAGGGAGATTGACCCAAATGAGCAGCTGGATGAGGATGTTGAGGAGGTCTGTCAGTGGTTTTTAAAACTGAATTTTCAATGCTGTATCAAGATTATTTCCAAATGCAGAGTAAACATAAGCAGCTGTGAAATCAATACCATAAACATGTTGTTGGTGTGCCGGATAATAAATGTAGGTACTGCTTTGTCCATCGTTTGGAAATATTCAACCAAAAGCCTGTCTGCATGTTAAATAGTGCAAGCAGCTAAAAATATGCAGATATTTTCACCAGTTGGGGAAAGTTGTTTAATTGAATGCTGTTAATGGTGTTGGAATTACACATCTCTTTACAGATGCTGCTTCAAATTGCAGATGACTTCATAGAGAGTGTAGTGACAGCAGCCTGTCAGCTGGCGCGTCATCGCAAATCCAATACATTGGAGGTTAAAGATGTTCAATTACATCTAGGTAGGTTTCTAGTGGCTTTCTGGCAGGATTGTGATACTTAATGTTTTTACAAGGGGGTATACAGAAAGGTACAGCATCATGGCTATCATATAATTGAGTTTCTCCTAACTCAAATATATTTAGGCCTTATTTAAATTCTACACTCCATATCTTGAGATAATTTGATATCTTATTCATTAATAAAATGGCTAATGAATAATAAAATTACCATTATCTTTATTGCTATGTTTTGGTTTTAAAGCACACATTTGCGACAGACTTAGTAACTTGCAAGGAAATGACAGCCTTTACAGCAAATGTGATTACATCTTTAAAATGTTTGCTCTTGCTTAATATGTATTAGAAGTCCTGTGTGTTTAATGCCTGTGTCCTGTCAACAATTTGCATTGCTTCCCTTAGAGCGGCAGTGGAACATGTGGATTCCTGGTTATGGTTCAGATGAGATTCGGCCGTTTAAGAAGGCCTGCACCACAGAGGCTCACAAACAGGTGAGCAATAGAAAGTTTTGCTTCTGTTTGAGAGCTGATGTCAGAGTATTCCCATTAATGGTCTGTGGGTATAGAGTTGGCACAGGTAGAAAACAAACTGACCAACTCTTAGTAAAATCACATATTTGTTTTATAATTGTTGTGGGAATGTACTTGTCTTTTTTTTTATTATTATTATTATTATTTAAAAAAAAAAAAAAAAGGAATGTACTGGACTTAATTGTATGCTTTTACTCTTGTTTCAGAGAATGGCACTCATCCGCAAGACGACCAAAAAGTAGCACAGCAAACTATTTACTTGTACTTTGTGTATTTTCTCTCCTTTTTGTTTTTCAAGTGTTTTTCTTTTTTGGACTAATGCAGAAAAATTAAGCGTTTTGCTGAAGGTTCTTTTGCTTTTGACATGCAGTAGTGTTAAATACTCGTTTCTTTCTAACTTTTAAATATTTTTGCCAGAATTGTTGCACAGAAATTGTATTTGTACGTTTCATTCTGTTTTGTTGCCCTGAGCTACGTCTGGCAGAGAACGTCCTTGCAATCTTGGCCAATAAACATTTACTGCAATATTTCTTTTGGATTGTATACATCTTTATCTGGTTAAAGCTGTTGACGATAGTGACTTCAGCCTACTAATAAATGCATGTTGTGCATGAAACCTCTTTTTTTACCCACTTAATTAATGATGCAAACACATCCAGGAATTACCCTCCATTTATTTTCAGACATGTGCTGTTATGTAACTGTTACTAAACTTAGTTTTCCCCTTTGGCTACTCTGCCAAACTTAATCAAAATATTGACAAAATAAAGTTTACAGCTGAATTTTTAACCTTAATGAGTAGTTTTTTTTCTTATTCAGTCAAAAAATGTTCTGAAGTGTAACTTGTGAATGGCTGTATTAAGGTTAGTAGGGAATTTGTTTTAAATTAAAAGTATCAAAAAACAAATTTGATGTTTGTGGTTACATCAATTTTTAACATCTGCTTGACAGTCTCAGTGGATGTACTGGTGTAAAAATGCTCATTTTTGAAGGGCCAGGTTAAGGTAGAACTTCAATTATTTAATGAGTTGCATGCTTTGAGAGAACCAAGCCCACAGGCTAAAATGCAGATACGGCTATAAGCTGCCTGTTATGTCATGTAAAATAAATGATCACTTTGGGGTTGTAGAACCACGGAAAAGTGGTAATGAGTAAGATGAACCATTGGAAACCAATGTTAAAAATCTAAGATCTAGAGGCACCCAAGAGTTTAATTTATTTAATTTCAACAACAGCACCTGAAAACTACTTGCTCACTCAACAGGATGCTGTGCAATCATTAGTGTAACAAAAGCTTGTCTGTACATGGACTCGAGACCAAAAGATGTTCACTTAAGACCCTCAGTACCTTTTTTTTTTCTGGAATGGGTCCTAAAGAACAATGCAGAATGTAATTGTAGCACAGTGGCTCCCACCATGTGGAAGATGCATTTCTTTTCACCCTTTGAGAAAAACTACATAGTATGCCCTTAATAAAATGCAGAAGCGCACACCTGCTGACCTCTCAGATATCCTGCAGCTCCCCTTAGGCTGGGAAACCACTTTTCTAGTGTAAGCTAAAGATCTTCAACCACAAAAATCAATAGTACAGAAAATGTGGTATCCCATGCATTTAGATAGAATGTTTGCAACACAATCACTTTTTTAAGCATCTAGTAGACTGAATAAGAAAAAAGCAACAAAAAACCCCACTGCATATCACCCTGCTCCCTCTGAAATGAGGCAAGTAATGACCTCATCAAGTCCATTAGTGTGATAGGCTGTGGGCATAGCATAAAACAAAAAAAAAAAATAGTCTTACAAATTAAAAAATCTATAGCCTGTGCTTTTAAAAGTCAGCCTCAGTTGCAGATTTGTGAGGCGTGACCTCACAGAGCACCCTTTCAGCCAGAAGCTAATGCTAAGACTGTTTGTACAAACTAATCAGTGACGTGATTGGACTTTACATTGAGCCTCTGAAGCACATTGAACAATAATCAATCAAATAGTAGCCAAGATATTTTTGCTTGGAAATAGAAATGTCAGTCTGTTTGAGATCAACAAGTCAAAATGTAATTTGCACAAACTATTTATGAATTTTAAATTGAAGTATCTAGCTTTCAGGATTTATTCATCTTGCGTTACTGAATTATTTTTATACAAAAAAGAGTGCAAAAATGCAGTCACTATCATACATGATGGTGGGACATTGACAGCACTATAAATCCAACTTCCTGCGGGCAGTTTTGGTCCTACAGTAATGTTGAGTTCATTGTTCACCCACAGCACTTTCTGTTGTTTTTGGGGACTGTGCTGGGTTGGAACATGCTGGCTCTTTGTAACTGCAGCGCCTGTGGGGCTGCGCACTTCACACCATCCCAGCCCTCTTGCAGCTCCACCTCTCCACTCATCAGACCCTGGTAGACCCTTCGAGTGAGGAGCTCAAAGGACTCCTTCACATTTTCCCCGGTCTTTGCAGAGGCCTCCACATAGGGCATCCCTAGCAGTCCAGCAATTTTCTCAGCCTCTTCTCGGCTCACCACCCTCTCCCCAAAAGCATCTTTGTCACTCTTCTGACCCACCAAGACAAACAGAACTTTATGTGGCTGTACTCGCTCGCACACCTCTGCGTGCCACTCCTTAATATGGTCAAAGGAGGCTCGGCTGGTTATGTCAAACACCAGCAGGCCCCCAACTGAGTTGCGGTAATAAGAACGGGTCACTGACCTGAGGGAAGAAGAAAGGCAGGGGGTAAAAGAAAGTGAAAGAAATGTTTTAATTTCAACACATGAAAAACTCCCAAAATCTAAAACATCAGAGTGCAGAGTCCAAACTTTGCCAGCAGCTAACTTCCTTCTCCACTCAACTGCAGCTCGGTATGAGTGGAATACTTTCAGATAAACAGATTGACAAAGAATCTACCTGATAATCTTTGTGTTTAATCATGAAACCCTGAACAGGAATGCAAATCCCCCATGAGTCATTGACTGTTCTTTGGGAAGACTTCTGCTAATGTGCACTACTTTAGTAAAATATGTTTATTGAAAACAAAACTTAATTCAGCTGAGCTTTAAGCTAACTTTTAGGATTACAGACACCATGCAGAACTGAGGTAAATACAACAGGCACATTTTGCAATGTGTTACAGTTCATTCAGCGGGACACCTGACATGATGAATTTAGAGGCAGAATGATATTCCTGTTCCCTTCATTAAATATGCTGAGCATGGAAAAAAGGGCCACCTCAAAGAACCACACATGCTGCATTTCTGTACACATTGCAAGCAGATCCCGTGAGTGTGGATACTCGGTCACAGCTGAAAGCAAAAACAGCTTTGAGGTGAATGGAATGATCAGGAGTAGATTATTTGGACATTATATTTGCATTAACAGCTTTTGTATTTTTTACATCATGAATTGTCTTTATGATGTGTTTCACTTTCTTTTTAAAAAGAGGCACAGAAGATGAACACCTGATGAAGTGTTTGTTCGGGTTCTATATATTAACCCAGAGAACAATGCAACAAGATTTTTTTCAAATATCCTCACCTGAATCTCTCCTGCCCAGCTGTGTCCCAAAACTGTAGTTTGACACGGACCCCTGGCTCCACCTCCAGGAAATGAACATAAAAATCAACACCTACTGTTTGGTTTATGGACTCAAGGAACAAGTCCTCAGTGTAGCGCTTTAGCAGTGAAGACTTGCCCACTGTGGAATCCCCCAGCATGATTATTCTGAACTGGTACTGCCACAAAGTCAGGTCCATTGCTGCTGGCAGTGAGAAAACTGGATGTAAACAGAGACACTAACAACCTGTAGGGATATAATAGTGTGGGAAGGGTGAAACAGAGCTCAATAACAACATATTGAAGATGGAAAGAAAAGAATCCTACAGGATACGAGTGCTCCCACATCAGCTGATTCCTTACCTCTGATGCTCCAGATGTTGAGAAACAACTCAGCAGCCCCTCCTTATTAATCTCACAAGCAGTGGCAGAGTCTGTGTTCATATCCATCTCAAACAACTAAGAAATTTGAGGAGGAGCCAGTCTCTTGATCTTCATGGTGGTTCATGTTATCCTCTATAAAAGAAGGTATGTGGAAAAACAGAGTTGATGCCTATGTCACAACAGTTCTCATCTGAGTTGCTGATCCTACTGCAACTGTAAGCATGTGCATGAATGTGACTGTGTAGGGGTGTGGACTCCTAAAGTTTGCCTGTTGATACTTGACAAAGGGAGGAGCAAATAGATAAGGACACAGGGAGGGCTGCTGTGGAATAGGAGGGTCAGATGTGGGACGGAAGCTTGTGAGGAAGTAATTGTTGTGTTATGCCATATCAAAGGAGAATGTGTAATTTCCTGATATTGGGGAACCCACATATGTATCACAATTAACAAACATAAAATGTTATTGAAGGCCATTTCTTGGCTCAGCGTTTGTAGCAGATTTGATCAGTTTATGATCATGTCTTTGGAATGAGCATTGCTACCTAAAAGAGGAAGTTGATAACAATGAAGCTTTATATCCCCTGGGAAAGCGCAGGACGTAATTGTTCTAACAGCCCAACTGGGGCTACATCTTTATTTAGTTACGACATAATGGCCATTTTAATATAAATGATTTATTGCAAGCAGTTTTCCTAAGGCTTTTCATACTTATATATATATATTCTCTCCGGGTTCTCCGGCTTCCTCCCACCGTCCAAAGACATGCATGTTAGGTAATATATA
>JBAMHW010000006.1:11376024-11388702 GCA_037177495.1 Rhadinocentrus ornatus | reverse complement strand
ATACATATATACATACATATATATATATACATATATACATACATATATATATATACATATATACATACATATATATACATATATATATACATATATACATAAATACATATATACATAAATACACATACATATACATAAATACATATATACACATACATATATATATATACATACATATATATACACATACATATATACACATACATACATATATATACACATACATACATATATACACATATATATACACATATACATATATATACACATATATATACACATATACATATATATATACACATATACATATACACATATACACATATATATATATATATACACATACATATACATACATACATATATCCACATATATACATACATATATATATATATACATATACATGTGTGTATATATGCTTACTATGCTTTATATTTGAACCTGAATTATCACTAGTATGATGGGGACATGAAACTAGATTTATTAGAAATAGATCCACATACAGCATAACATGCTTCTCATATTAAAAAATAAGTCATATTCATACATTTTGTTAACATACAGATAAACCACTACCATTGTCTTTGTTTTTACCCCCCAAGCTGGCCAAGACTAAACATGTTACATAGAAGCATAATGCATATAATCTACAGTTAGCTGCTGCTGCTAAATTTAAACAGAGGACTTTGAAAATGAAGAACAAAAAAGTGAAACAAACAGCAAATTATTGTCCATTTCCTCCAGCTGGAGTCAACTGGACTGTCAGATGATTGTGCATCAGCATAAGTCATTCAGGAAGTTCTGGTCAGATATGGCAGTAAAAGGCAACAGAGTACAACACTGGAGGAGGCAAAAGGCCACAAGCATAAAAGCCATGCACCCCAAACGGGTTAGTTTAGTTTGAGATAATAAAAACAGAGCACTATATATCAGTTGTAACAATAACCGTATAAATAAAAAGCCATGGACACTGGCCCAAATTATTCTTAGCAGAATATTTCAGATAAAGGTTTAAATCAGTTACAAACTTTGTGTTTCAGTTTAATCTCATACTGAAAGAAATGCAACACAAAAACAATATTATATACGTATGTAAAGGCAGTGTTAAAACAGAGGATTAAACAAGCTAGACAATAAGCATTTCCAAAAGCTAAATGTCTTTTTAAAATGTCAAACCACCATGACTCACAAAGCTTGGCAGCAACTGCCTGACCTTGTGTTTCCTAATAGTGTTTTTTTATACTCTGGGTTGAACTGAAAAGCAAATTGCCACAAGGAAAACAAAAAAAAAAAACCAACCCCAAAACAACCTAACCTGTAGTCCATCTCATAAATTCAATGTTGATACTCATGACCAAGAGTAGAACAGACGTAGTCTTTTCACAATTTTGTCCAAACATGTTCATCTTGCTGACACTCCATGTACAGCACTAGAGTAAACATCAGGCTGTACATAGCCTCCTCTCATTATGTACCCATGTCTATAATATGAAGTTCCATATTGGTCTATTCCATGACATCCACACCATATCAATCCATTTAGTCTATTGCAGATTTTCTAAGAGAGACATTTTAACACCTTAAAGTATAAATTTATATCTTTTATGCATCAATGTAAAACTGTTGAACAAGTGCTGCTTTTGCAGCGTCATGTTAGGTCAGACCAGATTTTTCTTGGAGGGCGGGGTTAATTCTGTTCCTGCATGTGCAGTGCAAATAAAGTTACAAACAGTGGAACTTCAGCTCTGTGATGTCCACGTCAGGAGAGCTGCTGCCACTGCGATCGCTATAGGTGTCCCTGGAAAGAAAGACAAATACATTAAAAGGAGGACTGCAGCAGTTACACCCACCACCAATTTTAAATGAATGAAAACTTTGTCATTGCAACAGGATTCTTTTTCCAGTGCAAACCCATCCAAAACAGGATCAGGCAGACTGAGGCAGCAGGCATAACAGCGCCATGCTGTGACTACAAGAGCACAGGTGACATAATGTGAATGTAACCCAACTTTAATACTCATGGGCATTTTGATGGGCCTTTCATTGTTTTTGGCATTAAGGCACATTTGACTGAGACTAAACTATCCCCAACACTAACTAATCAGGGAATGCTGCAGCCAAAACATGACGAAACAGAAAACAGAAATAACTTTCAGCTGTTGTAGAGTTGTTGAAAATCAAAGTGAAACAGGCATCTGTCTAAAAAGAAAAAGCTCAATCCGAGACGTCTTAATTAGTCAACATCATGGGACCGACTATCAAAAAACGTGTGCCATCTCATTGTTCTGCTGGAGTGTACCGTGGAGAAAGGCGGCAGCCTTTTGTTAGGAAGCTCTGGAGTTTTCCTGCAGCAGCCAGCAGGAGACCAAAGTATGGAGGAGAAGGTTTGATGGGTCTGGAGGTGAACTCTGGATGGTACTGAACTCCAACAAAGTAACAATGGTCTGAAACAAAAAAGGGGTGGATTAAGACCTCTTTCATTTCCACACACACGTAGCCAAGACGTGTGTGTAAATTTCAGGTAAAGGCAGCATGTGGATGCTTGTTTTTGTAATAACCACCCACCTTCCATTTCAATGATCTCCATTCTCTCTCCTTCCACATCCTGACCAACAAACTTAAGGCGATTTTTTTCAAAGTGGTGCTTCAGCTCTGGATTAACCTTTAATGAGATGAGATTCAAGACTTAAGGGCAGTTTTCTTTAAAAATTGCAATTAACATGTACTATAACAGTGCTGCCATGTTTACCAGATGCAAAAGAAACTGATAAAAAGCTAAAAGATCCTTTAGTCTTTACCTCAAATCTATGTCTGTGCCTCTCTTCAACATATTCCACATCTCCATACAGCTTTCCTGCAACCATAAAGCATGAGTCATTATCAACACTTGACAGAAAGAGGGGAAAAAAAAGTCACCTGTCGGCTAAAACAGATACATACTCAGTACACTTGTGTTGGATTTGAAAATGGTTCGCCTCCTCCCCAACCTCATAGTCCCTCCCATTTGCCCTGGGTTGTGCTCTGGCATGTCAATCACCTGCAAAGATTAAATAGGGTGTTAGCCCACCCTGCTGATATTATGGAATATGAGCACAGTGGGGGGTGGGTCAGTTAACCTACCACAGGGTGTTTTGTTTCTGGATTAAATTCTGTGGAGCTGGCATCTGAAAATGATAAGTGAAAGTGATTCAAGCTCAACTCAATTTCCAAACAGCTTCCCCCCCAACAAACACAAATAAGAAACAACAGGGATCAAACGTTTCTTTGCAGTGCTCCCAGGAGTATTGCATAATTACTCACCTTCCCATCCCAGAACGTTGCGGGCAAACTCACATACTGCTAGCTGCATGCCCAAACACACCCCTGCACAAAAACAGACCAGCAGGATTGTTGAATAATGAGAAATGACTCAAAGACTAAAGCAGAACTCCATGCTGCTAACAGCTTTCTTTACTAAAATAGCAGCTAAATCTACATATAGTTATTAAAAAGACTATAAAATAAGAGTTAAATTTCTTCTGGATTTAGTTCCTTCATTTTACAAATGCATTAATGAACACAAGCTTCTTTCTGATTAGACAACACAATGTTAAAACAGAGAACAGATTTCTGCAAATGGTCTAAATGATGAAAAAGTAAGCATGAACTTACATTCAGGTCTACACTCGGCACATATTTTAAAGGTTTTATTGCAGGAATCCTGATATAAGGCTGAAAACAACTAATACGTTGCAAGGCAAATTCTGCAAACAATCTTTATATTATAAAGGCTTTTTTATACTTTCAATGTTCCAGCAACCCGTATCAAAATTAACTAGACCTGTATAATATGATGTATACAGTATAAAATTATGACTATATAAAAGTCTCTCCTACCCAGGAATGGCTTGTTCTGTTTCCTCGCCCAACTTATAGCTAGAATCTTGCCTTCTGTTCCTCTTACACCAAAACCTCCAGGTACCAACACACCACTGTTAAAAGAAAGCACATGACTGTAAGTGAACTGAGGCTTGACAATCAGAATAATTTCATGTACATATTTGGAAGAATTTACAAACCAATCTCTACTAAAAGTGACGAGTTCTGAATCTGGTAATATGTCTGTAAATATGGACCATTGAATAAAAACAGACACTAAGTGGACGCTCTCTTTAGGTACATTTGTTAAAAAAAAAAAAAAAAAGACTGACAGCAACTATGGAGGAAATATGAGGAAATGGAAGAAATATCTGATTTTAGAAGGCATTAAAACAAATATTTTCACTTTTGTTATCTTTTCATTACGCCAGAAATTTGTTTCCCCATTTCCCAGCCACTCAAGTGTTATGAAAAAAGAAATTATTTAATAGAGATGCATGAAAATATCAGTTTAGACGTATACTGGCTTTAAAATTAATTCATTGGACAGCAACCATTTCACTGGCATAATTAACCACTAAAATATTTTTGCTGTTTTTGTAATGAACCAATAAACATAAGGCCACGCCTGCTGGGTAGTGTTATGACATCACGTGCGCCTACCTGATGCATAACCCACTGTTTGCAATGACCAGCGTTGGTGATGCAAGGAAGAGCCAAAACTAAGCCTTTTAACTTAATTTACCATCTCAAGGCTTAACAAAACTTAATCAGCAGTGTCTTTTCCAAGCCTTGGATAAAGCCAGAATATACAGCACTTTATTTTTTTACACATAGTTGTTCAGAAGGGCAATATGACAGAGTATGCAGAAAACCACCGTTTTAATTTAACTACACAGGAAACTGGATAACCTCTGCAGGTGTGGGGGATAGCGTATCAGTTATCGGCCAAATGACTTGTAAAGATATCGACCAAAGACCCAATACTGTGAAAGCGTACAAATTATTTAATAAAACATTTTAGATAGCAGTAAACATGCCCAGATCCATCTTCCACAACTGGTTCATGGTAGTTATGAGTAGGCTTCTGGATCAAGTTTAAAATGCATGGTGAGACGATGTTGTTAAATCAATCATCACACATTTAAGTCTTGTTTTCATAAAATATTTTTCATTACCATAGTTTGCTAGTTTCTTCAAGGCTGTTCAACTTGCTATATCTTTACTTTCAAAATGTTTCAAAGATACTTAACGTATGGTAAGAAGTAACAGTTCAAAATCTGATTAAGATAAACCTGCATTTTAAATATGTTCTATATCAAAACAACCCCTAGAGCTCTAGGGATAATCTCTTGGCTTTTTGCTGAGCTTACCAGTTCAAGCAAGTAGCATATCCCAGTTAGTGATTATGTCAAAGTTACAGGACCTTAAAGCATCTTTGTGCATGTTTGCACTACTGGGCTTTACTGCCATCATGTGGAATGAATGATTACATTTTTTGTCAAATTTGGCTGCTTGTTTTCAGGATCCTCCTACCTAATTGTTGCATGATTTGTCCACTTACTGAGAACTGCAGAGTTTTTGCCACGCCTCATGATATTTAACTGGTTCCTCTTGCAGTGTTGTGCTCTCCAAATCTGCAGAATCAATGTACTGTAACAACAAATAGTACAATATGGAAAATATCAGCATCACGCCCACAAGCTAACTGTTAAACAAATAAAGGAATACACTTTCAACAAGTTTTTAAAGAAATTTGTTTACCTTCTGTGAAAAGAAGCATTAAACATTTTCATACCTTGACCTCTAGTTTGTGATTAATGGCGAGGGCCGAGTGCTCTAAGGCCTTAATAACGGACGTGTAGGAGTCAGACAACTTTGTGTATTTCCCCACCAGGGCTATGGAAACATGCTCCAAGAGACGGTCAGATCTGAAAAGATGTAGAGAAGGCACACTATAATATAGCAAAAGATAAAAATTTCTTCTGAGAAGCCAACATGGTTTGGGTTTTAAACTGTTCCCAGTACATAGAAATGAAATATGATCTCATAACTGAGGAATTAGAGTTCAATCAGAAAATTAACAGGTAAAAAAACTCACCTGTCGGCCATCTCCTTCCACTTTGTGAGCATATTTCTCTGCCTCATCTCCACAGGCAAGTTCAGTCGCTGACGAAGGTAGTTCACAACACCCTGGTCTTCCAGCAGCAGGGGCACTCTATAAATTGAGGAGACATCATGGACACAGATCACCTGCAAAGAGACGGGAACAATACTTGACATCATTTTTTGCCTGAAATACACAGTGCAGCCACCATTTTCATTTCACCATTACATTCTCATTTTATTACACATTAAAATGTGTAATAAAATATAAATGTCTAGTTTTATCTAGCAGTGTTATATCCAATACCTATCAGGATTTCATTTCTAAACTTGTATGAGTAGAATTTGTTTAAATTAGTGTCGAGTTAAACTGGTAATAAATATAACTATATTGGAGGACTTCTTCAGTTCAGTACAAGTTGATTTCATTAATATATCCATGTCCGATATTATTCAGTGAAGTAGCAGTTATTCCTAATTTGCAGTTCATATTCTATTATATATCTTATTGTGATTCTCTTGCATTATCAGATAAAAAGGAGAACCAAAATAAAACTGCAGCTTTAAGGTCTTACAGGTCCTAGTTTTATGTTGGGTTGTTAACTGGTAGTAGGGCGGCGTAATGTAGCTACAATTATCTCTTCTTTTTCACACCAAGTGAAGTTAAGCGTCAAGTGATTTTTTCTTTTCTTTTCTGTCCTTTCCTTTCTTAAGGCCCCACCACAGAATTTTGACAGGTTCTCTCACTTTGACGCCACCTGACAACGGCTAATTCGGCATCTGTCTTGTATCCCGTCTCTTCTCTGAGCTCTTTCCACCGAGAAAGCTCAGAGCGAGAACAAAATGACGTCTTTTTACTCCACACATCAGCTGAGAAATTTTTTTTTTCTCGTTGGGTTTTGAGACGTTTTGTGTGATTGGTCAGACATTTGAGGTAGGGCTGCTCGATTATGGGAAAATGATAATCACGATTATTTTAATTGAAATTGAGATCTCGATTCTCTAACACCCGGTGGTAATGCAGGCTAGTTTCTTTCCACCAGGTTCGAGTAGCTATTGTTTGTCTCAGACCAGTAGTTACGTTCTGCCCTGTGTGATTTGGAAAAAATGAGACTGGAGACATTTCGTTTTCACGTTGAAATCCACGTCACATACGGCTCTATGGTGCGGCTTGACCACAGGTCCGTAGCGGTGGCGAAACATTGGATTGTAGCCGCGTCCTTCACATCACCCTCACAACACAGGGGCAGGGGCAGACGCGATTAAAATAGTGAGGAGATGGCGGTGATACCGTTTGTCCAAAGTGTTGATGAGTTTCTTAAATCCCGGGTTGTTCACTGTGTTAACTGGGCGCTGGTCTTTGGTGAGACAAAAAGTTATGTTTGTTAATTATGTTTCTTTTCTCTCTGTCTCTGGGAGCTGGTGGATTATTTAGTTGCGACTCACAAAAATTGAACATTTTTCCATTTCCTTGTGTCACGTCGTAAGCCCCCGTGTGCACGTCCACGTGAACGAGCGCAACTTTTCACATGCACGAATGTCGCCTCTTGCTTGGCTGGAGGAGGGCAGCGATTTTCAAGTTCCATAGAAAATTAATAAAGAAGGAGTGATGTCGCCTCCCGTGTGTCCAGCCCACAACTTTAGGTGTTTGCAACTCAAGTTGAATTAAACCAAAGCGGCTGGGGCTGTGGGAGGAGTCTGCAGCCGAGTGCAGCGCAGCAATGCTTGGCGCTTGATATGCAACTGAAAACAGCACAAGAGTAAACTGGGAAAGAGCAAAATAATTGGACCATTTCATTTTTATAATCGTTGAAAACCCAGATCGTAATTGTGATTAAAATTCGATTAATCGCCCAGCCTTAATTTGAAGTTGCCGTTAAAATCGTGAAGAACGAAAAGGCGTAAAGTTGTGGCTTCCGCATCTCCCCTATACAAAGTTAAACAGACAGTTTTAATGAACAGCTGGTCGAGTAGGTGAGAAAGTACATAAATGTATACAACCCACGTGGGATTTGAAGACACGGCTGCATGCACATCCCTGCTTTGCCACAGACAAAGTTTCTCGTTTAATATGAAATAACCCAGTCAGCTGTTCATTGCACATAAAAAACACAGACCCCCCCCCCCCACACACACACACACACACACTTCAGAATATGAATTTATGGGACCAATGCAAACGTTTTCTTGTCCTTGTGGCCTCGAGAACAAAAATCAAAGTTGTTTCTTCTCACGCAGTATGTATGTATGTAACAAGCTTAACTCCCTTCAATGTTCTTGGGCTTTATTTGCTGAATCAGTGAACTTGTTAATATCCAGTTGGAGAATCAGGATTTTCATAGTAACAATTACTTATATATAATAAATTCAAATTTACAGATAAAACTACATTTATTGTTCAGCCTTAGAAGGACGATGACAATATTTCACCTGTGTGGGCTCCACATGACAAAACATGGAGATCTTCTCCTTGACAGATGTGTCCAGGGGTGAGGTGCATCGACACATGATCTGAAAAAAAGGTCAAATTTGTTGTTCACTTATACAAAACAATACAACAGCACAGACTTACTGGCTCAAATTTGGACTGACTTCATTTGGTTGTCTACATCATGAGATGAGCACCTGACCAAATAAATCAAACGTTCCTACAGATAGAAGTAGTCTGGTCTATGCATATCTGGGGAACAGGGGGAATTAGAAGTGGGCAATCTGATCATTTTATATCATAGACAGTATTAATTAGCTGGTGTAAATTTTTTTTTTAATTAGCCAAATAACAGCAATAACTCATCAACTCTCCTGATAATTTAGGTTCTCTGGAACAGCAGTAATGTTCCTAGGTCAATTTGACCCAGGGCCCACATAGTTATCCAAAAATTTTTAGGAACCAGAAAATTTAACTAAACATAGTTTATATCTCATTATCTCAATTAACAATTTTAAAAATCAATATTTTGTGTTTACATCTTACAGATCATGGTTTTATGAAGATAACTCGTTTGCTATTGCTTTTTGCTTTTATTATAAAGATGCACGTTTAAAAAAACCCCACCTTTAATCTACACTGGAAAGATCTACATTTAAAAAAAAGACAGGCCTGCAAAATAATCAGATCCCCTCAAACCCCACACAGGACCCAACACACCCCCTGCACCCATCCTTTCAACTTCCATCTTCAGGTCGCCGCCACAAGTCCCACTATCCCGGAAAAATATAAAAATCTTTCATTTCCACTGGCATCAGCACTCTGAACAGTTCAAAATAAGTTTATTTTTGTTTTATCTGGAGCCTGACTAAGAGAAATTTCTGTCACCTGATAGACAATAAAGCTTTTCTTATCTTAAAAAACCCTCCCCTCCCCCGTCCAGAAGCATTCACAAGAGGCTCGTCTTCTAGCTGCAAGAAGAGCTGGAGACGTCGTCTTCTGCTTCATAACCAGCCTGACAATGAATTGCCTGACTTACAGTCAGATATTAATGCCTTTTACCGTTTACAAAAACATTTTAAATGCTAATCTTTTTTACGTTTATAAGTAATCTAATTTAAAAAGTAAATTGATTGCTCGTTCTATTTACTTGATCTCGTCTCAAGCATTGTGAAGAAAATGACACTTATGTAAATATAGACACTTACTAGTGGTCGAAATGGTTTTTAAGGTTTTATCTTTTGCACCACAGTGAGCAAATAAACTGTATAAAGACTATCTCTGCACAAACTAATGGAGCTTTAATGTATTTCTTAGATTTATTAATATTTTTTTGGTTTTTTAAAATATTATACTGTTAATGTCTTTTCTGTGATATATTTTTTAAATCTATTTTTCTTGTATTATTTGGATTGTGTGATTTTTGTGGTGCTTTGATTTTGATTATAAGAATAAATTTTTCCCCCTCTATAGTATCGAAAATAATATCGAGTATCGCGCATCATTCTTAGTATCTATATTGGTTTAAAATTTTAGTATCGTGACAATCCTAATGCTTACTGAATGTCCAGATTGCAGCCTGGAATGGTATAAATCATTCACATCTCAAGAATCTCAGCTTTTCAATGGTGTATAGCGTGTAGATACTTGGAAGAGAGGCTGAGTAAAACACATTTATTTGAGACAGGACGTCTGTTATCAATGAGTTACGTGGATTAGGGAAAAGTGTAATCTTTCGGCAAAATTGGTAAAATGTTTATCTGACACACCACCAGTTGAAATTTGCTCTGTAAACAGAAGGCGGTGTGTCAGACCAAAAATAGCAGTGAGTGGACAAAATCGTCAAAGAAACAAGGACCTTTTTTCATCACACTGTTCAGATTGTGAATGTGGACTGTTACTGATTATACATGTTGTGCAAGCTAATCACATGAGCTCCATCTGTGAGTTGTGCCAACATTCCAGCATTCCTTAAC
The DNA here is from genome assembly GCA_037177495.1 of Rhadinocentrus ornatus. Lineage (NCBI taxonomy): Eukaryota > Metazoa > Chordata > Actinopteri > Atheriniformes > Melanotaeniidae > Rhadinocentrus > Rhadinocentrus ornatus. Next base: position 11,378,333 of record JBAMHW010000006.1, on the reverse strand, counting down.
TTATTAGAAGACACCCACCTGTGCGAAAGTCATGATATTGTTAGTTTTCTCTGCCATATTTAAGATATTTTTCAGGTTACCAGCAGTTAATTTCAGCCATTTTCACATCACACTTAGAATCTAGCTAATTGTTTACACTCTTTAATTAACTGTCAACACAGATTATCCAACTAATGTTTTTAAGTGGCAACGCAAGTGTCCAATCAGTGGAGAAGTAAATCAACGCTTGAGGAGATTCAATACAAAAAAAAAAAGACAAAACAGGACGAGAAAGATTTGTTTGGTGGAACTTTTGCCCTTAGTTGTGTGTATAAATGATGGGCTCTGAAACCAATGTACATCGAAGCATGGGATCACAAGTTCAGCTATATCTGTGGGGAAAAACTGTGCCCTCGGAGGATTGTCCTATGACCTTGTAGCCAAATTGCTAAATATTAGAAGCAATGTCATGTTTAAAAACCATCTAATTTCTGACTCACCAAATCTGGAGACAAACCCAGGCCCCTGAGCTCTCGGACGCTATTCTGGGTTGGTTTGGTTTTCTGTTCTCCTGTGGTATTCGGCTGAGAACAAAAGATACAGACGTGTATAAACTAAATGTCTGTGCCGAAATATTGTGGAAACAGTGACCCTGTAGTTATCAACTCCTACAGAAACAGTTTTGTGTGCACTAGTTAACTATACCTGTGGTACCAAGCTGACATGGATGTTGCAGAAGTTCTCCCTCTTCACCTTGAACTGGAACTGTCTAAAAGCCTCAATGAAAGGCATGCTCTCAATGTCACCGACTGTCCCTCCAAGCTGTTGACACAAAACAGCAGCTTAGATAACAGAACTACAGGCGTGACTGCTCTGTGCCTTAAATATTCCTACAGACTTAGAACAGAAAAATATCAGCAGCACAGGAACCATGATATATTCAAGAGCTGTTTTGGAGTATGCTGTATGAAGAAACTGCTGGAGGCAGGACAATAATTTAACTTGGTACATGAGGGCAAGTCCCTTTTCAGCTGCAAATTTTAAAGGATGACATTTTTTTACAGTAGAAATTGTATAACAAGCGGTAAATCTTTATTATAAATCAACTATTTTTGTTTAGACTATATTAAATCTACTATGTGCTTCTTTTTTGGCTGACGGAGCAAATATGAAAGATAATTTTCAATCCCTTAACAAATTTATCATTTTATTTTGTTCCATTTTCTCACATTCAGTTTTGTTTCTCTGCTTCACTAACATACTCATTTGTACAAGTACACCAATCTATGGTGTCTTTTGCTGGAAGCTGCAGGTACTTTCTGATGCTTAGCTTCAGATCTGACAAGTTTCACTTTTGTAAGTCAGCAAAAAAACATTGTGCTCACATATCATTTAAAAGTGTCCTGCAGGGCTATGGAATTAATAATTCATCTTTGCAAAACTATGGTAGGTGCCCATTTAGATCAGAAGGAAACTTAATCTTGTCCAACAATATGAAGACTTACTTGCTATTAAGAACTTACCTCTATAACACACACTTGAGGCTCCACACCATCATCATCTACTGAAATCCTAGCCTGCTTCATCACCCATTCCTGGATGGCATCTGTGATGTGGGGAACCACTGAGAAACAGAGTAGAATAGAAGAATCATAAAGAGATTTGCAAATGCAAAAATAAATACATAAAAAAAAAAACGTGAAACAGCATGAACAGCTATGTCTAACCTTGTACGGTCTTGCCCAGGTAGTCTCCTCTCCGTTCCTTGTTGATCACAGACTGGTAGATCTTTCCAGTGGTGAGATTATTGTCTCGGGTAAGGCGGATGTCCAAGAAACGTTCATAGTTTCCCAAATCTAGATCCACTTCTCCACCATCATCCAGAACAAACACTTCACCTGGAATTCACAGTTAGTGTTACGTAAATACAAAACTACTTCATCGATTGTAGTTCAACAATCTGATCCCATAACAAAACAGTATATGATCAAACTGCAATACATTACCCACCATGTTCATAGGGGGAAAAGGTCCCTGCATCAATATTGATGTAAGGGTCGATTTTGATGGCTGTGACATGCAGGCCACAAGACTTGAGGATTGTTCCAACACTGCTGGCAATTATACCCTTGCCAATACCAGATATAACACCACCCGTAACCAGGATGTATTTCATAGTGGCAGAGGGCTAAACACACAAAAAAAGATAATTTAATATAGAAAAATGACACAGTACACATCAAGGGCTTGAGGACAACTCAATCGGCTCAATCACTTACACAAGTATATTTTTATCTACATAGCAAATGTAGATTTCTTATGCAACACGT
>JBAMHW010000006.1:11322562-11336010 GCA_037177495.1 Rhadinocentrus ornatus | reverse complement strand
TCTATATAACTTGTCTAATAAACTATCATCAGTGTTTGAATCTTTTCTTTTGAAATGTTAGGCTTTTGGTGTTTTGTACTGTGTTGCAGTTGGCTAGTTGTAAACTGAGTGACATTTACAAGCTGTGACATATGCATAGATGCAGCCACTGTGTCCTGCTCTTTCTATTTCCAGATTTCAAACCTTTCAATCAACATTTCAGGCAGCTGAGTGGCGCAAAAACAAGGCAATGAAATGTGTATTTCAAACCTGATCGTTTAGGAACCGGTGCCAAACCCCCCGTGAAATGGAGGATTTTGAAAGTAACATTGGACAATTCTGAGACTGCATTTTAGTAGGAAACACTGACAAGTTTGCATCATGATCAGTTTTTATTGGTTAATTTGTGTTCACCACTGTGTGAAATCACAAAATTAAGCAAACGTGTTTAACCAAACTTCAACCAAGCTCATTTAGTGCTTGAACTGTTCTGCAGATATAATGCCAAGGCTTGTGTTACAAAATGTAATTTGGGATCCAGTTTTATACACTCAGATTATAGATGTGAACTACTTTAAGCAGGTGATGTGGAAAAATAATTGAGAGGTACAAAGAGCTTTGGATGCCAGCACATAATGCTAATAATTAGACACTACATAGATAAGCTTAAGTACTGACAAAAGGAAATCTAACAGAGAAGAAAATAAATATATCTAAACTTCTATTTGTAACTTACACGTCTTGCATTATACTTTGTCTTTTAAATATGTCATCATTTTACATCTTTGATTTTTAATCAGGACTTATCAAATTTAGAATATTTTGTAACAACATAATTAAACATTCATACTTATTAAGCTTATTTGAGCCATCTGAATGCAAAGCAGGGTCTTGAATGATATAAGAGAAAGTATAACAAGCCACTCTTTATAAGCATTCATATGTGCAGCTTTCAGCGAAGAAATGCTACTTTTTTTTCTCTTGTTCTGTAATTAATGTTCTTCGGGGGATGTGTAAATATAGTTGCTTAGTCTTTTAGCCAATTATGCAGAACAAAGACGGCGGATGTCAGCAAAATCCTCTGTGCTCTGGGAGCTCCCAGCACAACCAGGACTGACCTTCAGGCTTTACTTCTTAGCTGCTCCTTATCAGCCAACATTATTTTGTTTCTGTCTTCCAGCCTCATAGCAGTCTCCCAAGGACAGTTCAGTGTGAATATTGTCTGACTAATTTTCAGCATAATTACCTCACCAAATAAAGTCTATAACCTATCAAACAATTTGTCTGACTTAATACCTTTGCATGTAACTAATAATTGTCAGAGATAACCATCATTCTTCTTGCCATCCAATTTAATTTATTTAGCTTGTAGCCCATAGATTGCCTCAGGGACTATATAGTCATCACAGTTTGGATGATTTGGATTAAATGTGGATCTTGACAAGCCATGGAGAGTTTTCCATTCCTGGCTGATAAGACAGCATTTCACTAAATTACATCCAGTAATCGCCAGATAAAAGTTTCATTTACCTTCTTTGATTTTTGCACACTGTTTATTTCTTGGTTATATTTCTCAAATTTATTAAAGCCTGTCAGTTTAGTTGATATTTAGAAGTTGATATGATTTAATTCAATATTCAATTGATAATTGCCAAATTTCCAGTTTTACAAATTTCCCATGAACATGCCATATGGTGCTTTGCAGGTCAATGAAATCAATCAGTTGCATTAAAACCATGACTTCAATTGACTGTTTTAAAAAAATTCATCACTAACCATCATCACATTAAACAGAGCAATTAGGACTTTTTTTTACTCTCTTGCTGCAGGTTATTAGCTGGAACAGCCCATTAAGGTGGGACTAGAATACAAAAGCTCAAAAATATCTACATTAAGCAACAACCTACAAAACAGAACATTGGGAATAGATATTTACATATATACATACCTATAAATAATTCAATAACTAACTTTGCAGCATTAATTAAATAAACATTTCATTCATCATTCAGCTCAACAACAGCAATTTTGGTCTTGTTTTAATGTCAGACAACCGAAAATGTATAATTTGTGAATGACAAGCGTTTTATTGGAAATTTGGCTGCATTAATGTGAGTACAGAGAAAACAAAAATAAAGGGCTTACACAAGAAAGAATGCAACATTGTGATGATATAATGGAAATGCAAATCAGTGATGTCATCAATAGCGACATTTCAACACTTTATCACACATGAAGCCCAGGAAAGTAAAGAAAGAAGTTCAAACAGTTTAGCCTGTTGTTTTTTTTTTTGTTTTTGTTTTTTTGTGGGGTTTTTCGTTGTTGTTTTTTGTTCCTTCTTATTCTCCCCACCCGTTGCTCTTCACATAAGTGCATTACAAAGGGAGATGAGTTCACCCTGTTGCAAAATTTAAGGAGGGGTACAGGGAAATGACAACCATGAAGTAGCACATAATGCAGAAATGCAACATCCCCATGTACTCTAATTTGCCAGATTTGGTCAAGTAAAAGAGAAATGCTATTATTTTAGCAATTTCACACTATTCGTGTCAACTTCCTTGTTTACAACCCATTGCAACACTGTCAAGTTTCCTCTGGAGAGACTGAAAATGAGTGCTGGTGCTATGTTCCCGTTCCCGTCATCTCAAGGGCTAGTTTGGGAAAAAAATAACCTGCCACTTGGTCAAGTGGCTGAGCAATAGGTGAAAACTATTTTGTATTTGCTCAGTGTCTCAACTAGCTTTATTCCATTGTTCTATTGGTCTCAGCTCATCAGTGTGTAAGAGCTGGCAACTTCTTCACTACTCATCTTTGTTTATCCAAACATACAGCTCTAAACTGAACTGAGTGTTCATTTTCTTCTTAATTCTGTATAAGCTTTTATATTTCCTAAACTTACTGCACATCGTTTTGTACAGCTAGAACCTTCAATTTATATGCTTACGCTATAAAAATCAAGTGTCCAACTATGACACAAGTGCTCACACTAAATGTACGAATTAAATCCCTTTCAAAAAGTTTCATTTTACCACATTCTTAACCACACTGGCAAGGAGAGATAGACAGCAACAGTGTTGTACTTCAAGAAAGGAAGTAATGCAATAATTTGCAATTCATGACAGATATTTTAAAAAAAATATATTGAGAAGAATTATTGCTTTAGCTACAAGGCTGCCAATAAGAATTTCTGGTATCAAATTGCGGAAAAAAAAAAAAAAAAAAAAAAAAGAGATCTCAGTGCTCCTGCCTGGCCAATATGTTTTCTTTTTGGTCAGCCTAATTGTGTTTTTGATACAACTGATCCAGCTTACAAAAAGTGTTTTAGAGTGCCCATATAAAACACTTTTTTGTAGTGCCCATTAAAAAATTTTCAGTCTAGACACAATTTGTTTCTCTGAATTCCTCTTTGCATAGAAAAGCAATCTGACTTCAGACATTCCACTCAGCTTTGATGCCAAGTTTCCCTTTAAAACCCTGATATGTAGATCAAATCCACCAGAATGTCATCTGAACGCTGCTTCAGTGGAAGCGATACAACTCATGGAAATAAGATCTGCGTTACAAAAGAGCAAAGCTTTGACAACAACAACGCACACCCTCTGATGAGGACATTTTTGGCCCCTTGGACCCATATGGACCTCGTGTTTGCAAATGCAATAAGTACAACAGTTCTCGTGTTAGCTATTAGATACATCCACATCTGTTTTTCCATGACATGTTAATGTTCATGCTGCCATTTGCATTATTATTTATTTGTGTAATAAGGATTGTTGTACTATTCTACCATTTGTACTTTTGTTTGATCACAAAATTAAGATTAATTTTTTTTCTCAAAATATATCCCGTTTCATATTTCACAATTAAGTTGAGCCATACAGAATAAATATGTTTATCAGTTACAACCATAAGAGAAGGAGCTTGTCTTTGGTGTCAATACGTGTCTCTGAATTTATCCATTTCAAATGCATCTTCCTGACTAAAGAAAATCTTCCCACAATGACAAAGAATCAATGAACACTAGTGCCCATAAAAAAGTGCTGTGACCTGTGAAGAAAAATCAGACAAGGCACCCGGAGGTGTGGCTCATTGCCTACAGGATGTCTGAAAAATGGGTCACACATGTGGAAAGACTGATCCATGTGCCTGAGTTAAAGAAAATAAAAGGAATCATACTTACTAGTGTATGCACAAGGAAATGACTCTTGGTGCTGATAGGAAGGCATTGGGGGTAGGGAGCTTTATTTAATTAGATTTAATCTTGGTAGCATCCAACGTGAGGGTGGATGAAGGAGCTGTCCAAACAAAGTGAACATTCATCAGTGTTGCCAATCACACCGGACGTGATTAAGTTACACACACTGCAGCCGCAGTGCTGGGGTTAACGTTACACTGGCCGCCAAGGCAAACATAAGCATGCTGCTCTCACAGGCGCAAAGGTCATAAGGTGTTGGACTCTGTTTTTACATGAATACCCAAAGAGGTCACATTAATATGAGTATTATATTCAAGGTAAATTATCATAACCAAGTGTCATGGCCAAGAAAATGTTAAATATTTCAAAGGTTATAAAGGTGTCTGTTAAGGTCAATCAAAACTGAGGTAGATGTTTTAAGCCAAGATTTAAATTCTTTACATACTGCATAGTTGTGGGTCTGGATGGAATATACTGAGTTTAAGCCAGATCTGTGAAAATGAAAACTTTAATTAATAATACTTCTAATAATAAAACCCCCAGATGTACTGCAATCAAGCATTTGAGTCCGGTAAAGAAAGGGTTAAGAAGTGTCTTTGCTGTATTTATACTATGCCGGCTTTTTGTGTCTGTCATGAGGAAATTTGAGGAGCCAAACCCAAACCATAGTCTTCTCCTCCTTCCAGTTGTATCAAGAGTAAACAGGAAGCGTGTGGCATGTCATAAGTGGGGGATGGGAGGCAAAAGCTTTGAGGGAAAGCATAAATGGGGGAAGAAAGGAAAAAGAAAATGTTGTTTGGCACTGAGTTCCTTTTATTTAAAAAAAGCAGAAACAACAATAAAGGTTAAGGTGGAAAGGATGACAGGAACTGAAACACCACAGCCACAGAAAACACTATGATTGACAGCATTTGGCATTGGCGTGTTTTATAAAGTAGTTCTACAAAGAGGAAGACAGAAACATGATGGAAAACATTTTGTCGCTGATCAGGCCGACATATGACACTGAAACAGCCTTTTGGGTTAAGCAATGACAAATTATATTTTGAAGAACCAAAAAATTATTGGTGAAGATAACTGAAAAGAAAAGTTCACTAAGCTTTTTTTTTTTTTGTCTTTTTTGTCTTTTTCTGACAGCATTGACAAACCATCTTGACCTTCCTTAGATCTGCAACTTGTTGGAAGGCACTTTATGCAGAACAAACCTAAAGAACCCAGGCTGCCAGCCTCTCATCACTTGGCAAGGGCACACCATGCAAATTTCATGACCACAGCATGTAACTGCTGCCAATTCTTAGCTTTGAGTCGGATTCAATGTACACCCACAAAAGCCTAGGGCATTCATCTTTTATAATGCTGTTTTTTGTCTCTATTTGACGCGCTCAATAAAAGATTTAGCGAGATGCTTAATCCTATGGGTCTAGTCAGGTAGACACTGCAACTGCTGCTGATGTGGTGATGAAACTGGCAGTGGAGGGATGAAGGGAGGCAGGGTGCAGACTGACAAGCAGACTGACAACTATAGCTGCTAATGTAGCAAAGAGGGAGGTGCTGATGGCCTGTTGCCAAGGTGACACAGGCCAGCCGGGTTCTGTCTCATTTGCAGATGCAAACGAGACTTCGCAGCTCCTAAAAGCACATGCTAAGCCTCCTCTGGAGACACAAACTGAGCTTTTTCCTCCTCAGAGAACAACTGAAATGAAAGGGGAGATGGTGTGCAACAATTTATTTGCTTTTCTCGTTTGCTTGTGATGTACCTCCTTTGTGCCCTGTCTGCTCCTTTGGGAAAGAAGCATTGCTTTTAGTTTCCTAGTGTCCAACAACCCCCACAATGACATCTTTCCTTCTTGTCTCCTCTCCCATTCCATTGATTCTCTGTGTTGAATTGGCCTTTTCAGTGAGGGGGATGGATAGCAGCGTGCACTGTTGAATAACAGCCCTCAGCCGACGCAGCACTCCACCCCAGAGAAAACAAAAAAGGCAGACTCCTTTGTTTGGCTGGAGGTAAACAGCTGGGAACAGATGATGCTGGACGGGGTGATTTACGTGGCCACAGCCACAGTGGTGACACGGTTTTGTTGTTATAGGGACAAACAGATGAAGGGAGGGGGAGGAAGAAGTGAAATGCAAATAGGCAGACAGTAGTTTAAGTCAAGAAAGAAAGGGAAATAAAGAGCCGTTTGGATATTTATGTGGATCTGATATATTCTTTGAACACCAGTAACACACCAGAGAACCAAAGTGCGTAATAATCACGCCGTTATAACATTCAGTTTTGACATCGGATAGCCAAACATCCAACCCTGAAAATTAGAAGAAAAATACTACACACAAATGATATAACACACACAACTCAACATTTTAATTAATTTAAATAAACAGCTACTAGTCTGCGGCAAATAATTATTGTATGCTGTACTGTAATTATTTGGAGGGACAGGACACAAAACCACCATAATGAAAATGCCATTAACAAATGTAGCTGACACACACTTATGAGAAACACCACATATGCCGCATAGAGCAAATCTTGAATGGTTAAATGGTCATGAATAATTAGGGCATTCTCTCACTGAGCAGATGTCTCTTTCTGCTGAGCGCTTCTTCTCACAAGAATGGATGGCAGGAAAAGATAAGCCGGGTGGAGAAACATAGCGGGGATTCTATTGGGTAGAAGAAGAGAGGACAGGAAGCTTGGATGCTGTGGCCTGTAATACAATATAACATGTGCGCACAATCACACGTGTGCATATATAACAGCAAGTCTCAATGCCTTAAGCCCCCTGACCCTCCCCCTAAACACATAAGTACACTGCATAAACATTATTTTTGAGCATTCACACTTGAAGCCTTTAAGTCTAGAGAGACTACACTGGCAAAGCTTCCCTCAGCTACATATCAGAGTGTCAGTGAAGCCATAAATTACACACTTTACCATTCAAATATTGATAAGGCAATCGCCATCTCTCTGGTACACAGGAGATCTTCTTTCCCTATTTCATTGTGAAATTCCACCTCTTTCTGTAATACCTGTCCCCAATTGATAGTCTTCACTTGTTTCCCGGCATGTTAAGCTGTTGTGGAGGGAATAGTTTTATCCAGATCACATAAAGGGTAAAACAATGCCTTTAGGTTAAATAAGTTTTGGCCAGGGAGGTCATTCCTGATACATTTCTTCTTTTATCTATATTTTGTTGGTTTGCGACCATCATAAACATTGTCTCTTGATATTTGATTTTGCTACTAACTTCAGCATCTAGTGGCTTGTTGCAACAGTGTGTACATTCACTCCTCTTTTAGATTCTGTTAAAGTAAGCCTGGTACTATATATCTATATATAACTAGGCTCTGTGATGGACTGGTTACCTGCCCTGCAGCATTGAAGCTTTGAAGATTGAAAAAATATTATTAATAATGTGACAAAAAGTCGTTTACTAACATTTCACAATCATGATAGTCGTAGTTTATGTATGGCCTGACTGGGAGAGCCATACATTCTCATCACATGTGAATTTGATATAACTTGTGTGTAGAAGCATATGCAGATAGATTATGATGTGTATGTATCATGTGACCCCAGACCCCACTGAAAATAAACCTATGCCTACACCAGCACTTACTTACTTACTCATTAACATTGTTTTTTATTTCTTGTTCTATAAATAAATTAAAAAAATGGCAAGTTTTAGAAAGATGAAATGAAGTCATTACACCCAACCAAGAACAAGCCCTGCATGTAGTTCTCCTAAAATGACAAATTATTGCTTTTCACATGGATTATGTGTTTAATTTAGAAGGTTTAGAAATGCCAGAAAGCATTTATCTATTTTTTTGTTGTTGTTTCTTAACTTCTAGATGTGGTCTGACTGAATTCTTCACATTTTTACCGTAAACTTATTCACTTTAACATGAGACCTGTTTATCAAACTCACGGACATGAGGACTGAGCTGTCTCTGCTTTAGAGCACAGTGCACAACATTTGACAACAACTCCCATCCCCACAAATCTGTGTTGAATGACCATTTGCATTTTCACAGTCATGGGCCAGTGGATTTGAAAATGAACCAGCATCTAAAGGTCATCTCTTAACCAGCAGAAGGAAGTGTGGTTACTGGTCTGGTGCACTGATTCAAATTGACTGGTGATGCTCGGTTACAGCTGTCAAAAGCTGGAATTATGACAGTGATATCCAGAAATCATGGTTCACACACTTGTTTGGGTGTCTTGCCAATACTCACACAGTTATGTATTCACCCTCACACCTGTAAAGGTCTGGCAAGAAAAACAAGTTTGGTGTCAATATATAGATTTTTCTTGATGAAAATCAAGTCAAGGCTAGCAAGATCCAAACTGGATTTGCAGCAGGGGAAACAATAATTGGTTGTTATGAGGTGGATTGAATTACAGAGATGTAGAATTTTACTCAATCAATGGATAGCAAACAATTTAGCACTTGAAGCGTATTGATTTCCACAGCTTCCTATACATGCTGGACGGATTTTGAAAAGAAACTGTATTAGGGTGAGGAACAAAGAAAGGAGAAAATAACAAAGACTTCTCTGCCATGCTATTAGGATTTTCTCTCTTGTGTTGAACTCATTTGAACCCAGGAAGCTAAAGTCTGCAGCAAATAAAAAAAATCTCCTCTAGAAATTTATTTATCTGGCTGTTTTGGAGATATATTGGTTTGACAGTAAAAAGTATGATGTCACAGATACTCCTGCTGTCAGACAAGAGTTGTTGTGAATAGAGACAGAAAAGCTTTTTGAAGTGATAGAATACATTTTGTCTTGAAAAATGTCACTTTATGAGTCACTTAAAGCTTGATGTCTGAATAAGAGAACAACTCACACAATCACTCAGTGCTCTTGCCAAATAACTTGCAGCAAGCTGTTTAAATATGACAGGTTCAGAGCTTTCTAGCTTTCTATTTCATGTTCATGACTTTAATGTGTCACACAGACACACCCTTTTAAATGTTTGTTAGCCTGGTGAAGCAGAGTTAAAATCCATCAACACAGTATTTGCTCATGTAATAAGTGTGTGTGTAAGGAAGAATGTGTCCTAGTCACCACATCGACAGGAAATTCTGACAGGACGCAGTTTGCAGCACCTCATCAATGATAATGCTATCATTGTCTTTCTGGAAAGGGTTGGGAATGAGATGTGCCCTGCTGTTATGGTGGCTTATCATCATTATCAACTAAGGGTGTCTTAGTCTGCTCTGGGTCTCCAAACCTATTGTTGATTTTCCACTTTTAATTGTGTACATGCTTTTTAAAGGGTGGCATGTTGATGGAATATTAAATGAGAGCAGCAATAGTAGTGCTATTCTTTTCTTTCCCCAGCTCTAAATTAGAATTTCTCCAACATATCCGTAATGTTGTTTGATTGGTGTAGGTGTTTCAGTTCCTGGTGGCAAAATGGAGCATCAAGTGGGTGTGGTTTTTTTTTGTTTGTTTTTTATTACTTTGACAACATCGTGACCTCACTAAAATTGACTTGGAAACGCCCCTCAAGTTATATTTCCCCCTTGACACAAAGGGCAAACTGACATCTTGTCTTCATTTTCATACGAAAGTGTCAAGTGCTCCAAACTTTGAAGCCTAAATTTATACTAGAAAGGTTTTAAGTTAAAAGTCGGCCCTGGCCATTTAGTCGTGTTTGTCCATTATGCTTATAGTATCTTGCCCATAACTACCCATGAGAGTGGGTTTAATGATTATCTGAATTATGTTCAGCAATCAGTCACAAAATGATTTTCCTCTTCCTAAAATCTGCAAATTCTACACTTCAGAATCCAACAAACTTTATTTAGAAGCCTCTACTACGATGAATTTTCAGGAGAATGTGCAGACAATTGGTTGAGAAAATTTGTTGCATAATTGCTGTTAAGACAGTGGGAAACTTTGCAAGAAATAAGCTCTCACAGCTGAAGATACAAGTAAGGGAGTGCAGAGGAGTGTTTGTTTAGAGTCTACAGGAGGGAGGGCAAGATGCTGTGGAAATCTATGTGGTTTCGTTTGTGTTCTTGATGCTTCTTTTGTGTTTATGCTAATACAATATGAATCTTGACAGAAATATAAAAGCAACAAATATATGTAAAGCAACAAACATGGTGGCTGAAAAGAAAATTAAGTATAAACTTTTACCAGTGACCATCAACCACAATATTAAAACCACTAACAGGTAGAGATAGTAGCATGGCTCATTTTGGTAGAGGTCAATGTGTCGCCAAGAAACTTGTATCTTTGCGGTGATGATTTGAATAATTGTGTAAACTAGTCATACTCTCACATTTGGCAAGAACATCGTCCTAGAATGTAGCTCAAAGAATCCCCAAACTTCACAGATACCTATGTGATGGGATATGATGGCATCTTTTTGGAAAAAAGCCCTATCCACAAATACCCCACCCAGTATTTCACAAGGCCCAGGCATGACAGTACTACGTTACAACTTCAGATGTTCTTTGTCAATGCCTTCAGAGCACTTTAAACCCTAAACCTTCATACAGAAATAACAATTTTTTTTTAAGCTGCATTTCCTACATAAGCTGCATTTTTTTCATCTGTTGCACTTTTTTTCAGTAAGAGTAGACTTAGAATCAATAGTTTACTTAAAGCAACTATTAACCTATTATGTATATATTTGGATGGTAGGAAGAAGCCGGGGTATACACAGAAAGAACCAACACATGCATGGGGAGAACATTTAAACTCAACAAAGAAAAACTGCAGCCAAAATTCAAACCAGGAAGCTTTGTGTTGTGAGGCTACAGTGTTAACCACCACTGTGCAGTCAAAGTTCCTTTTTTAAATGGTGAATGCGATAATATATCTCAGCTTTTATACTCCATTTTTCCCCTTTGCCTTTCTTTCTAGTTGTTATATCCAAAGTTGGATGTACTTTAATACACATGGTATCACATAAGGTTAAGCGATATTTACAACTGCAAAATTGTTTTTGTAGGGGAGAAGCTACATCAAACCATCTTTCAAAATTTTTCTGTGCTTGCATAATGAAAATAAAGATCTTGAATCTTTTGAATCTTGGGTTTGATTTGCATTCAAAACAGAGACATGTAGCTCACATAATATAAACTTCTATACATGTTTTTTTTTTTTTGTAAGAGTAATGCACTGGAAAAGATTTCCAACAGTTTTCACTTATGTTTGTTACTTACACATCTTTTCTCCCCGACTAACAGCGTGCATCAGGGTGGAGGTCAACACAGAAGCTGCTGATAAGAGGGACAAAAGAGAGATGGGGGAGTGGAGGAGGGAGAGGAGGGCGTACTCCCTGACCGTGGAGCATAATGTTTTATCTTGTCTGTTGTCCTGCCTGTCGTTATCTCCTACATGTGAACGTGAAGACTTCACACAGCAAAAATGGAAATGTAATATTCTACACATATAAAAGTGTCAGATCAGTTATGCACAGCACAAAGCTTATTTGGTCATAGACAACAATGAATTTACTGTTTCTCCCAAGAAAAAAAAATGCTACAGGTTTCCAAATATCCCTCTCACTTTGAGAAATTTGAGAAGTAAATCAATCTTCTTTGAACAAATTAATAGTTTTTCAGCTGAAACGAAAAATATTTCATGAAAGAGAAATTTTGACAGCAGCAAACAGGAACTACCAGAAAAATGGAAGTGTGTATATATGCACTCTGATACCAACTGGACATTAAGTTAAAAAAAAAAAAAAGACCATAAACTACTGTGGACAATGTTTAGTTAGCTAAACATTCTTGTGAAAAACATCTTATTGCTATAGCTGCTTTACTGTATTTAAAAGTTTCAGTCAATTATTTGTCCATTTTTATACTGATTTGGATATTAAACATAAGAAAATATAGTTGAAATTTGACAAAATTTAATTTGATTTTCTTGATTTTTTTAAGCCAAAAAAAAAAGATATTTTTATGCTTGTTGAAGTGATTTTTCACTTTTTTACTTCTGATGTAGAAAAAGAAAGAGCATAATCAATACAAGAATCACAAGAAGAAGAATCACAACATACCAGTTAAAAAATAGAATTATTTTCATTTTTCTCACCTACAAATTTAGCTATATGGGCCAGGCAGCTAAACTAGCATGTGTTTTTTCCTTGAAGTCTTGTTTCTGGTGAGTAACCATGACTTTTGACATTTTGGACTCATGAACATCAGAAATGTTCAGGAGAGTGTGCAAATAACTTGGTCTGGTCTTTTTGAATTTGGGAATTACTATATTCTTGCTGGACCTGACCAGAGGTGGCAAAATAATAAGGAGAGTAATGAAGAGAACTAAAAAGTAAAGTAGAAAAAAGGTAGTGGAGACAAAGATACAGTAGATAGAGGCAACGACTCTTCAATCCAATCCAACACCAGACAACCAACTGCTACACCTGTACAGAAACACAACAGAGATTTTCCTACAGCTTTTAGAGGCAAACTATTTTGACAATCATCAGGAGTTTTCTAAATGAAATAAAGAAATAATCAAGACAGCAACAACAACTTGGATTACAACAACAACCAAAGTATCAGAAACACACACACAAAAGCTAAACAAAGTTAGTTCTTAAGCTGGATTTATACTTGCACAGCATCTGCCGAAGGTCGGTTGTGGTGTCACTGCGGCGCGTAGGTCCGCAAAGGCTCGACGCACACCTTGTGGACTTAGTGGATCAAGTTGATGAGAGGCGGATCAAATTATTTCTTCGTTTGCGTCCACAAGCTCATATAGACACTGCTCCTTGTTGGATGAAATTGTTGTTTTAAAACAGGAGATACCTACCAGAACTGAAGTGAATTCTGTAAGCTTACCAGCCGATTCCACAAGCTGATACCATCCCTGCTGCCACCTTCAGATTAGGAAGAGAAACTGCAACATGACACCAAAACAACATGTACCCTCTACACTCGAGTGTGAAAGCACACTTCACCAGCGTCAGCTACGCCGTAACTGTAAATCTAGCTTTATACTATTGCAGGGCTCCAGACTACGACCAAATGGTTGCATTTTGTGACTCAAATGTGAGACAGTGCGAGTGAATTTTTCATCTACCGACGAAATGGCGACCAATACATTTGCTGGTCTTTTTCTTGTAGTAGTTATAATTGAATTTATTTTGTTGCTAACAAACTTCTGCTCCTCTCTTCAGCCTAGTTGTTCACAGTAATGCGCAAATTAGCTGCTTGTTTGCCAACTAGGCTGCACGGTGGTGTGGTGGTTAGCACTGCAGCCTCACAGCAAGAAGGTCGCTGGTTCGAGCCTCGGCTGGGGG
>JBAMHW010000006.1:11307281-11322462 GCA_037177495.1 Rhadinocentrus ornatus | reverse complement strand
TAAAGTTCTGTAATATTTGACCCAAAGGGAGCATATACAAGTTGAAAAGAAGAGGTCCAAGGACTGACCCCTGGGGGGACTCCAGAAGTCATAGCCACTCGCCCGGATTCAAAGCTGCCGATCGTAACAAATAATAAAATAACAAATAACAAATAACAGTAGCTACTTTTCTTACTGAGGAATTGGCAACATTGGCTGGAGAGGAGTAATAGTCCCTGAAGCTGTTTATTGCCAGCAACTACGTGGACAAGTCATACCATGCCCTTTGGGGGATGATGGTGACAAAGTTGCCGTTCTGCTTCGACTACAAAGTGAATATCACCGTGCCTCTGTGATCCTCGTAAAAAAAGTCTGGAGCCCTGTATTGCTTTAGAAAATCTCTAGAACATTGTAGGGACTCCAGTGTGAATGTGAAAATGGCCTCAATTTGGTTTATTTTACCATCCTAACAACTTTACATAGTCGAATTAATTTCCTCCAAACAAAGTAATTAAAAGAAACCTGATATGCATTTTCCAGCAATATTTCAAAAGTTTGTTTAGCATACAATTTTGCTACAAGCATTGTTCAACCAATTTCTCATGCTTCCCTTCTTGTAGTTCAGTCACTAAAATTACTGAAGGAATCCTCCACCCCCCCTCCATCCTCCAACCTTGAAGATGTTCAGATGCAAATCAGTGCTCTGTCAAAAATAAAGGACAGGCTGTTGTATTAAAATGTGACACACAACAACTGACATAGTATTAATATGAGATGAGTTGGCAGTAAGAATGTGTTGGTAGTGGGCCAAAACTAGAAAGGTCCTTGTGTATGTTTGGGTAAGTTATTATGATTAGACCTTCACTTTTTGAGACAGGGGTTTAGAAATGGTCCATTTGAGGAAATGTGTGTGTTTCATCCACAACACTTTCCTAGATGGGTTGGGCAGGGTAATATAAAGGTAACCAAAACAAATATGATTGCATCATTCTTTTCTCTCTCTCTCTCTCTCTCTCTCTCTCTCTCTCTCTCTCTTAAAGGTCAGTGCAGTCAAGATGGCTCACAATTGGACAATGGCACATATTCAAATGAACCCAAGTTGAACTAAAAAGCTCAGGGCTTATTTGGGAAACCATTGATCAGAGTTCTTCCAATGAAATTTAGTTATGCCTTTGACCTGTTCTGTCTTATGCATAAATCATATTTACATTAGAACATGCACTACATTTTTTGAATAATCAGATTAGATAAATGTTTGCCTTGTAGTGGATTGATGATATGGGTATATGGTTGTGGTAATCTGATTTTTATTCTGTATATCCTGCTCTTGATTCATGGTTTCAAATAGCAATATCCAGGGATGAGCCTAGAGTGGATCTTGGATAAGCCTCTAGCCCTTGGCTTATGTCCCCACCCCCATCTCACTAGTGCTTGCTCTCTTTCTCTTCCTCTCTCAAACACACACATACAGGAACTCCAAAAGCACCACAGATACTCTGCCAATTTAATAAAGAGAGACTTTGTCATGCGTATCTCTCCCACAGCTTCCTGGCCAGAGTGACAACAGTGTGGGTGAGTGGAAAAACAGGAAGAGGACAGTCAGACTATAGGCAGCTTTAGTGGGCAGTGGATTTGCCAATTGTGTGTACATGTTTGAGTACAGCATATGTGTTAACCCATTTCGACTTGTGCTCATGAGTACATTGCTCAACATTCAAAGGCAGTGGTGGCGTAACACAGATAGGCTTCTCAATGAGGAAGTAGAACTTGTTGTTTCCTGATGGGTATGTCTAGCTGTCAGCGCCTGTGTAGGAGTAGGATATGGCTCCACCATTAACAGACCTCATGATGGGAGGACCAATGGACAAAGGTCACAGGCAGAACTGCAGCTCAGCATGGAGCTTTTGGGAGAACTCAATAATGCATGATTTGTCTTTTCTTGGTAGTACAGCATGATTTCTGAGTATGCCTCTAGAGGATAAATATCTAAAAAAAAAAGAAGTAGAAATCCATCAAATATTTTCAAACCCTAAACTGTAAAAGATATTATATAGTTCAGTTCAGAAATACTTTAGTACTAGTAGAAGTACTTTAACCACCACCTTAAAGACTAAAGAAAGCACATTCTAAATGGTCTAAGCAGTCGACCACTGTAATTGTGCAATATGTTTCCTATTCACTTTCCATCCTAATTATTTGGCTGCTGTCTAAAATGTTGTATTTACTTGAATACAAACTGTGTCTAAACAGATTTCTGCTACGAGTGAGTCATTTAGTAAATATAGGGAATGACAGCACTGACTTTCAATTTGGGCTCAGCTGCTTAGCAGTCTAGTTGGAACACACAAACAGAGGGACATGATGACAGGCGCTTACACTCGTACACAACTGTCGGTGGTTTGGATGCTCAAAGAAAACATTTGAAATCTGCTGTGATAACATGAAGGAGATGGAACTGCTGAGAGGTAACGTGGTGTGACATGAAACCTTGGTTTGAAAATGGGTCATTTTACAGGTTGTACAGTGTTAACTGCCTCAAGTGTCACTGCACCATGTCTGCATGTATCAGTATATGAGACCTGTTTCTGCTTGAAAGATGATAAAGAACTAAAAAAAAAAATCCTGATGCATGGAGTTCAAGAAGGCTGCATGTTCCAGGTGTTTTAATGAGGTGAACCTCATAGTCATACCTTGAGGTTTGTTTTGGAGACCTTAACAAAGCCCACTCCCAGTCCCTCTGACTGACACAGACATATCTGTTTTCTAAGGAGGTGTGTGTGAAAGAAACAGATGGTAAGACCACAGGTACCTGTGCATGCAAGTGCACAAGCATGTGTGCAGTATTTAGTTGCATGTGCCTTTGTTATGACGAGGTATGTTTGTTTGTAGGTAGGAAAAGTGTTAAAAGATGCTTTTGCCACAGCACAAACCCAACTCCTCCTGACATCTGTGAGTTAATTAGTTGACTGAGGAGAAAACATCCCTGCCCCCTCTCTTCTTGCCTTCCCTCCATGCATCCCTTCCTCCAACAAAACATTTCCAACCAACCAGGGAGCCAGCCAGTCAGTTAGGTAGCATAGCAGCTCCTGTCTGCCCTGAATGGTGGGAGGCACTGGGGGAGGGGTGCTAGTCATGAGCGGGGGTAGGAGGGTAGTGAGG
The DNA here is from genome assembly GCA_037177495.1 of Rhadinocentrus ornatus. Classification (NCBI taxonomy): domain Eukaryota; kingdom Metazoa; phylum Chordata; class Actinopteri; order Atheriniformes; family Melanotaeniidae; genus Rhadinocentrus; species Rhadinocentrus ornatus. The sequence continues at coordinate 11,319,324 of JBAMHW010000006.1, read as the reverse complement.
GTGATGAGGTTGGATGTCAAGAATGTGGCTCATGGTCTGCTCTTTTGTGTGCTTTGTGGAAGATGAATAGGTCTGTGGCAGACCGGGGTGCTAGCTGGCTACAGTTCTCTGTTGACTTGTGTGTTAGAAAGGCCTGAAGGCCCTGTTCTGCCCCTCTTGAAATAAGACAAACAAATAATGAGAACTGTAAACACCCACTATTTAAAAACACAACAATTTCACTGTTCTATCTCCTGCGTGGATATTGCATACAACTTCATATTCTCTCCTGTCTCTCTCTGTCTGTGTGTTGATGCCTCTGAGAGCCCCCTATCAGGATAGTTATTGTTTGCTAAGGTAGAATGGGGCTGTTCTTTTTTATGCTTGGTGCATCCCATCGTCCTCAATGCCCTCCATGTCCTTAGGCTACCGCAATGGAAATATGCTTCAGTCACATTGCTAATTATTTAAGAGTCATCACCTCATTAACAGAGCAGGGAGATAATGAATGATTAATAGGTCATTCTTCTCTTCATCACTGTGTTCTCCCACTCCCACCTTCTATAATAACTACTTGTTTGACATGTTGTGATGGTTGTGGTTGTCCATTTCATCTATGTATCCCTCCAGCACTCCTGTGCTGTATGTGCATGTTCCTAGAGGTAACTAAAAACATTATGAGTGGATGTAAGGCAGGAAGTGAGGTGGAGGGGACATAATTAGTGTTTGTAACAGCAGTGATCCTTCAGGCAAGTAAATGCTGAAGACTGGTGTTGCCTGGATATGTAGGCAGCAGGCTTGTGGTGTTGACTATAAATGACTGACATTGCTTGGTACTAAGCCACGACTGAATTCAAGAAACCAGGAGTACTCCTGTTGTATTTGCATAACTTGAAGTCATCACTGCACAGTGTGTTATGATTTTTAGTGGAGTACCCTACTTTCCCTCTGGGCCTCAACTTTCATGGATTACATTTTTGACACAATCTCTTTCATGACTCAAGGCTTTTGTATGCTGCAACAAATTTGTAACATGTTTTGCAGTGAGCAGAAAAAGGCTCACAACACCAATAGAAAAAGAGACAAATGATCACAAATTGTTTTACAATTTTTATTTTTAAAAAAAGCCATCAACTGAACATTTTGTTGCATGTCACATAAGACAAATCACATAGTCCTAAGCATGTGCGAGGGATCACATCTCCCTGACAAATAAAATGGTGATCTTTAAGATGATCATCAGTGTGACTGACTACCTGTCGGCCCTGTCCTCCTCATATAGGAACATAGTTCCTAGCTCGTCATAAACCAGAACTGCTCTAATGACTCAGTCAGTGTTATTCTGAGCAACTCATCTATAAAGGGACTAAGGCTTTGTCATTATGTCATGGCATTACTCAAAACAGTTGGTGTGATATGTGATAAATATTGTGTGAAATGGGGTGTGATAGGTATACAAGCAGCATCTATAAAGGGGTCAAAGTCCTCTTAACTTCATCTTATCACTGTGAAATAAAGTGTGATCTTAGGTCTGATAGAACTACAAAGAAATTCAGTTTCATATACACATTTTACTGTGCATTATTTAAGAAAGTATTGGTACATATTTTCATAAGTTTCTCAATATGTAAACATATATCATAGTTGTATATCTGTATACTATCCTTTTGGTTTTTGCTGTAAATGTTAGGGCTGGGCACGTTAACACGCAATGATTAATTAACGCAGTTATTTTTTTAAATTGCACAATAATTTTTTTTATTTTTTTTATTTTTTGTTCTCACTGGCTATGATCACAGAAACATGCAGCCATGTCTCCCTTCCCTGCGCAGCGGTGCGTTTGATGTAATCGGGAGAGAGCGGGTTTTTTTAAATGAAGAGACGTTTTCTGTCTGGAACTTAAGAAAGAAGAAAAAGAACCAACATTTCTTTTTGCCTTTCAAAACCCATGTAGATGGGCAGAACATCGTGTATTTTGTACGGAAAACTGCTCCCAAATGACAATGAGAATCTTTTTTTTTTTTAGCAAAGGTAAGACATATTTTCTGTTTTACAAACGTAAAGCATAAACTGTGAGATGTTTATTTACAGACCTGCCACTACACTCAGAAACGAGATGTTAACCCCTTAACTCCTGGTAGTGAAGGGTGCAGGTGCAGAGGTGAAGCAAAAGTTAGAGAATTTATAGGCAGAAACATTTCTCTCTCCTCACCATCTAGAAGTTATGAAATTGTAATCCTGCTTTCTGTCTGTTCTCCTGATGGCTGATATTTATCAGATATTGTTCCTTCTGTGTTTAGAAGGAAGCAGCTTTACAGCTTTAAATTCATTCTGCTGACTTTTTATCTTTTAGTTAGTAAATCCTGAACATTTCATCCTTCTTTGTCAGAAATATTGAGAGGCGCCCAACTGCAGTTAAGATGGCGGACAACAGCGCCACCATACCTCAACTCTATTCCGGAAATCAGGTGACCTCAACACCGGAAATGGTTCTTCTTCTTGTGGCAGCAACGACGCAGACCTGCGTCCAGTCTGCCGAACCCGAAGAAGAAGTTCTACTGGAAGCAAGACGTGACAGAGAAAGAACGTAAGTAAAAGAGGGTTTTAATTATCATCTATCAAACAAATGGTACCGTCTCTAATATGCTGTTTTTTGCTCTTTACAAATACAACATATCAAATATTTAGAGATCATTAGTTGCTGTTTCTCTACCAAGTGTGTCTTTCAGATTGATACAAAGATGCGGGCCAACGTTAGCTTTGCTAAAGAGGATGTGCACTTTCCGATTCGGTGAACCGGGCTAACGTTAGCTTTGCTAAGAAGCTGTCCTTTTAAATCAGAAGCTGGGCAACGTTGTATGGGAATTTAATCTGATTTTTGGTGGGTTGTGGAGTAAAATATATTTGTGCTCAGTTACTTACAGTACCTGAGCTTTATCTGTGTAAACAAATAGCATAATGTATATAGTCACTGCTAATGGCAGTTTTAATAATTTTGTGGATACCCAGAGTTGTAATTCCTCCTCTATTTGCTTTCTATAATGGTAAAGGATTCTCAATGTACAAACTGTTAGCTTGTATTACAATCTGTTTACTAATAAGTGTTCTATTGACTTCTCTCGTCCAGATGCATCTATCTAAGTGGCTGGTTAGCTCAATTGATAGAGCATCAGTCTCCCATGTGAGAGACCAGGGTTCGAATCCCCCCAAGGGGAGGAACATTAACACCTTCCAGTTGGGTCCTTAGGCAAGACCCTTAATGCCACTGCCTAACCATTGTAACTCATTGTATCACTTTGGATAAAAGCGTCAGCTAAATGTTTGAAAATTAAATTAAATCTTTCAGTCATAAAGAAAGATACCCCTCTGGAGCGAAACCTGTTGTTGTCTGGGTTTGGGTGTCCTCTCTGCCCTAATTTCAAGATTGTAAGTGATAGGGTGATCGAGAGGCACTTAAGAAACCACATTTCAAATGCAGTACATTTCCAGGGTATGTTGATAAGAAGTTCCTGTTCTTATACATTTTACATGTAACCATTATGTTGAATTATTGCTTGTGTAAGGTCATATTTTACCTGTTATTGCTTTAAATTCTAAGCTTAGCATGCTATTATAATCACCCCAGATTAAAAACAAACCAGGTATCCTCATTTAGTCCTACTTACCCTACTCCAGGACTGCATAGTCAAGACTAACTCAACCAAATTTTAACTATATTCATAATATTGGAATGTAATACTTTAATGAGCACATAGGAGATCAATAAAGATACACGCGTTCATTAAAAGTCAGTTTTGAAGTATTCAAAGAGTATTAGAGTAATGACAGTCAACTATAATTGTTTGTTGTTTGATTCATGATTAATTACATTGTCTTATTGGTGCAATGATGTTTGAAAAGTATGTTTTGCTGCTTAATTTAAGCAGACCTTTTAAATCTGAGAAAAATAATGATTATGATAACAAAAGGCCGAATAATAATTGTCTTAAGTATTAAACAGACAACCACATCTACTTTTGACTGAAACATTTATATTTTTCCCATTTGTTATGTAATCAACTTACTGTACACAAACAATGTTGAGCATCAGTCTATGATTATTGTTGAACAATTACATAGCAATAGTTTATTTTTTTTCCACCATTAATTTGAAAATTAAAAAGAAAACAACAAACCAACCCAGTCAGCTGTAAAATTCACAAAATTCATAAACATATAATTCCGTTTCAATGCAACAACCTTCCACCTTGCCATGACCAATATGGCTAACGTGTTGCTCGTATCCTAGCAACGAGCAGAAGCGGTGTCTGTTTTTTACAGAAGAAGAACAATTTCCGGTGTCGAGGTCACCTGACTTCTGGAATAGAGTTGAGGTATGGCGGCGTTGTTGTCTGCCATCTTAACTGCAATTGGGTACTCTTGGAAATATTTGATTTTATATATATTAAGAAATATTTTAACTGTTGGTGTTTAAAGAGAAATCTGTTAAATCTGTTTCTGTGTTTAGTGCAGGGGTTCTGCAGCCTTTACAATCCAAAGAGCCATTTTCCCCCAGTCAGCTAAATAAAACTCCTTTAGAGCTGCAAATGTTACCAGACCTTTTCAAAAAAGCAACTTAATATATATTTTTAATGAAGAGCCACCATTGGATATTTGTTATTTTTGAAGAACCACATTTTTATTTCCATTTTTAGGTTTTAAAATAATGAAAAACATAAATCTTTTATAAAAATAGTATAGAGAGACTTTTTTAAAGGGATGTAGATATTTGTGGAACAAAATGTAAAGTAAAAAAAAAAAAAAAAAAAGTCCATAGTATCCAACCTAATGACAAGAAAATTAGATTTAGAAAAAATATTTTTGCCACGTATTTAGAGGCATTGTGGAAACTCCAGAGAGCCACATGCAGCTCCAGAGCCGCAGGTTGGAGACCCCTTTTTTTCGTGTTTGTAAACCAAAACTTTCTGCATTTTCTTTATTTAACCGTAGGCCTTCTTTTAAAGCACAATAACATTCTTGTGCGTATTAATCGCGATTAATCGCAACATGTCATGTGATTAATCGCGATAAAAAAAATGTTTTTATAGTTGCCCAGCACTAGTAAATATAGATATTAAAACAATTTGGGAGAAATGGTCTCTTTTTAATTTAGTGTTCTGAGCATTTGTCTTGTAAGTATTTGTCATGCAATTGTGTTTTGCAACGGCCTCACTTGGAGTTTGTTGCCACAAGTAGAGCAGAGCTGGAGCATAGGGGGTGATAAGACAAATGGATATACAGAATATGTGAATATATTTAAATAATCTATCCTATATAGACCCACTCCGTAACTTTCCGACCTTAACACTTAAAACTTGTTTGATGGCACAATGACACAGAATGCAAACGTGAGGTGTACACAGTTACAAAAATTGTTTACTATGTCAATGTTTATCTCTTCATTTGTTAAGTCTCCTGTCATATCACATAAATACTGCACAAGAGAGTCAAACACACTTTGCAATCTTACAATTCACAATGGTGGATTATAACAATGCTATATGTTGGGCAACATTATACCAGTGTTAACTGTTATGAAGACTTGCAATTATTCTGACCTTTATTAATAGTCATTAAACAAATAAGAAACCCTAATGATTCTACTCTTGCATCCTTCAATGTGGTTTTAATCTTCCCCATGCTTGAAAAATGTATTTATTTCACGTCTAAACTACATCTGACTCACTCCTGAAATCCCCCACCCCCTACAAGTTTAACATTAAAGGGGGCTACTGAATTTTTTCATAACTTTCCAGAAAAGCACACAAATACCAGCAGTCCATTTAAACATTGATTGGTAACATTATGAATACTTTCCAAGAAGGACTTTAAAAATTACTTATCTAAAGAGGTATAAACACTTTTACTTGTAACTAAATATAACTTAAAAGTAATACTGATCTCATTTGTCTTTTAATAATTTAATTTATTTTGCACAACAGGTTGACCCAAAATAGAACTGCAGTTTCATTCTATTGTGTATTTTCTTCATGTTTAGTTTATTAACCCACTGTGATGTTTTGAATATATCAACAAGTGTGCAAAACCAGCCCAATCAAGTGTGTCACCATGAAACTGAGACAAACTAAAGTTAACTAAAAGGAAGTCATAGTTACTCAAAATGGGGGAAACATGTTCCTTTAAAGTCAATCACAGAAGTTGTTGGAAATTCCTTTAATGTGCCACATTCCAGTCATCCATCTCCCACCAAATCATGACTTTTACTCATGCCTCATCCCCCACTCATGGCCTCTGGTGTGTGAATGGCAGTAACCAAGTTTCTGCCCCTCCCTTCTTTCCAATCCCTCACGGTCTTCCACACTACACTGGGTCAAATCCTCCCCACCCCAGCCTTGACTCAGGCTTATTGCCTCCTCGCTGCTCAGCTGAACATTGACCATTGATTGGTGGTTCAGACGAACAAGAAAGCCTTGGGAGTATTTATAGACTCTCTCATTTACCAGAACAATAACAACCCTCCCCCACACTGAGTGAGAAAGAGAGTGACAAACTGACTTTTGGTTTCACATCTCATGGGAAATACATATTTGTTCACACTTTTGTGCAATGCTTTACTGTGTTAGTGCCATAGCAAGGATAGCAAGGATAGACCGAAAGAAAAAAAAACATCTCACAAATTACACACCACAAATATATAAATTTATTATTTATATCTTGGAATTATATGTATCTATGACCAACTTGAGCTTTTGATTTCAAAAGTGTGTTATCAATTGTAAAATGCAAGCATTAATATCACTTAGTCCATGTTTGGGTTTCAATACAGATGCATAGAGCTATTGTATATGAGATGAGCCAATAAACTGTGCCATAAAGAAGTTACCAATAGTTTTCAAGTGATGCCAACAATCCTGTAACGCAAGTAAAACCAATTTATTGTATGTTGCAGCATTTTTAAGTAAGTAGCCCGACTCGTATAAACGCACACCTGTAACACACATGGGGCTTATTACTGACAAGGCCACTTTGCGGAGAATTATTCAAGCAGGTAGGATTAAGTCAGCTGTTTTTTAGATCTGTTGCTATTAAGGGATGGTGGCAGGGATTAAAAATAACATGGGTTGTTGGTTCAGTGTCTATTGACTGATGATCACTGTGGTTTTGGACTACTTTTCTAATTCTGTGAAGACATAATGAATTAATCATCTAATCGCCAGTCTGCTGTTGAGTTCAGTAAAACAATCATACACAGGATGCGGTTAAGAGCTTTGCCAGTAATTAAAGCTGCAGGAATTTTTTTACTAGGTTGACTAGTGAAAATGAGTTTCACACCTTATTCTTTCAAAATTACGTCCTTCTAAAGTCACTCTATTTCCCTCATTCATCTCCAGCTCAGACATGTCAGCGGTGCATCACTTTTAACTCCTTTCCTGCTGCTGCACTGATGACATGATACACAACTGATGACAATAAAGGAGCATCAGCTTTGCCCTGAGCATAATGTGTGAAAATATCTATTAGGATACTCTGTATATTTCTGTGTAGAGTTAAGTCAAACTGTGTTTATAGTTTAGCTGTAATTCTTAAACTACTTACCTTCTCCTCGTGCCTCCCATAATCATGGGAGGGAAACTGATTTACTGATAGAAGAATGTCTTCAATGAAAGGTGATGATGTTCTCCCTTTAAGCTGGTTAGTATTAGTATTTTCTGGTTAACATATTATGTCATGGACTAAAACATTTCACAAACAAGTCAGGTTGTGGCAAATCAGTACCATGCCGTGTGGTGAATTGGAGGCTTTGCACATTTCATGTGAAATGTGTACTTTACATTGTGATTATTCTGCATTGTCACTGCCTTTCCATCAACTGTTAAACCTTTATTGGCTTTACTATGTCCTCCAGGTCAAAGCCAGCGACAGGAACTGTGAAATATACTGAATGATTTTACCAGGGTGAGCCCCATTTAGAAAATATATCCAGAAGTATTTTGACTTCCAAAGGAATTATCCAGGTGTGTTATTTCAACTTTGAAAGACTCAGTTTAGTCAAATTTCAGCAAACATCCTTTTTTTTTTGCCAATGTTGTACAAAACTCAGGGACTCAAAATTGAACCAACACTGGAATAATGTGGTTGCAAATACAAAAGAGTGGTCCAATTAAATGACAGATTAAACTTGTCTCAACTGTGCATGAAACTGAAAGCAGCACTTTTTAGGAGACTATGTGACCTTTATATATGATTTTTTTACATTTATTTTGTCATTCTTGCAAGTTTTCTTTACTTCAAAAAACTTTCAGAACCAGGGAAATTGGTAGTCATTGCATCACTTAGCATGTGATTCCCCTGTGCAGTCTTCATTTTAATGCACTTTAGTGGTGCTGTGCTTCAAAGGGATTTGGAGGAAAGGCACCCATGAAAGTTAGGGAGCAAAGAACATTAGCCTCTAAAGTCATTCTGTAAGGCATCTTTGGAGTCTGACAGAGAGGTCATGGAAGTGACAGCTAATTATTCTGTGATCTTATTGGATAACTTCATAACAGTTAGAAAATTGTAGGATGTTGAAATTGGTGCAGTCACTTTAGACGATAAGAACTGCATACCTGAATGACTTGGCAGTTGATGTGGAGCAGTAGGCAGCAAAGCTATTTTCATACATTGAAAATTTAACATTGCCAGTTTTAACAAGCTTTTAGGAGAGTCACAATACTGCATCTTTTACTTGACGGGCCTGTACAGCTTCATTCAGATTTAGAGGAAGATTTGTGTGTTGGTGCAGTGTTTGGCATTTGATGCACCAAGAAACACAAAGAAAAAGGATAAAAATGAATGCTCTTTGTTCTCTCTAACGCCATCATTGATGCACTTTAGAAACAAATTTGCCATTTTACCTAAATATCCACTAGCTAAGTTAATATTAAATTATTACTTGTATTCAAATCCTATTTTCTTTGTGGATAAGACTTAAACAACCATGTAAGAAAATCTATCCTATAACAGTGAATACACGTGTGAAAACTGATATAGGAATTTGAAAAACTATTATCATTAAAGCTGAACTTTCTAAGCCAGTCACCTCTCTACCTGTTTGTTGAAAACTAAAAGGTGTAATTGTGAAACTTCACAAATGTGGAAAGGGATACAGGATGATCTAGGACCATCAAAGTCAGCAGAAATAAAGCTGCAGCAGTTTTTGGTCTTATAAAGTGAGCAGTAGCAGCATAGATAAGAGCCACATAGGCCATCATCTTAAAATGACTCAACAAACAGTGCACAACTTGCACAATCCATTTTATGAAAAACAGGGAAGTGCCGGAGACCTGGTGCAACAGAATTGGCTGTTGCTCAGGAGGAAGAACTCTGCTATTTGAAATGTCAGTGGCTGAAGTGTCCATGGGCAAAATACTAAACCCCACATTTGCTTGCATGTGCGAGTGCATGTATGACACAGGAAAAGCACTGCAAAATGCTGTAAAATGTATTGTCAGTAAGCCAGAAAAAGATTTATATTAATAGAATGCCCGTACACAAGATGCAGCATTTTCCTGACTCTAACCAAATAATCACTTAACTTGATTGCACACTTGGTGGATTCTGAGGTGGAACAATTGGCATTTAAAGTTATAAATTGTATAAAAAAAAACACCTTAAAACAAAATTTTTTCAGAAAATATTGACAGACATGGGGCAGGAACTGTTAGACAGCCTTGTGTACAAACACCTCCAACTTACGAATGATGACCTTTCGCAAGATTTCTCAACAGTTCTTGTTACTGTTTCAAACTCAACATGAGTCTTTATGGAGAAAAAAGTGAGAACAATGAACTGGCAAAGTAAACTGCCTGATGTGAATCCAAAAGATGACCTTTTTTTTTTTTTACTTTGTCATTATGTTCAAATAATCGTTCTCAATAAAAAAAAAAATCATTTTAAAGACAGAAGTAAAACAATACAAACACAGCAAATTAAGCTTAAAAAATTGTATTTGAAGAATAGCAGAACACATTTCTGTGTGCAGCACTGGTAAATACTATTCATCAAATAACACAGAATCTATTGAATAAAATCAAAGGTGTGAATCTCGAATAATAACAATGAAAGGTGTACCAACCACCTCATTGCATTTCAAGTGGGTGCATTAGTTTTAAAATGTTTGGTTTTTTACAAGAGAAAATACCTGTTTAACTCTACAGCAATGCAAATATTAAAAGGTCATACAGTTTTTAATTATTTACTATTTAACTGATTTTTAGCAGGGACTTGCTTAGTTTTGTTTAATACTATGTGCATTAAAGAACAAGAAACCCCCTTGAAGGATTTTCTTGTTCTCAATCCATATGCCATGCTAGTTGCCCATAGTCAAACTATAGATGTGGAAAATATGTTTATGTGTGAATAATGTGAATAAAAGTAAATAATTCTTATAGTTTGGTATGTGGTTTGAGCTTTTAGGCTATAATTGCATGTTTTCATAATAATGTGCTCAAAGTTTTTTTGAGTTCTACAGTTGTCAATAGAAGCAGACCCTGAGCAAGAGAGGTGTGGAGTCGAGTGGGTCACTTTATGCCACTCAAAATATATTCTGTTTGAATAGAAGTGAAAATTTATAGAAGAAACTGCTGCAGCGTTTCACTGTGTTGTTTTGGCTAAAGCATGTCACGGATATGTCATGTGGGGGTTGCAGTTTTTTAAGAAACTGCAAAAAATACCAGATTTTTTTTACCTCACTTTTCTATCGCTTTTATGAGAGAAATTATACAAACCTTGCTTAAACCTTTCTCAGGGTAAAAGTTGTATCTCACAAACATGTTTCTTAGTGTTTTCCTTTGTGGAACAGGGGTGTGTCTTAGCCGTGTCTATGTACTTACAGCTTATTGCTCCTGTAAACACAGTCACACGAACACACTCTTATGCTCTTTTTCACTAACATGCAGCCACACATTAACAATCGAACCTAAGGCTCAAAATCAATAAATGGTTTAAGGCCATGTGTGTGGAAGTTATTGCCCCCAAGCCAACGACCACAGCCAGAGATGTAGATTAAACTGTTAAAAATACTGACAATAATGAAAATGGATGTATGGTATAGGATAGTGAATCTTCCATTTAGCTACAATAAAGCATGTTGCGAAAGGACAGACAACGACATGGAATATCTCTGTCTAAAATCATAGCTGATTGGGATTTCATGCAAATATCCTGGGCTTTTAACAGATGCAGTGGTAATTGGTGAGCTCCAGATGTAAGGCACTCCATTAGAAAAATTGACCCTTGGATAAAAATAAAGTCTATTTTAATGCATGTTGTATTGTTAGACACTTGAAGTACTAAAACAGTGATGGAAGCACAGAAAAAACTTGGGTCAATTCTCTGTTTTTGTTTGCTCTGACTGGCTGGGTGAGTTTCTCAGAGAGACTTCGCACCTGGGAGTGGCTTATTAACATTAGTTTGCTGGACAATGTCACACAATGACAAACGGCTGCTGGTGGTTGCCCATTTATAGACAAATTCCCTCGACAATAGATTGGCTCGCTCCTCCAAAGTGGTTCCATTCATTTGCACTAGCAGGCAAGAGGCCGTTGTCCTGAAGTGGGCAATCAAGGCAAGAGTGCATCTGAGGAAAGGATGTGCAAACACAGACGTGAACACACAGACATTTGGAAACACACACACACATGCATCCACAGTCACGTAAAACACGAAAATGGGGGAAAAGAATATCCATGTACAGCTGTAGTTACACTGCTACTCTGCAGTCTGAGAGGCTCAGAATAGCATAAGAGTCTACATTCCTTTGCCCTCCCTCCACTGACTCACCCAGACCAACACACAGCAGACTGGTGGGTCACATGTACCAACAGTGATCTCAGTGATCTTGGAAATGAAGCACACACATACCAGGGCAGCAATCTCACAACACATACACGTGCAATACATGGGTGCAGACAAGTTAGTAACATACATTTCTGATATCAATACTTGTATACACTATCTATCTATCTATCTATCTATCTATCTATCTATCTATCTATCTATCTATCTATCTATCTATCTATCTATC
>JBAMHW010000006.1:11288476-11307247 GCA_037177495.1 Rhadinocentrus ornatus | reverse complement strand
TATCTATCTATCTATCTATCTATCTATCTATCTATCTATCTATCTATCTATCTATCTATCTATCTATCTATCTAAAAAAGAGCAGCAATAACTTATGTATACAAACAATAATCTTTTACAAAGACACAGTGGGGAGGATGATATTTAAACTGGCTTCCGTGTCACAACTCTCCAACGGCCCTTTTTTCTCTACGCCCATGCACAATTATATTAAGTAGGGCCAATAGGAACAAAGAAGAGGCAGGACCGAGGCTCCACCTCTCACTGGCTGCCTTCCTCTGAGCTTTGTAGATGTACATAATCCCTGAGTTGACCCAGAAAATAGGCAGTCGTTTCAAGATCTGATGCGGCAGTCTTTGTGCGTACCGTCCCCGCTTGAGCATGAAGCGTAACCCAGAGGAATACACACTGTAATTCAGAGGAGCTTCGCCTCGCAGAGGAACACTGGTTTAAAAAGACGGAGCAAGAGCAAAGTCGCGCAACTTTGTAAAAACGAAGCGGATACGGGTGAGCGATCTTTTTCAAAATCGGAATTATTTGCTGGAGAAATTTCGGAGGATTTCGCTCTGTGGTGGTCTCGGGGGCTCCTGCTGCTGCTCCATTGTTTGCGTTCCCTGTTTCAAAGTCGAGATTAACAAGGTGGATAATATAGCGCTACAATGTTGGGGGGTAATTATCCAGTACAAACATTTAAATGCATTTTTTCAGTGTAGTCGGGGGGAGGGAGCAGAAGCCCGTGTTCGGTGCCTTGTTAAAAATGTGGTGATTCAGCTGTTGGGAAGATGTTGCATGATGTCAGTGTTCTTTGTTGCAACCTTACGTGCGAAAACAGTAATATATTTCGACCTCAGGTGTCATTAAACATCTGTGGAATTTAAGCAGTCTATTACGACATGCGTGCATTCTTTCTCTGCTTTAGTCGATCTAGTCGTGCATTAATTAACGAGCTGAAAAATGTACCCAAACAATGTATGTTAACCTGTAATTTCAACCTGGGCGTTCTTGCATTGGCACAAAGCGGGGAGGTTTTTGGAAGACTAAACACACCAGTTAGGTTTTTAGTATTCGCCAGCAGGCAAAATAACCTTGCAAATGTTTTGTTCCGGAAGCGATTTCGATGGTTTAACTTGAGGTAGAATTGTAGCATTACAAAGAAACTTGTTTTTTCCCCCTTTTTATTAAAAGCGCAGGCAAGTCTTTAAAAAAAAAAAAAAAAAAAAAAACCGCATACAATGCGTGAAATTTTGTTTAAACAATATGTTTGGCATAATTTGTTCCATATATGCTTAAATAAATAATTAAATGAAATATTGAATGTCATTTGAGTGGTAACCCTGCTATAACTCTTCACTGCTGCCAAACACCTTGTCTGCCCCTCACATTGTCCTAACAGCATCTCCTCTCTGCACATACACAGGAGACATGGCAGATCATCTGATGATGCCCATGAATCACAACTCAGCAGGCGCCAGTCTCCACAGTTACAGAATGGGCATGAATGGGGGCCTGCAGGCAGGTCACCAGCAGCATGCCAACCAGCAGGGCATGCGGGCGCTGCCCAATGGCCAGATGATGCACTATGGAGGTGCGCAGGCCAACATGGAGACCGCCATGAGGCAGAGGCAAGGCATGGTGGGTGGGCCCATGAATGGACAGCTGAACGGGGCTCAGATGGGTCACCATCAAATGACCTCTGGTAATATGATGTTTAACGGGCAGTCACAACAGCAGCAACATCACCCTCAGCAGCAGCATCACATGCATCCACAACAGCACCAGCAACAGGCCCAGCACCAACAGCACCAACAACAACAACAGCAGCAGCAGCAACAGCAGTTCATGAATGGAGGGTTAACATCCCAGCAGCTTATGGCCAGCATGCATCTGCAGAAACTCAACACCCAGTACCACGGACACCCACTGGGTCCTATGGGTGGGAACCACATGGGACCCACAACCCAATACCGCATGAATCCAGCTCAGCTGGCTAGCATGCAGCACATGGCCGGACCAACGCTGGCCCTGAATGGCATGGATGCGGATATGATTGATGAGGATGTCCTGACGTCACTGGTCATGGAATTGGGCTTGGACCGGGTCCAGGAGCTGCCAGAACTCTTCCTGGGCCAGAATGAGTTTGATTTTATTTCAGACTTTGTTAGCAAACAGCAGCCCAGCACTGTTAGTTGCTGAAATGACCTTATTTTTAAAGGGGCACAAAATGAGACGGGAGAAAATTGTCCAGGATGGATGAAGAGACCTAATTTGTTCAGTTTTCTTTTTATGAGCACAGACCTGTACAACTAAACAGAAGATGTGGGAGAACTCTGGATATCTACAGCAAACGCACAATGCTTGAGTCTCATGTGTTTGCTAGTGGCCCAAGGCTGGCTGGCTTTAAAACCCAGTTCCTCTTCTCATATTTCCTGGACACGAATGTAATAAAGAAATGCTGAAAATTCTTAAAAGCTACTCTGAACAATTCTATGACACTATGTAGCCTCTAAGTCTGGACTCTATAACAGTTTACCAGTAAAAAGGTGTATTTATTTATTCCTATCTGAGAAAACTGATATAAAGATCAACCACCTTCTCTGTTTTGGGATCCAAGTGGTTCTTATGATTTTTTTTCCCGAGAAGTTCTCTGCTCATGACTAACCCCCCCAATTTGTTTGGCTTGTTATTGAAATAAGCTTAGATGACATTGTCGTCTGAATGAATTGAATTTTTTTTCTTTTTCAGTCATGAAATTTCAGTGTTGTCTCATCAAAACGAGAGTGTCATCCAGGCTTTAAAAAAGGCAGCACTTTTGTAAGAGTGCTGCCTTTTTTTTAGATGTGATGTTCTCAAAAAAAAACAAACCATTTACTGCTTGTACTGTATGAAGCTGTATAACTCCAACATGTCCACACTGTTGTGTTCTATTGGAGATGTAGAACCGCCTTAATCACGCAGATTTTTATTTATTGGTTGTTTATATTGTCCCCTTTTTTGTGGTCAAGATGGGGGGGATGGTCTTTGTGAAAGGGGGTTTTAAGGATCAATAAAAAATGGCCTGGATAGTTGTGTGGCCTGCTTTTCCATTCATTGCATAGCTCTTCCCTTAGGCAGTGAGGAGCTAGCTAAGTGCTTAGGTTAACCTGTGGGTGAAGGAAAGCTCACTGTTCTTTAAGTCAGATGGGAATGCTCAAACAGATGTAATATTTATGCTTTAGCTCTGCTGGGTTTCCACTTTACCATCATCATCACTTATTAGGTAATGCTTCTGCTAATAACGTAAGTGACATGTTGTAATTATTACATTTTCTCTGCTCATTAGCAAAATGGGAGCTTCATTGTTTACTACTGTACGTCAATTCTGACATGTCAGGTCGTGATGTCCAAATTGGATTTACTCCTGCTCAGGTATTAGCTGAGCAATGTCATTTACGTAACACTGTAGGTGGTAAAAATGGTTGCTAGAATGGTAACGATTGCAATAACATTTGATCAATACTGGTTTCCCATCACACCCCAAACTGTAATTTATGTCTTGTAAATAAAGAGTAAAATAGATGGTAGAGGGAATAATAATAATAATGATTAAAAAAAGCTCCCCTTGATGAGGTTTAGCCGACTTTGACCTTAGACCCCGTTTCAAAGACTGTACTGGCTTCTAACAGCTCATGCATTGAGTAGTTAAAGAAAACAACTACAACAATATTTAAAAAAAAATTTTTTTTACTAGTCCTGCCCAGCATTGTAGCAACCAGAATGATCGTCTGACTTACACTGTTTCAAAACACCCCCTCACTAGTCGGTGCCACTGCCAGTTGGAGGCGTAAAACCATCCTCTCCTAATATAATTGCATTCATTATGAAATGAGTTTAATGGGATTCTCAGCAGAGGCAGAGAGTTTGTGAGAATTGTTTTGTTCCTCCAGGCTGTGAAAATGCTTGATTGAGGTCATGTTGGGAATGTCATCACCGCCGTTAGCTTTCCACACTGTCAACAAAGGCATCTTCTGCGGTATCATGAGTAACATAGGGGGGAAATGAGAGTAGTGTTAAAATAATGTTGGCTGATTGCTCATTGTTAAGTGAGCTTGGCTCTTAAAGCTAGCCCCACAGCTAATTTGTCAACTTTTGTTGATAGCTGACTTGTTCAGTGTGAAATGCAGCACCACTGATACCACACTGAAAAAATATTTCCCAAAATGCAAAGCCCTTTTTTTTAAATACCAAAAAGTAATTTAAGGTGCTTATGCTATGTGTAGATTTCCTTGGCTTGACTGTGACCAGAGAACGGCTCAAAAGTAGGCCAACAGCCTTGGCACTGGGTTTAATGACGGTTGCAGGTCCTTTCCTCAGTGCCAATCTGCTGAGATGATCTTCTAGTGTGTGGCACATGGGGCATGCTGGCACACAGTCAGAAGTCTGTCTCCTCATATATCTCATAATTGTAAGCTGCACTGTGAGTTTCTTGTTTTGCCCCAACCAAATGCAGAGGTTTCGTACCTTGATAGTAACAACAAATGGCTAACAACACCAAACACCCCTGTATTCTTTCCCAATCCCTTGTTATGACTGCTGTCTGCCTATCGGAGGGTAGTCTAGACGCAGGCTAAGATGGGTGGAACACTCTTGAGATGTCTACGGTTACTTCTGTTTTTCTTGCTCTCTTGTTTTTAGCCCACCCACAGCAATTGCTCAATACAACTCTGTGTCTTGTGGTAGCTTGCCATTCTTTCTGTATAAGTCATAAACAGGCAAAGTGAAAGAGAGAAAATGATAAAGAGGGTGAGAAAATGTAAGGATCTTTTGAGTTTACTAATAAAATTAAGGGGATTTTTTTTTTAAAGGTCTAGTTGTCGGGGATTTCTTTCCTGGATTTTCCCATGGCACTTCTATGATTCCATTGAAAACTCTTCTGTAAAGCTAAATGCAATTTGCATTATGTTCCTCTCTAGTACAAGTTGTGCAGATCCACTGCACAAGTACTATCTAGTTTTCTCTTTCCAGGCTGTGGTCCAGCTGGTGCCAAGCCTGAGCTCGTGTTAATCTCTGGCCTCAGCGCCAATGACGGATTGGTGGTCATTTGCTGTTGTCACGCATGGCCAGGTCTTCACGCGCGCACACACACAGAATCCACATACAACCTGATCAAATAGGCTAGAGAGACACCTCGATATGTGTGGAGCCAGGGAAGATAAAAGATTTATGTCTCATCTCTGCTCATTGTGATACCGATGCCTTCACCTCTAGTGTTGGTAGATTTCGGTGTAAATGAATGGTGTATAAACATTTAGATGACGCAGAAGGGTTTTGCGATTTTGACACAGAATGACTAAACTAAGCAGTACTTTTCATTCTATCTCATTACTGTAATGTGTATTTAAAGATACAGAATTAAAAGAAAAGTTGAGTTTCTTAGAAGAAAGGATGAGTGATTTATTATCTTAAAGGGACACATTTATGTATATGTATGAATTCTACCTGAAGAAGGCACATGTTTGAGCTTGCCTTGCTTTAATAAGGGACTTTGTTGGGGGGTGGGGGGTTACCATGCTTTGTGTTAACCTTGTATAAATAAACAGCAGCTCCCTCAGGGCAGGGTTCATACAGTGCACATGTTGCTCAAACCAAACTTCCTGATTATCAAGCCGAACAGTCACTTTCTGTCTCCTCTCATCACATGGTCTTATTAGACACTTCTCTTACCTCTCTGTCCTTTAAGTTCCCCTCATTAAATACTCTTCTTTGCAACGAAATTCTTTACATTCAACAAAAATAACTCTTTTCTGTCCACGCAGTTTAGCGATGTCCATGAAACATTTAAAATATTTTAAGTGAATCCTGGGGGCATTTAAATGTGGCTGTATACCTTTTTCCTGCATCCTCCAGAGGTAAGTAGCTGATTCTGACATGTTGAGGCAGGTGACATAAAGGTTGCCTAGAGACTAGCAACTCCTCCTCCGACCCCCTCTCACCAAATCTGAGGCTGAGTGGTTTGCCAGCTCTTTGAAGTAAAATGTAGGGGTTGTAAATAATTTATTTTTCTGCACGCAGCTGACACTTCTCAGTCAGGCTGGCTCAAACATTTCAAGGAGTCTCAACAATGTTAAAGGTGGTAAATGTTAAGGGGTTGTGTGATTTGCACAGATGGCTCAAACTAAGCTGAGCTGCAGCCTCACAGCAGTGGAAAAAAAGATAACACTGGTTTCAGTCCAGTTCACAGTAGGACTGAATTTGTAATTTGGAGTTTTTCATTTAGTCTTTCCAGTTCATATAGAAAGACAAGAGGTTGTTTCAAGATTATTTGTTCTCATGTACCATGAGAACAAATAATCATTACTGGCAATTAATTTTTTTTGTGCTTGGTGTCGACTTAACTTTGGACATTAACACGTAAGAGCAACAGTAGTTAGAACTAATTATGCAACAAAAGTTAATCTTTTTCTGCCTAGGGATGGTTGTTTAACAGGATTAACAAAGCAACAGCAGTCTATGGGCAATTTTAAACAACCTAGAAGAAAAAAAAACACATAAATAATGTTACCCTTTTGTTTATTTCACATCTGACAGATTCACCAATGTAGTAAACTACAACACTGAAAACACCCTTTTCTCTGCAAAGATGGAGCAATTTAAGCTTCACAAAAGGTGCTTTTGATTGCAAAATTGTTTTCTTTTTGTTATTGGGTTTGAAAGGTCATATTGTTGAGTCGTCTCCAGCACGTAAGTACAATTTTATTTGACCCGTTTAATGCCAGCTGGGAAATTATTTAGGCCAGCCTAGGGGAGTTGGATTCATTGGTTGGAATTGAAGGGAACAGTATTAGCACAGTTTGTGTTCTGTACACAGTGTCTTTGTGAGCAGGGCTTTAAGCCTGCATGCTAATCTGGTGGTGACAGCAACAAGCACATGCTACCAAAGACCGAGTAACAAGCTACAGGCAGAGAGGGTGGAGTTACTGCAACTGAATAATTCTTGCCAGGCTTGTCAGCTATTATCCTGCAGGTTAAATTTCACTATAATGTAAGTGTGCTGATTACAAGGAGAAAGCAGAATCTTCATTTTGCTTTAATGCAATGTTGATTCATGCCTGTCAACACTGCCTTGGATCAGTGTTTTCACCTACATATCTTTGCTTTGTTGTGTTTTCATGAGTGGGATCTGTGCTTCTTTTGTACTTGTTGATAGAAAATATCCACTCTGCCATGTGACTAAAAGTTTTCTTACAGGAAAATCTTGCCCTATGATGACCCCACACCATCTGCATGGTTACGGAGTGAGTGGATTCTTAGCAGATATATTCTTCAATTCAGAAGTCATTGCATTGTAAAAATAATCTTATTTCATTTAAGAAACATCTCTATTTGAATCTGAAGGGAAAAAAAGAATATATATATTCTCAGAGATGTAAGTACATTTTCTCTTTAGTTCCGCATAAGCCAGTTATATAAACTACTAAATGTTGTTGCAAGATCGACCAGTCACACACACAGAAAGTTATTTTAAACGAAAGAATTAAACAAATGAGTTGCAAATGAATACAAATAAAATAATTACATGCTAAAAAAGAATTCGTTCAGGATGATCACCAGAGTAACTGAAATAGGGAACACATAATTAATTAAACACTAAATAACACAATAATCAACAGGAGAATGATGCAAGAATCAACCAAACAAAAGAAATTCAAAGCCTCTAGACTTTGAAGGCACGCTGGGAACCTCTCACTTACTTAAATCTGGTTGCCTGAAGGCATGCTGGGAATTCTAGTATTAACTGGAAAGGTGGTGGATTGAACCTTATTTTGTTTTGCTTCTCTCCTACTGTGTTCACTTATTCTACAGAAAATATGGCACTTCTTTGCAATAAAATGACACCAGAAGTACAAACCTGAGAAAGAACTTTAATCTTTACAGTTATGGAAGTTTTGCAAGCCCACAAAGCTTCCTTGCATGCATAATGAAACTATCATTATAGAGTGTATGACTGTTGGGGCAGTGATAGCAGAGGATTGAAAAGCTTTAAATCTAGTGGTTAGTGTTCAGAAAAGGATTTCACCAAAAACTATCACTAAATGTCATAACAGGGACCCAGCAGATCTTGAGCGACAGCTGATTAGAAACCCCACAGTAGCGTTAGGAGCTAAACTGAAAACCGACTTCACAACCTTCACAAAAACAACATGCAGCACAAGGAGCTGTTATTTCTATAAATAGCATTGGCTCTGTGAACAACACACTGACTAGTATTACACATCAACAGGCATCAGCCGCAAGCTCTGAGCTTGTCACATGTGCCTGAGCACAACAAACACAGTACAGATTGTATGTGTCATATGCTCACATACACAGAGACATGCATTCATGTCACTTATTGTTGTGGGTTTGGTCACAGTTTTCAACGTTATGTGGTATTTTTTCCTGCTTTGACTCAGAGGGTGTGGCTAGACTTTTCTGTTTTGCGCTGAGTTGCTTCATAGAATACTTTGCCCGCATGCTCGATAATCCAGTCATGTATGGATAAAAACCCCGGCAGCCTATTTACCAGAAAAAGAGTGAACAATAGGTTCACATTATCCTACAAGGGTTACTAATATTCGCCTTTACACAGAAACTTTGTTCTGATCAATATATATTTGATCCTTATTGTGCAGAATGATTTATGGTCATGTGAAAAAAAAGTTTGACTTTCTTTTAAATGACTTTGCAAACAAAGGTGACATACAGGAGCAAATTACACTTATAAAGGAGACTTTGTGGTAATTTTCAAAAGGAAAATTGACTAAATCTTTACATCTAGAACACCTTAAAGAAATACAATCATAAGAATTTTGTGAAGAAAAAACAAGTGGTGTTTGTCTTACTTAAGCCTCTGACATCAAAGACCTAATGCTGTATTTTTTATTCAGTCAAATTTATTTTTGTGGTACAATTCACCGCAAAATGCTATCTCAAGGCATTTTTCCATAAAGGAACATAAGGATTTAACAATTCCATATATGAAAAGACTTGGCAACAGTGGAAAAAGAATATATTATAAACAACAAAACTTTGGCAGGGCACCAAACAGGAAGGACAGTCATCTGCCTCCACAGACAATAAACAAATGTGATCTCAAATCTCTCAGCCCTTCAGAAAAATGGCTTTTGATGCCCATTAGTCTGGGAAAGAATAAAAAAATACCCCCAACATAATTGTAAATAACTCTTCTATGAGGGAAATCATAAATGATCAATGGTACATACCTTTTGTCCTTATTTGAGGTTTCTTATTTTGTTATTTATACCCATAATATACTTAACAGATGTAAATGTGACAATTGCACACCTATTAACACATCATGGGCAATGTAGGGTTTAGAGTCTTGCTCTAGTACTTTTGGACACATTGTCATCTTTGCGGTTGGAGGATGAAAACTTTTCCCACTGAGCCATGACAAACAAATTAAATCAGATATACAGTTGTTTGACCACAGTAAGAACAGACATATTTGGCACAAGAACTAAAAAAAAAAATATCTCTCTCTCTATATATATATATATAATAAAACTCCAGCATTTCAGGAAAATCTCAGATCAACTATGAAGCAAAGTGGTGGAAATGTAATGGTGAGGGGTTGATATGCTACCTCAGGGACTAAGCAAAATTGGAGCGACAGTTCGAAGGTAAGAACTGTTTACATGGTTGTAGCTGTATGTCCGCATCATTACTCAAAGTACTTATTTGGTTCACAACCTGGACGTTATATTATGAAGCTGGCACAGCAAATGTCACACAAAGCCCAGTCTGAATGAGGTAGATGTGTGTTCTCCCCTCAGGACAACATATTGCACACAGAAAAAAATCAGCTATTTACTCAACTGCAATCTTGGCATATAAAGAAAAGTGCTTAAAATGCTTTCATTGTGGAAAATTATTGTAATCTTGCAATGGGATACACCCATAAAGATGTATGGAATGTTTTTTCCCAAAACAGATTTAATTGCCAGAGAAATCAAGACTGTGAGTGCAATCTCATTTGCAAATGACTGCAATGAACAATGAGGTGTAAACCTTTTTCTAGACATGTTGACTTAGAATAACAGGAAAAACAGGTGTTATAATGTGGGCTGCATTCCACTAGAAGTTGTGCATGTTCTACAACTTCCCAGAATTCACAGGTGAATAAGTAAGCTCAACAATTTATACTTATTTATACTTCCCAAATCCCAAATCATATTCTAATTGCAATTTTCAACCATGCTATTACAGACTACCTGTATCCTAATAATAAGGGCAGAACACTAAAAAAGCAAAAAAATAAATCCATCACATTTCAGCAAAACAAGATTAATTATTGCTGGGCAATTGTGCAAAACACAAACTAGCTTTTTCTACATCCACTACTAAAGCTTTTTTCCTTGATGGTAGGTTCCAAATTTGTAAATAAAAAAAAACTTAAGTTTATGTCACTTTAGCTTAGACCTACAAGCACCATTTGTCATTTGTTCAATAGGCAGCTTTTGCGAGTGTGATGTAACAATCTGAAGCTTGTTTGGCACCAATAATTAAAAAGGCCGTTCAATTAAGCAAGGGACATCTTGTACCTGTTAGTAAACCAGGAAAAGGCACAGATGTAGGATTTGTGAGACAAGGCAACTGAACTTTAGAAAAACTACATCTGACACCAATGATTTTTTTAATCTTCAAAACATGCCTGCGGGGTATCTTTAAATAGCAGAAAATTAATTAAATAATTCGGAGCAATATAGCAGAACCACTGATAACAGAGAAAACCACATGAAACAGTTACATGGTATAAAAATATCAGAGATTATCATGCTGAGACAACCAGATGGCGAGATGGCCACCCGTGGTAGCGCATGTCAGTAAGTCTCTAGAACAAATAACAAGGAGATGAATTGCTAAAAAGGGTTGTACTACCCCCTGTTGGCGATGTGTTAGTGGGAAAGTTGTTAGATTTTAAATTTGCCAAGATGGGAAAGAAAGGGACTCAAAATGCCCAACTTGTCAAATCAAGATTTGCAGAAATTAAAATTTTACGAAACAGCAAGCAAAGTGAAAACATATTTTAATTTAAATAAATGAACAAAACAAATCTGTGAAAAAACAGATAAAAGAAAAAAACAACAACCAAAAAAACAGTTGAGTTACATATTTATTAAACATGGTAAGTGTGATAGGGGTCCCTATGTAGGAACTCTGATCATAATGTATACAAATTTTAAAAGTACAAAAAACAAAGACAAGACATTGTAAACAACATTTACAATAAGATATTAAAACAGATTTTCTCATGGCGAATTCTCAGAATATTATTTTTTTCCATAAAACATTTTTTTCCCCACCAGATTTATCCTAGTTGAAAAAACATGCCTCAAACTGAGACTATTGAAAAAGAAAAAGATCCCAACTACTGGGATGAATGTGGCATTTTCTTTTCTACCTTTAGGGTTTTTTGTCTTTTCACATATTCAAACATAAAATGTTGAAAAAATACATGTCCATATATTCATAAAATACAAAATATGAAACTTACAGATTAAATGTAACGTAGTAAAAAAGCTAAATAAAACAGGCTATTGAGCCATTAACAGTTAAAATGGCCACATGTATCTTCAAGTTACACTGAAATGCATAAAGGTGACAGACAAGTGGGATCTTATGAATCCCATTCTGCTTTACAGCTGGATTGTGCTACATGAAATGAACGTTCCTCATTAAATGAGGGAAGGAGGCAAGTGTGGAGACCAGATATGGTGGTCGGCTGAAGTTGCTACATGTAAATGATCAGTATATGTGAATTATATTCTGACCCTGCAAAGGGAGGTGGGGCATGAGAAAAGTCCTTTGGAAGGATAACCCCCTCACCACGTCAAGCCCGTTTAAGCTTGTCGATGTGGAAGGTGAGTTTAAGGGTGGGACCAAGCTTCAAACCCATGTATTTCATCATGACGTCACTGCGCAGCAACAGCAGGGCTTTACCATCAATCTCCTGTAACAAAAAGGCAGTGGGATAATTTTTATTTGTTGCCAGCTTGTCTTTAAGTTGCACCCTAAGTGGATGGGTGGAAGTGTGGGGTATAGTGTTTTAAGTATATTTACAAGACAAAGAAGAAACATACATGTTTTCTGAAAAGGTCAGCATGTGGAGCCAGCACTGGGTCAATATCTCTGATGTACTGCATGACTTCCTCTACAGTCCACAGGTTTGGATCCTGATCGCTAGGCTTGGGGCTCTCACGGAAACTGCCTGAGCCTGAGAGCCAAAGCACAAAATCATTTCCATGAAAACGCTCGCTTACTGGATTTATCATCTGTCTTTACTGCCTTTACGTGTATTACTGTAATGATCCAATAACTGGAATATCGTAAAAGCACCACAGGTTCGTTTAAACTTTCCAGCTGTTCTTGAAGTTGACAAGCTTTTAGGACTATAACATGTCAGAAAATAACACAGAAACTAGCAAACATAAATAAAGTAAATAACACAGTTTTTTCCCTTTTTGGTGGGAAAATGGAAGTGCTAAAATACACAAATATAGATAGGTAGCACACACTGCCACCATCGGAAACCCTTCCTACCTGTGGAGTTGTTATGATGCAGCAGTTTAGAGGGAGACCTGAGGCCAGATACTAGTCCCAGAGAGTTTGGGGAAACAGGAATCTTCTTTAAGTGCTCTGGTGCTGCAACACTGTTCTCAATGAAGGACTCACCTGAGGACAAAACAGAAGGCTCATTACTAAGATTAAGTACTTCACAGTTAATTGAACAGTCCAAAAATAAGAAATGGGGCCTACAGCTTAAAAAATAGAGGGGAGAAAAAATCCATAGTGAAAACAGTATTTTAAAGCGATATGGCTCTAAGACACAAAGAATAATGGAGTCACTCAAGTGTGTGCTAAGTCCTCTGTAAAAGTGCAAGGGTCTTTAATGGGGACATTGCCCTTTTATAGAAATCTCTTCAAATATTCCATTAACTTAATTAAAATCCAAGGAAATTCAAAGATGATTACATGATTAACCTCCTGCCCCCAAACCTAATGCCAGTTGCTCCTAAGTCATGAACTACCTCCCCCTTCCATGATTATTTAAAGCTTTACTGGAAAAGTCAGAGCAGTCAATTTTCAAAATGAAATGTTTTGCATAAAATGTGGTGCACCGTCAGGACTTCAGAGACACTCACGTATGAGTGAAGCCTCAATCAGTGCATGCTTTGATTTCAGCACGAATCCAATTATTTTTAAAAAACAAATACAGAGCAGAAAAAATGCAACTTAAAGACCTTTTACAAAACACATGACTTAAGTAGTGGAACATTTTAAGTTTAAAATCCAGCTGTGCTTCAGCATAAATGTAGTGGTGCACATATAAAATGACATCTCGTGAACTTTTACAAGAAACGACAGTGTCTAATTAGGGGCCCGCAAACAAGTCAAACATATAAAAGAGAAAGTTTATTTACTAGCCTGCCGTACCATCTGTGATGTGCCGGGAGATTTTTGTTGGTTTCTGAGAAAGAGGACCATTGAAGTCTTGAAGGAAGCGTTTGGTGCCTCGGCCTGGGCCCGTGGTCAAGCTGTCTCCAAAACTCCTCCTCTCTAGAGCGAACACATATGGAGGTCAGAGCAGCAGTTTGTACAGCTAGAGGCTATTTTAACATGTGAAGCAACATGGAAGATGTGATAAAAATCCAAGTAAGATGACCAGATGCTATATACATGTAATAAAAGTCTAACAAGCTTAGTGAATGTGTCAGCTTTTAAACAAAAATTCTGCAATGATGGCAGGCAGCCAAGCCAATGAAAACCTTGCCAGGCCAGAAAAGAAAATGTTAGGCCCCAAACAGAAGTTAATGGCCTAATAAAGTGCAGTTGTTAGCCCTTGAGCTGTGCTGTTCTCCAAAACTAAAGAAATTAGTTGTTTTACTTTATCTTATTAAACTTGTTAAAGATCAACCCGGTCTGAGAGTCTCTGTGGCACTGGTGTAAATCAATGTTGGAAAAGTTCCTCTTCTCCCTACAACTCTGATAAACCCTGTAAATAATAGATTGGAACAGGACAGTTGAAGAAATTGGAAACAATCTTATTGTGTTTAGTTTTAACTAATTACATTACTACAAGTGTAATGACTTCCCAACAAGTTTTTTTCTACCAAAACCAAGGTTGGATGCTGACCTTCAATTTCTGAAAGCCAGGCCAGAACATGTGCAAATAGTTATGTTGACATAGGTAGAAGCAGAAGATATTTCCTGGTAGAGCATTAGTCATTAACTTACTAATGCTTAAATACTTATTAATTAGGCAGAAGACATCCTTCTGCATTACAATACTACAACATATGTTGCCTCTTTTCTTAGCTTTGAATGATGTTTAAGGTGATGTTTTAATAAATAAATGAAAACAATCAGGACCATTTCTGTATTGAATAATGAAATATAACATTTACACCATCAACTTCACCTAAAAAAAATTGCTGTGTTACAGATAAGCTTTCAATGGAGATGACTAAAGCCTTACCAATATTATCAGGGTGTAATGTGAACAAACAATGAGAGAAAAGCAGCTCTGACCTGTAGTGTATGAGTAACTGTCGTAGTGTAGAACCCCTCTGGCTACAGGCTGGCTGCCAAACAGTGGATCACAGTGAAGATTGTGGCAGAGTTTTTCTAGGAAGCGGAGGACGTACGTAACACTGCTGACTGTGGGAAGGGTCAAGGTGTGCTGCTGCTGGTCAAAAAAGGCTGGATGACAGAAATGAATAAAACATGGTTGATATATCATCTCCTCCTGCTCAGTCTTTAGTTTTACAAGTTGAATTGTGAAGAAGACTTTCACGTATTCTCTTGTAATTGAGTTCAGTCCGCACCTGAAATGACTTCCCCTCCTTGCCCAGATTTGAGGCAGGAGAAGACTGTAGCCTGATTGTGTGCAGAGTCCACACAAGCCTGAACACACTGCTGAAGTACTGAAGAGGCTCGGCCAGGACCAAAGTGGTCTGGGAGTTGCTGGACGCGCAGCTGGTCCAGATGTGGCCCCACCTTGCCATACTTATTTAAGTATACACAAACTTAAGAAGAGAAAAACAAATTGAAGTTACATGACTCATTCATAAAAAAATCCCCACTTTTCTATGAATTATCTCTGCTAAGACAGCACAAAGTGATAGAATGAGCCGGTCTCAACATTCAAGACATGAACATGTAACAGTGTGCATTATGTGGACGTTGTGTACCTGTGGGAGCCTGTAGTGCAGAATTGGGGATGGTGGCGTTGTCGAGGGGTACAGTGCTGGTGTCGGGCTCTGGAGTGCTGCTGGTGGGAGACGTGGGGACTGGATTAGGTACCACTCGTGGTTTTCTCTGTATACAAACACATATATTTTTAAGTTTTACAGCATTTGACAAAAAACATGACTCCATTTATTTTTTTCAGATTTGAAATAAATATCAAAAAAAAGAAAGTCTCCCTGTCCAGGAGTCAGAAAGGAAAGATCAAAGAGAAGATCAAATTAAAAGTTCTGACAAACATTTTCATTAAATTCCTGTTCGGATATTACTGGAACGTGATGAGTGCAGCTTCCTGTTTTGCCAACATGGATGTTGGCAACATTTGTTGCAGACAACCATTTGTGCTTTTGAAATGGAAAACATTCCGTCTGTCTTACATAAAAAATGTTAACCATCAAAATGGTTCTGAATTTTAACATAAGACAACTATAAAAAAACAAAACTAACATTTAGAATCTAACAGCTGTCATATTTACTCAGGTTTTTTTCAGGTTTAACTTGCCAGGAAAGTAATGAAAACAACCTGCAGCTGTAGCATCAGTCTTTTTTGTTACCTACCTTACTGCCAGGCTTCGGCCCTCTCTTCTTTGGGATCTTGATTGGTTCTGCCGGTGTCTGGGCCTGCTGCAGAGCTATCCTCTGCGCCCAGTTGGCAGGCAGTCTGCCTCTGCTGCGCCCCGGTCCAGTCACCGGCCGGCCTGGGCCAGCCATGGCCTCCTCCAACCAGCCAGCTCTCTTTGCCCAGCCCAACTGCAAGCAAAGTGCAATGGAGAGATGAGAAAGCAGGGCAACAACTGCTCGCAATTAACTTTACATTACTAACCACACCTGTTATGAAGTTACTGCATCAATTGTCTTCTTTCAATAGGACCCTCTGCAATTTGCCTTCCAGCCCCATTTGAGTGTTGACGATCCAGTCATCTACCTGCTGCAGAGAGCTTTTGGATGGCAGCACTATGAGAGTCACTTTCTTTGATTTCTCTACTGCTTTTAACACCATCCAGCCACTGCTGCTGTGTGAGAAGCTGCGGTGGATGGGTATCGATGACTCTATAGTCTCCTGGATTACTGACTACCTGACAGGCAGGCCGCAGTTTGTCCGTCTGGGCAGCATCCTATCTGAAGTGGTGGTCAATGATTTAGGAGCTCCTCAGGGGATTGTGCTGTCTCCTTTCCTCTTCACCTTTTACATCCTGCCACCATCAGAAATGCTCTGATCACTCAGCTGTTGTTGGGTGTTTAGGAGAAGAAGGGGAGGAGGAGTACAGAACACTGGTGGACGAGTTTACAGAGTGGATCACCTGCATCTGAATGTCACCAAGACCAGAGAGATGGTGATAGATTTTCGTCGGAGGAGGAATCCTCTAACTCCAATGAAGATCATGGTAAAGGAGGTGGAGATCGTTGAGACCTATAAGTACCTGGAAGTGACTGTTGACCAGCCCGGAAAGCTCATGTGGAGATCTCCCTGAGCAAGGCATCCGACTCCTAATTTTTCCTGATGGGGCGTGGTGAGCGCCTTACATGGCAGTTCCCGCCGTCAGTGTGTGAATGTGATGTATATGCAAAGTGCTTTGGATAAAAGCGCTAAATAAGTACAGACCTGGGCCCTTTTTGATCAAGGTTGCGTAGGAACAAAAACCAGTGTACGCAAAATATAGTCAACTTTAGCAATTTATGAACCAAACTTGATGGGAAAATGTTCACAGCAACTCTGACCCAGCCGTACGCACATAATCTAGAGAAACGGGAAACTGCGACACTACCGGTACAGAATGAATCAAGCAAATGCTGTGAAATGTGAGACATTTGTGCACAATCCACTATTACCTTTCACACCACATGTTAGATATTAAAGCTGTTTGCAGAAATAAATAAAGACGCATAATATTAATTCACTTAAGAGCGACGCTCGGGGAAAAAAACAGAATTTTCAAGATAAAGGGAGATGATTTTAATAAGAACCTCAACCACTAAAATATGTTCTGTCATTATGAAACGAAACTTTCATGTTATAAAATACATCCAGCGAAATAAGGTGAACAGTCTGCTGCCAACATGTAGCAGTGAGTACGAAAAGTCGCTTTGGTCATTCATTCCAGCAGAACCGAACGCAGACTGAAGGCTGGAGGTCTACAAGTGATGCAATGCTAATGAAACACACAAGAGGTGGATTTCCTTTTATATATTTAATTTTACACAATGTTTTTTTTAAATTGTTGTCCCAATTTCTGTCCAGACAGTCTTTATTACTCGCAACTCCTTGTCCACCTGGTTAATAGCAGTGATTGTGTCCCTCTGCACCGCCCACCGGAGCACTCAGAAACTAGAAAGAAATATTATAACACTAAATAAACTGCTACCAATCTCAGGTATATCTGTACATATTTATTTTATAAATTAAAACAAATAACTAATTACTGGCAGCATTACTGTCATTTAGCAGACTCTTTTCTCCAAAGCGATTTCCCCCTGTGGGATTTGCACTTCGGCCTCCTACATGGCAGGCGGATGCTCTACCGACTGAGATATCAAGCAGCATGTTCCGACGCCTCTGTACAGAATAGAATTAATGAAATGCTGTTAAATGTGAGACATTTGTACACAATCCACTATTATTGGTCCGTCTTGTGTTCTGACATTGCGATGACAGCATCTGCCACCTGCTGCCAAAATTCTGCCTTTCTGACACTAGCACTGCCCACGCCGTGACCACTAAGTAAACATTTTTACATTTGTCAACGTGGTCCATCAGGATCTCTGTCTCACACAAGAAATTTTTTTCCCTCCTGATCCATCATGGAAATGATGTGATAAATATTATATATATATATATATATATTTCCTGCCACATTCACACAGCACTCTTGTTCTCTGGCAGACAGGGAAGGGCCTGCTTAGAAAACAGGCTTTACCAGCTGCTTTTATCCACTTGCCATTTTTTGTACTTTTTAAATTCTATATTGGTTTGCAGTCTTACATTTGATTTTGCACATCCATATTTAAATGTATATACTTCTATAGTCTATTGTTTGTACTTATTCTCTCTTGCTCTGTTGATTTGTAAATGTCGAAAGTTTTGCTTATTATCTGCAATATAGATTTGTAATTTTGTTTTGCTGCTGAATTTTATTGGTTATCTGAGTCATTTGCACCAATGAGTGCTGTTACAACCCCTAATTTCCCAGCTTTGGGGTGGGTTGGTCTGTCCGTCCATCCATTTCTTACATGTAGCAGTGCTGGAATTGACTGTTTTGCTTTGGATATTATTACCAAGTTTAAGGTGGCAAACAACTGATGGTTACCTGTTTCCTACGCAGATGTGACTTTTACAAGCTGTAGTGCATGCTCTAATATTCCCTTTATTTCTAACTTCTAAGTTGGGTACCAGAGTGCAAATCTGCTAAATCACTGGGGTGAAGAGAGGGGCGGAGCTGTCAACTGATCACCACCTGGTGGTGAGTTGGCTCAGATGGTGGGGGAGGA
>JBAMHW010000006.1:11257315-11285146 GCA_037177495.1 Rhadinocentrus ornatus | reverse complement strand
ATATAAACTAAACAGCCTAATGTTGTTTATCTGATTTATATGACTGAATGTCATATTGTTCTTGAGAGTTTTGCCCTGATGCCATACGCATAGACACGTGCGCGCGCACACAAGTGAGCATTTCTGTCAGCAGACAGAGTGCACTTTAGAAAGCACACCAACAAGCTGAAAATTCTTTTTTTTTTTACTCTCCCAGGGAGGTGGAGATGGAAGCAGTCGCGCTCCACTGAGGAGCAGCCGAAGTATTTCTCCTGCTCAGGTGTGACACCGAGAACTTAATGCCCATCACGGGAGCACACACATAGCTGAACGCAGTCATTTCAGAGTCGGGTTATGGCCTAAAATGAATCTAATATTCTTTATAGGTTTTACGTCAACACATTATCTAAGATCTTAACTTTAACAATATTTAGAGCAACTCCAATAATGACATTAAAACTAGTGTTTTTTCTCCACTGCATTTAGACCATTTATGGAAAATTAATCAGGAAAAAAGTCTGGTAATGCAACAAGACTTTACCGCTGAGTGCAGCTGTAACATGATGTTTAAGTTTTTTAGTTATTATTACATGAGTCATATTCATACTGTAATGGGTTGGTTAACTGTTACAGCTAAAGCTCATTAATACCTGATTCAGTAGATCTTTTTTTTAGCTTTACAACCTGTTTATTAAACCCCTATGTAAGTTAGACATATGAAACTGATCAGTCAGAACAGACAGATTTGGTTGCTGTATTTGTGATGCATTTGCTTAACCAGTTAAGAAACAAAAAATAATGGTCCTAACAAAATATCTCAAACTCTCAATTTTCTGATTTGATCTGCTTACCATTGCCCATCTAGCTTAACATCACCCATTTGAACTGCAACAGCTGGGCACAGCTGAAAAAAACAAATTATATTTACAGCCAGAGATATCTCAAAAGTAAAGTAAACAAACCCAAAACATCTGAACAGACAGAAAACAGCTAAAGTGTGAGGGACACTAAGTATCATTGCAATTGATACAGTAAATCATAAGATTGCAGTTTTGTAAAATAAACATATATTACTTGATCCATAACAATCAAAGGCAGGACAAAGAGGACATGTATGAGGAACAGATTTTTTTTCTACCTTTAAGTTCCTGCTGCCTAAAATACAAACAAGAAATGCACAAACATCTTCTACTCTAAGATTAAACCTGAATATAGAAGCAGGCTGCAGACAGCTGTCAAACAGACTTTTTAACTCCCAAGAACACACATCCTTCATTTCTTGATGGGGAGCATTTCAGTCACTGAAGGAACAAGCACATGGTAAAAACATTAAGAAGGCCTATACTGAACTCACAAAAGCAAGCAAACAAACCATGTACTTTACAAAATCCTTCAGAGCTGGCAAAACTTCAAGAATGTATGCATGCAAAAACAACCACACAGAAAATGGAACAATAGTAAAGTCAGGATATCTGGCTCTGAATGCACCTGCAAGCTTACAAACACTCATACACACACACACAGCCAACAAGCTGAAATTCATTCACCCTGTATCAACCCAAAACCTATTTATGAAAGGTGCAGCCACGTTCATTAACCGAGGTTTTGCCTGTAGGTATGTATTTATTAAACACTTTCACAGCACAGGCACAGCAATCAATGCAAAGCTCAGTCTTCTGCTACTTTTCAGTAGGAAGTCAGTACGACTCAGAAAAAACACTACACCAGATTGATTGTAAACGAATTGGACGGATCCTTGATAACATGTTTAAAAGACATAAAGAGCTTCAGGTTAAAATCAATTGTAGCTCTTGTAAATACAAGCTTGACAAGCAAACTCTTGTTTTTCCCCTCTCCCTTGAGTGCACTGAGTTCACTGAGTTCATGAAGCCACCACTGCCAGCTTCATATTACGGCAATGAAACTTCCACGGAGCTTTTCATCTATCGCTCTAGGACTGCATTTTGTAATTTCATTAGCTTTTACTCACCCTGTTGCTCAAGCAAAAGTCAAAGAAGTACGTTGTTGTCTGCTCAGCTGTCCTCAGATTCACCCTATCCTCTTCTTCCACTCTTCCTCTGAATTGCTCCTCCTTTCCTTATTTTACCATCCTTCTCTTCTTCTTCTCTCCTCCCACCATCCACTGACAATGTAAACAATCCAACTTTCACAGCAGACGTCTGTCTTTTTTCTTCGTCTCTATCCGCTCTCTCAACACAATACTTTCCAAGGTGTCTAATCAGTCTCTAGTAGCCAGGGTGCTGCAGAGAGGCCTGTGGAGGGGCACTCAAGCTCATTTCAACCACGTCACTGGCCCACTCTGCCAACTGGGCGAGTGCCAGACCTTCACAAAACACTAGCAAGCTACAAAGACATGTCCTGTCTCCCCATTTCCCTCCTTTCTTCCACTTCTTAACATGCTGTGGATTCTACGGTTGAGGACAGCCGACCTTGTGGTTGATGGCCCTTTCATCCATTTCTTCCTTTAATGTTTTTTGTTAAACAAATGGGTTTTTTTTTCACATTCCAAGTCCTTCCTTTGACTCATGGATTATGCAAAAAAAATTCTACACAGCTCCAACTTCATAAATGCTAGTTTTAGGAAACTAGCAACTGAACGAGCAAACAAAACATTTATCACAAACTTTATAGTCATATGTGTTTTAAACATAGTTCTTTAGATGAAAAGCAGAACCACCGGCTTGTTGACTTAAACATTTCCTCAACTAGATGGATGCATATGTGGAGAGCTAGTTTAGGATATGCAGAAGCAAAATAAAATAAAAAATCTCTTAAACAAAGAAGTAAGGTTAAAAACCATAGTTGCGCTAATGCAGCTGTAGGTGTATGAGTGATATTAATAAGGAACATAATGGTCATGTATTTCTACGTGCCAATTAAAGTTCTTGTTTACATGTGTTAAATGAGAAGGTTTTTGCTTGACTAATTGACTATAATCCTCCCTTTCTGCCATCTGTTGTTGTTTATAAGATCTTCAGTGCAAATTAGATGATTTGTCCACCAGCTAAAAACAAAGTTATAACTAAGATGTGCATTTTGCAGCACAGTAGGTCTACTTTTATGTAGAATGGATGCAAAGACAGACAAAAATATATCTATAACATTCAGTGTCTAAGGAGTGGGGTCCATGTAGCTCTTTTCTCTGGCAGGGCTCTCAGGAACGCTTCCTGCCAGTGATTCCTCAAAAAAGTAGTCTGGCACAATGCTGTTTTACTACTGTTTCTATGTCAACAATATCTCAACACAACACCATCTTATCTGCATTTTTTTTTTTGGTAAATAAACCATTATTATCTTTTAGCTTTGTATTAGCCATCTGTCAGTCTAACTTTGATTTGGTTGGATATATTATCTCTCCACCACTAGCATCAAATGTGTAATGTTTGTCCACATTTGTCATTATTGGTTTGACAGAACTCATTCTGATAGCTGTGGTGCACAGAGACTCTGGTGCATGACACAATTTGTAGGAGACAGCAGTACAATAAATATTGTTGTGTAGGAGCTAGAAAGAGAATTCCAGTTCCAGGCCTGTTTTAAGTTAAACAAGGAACAATTTGACAGGGCATGGTGCCAGAGCACAACATTCAGGTAACAATCAGCCCTGAGTGAATCTACATGTGCTCTGCCAAGGTAAACTAAACATAATGTTGCCGTTTTTAGACTGTTTCAGCTTCATTATCATGACATTATTAATATTATTACCAGCAATGTTTAGTTTTTGGCCAGTCTGCTCCCACAAATAGTTTTTTTCTTTCTTGATGTGATCATTTCTGTCACAGAGTGGAATGTATAGACACAGCAACAACAACTTTATCTTCCGTTCATCTGGTTACCATGTTGTACAATTTCTTCCTAAATGAGAAGCTGCCTGTAAAAAAAGACCAGTACAAAACCTGCAGCTTCTGGAAAATGCAAAAAGTTTTGATTAAAAATGCTCAGAGAATTCTGGGGGAAAAAAGCTGTGTGCAGCGCTTTTCCTCAAGGTGCCTGCATGCACTTTTTCCTCATTGTGGTAAAAAAAATAAAAAAAGAACCCCCCC
This sequence comes from Rhadinocentrus ornatus, assembly GCA_037177495.1. NCBI lineage: Eukaryota > Metazoa > Chordata > Actinopteri > Atheriniformes > Melanotaeniidae > Rhadinocentrus > Rhadinocentrus ornatus. The sequence goes on along the minus strand of JBAMHW010000006.1, from coordinate 11,281,103 downwards.
CAAAAAAGAGACTCAGACAAAAAACAACAGGGAAAAAAGCTACATGGACAAAGACTTAACAGGGATGTTGGGTTTTTGCATGCCTTTAGTGCAGTTTCTAAATGATTTTGCATCACTTTAATGATCTGTTACGATTATGCCCATGCAAAACATTTTGCCTAGAACTGGGGTCCAGACCTTTACTGCCAGGCGGCTGAAGGTTGTCTCCAGTTAGGGAACACCAGCCAACCGGAAAGATGTCACGCGAGTCATAACGGCAGTAGTAATCAAAAGCTCCACGCCATCCATCGAAGGTGACCAGCACCTCGACACCACGCAGTAGACCCACTGTGGCCGGGCAGATAAAGTGTGGATTTTTCCGGTCTACCGCCTCCAGCTTCATGCCAACCTGGAAGGAGTTCTGCTCTGGAGTGGGGGGCTCCTGCTGGGGAGTATGGAAGGAGAGAGAGAGAAAACGGGGTCAGGTACAGAAGTGGAGAATTTGAGTATTCATTTGCACAAGGGGCGTTACATAAAAACTGGTAAAGGTTTGCTGAGTAATATGTTTTCTTATTGTACAATTCTCAGAAACAATCGTTAAAATATAAATGAGCAACTAAGGTTGTTAAAAAAATTTTAAAAAACACAATATTTTGCTCCCTAATAGATGTCAGCATTATTTCCATTAGTTTTTCTGTAAATGTTGAGCTTGTGAGCCTTTTATAGGTACCTTGTGAAAAATGCGTGAGGGAGCCATTTCAGCACCATTTAGTGTTTTTAACAGGAACATTGGCCAGGAGGACGCATTGAGACGGAAACCTGAAGAAAGGGATCATTTAAAGGAAGTCTGAATAAGACCATGGTGTCGGTAATTGTGAAAAACAAGACAGGAAAAAGCTGAAAAAATAACTCAATTAGCAAATCAGATGAACATAAACTGACATTTTGATAATAACTTGTAATTCTCAGGTTCCAGCCTTTTTTATGTTGCTGGGCATGAAAATCCTTTAGATTTGGCTACTGTTCAACAACACAAGACATTAAAAAACATCCCTTCAATTTAAGAAATCATGAACATTTTACTGAAATGCTGCTTGCAATTTTATGGAGTTTCTTCAAAATAAGGAACAAAATAATCTGCAAATTTCTTTACTTCATAAAAACATAAATAAATCATTAATTGGCAGCACTAAAATACTAAACTAAATGATGATTTTTACCATGGACACTGAACACAGCAAAGATCTGCCTACATGCTTAATGTGCTGCACTAACTTCCTCTGTCAGCCACTGCCATCTAGAGGACAATATTATTATTATTTAGATTAAAATTTCCTGATGCGAAGAAGAGTTAAGTGTACTGTAAAGTCACCAAACACATAAAAAGCCTTAGTTTTATTACGTTGTGTACACGTGTGTGTGTTCTCACCCAGAGGTGGCTGTAGCATGCCTCCATTCTTTTCACAGCTGCCTATAGGCTGGATCTCAGAGGAATCCACCAAGCGCCAGAAGTCGTTCTTATTGTCAGACCCGTCTAAGCGCAGCCGTAGCCGTGAGCCTGTCAGGCCCACCACTGTGGCAATGCAGGTGGACGTGGTGTTCCGCGGGTCCTGGGCCTCCAGCTTCATGCCTGCCTTGAACTCGTTAACTGGAGGCGTGGGGCTCTAGATGGTAATAAGACAAATGCTAGTTGATGCAGAGCAAAAAAGCATTTCAGGAGTGTGCATAGGTGTGTATGTGTGGGTCAGAGGAGGAGGAGTGGTGGGGGGGTTGATGATGACTGACACTCTATAAGGACATATTCACCTGTCTGAAACATGAAGCAGGAGCAGCAACGGCACCCGTCTCTTTCAGATATTTCTCCCAACTAAAGTGCCCTGCAGAAGAATAAGAAAAGTTCTAAATGTGGTGCTAAGATACATTTTTCCAGTAACGTATAGCTTGACAAGCATGCTGAATAATGTATGAGATCTGAATCATTTTTATTAACTGCAGGAGCCATTATTTCTGTTTTATTGTTTGGTTCAGGTTTATTGTGGTGGTGCCGTTTGTTTACGTTGGAATGGAACATGTGAACTATTTTTCCCTCGACCATTGGTGACGGTGTTGAAGGAAGTGCATATAGGCGTGGAGGTGACAGTGCACGGGGTGTTTGGGTGATGGGGGGGTCACACGGTTTTTACCGCTTCCACTAGTCAATGCTTCTGCTAGACAACGCTCCGCTCGTCATTCATTTACGTATGGCAGTCCTTTAATAAATGGGAACACACCCCAAACTTATTTTTGTCTGGACATTAATTCAATAAAACGTGTTATCACCTGGATCCCAGAGCAACTAAAATATATTCACTTGCTTTTTAGTGTGAATACGTTGGTGTTTGTAACATTTTTGGAGGTTTTGGCCGCGAGTAAAGACTGAATGGCACAACGCATCACGCCAGTGTAACCGCTGATTGACAGACGAAACTGATAATTCTGAAACAGAGCCTGCGGGCACACAAGGTGGAAAAAGACAAAGAAATTTTTCATTAAAGGCTGCTGTTTTTGCCATTGAAAGAATACAAAAGGAAAGGAGTGCTGTATTTAAACACGCAAGCAAAATAAAGGCTAAAATAACAGAGCCCTGGACATCAAATATAAATGTTTTTGTGGTCAAACAACATCTAAAAAGTTTAACTGCTTTATATGAAAATGCACCCTCTCTTCATAACACATTGTTAAATGATTTTGATTTGCCTAATGATACACAACAAAGGCAAAAGGACTGGTTTCAGGCAAAAAAAAAGGCCTTTCATGATGAATTTGTGAATAAAGTGCATTTGGCTGAATAAAAATGGGGTTTTGGATGAAAATGATGACGATGATATCAATGAAAATGTATGTAATGTGGATGGCTATGCTGAAGCGGAGGAACATTGTGGTGTTGCTGATGTGTCAATCCTGAAGACAGTGTTTCAAACATTTCTAGTAAGCAGAGTCACGTCTCCGGGTCAAGCATGTCCTCAGCTCCTAAACTAGCCATGGCTGATCAAGCAGCTCTTATAGCAAAAGCTACAGCTCTGAAAATGAAGCATGAGTTGGAGGAACAAGAGCAGAGACACAGACTGGAAGCTGATAAAAAAAAAAAAAGGAACAGTAGAAACAAATGGAATTGGATGCGCAAGTAGCTGCTGCTGCAGCCCGCCAGTCCGTGTTGGAAAGCAGTAGTGTAGGAAGAAAATCAAGCTCAGACGGGATGAACTCCTACATCAGTAAAGGGCTTAAAGAACAGAGGTTCAACCCACAGGCGAAAGAATTTGTGCCTAAAACCACATCTGCTGCTCAGAGGAGCTCAACAGCGCCCTCAACATCCACACCAGATGTGAGGCCCAAAGTTTTCAGCAACGTAAAATCATGTGCAAAGGGTCAACTGTTACACCATAACCAGCCACTGGATGTCACTGTCAAACACAACTCACAATCAGAGGATGTTTTGGCTACCTTAAAGGGCCAGTCTGTAACTAAGTTGCCAATGCTGAATGCCATCTCTGTCCAGCCTGGAGCTCCACAGCCACAAGTATTTATAGTGCACAACCACAACAAATTTCCCTCCCACAAGCTTCAACTTTAGCGGACAATGCCTTCTACACCATTATGCAAAAGCAGAACAAACTAACATGCTTGTGCAGCAACAGTTAGCGTCCACTCTGCCTCAGCGTGACATCCCAGTGTTTCATGGTGATCCATTGCAGTGCATTTCCTTCATGAGGGCATTTCAGCACTGTGTGGAGGAAAAGACCAACAGCTATCTGGATTGTTTATATTTTTTTTACAGTACACCAGAGGACAGCCAAGGGAACTGGTAAGGAGCTGTATGCACATGTCACCACAGCAGGGCTATCAGAAGGCTAAAGGACTTTTATTTGAGCACTTTGGAAATGAACATCATATTGCATCTGCATATATGGACAAGGTTTTTGCCTGGCCAGCTATAAAATCTGAGGACGTTGAAGCACTACAGGATTTAGCCTTGTTCTTACGTGGATGCTGTAATGCCATGTCTGAACTGCAGTACTTGGAGAAGTTGAATGTTCCATCTCACATGCAGCAGATCATTATGAAGTGGCCCTGTAAGCTCCGTGAAAAATGGAGAACCGAGGCCTGTGAGATACAGGAACGGCGAGGCTTCAAAGCTACATTCAGTGACCTGGTTAACTTTCTCGAGCGAAAAGTTAAGATCCTGTCTCATCCTGTTTGGAGATATCTCTGATGCCAAGCCAAGCCCTGTAATGAAAAGTGCACAGCAGAACAAGATGTCGTTTAAGAGTACCATCAAAGGTAGTCGTTTTGCAACATTTATAACAACCCCTAACAGTGACACAGCATCTCCACACACAATATATGAGCAACAAAAGCAGCCAACAGCTTTCAGGAGCTCTCCCTCAGAAGCTTGTCTTTGCTGTGAACAGCCTCATTCCTTGCAAAAATGTCCAAAACTAAATAGGATCTCTCAAAAGGAGAGAATGGAATTCCTTAAAGGAAAAAATAGTATGTTTAGGGTGTTTAAACCTCGGTCACATCAGCATGGAATGTGGGAGTCGTCTCACCTGTGACAAATGCAGCTTAAAGCATCCCACTATTCTGCATATAGAGAGCAGAGAACAGCAGGCTAAGTCATCTGGAACATCTGTGAGCAGTGCACTTCTGTCCCACCAGGTTGGTGCTTATACTTGGGCCGGGGACAAGGACTATACTCTTTCCATCGTTCCTGTTGAAATCAAGTCTAAGAAAGGAGATAAGGGGCTGAAGACTTATGCCTTCTTAGATCCTGGGAGTACAGCTTCGTTCATCACCCACACACTCATGAACCAACTGAACCTGCATGGCACAAGGCCTAACATCACATTGCGCACTATGGGTCAGCAAAGACGAGTTGCTAGTCATTGTGTTGTAGATCTCTGAGCTAGGAGGAAACCGTTTTATAGAGCTTCCAGAGGTCTACACACAGGAAACCATTCCTGTCTCAAAAGGCAACATTCCCCATCCACAAGACATTGAGAAATGGGAATACTTTAAATGCATTAAGATACCAGAATTGGACGCTGATGTGGGGCTTTTGATTGGGACGAATGCGCCAAAGCTGCTGGAGCCATGGGAGATTATTTACAGCAAAGGCAATGGACCCTATGCCGTGAAGACCCTGTTGGGATGGGTCATAAACGGACCTTTAAGAAGCGCAAATGGTGGTCAGAGAAGTTGTCAAACTGTTTACGCCAACAGGATTTCCATTGCCAAACTGGACGAGCTGCTGGTATCCCAGTACAATCTGGAGTTTAATGAGAAGGCCCTTGAGGAGGAGCATGGAATATCAGTGGAGGACAAGAAGTTTGTGGAGATTATGGAGCATGGGGAGAAAGAAGCTAATCTGGCAGAACAGACTCAAGAGAAGGACAAAGAAACCAAAGAGGAAATCAGTGACTTGCAAGGTGGAGCATCATTCGTAAAGGGCAAAAGTGCTATCAACAGGCTCGATCCGGTACTGCACCATGGCTTACTGAGAATAGGTGGAAGGCTCAGTCGTTCAGCCTTATCTGAAGAGCAGAAACATCCTGTCATTCTATCTAAGGGCCAGCATGTTTCCAAATTTATATTGCGGCACATACATCGACAGCTTGGACATGCGGGAAGAAAGAAGAAAGAAACCATATGCTCTCAGCTCTTCGAAAAAGATGCTGGATCACTAGAGTGTGTTCTGTGCAGACGTTACCAAGGACAGCCATTCGGTACAGTAAAACTGCGAATGGCTCATTAAATCAGTTATGGTTTGGTCACACATTCCTAGGGAGAATTTAGAGTCACCAATTAACATGCATGTCTTTGGACGGTGGGAGGAAGCCGGAGAGAATCCCACGGGGAGAACATGCAAACTCCACACAGAAAGATGGAAATAGGACAGCTGGAAAGACCCATCTCCAAGATATTCCTCCTGCATGAAGCAGTTTAAAAAGGACTATGAAAAAAGAAACTTTGGGGTACAAACTTTAGGGCTCTTTTCGTGGTGTTGGGTACCTTTAAGGCTCCTTTTTTGTGCTGTTTTTAAAATTGTGCTGTTTACACAATTGGGGCTTGTGTGTAGGAGCCATTATTTCTGTTTTATTGTTTGGTTCAGGTTTATTGTGGTGGTGGCGCCGTTTGTTTACGTTGGAAAGGCACATGTGAACTATATTTCCCTCGACCATTGGTGACGGTGTTGAGGGAAGTGCATATAGGTGTGGAGGTGACAGTGCACGGGGTGTTTGGGTGATGGGGGGGTCACACGGTTTTTACCGCTTCCACTAGTCAATGCTTCTGCTAGACAACGCTCCGCTCGTCATTCATTTATGTATGGCAGTCCTTTAATAAATGGGAACACACCCCAAACTTATTTTTTGTCTGGACATTAATTCATTAAAGCGCGTTATCACCCTGATCCCCCACACCCTGAGCGCCTAAAAGGCTAGATAGTCGCTACATTAACAAAAGACAACAGATAAACATTGGGCTTTTTTTGCAAAGATTTTGTCTTGAAGACAAATTATAAAAGCTGAAGCAAACTCTTGAGTTTAATGTTTACTTTAAATTAACAAAAAACATTCCACTGTACTCATATGAGGAATTTACCTTGGTACTGAGACGGCACCCGGGAGGGCCGCCCACTCCGGGCATGCTTCATCCTTCGGCCATCTTTCCATTCTATAGCTTGTGGAGCCAAGAATGACAAAAAGCTTTTAACTATTGGTCATTATTTTTGCATTAATTACAGCAATCACAACTCCAATTATTTAAAGAGATCAATTGGAGCATCGTGTTTGCTTTACTTAAAAATGCATTACAATAACTTAGAGTGAGAGAGAGGGATGGGAAAAAATTGTTTATTAGTTTTAATTAAACTTTTACCTTTCTGGGGCACGGGCTTCCTCATGCTCCAACAATTCTGACCAACTAGAAACACAAAAGTGGCATCTACTCTGAAGACAAAACAACAACAAAAAAAAAACAACCAATATATAGACAAAAACTGTTACAGTTTTGTAAACACCACCAATGAATTGAAAATGCAGATTGAACTTAATCTTCTTAATCATCAAAATCTTTAATCATCAAAGTATTACAAAGATACCACAAAAGTGATTTATTAAAATCAATAAAAACACAATCTCTGGGGTAAATAAAATCCTCCTATAAAAAATAATGATAACTTTACTAAATGTTTAGAAGATTTTACATTAACAAACAGTATATAAGGGTTTAGAGATAAGCATAAAGTTTTATGGCTCAATGAGTGACCTCTGTTACACCAATATATACAGGGCCGTGGGGGAAACTAATGTCACGTTTATTTAACCTCAATCCATAAATGTAACGTTTGGTACCCATCAATTCATGACATTTACTAAATGTTGGTAAAAGCTTTAGAAAACATCCAGACTGTTATGTGAAGAGGTTACAGTTATTACACTAAACACAGTGAGAGCAGTTAACCATCAGCCAAATATTTGAATTTGTCTGGAAAAACCATCGTCGCTTTCATAGAAACGCTGTTAATAATTAACTAAGACTGATCGCAAGATTTTAATAAAGCAGCAATGCAGAGGATCCATAGCGGAGCCTGAATCAGATAATGGGTCACTCAAATACACACCCTTACCTTAAAACTTCATAACCTTTTCACAGCGTTCCTCCTCTCCGGATGATTTCCTTTTCAATGGAAGTGCGCCTTTTCCTACGCCAAGGGGGATGGCGTCCAAATTAAAGCGACCCGCTCCTTGTTTTCAAATCTGGGAAAGTGACAGAGACTGCGTTAGATCGCTCAGAAGATACACCTTCCTCCTTTTACTAACCCGCTGTTGTAAAAAGTCGTGCTGCTTTTCACTTATCCGGACTCTAAATGAGACGTTATTTCTATTTATTGATAAAAAAATATATATATAAAAAATTGCAGCTCACGTTGGCGAAATTTCTTGAGCTCCATTCATAACACAAAGCCAACACATGGAGCCTCCCTCCGCCCTCCTCTGTGCTATATTTGCATGATGTTTATTTACTTGACAGCAGGGCTTACTGTGTTATTGGCGGCTTTTAACAGAATAACGGTACCCCAGAACCATATATGAAAACATAACTTAAATGGTGAAATGCGACATTCCCGCAGCCAGTGCAGTCTTCACATCCAGCATACTACGTTTACACCTACACAGACATGCCCACTTCTTCTGGATGCACTTAGCATGCTAGGTGGCTCGCTAGCTCGTTGACCTGATTACAAATATTAGCATTAGCAAAACGGGAGGAGAGTACCACGCTGAGTTCAGCTAGCGGTAGTCTGGGCTCAGCCTGCAGTCGAACTTAAAATGAGACGTTGCTCGGTGTATCCGAGGTTGTTTACCTTGCTTTGTAACGTGTATTTGTTTCTGATGTGGGTTTAGCGCTTGTCCGCCATTTTTTTCAACACGATAAGGAGGGGTTGAGAAGGGGGTGTTTTGCCAACATTTCTTGTTGGACAGTCACTCAGGCAGGCGGGCACGCAAGACTGAGGGACAAACATGGGGGAAACGATGACCACTAGCGGCCAGAAGGTGATATTACATATAAAAGTAAATATTTGTAAAAATTAGTCAATAAATAAATCCCCTAACAGAGTTTAGCGTAATTAGATATAACATTGGAACATTATTCCAATATTTTGTTGTATTTGAAACATGTACAGAATAAATGCAAAGAAAAAATAAGAGAGAAACAAATGTAGAGATGAAAAATTAAATATAAATAATAATAATAAAAAATTATAAATCAATTACCAAAAGTGAAAATTAACTGACAAATAGGGTAATTAATGCAAAGTAAAACTATAAGGTAATGGAATAAGCGGTACAGGTAATGACATGACTGATGACTAAAATTATAAGGTAAAAAATTAACAAAAATAATAAATAAAAAAACATTTTATACATAAATTATTTTTCATTTTAATATATTTATTTATAATGTAACTAAATACATTAACCAATTCATGCATGTTTGTATTTTTTATATCTAGGTTGTTTTTTACATTCATAATCCCACATCTTCAACTACTGTGACCTGCTGGTACGGTTTTATGCAACTAGTCAAACAAACATTTACAATTCTCCTTATCAGAATATATTGTTTTCTTTTTATGTGTCTACATACAACATTATCTACTTTATGTATTTTTTCTTATAACTGTCAATGTTATTAATGTCTGTTGAATATTTTTCCTTGCACAGTTTGTAAATACAATGAGGCTAGGACACTAATCAAACTCACATGGTTTGACACAAATAATTTTCATTATAACAATGTTGGTAGGTTTCAGTAACATGTTAGGTCTCTTAATGTCCCTTTGTAAACACAATAAAATCATTTATTTAAATCTACTAATTTCTAAACAGCTGTTTTTAAAATAGATTTAATGTCTTGTAAGAGTATTTTGAAAGATTCAGACCACATTTGATTTTCTTTACAAAAATAGTACATACTTTATGTTCTCTGGGACATTTTTTCCAACAGTTTCCATGTAAAGAAAGATTAATGTCTAGTAATAAAGCTGCACAAAACACTATTATCAGTCTGTGTATTTCTCATTTTATCACACATTGTTAAAAAACAAAGTAATTATTGATTACAAGAAAATCTGGATAAGAAAAGCGCCACACAACAAAGAACTGCAGTAGTTTAATTTTAAATTTCCTCTGGTTTGCATTGAGTAAAATCATAGAATTTAATTATAAATTCACCTAAAGCCTAACTTATTAACCACTAGTTGTTATATTTAAGATGATTACAATTAGAAACAGATTTATGGCAACGCTACGATCTTCCAACAGAAATATTTTATTGTTCAGACAACACAATATCTGCATCTCACCAAAGTGAAATCAGAGAAAAATAATGAGTGAAATGCAGTATTTCCTCAGTAGTTTTATAAAAATAGCACAGTACAGTATCTGTAAAGATATTCCAGATAAATTGCAGAGGTGTGAAAATTAGAAATAGAGGCCATTTGGTAATATCATGCCAATTAGGTCAGGGTAGCAACTGTAACTATGTGATTTGGAGAGACACCCAGTAGTTCAATTGTGTGTAATGGTCACCTGGCAGCACTGCTAATGCCCATTTCAGCCTACGCTGGGCAGGCCATGGCCTATTGGCCCCCTGCGCACCAGGCAATTATGTTTGGTTTCACACGGTGAAAAGGGTTAATTGGCTGCGCCCACGTGCCTCCTTGGACCTGTTTCACGCTTGTCAGCCTTCATCGCATCAAAGGCTGCCTCAGTCCACCAGGAGCCAATATTAAAACAAACACACATCCACACACACCTCAAGGCCATGCATTGTAAATGTAACACTTTCATGAATGTGAAGGAATAAAACGCTGGAGCTCTGTATATACATGCACTTACAGAAACACAATTATAACAAAATACTGTAAGGATTAACCAACACTGCAAAACGTGTGTCCACACTTTCGCATGTACTGATGATTATGCAAATTGTATTTTTAATTTATCTTAACTAGTATCACTAGGGGTCAGTGTTGTCTTTTACAAGAAAGGGCAACAAAATTTTGTAGCTCTTCTCACTCATCATAATGCATCACAGCTTTCCTTTGAATACAGCATAGCACCTTTAACTACCACATTTTGCACCAAACTTTTATATTTTTTTACTTGTTTAATTTTATTCCAATTTCCATTTGGACATAAAATATTTTTCTATGACATGTAATTGTAAGTCAATTTGTGTCTGTTATGTTTGAAAATTCATTAAATTATATATTCCCTGCCTTTGTTGGGTTTAATAATAGAGAAACCAAGTGTGGCCAAGTTGTGCCTACTGTATATTGTGTACTTGTCTGATTGTCAGAGTCTCCATGTGGTTCTTGTTCTTTATTAAAAAAGCTATACCACTGAGCCACCAGCAGTCTATGAAAGTCCATTAGCCGTTATACAAGCTGGTTTGACTAGCAAATAACAACAGTGACAATGTTTTCCACTCAACAGTCTGCTGTCTATAAACCTCACTTTCTTTAGATTTAAAAAATTGAATGCACATCAACGGTTGTTCAGACTGCATCTTTGTTTTGCAAGATGTCATTTTTCTGAAGGAGTGGAGCAAGTCTTCATGTTGGTAAAAATCTGTTTTTACAATACAGGATAAAATTTCCGACCAAAATGTTCTTCAATTATCCAATAAAATTGCAATTAACAAAAAGCACTGAAAAGGAAAGTACAAGAAAATTAGCAGGCATGAAATTCTGTATGTGAGTCTGTTCTATGTGACAAAGACAAGTTTTTGATAAAGTTATTAAAAACAAGAGAAAAGCAAGATGACCTGAGCTTATTATTTTATATACTAAGTGTGAATGAAAACACTTAAAAAAGGCCACACAATATTTCGATTATACCTTCTCAAAATACATGAAAGTCCTCTATGGAAACACCTTTTGATTTCCAAATCCAAATGCCTCTGACAGTTGTCATAAAAACAAATTTAGAGGTAATAACTTGTCAGCAAAGCTTGGCAGTTAAATATATGATGAACCTGTACACATGCAACTTCAATATTGCTGTTATTTCCATGGGAAAGTCTTTGCCTCTTTCTTTTGACAGCAGCATCAGTTCTTAGTCTGGGGTGTCTTACTATTGCTCTTTTCATGCTATCACACTAAGTGAATTTGGCTGTCATCCCAGGCAATGAGTTCTTGGATTTCCAGACATGTTGCTGTAGGTGTCCAGTAGCCAATGGCATGGCTCCACCATTCTGGCCTGTTTCTTCACATACAGACAGAGCAGCGAAGATTTTTTCCCCACCGTGCTTTCTTGTTACTTTCAGCACTTTGGCACGCTACAACAGAGTCACCCCTCCCGCACATAAATGCCTTAGAGACACACACATAGTCAGAGGCAGACTGTGTGCGTTCCCCCCCAACTCAGCCTCAGAGGACTTGTGTCCCTATCTTCTTCTTCAGATGAGAACATGCATATGCACAAACACACACCGAGTTCTGATACACACTTCACATCACTGCTGGCATCCTGGGAGAAACAAGCAAGAGAGATAGCAAGAGCATATGTTGGATAGACGTTAGTTGAGGGGAGGGTGCTATTTCTCTTTGGATGTTGTCTTACAAGCTCTGACGGCATGGCGCAGAAAGAAGGCATTTTTTCCGTCCAATTTATTAATCCTTTTAGGCAATGTTCTCTGTTCAGAAATGCAAATTGAATCAATCTGAGGCTGACTTTAAGACTTTTCAAGTGGGATTTAATTAGAAGCCAGGGCCCGCAGTTTTTAATGAGAGAGGGGGTGGAGAGATGGAGAACGAGAGAAAGAGAGGCATGGGGAGGGAGAGTGGGTTGCGGTTTTGATCTGGGGGTCCTGCTGGAGAAAAGATACACAAACACTGTCGACATACACACAGACTAAAATGCACACATGCACGAGCACACACAAATGCACCCTGTAGAGCAAAGCATGAGGCGGATGCCCGCTGTTTAGTTTTTCTCTACTTCCATCATTGCAGTCTTCAACCAGGGATCTTGTTACTTTATGTACATCTCAGAAACTCTCACAAACCATGCCTATAATAGTGCTGATGAAGTGTAGCTGCACACTGCTCTTAGGTGTTAAAGTTGTTCAATGTAAAGTACTTAAGTGAAGTGTGAAAATTTGTAGCACCACAAATGTAAGTTGATAAGTGTAGAAGAAACATACCAATGTCTGTTGGAGGAACAAAACATGGGAAAAAGAAGTAAATTATGTGAAGAAAAGTCCACATTTCAAAGGCATGTACAGACCAATAATAAGCCACGCACAGAGGAAGATATGACAAATGCACTAAATCACTGTGTTCATGACACAATCAATACACCTGCAACTATTCAGTGCTCATTTATAACAGCGAAAAGCAAAGAAACTGCACTCTTACTAATGGATGAAATGTTACACAAGCATCTTTATAAAATGATGATTTGGATGTCACTTTGTTAAATTAAACCCACAAAGTAGTGTGTGGCATTACCAAGGTAGGTAGGTCCTCTTTTAACCTGCTCTGCCCCAAGGAACTTCTGTTCAGAGTTTCTGGTTAAATCTATAGTAATTATTTTCTTGACAATATTCCTTAAGAGCCACACGCATTCTCAGATGTTTAAATACATTCTACATGCAAACCCAGTGAGCAGTATTGTCACTGCAGGAAGCAATGCAATTACTGCAACTCACACTGTAGGATATGTGTCATATTGCCATGAGAACCTACATGCATTCAGTGTTTACTTGATTTATTTCAATATTTGCTCAGGATATGCTGTCAAGTTGTAGTATTGCAGCTGATAAAACAGTTTATAAAACGGATTAGTCATTTATTATTTGATTTATTTTAATTACTAAGAATATCTTATTAATATCATTGCTTTCACTACAGTTTGACAGAACACCTTCACTTATGGGACAGTGTTGGAAGCAGTTCTTAAGTATCAAATGAAGTTTGAAATCTATTTTTCTGCTGAAATAAACAGCAGGCACTGAGTGTATTGAGAGTTTAAATGAATATATTAACTACTGATACCAGTACTCCTCTCTTGCATTATTGCATTGCATTTTTTTCCATATGACCTATTTGTTTTGATTGAAGTATGCGGTGAATGATTGTACAGATTTGTGCAGAAGTAGTCAAATGACACAGCAAATGGCTTTTATGAGAGCACTCTGACAGCCTGACTAAGACAACCAGGATTAGTAATAAAAATAGATAACCATCAATGAGAGGCCCATTGCCACTGTTAAGAGATTTACATTTAGTTAAGCAAGGTAACCCAAAAACAACCCAACAATGATAAACTTGCATTATGCTACACGAACCATGTAGATCTAACTGAAAACTCCTTCTGTCTTTGTTGTCACTGTTGTGACTGTGTGAAGATCCATATTTGCATATTTGTATCTTTGTTGTATGTATCAATAGCTGAGTGTATCTGAAGTCATGCTAGTTATGACTGAAATGGCTTCAGAAAATTATTTTAGCACACATCCTTCCAGAGTATAACTTGTCCCCTGATAATCTGAGATTTTACTGCCATTTGGCTATCACATGCTGCATCTGATACATTTTGGGGAAAATTTGGAGCTGTTAAGAAGAGTGAAGTTGGCTTGTGGTGTGGGGATGTGGTTTGAAAGCTCACGCTCTTCAGTCTTTGCCTCTTTCCCGTCACTGTTTCCTGTCAAATTGGGCTGGAGGCTGGAGAGCCCTGACGTGTTGTTCAGAGACTGCAATGTCGTTATGACCACGTCTGATGTTTCTTGCAACCAACTGAATATCTATCATTTCCACAACCTAGCATGTAGGAGAAACTATGCCTACCACTAAACATGCTTAAAGATTGCCTTGTCTTGATAACGCTTGGTTTTCATGGGATACAACATAGGAGGACACTATGGCAGACCTTGAAAGAGGGCCTTCACTTAGATAAAAAGGACTAAACACAGTGGTTCATATTTTCATGTAATTCTACAAACAAATTAGGGAATATCTAACAGATGCCTCTAAATCAAACACATGGTGAAATTTTCTGATGGCATTTATAGCGAGGGTAAAAAATATTTTCATAAGTAAATGTAACTTAACTATTTCCATTATGAGAGTTTTTTCTGTGCTGCTTTCTCTCATAACAGGAATGGTTTATCAGTCCAGTGAAAAAGAAACAAAAGACAAATGTCAGATCATATCAAGTGTGCACATCTTGATATATATTCATGAAAGCATCAAAAGATGTGCACAAAAATAACAATTCTTGATGCCAATAGAACCGATGTTCAGCTTTTCAGAAACAGAAGAAGGAGGGGAAAAATGTGAAGCCCTGACTCTTAGGCTGCCACCATGAGGCACAAGTTTACCCATTAAAGCAAGAGCTCTAGTGTGTGTCTCACAAAATGCTTGACAACTAGTTGATGCTGTCAGTTTTTAAACAATATTAATTCATCTCCATTATTGAAGCATTTAATTAATCTCTCTCCCAGTCTCTGACTGATTCTGTTTCCTTCTTGCTCAATTTTAATGGAACATGAAAGGGAAATCCAAAGAGCAAAAGCTATGTTGTGGTCCTTGCGGAGAGCTCAATGAGGGACTCACATCAGAGGAGATAACAAGCAAAGAGACAGACGGGTGGACATATTTTGACAAACAGACAGTTGGTTCAAAACTCCTCCCCTTTTCACCGCTCTTCCACTCTCTTTCACTGTGTGTCTTTGAACTCAGTCCTTCATTAACAATCTGCTGATTACCAGGCTTGGGAACACAGGGGGGAGATGGATCAGATGTAAAGAGATGGATGTGAGAGAGACACAGAGACAGAATATGTGGTAAAACAAGTTAAAATATGTCAACACTAAAACCATACTCAGACCAATGGAGAAATACAAGTTGGTAGACATTCATTTTCTCACTTCTGTGGGTGGAAGTGTAAAAAAAATAAAAATAAATAAAACTGTGAATCTTTTGTCTAGGAGAACCAAGTTCAACCCCAGTGAGAAACTTTCCCTCTCACTTTAGCAGGGTTTATTTTAGCACACACACATCCATCTGTCTTGTCACAGTTTTATTCAGAATAAAGGATTATGGGTGTGCAACTAATGCTGATGAGCTGGTGTGCAGGCCTTCAAAATGCCAAGGGTGTGTTTGCACTATACATATATCTGATGCTTAGTGGTTGAATTCTAGCTTAAATGAGAAGGAAGGACTTCCACAACAGAATTGATCAAAGAAGGTAAGTAGAAAACCCCCCCAAAACAATAAAGAACAAAGAAGCATGGGTGAAAAGTGCAGGCAATACAGTAGATGTACTGAACAAACTTTACTATTTTTAACACAACTTTATCCAATCTCAAAGCAGTGTTTTGTCTACTAAGACTTGAAACTGCGCTGAAAACTCATAGGGAATTTATGCTTTCCGTTTGAAACTCAGATACACGTGGTTCCATATGCACCAGCTTTAGGTTAGCTATATTAGCTTTCCTAAGCGTGAGCATGTGATCAGCTTACAGTACATTGTAGAGGTGTGGATAATGGTCATTCTGCTTGTCATTCTGGTCATTACATTTGAAATTTTTTGTGGTCCTTTTTTAAGTAAGTAAAATCTGGACTTCCTACTCTTGAGGTTGATTAATGGTTTGCACCTTG
Organism: Rhadinocentrus ornatus; assembly: GCA_037177495.1. Taxonomy (NCBI): domain Eukaryota; kingdom Metazoa; phylum Chordata; class Actinopteri; order Atheriniformes; family Melanotaeniidae; genus Rhadinocentrus; species Rhadinocentrus ornatus. Next base: position 11,264,911 of record JBAMHW010000006.1, on the reverse strand, counting down.
TGGTGGACCCACTGTTTTTGCCCTCATGAAGTCTTCTCTTTATGGTACACTTAGATACTGATTCACCTTCTTCTGGAGTGTGGCGTCTTCACTTGGGTGGATGTTGTGAAGAGGATTTTCAGAGTTCCCAAGCTCACCAGTGTGATTTTTTAAAAGATTTTTCTCAGAATGTAGCCTAAGGATGGTCTGTTTCACAGCCATTGAGAACTCCTTTGACTGCATGTTGTGGGTTCACAGCAACAACTTCCAAATGCAAATGCCACACCTGGAATCAACTCCAGAGCTTTTACTTGGTTGACTGATGATGGATTCATGAGAGAATACCCCATGAAATAACTTTATACCACAACGCTGAGACAGTAAAACAAAAAGGTTTTGTTGAGTTCTGGCCTGTTGTTTACACAGTAACAAAGTTTTGGGTGGATAAAACCGCAAAGATTTGACAACAGCCTCCAGAGTGAAATTTCCTTGCAATCCAAGGCGAGTCCTGTCAGTGTAAACTCAAAATGGAATCTTTTAACTTGTCCACTACATCGTTTCTGGTCCTTAGAAAGTTTTCATTCTGCTTTTGTGTAAATACATTTTTTTAAATATGGAATTAAAAAAATGTTTGCATTTTGTATGGGAACATCATGTAAACAGGGCCTTAGAGTTATCTGCCCAATTGCTATTGGTCTCTTGAAAAAGAGGCAGCTACAAGAGCTGTATCCTAAAATTTGTTCAGTTTGGATGTGAATGCCCTTAAATTAAAGCTGAGGGTTTGCACTTTAAGCCCATATTGATTAGATACAACTGTACCTTGAATAAGTTTTGCTAAACAGCCAAAATAACAAAACTTACAGCACCAATTGCAGCGTCAATGCTGAATAGTTGCAAACCAAATCTGTAAAGATCTTAGTGTGAAGTTTAAGGTGACAAGACTGTCCAAATCCCTTTTTTAAGATACATTGTGTTCACAGATATATCAAATAATTTTATTTTATTTTGCTTTCGTTTTAAGAAAAAACACATGTTAGAGTAGATATATCTGAAAACTTCAGTGTCATGTTAAATCAAATTCATGCCAGTTGCATAAAAGTACAGTTTCAGATATCCAAATAACTAAATACAAAAAACACAATGCATTTTCTTTTTCATGCAGAGATAATTCAAATTTTCTTATATTTTTTTTTAGCCAATCAATCTTTTTTCTTGAGTTTTTGTAGAATCAGTAGAGGCTGGATACACAGAGATGGAGAGACATACTGACAGGGGAAAAGACGGTGGCAAAAAGAGGGACTGGTGGACAGAGACAAAGTGAGAGTCCGTCAGAGAGAAAGACACCGACTGACAGAGATGAGAATGAATTCTGAATTAATGACCGCTCTCATCAGAAGATGAATGTTCTCCCGCGCTCCCCACGGAACACAGCTTGCAAATGAAAAGAAAGTCAGTCCAATGAAGAATGAATACACAAATGAATAAATAAGCCAATAAATAAATGAATAAATGTGAAAGAAATATTATGATTGATGCACATTGAGTTTTGTGCATTTATGTATGTGTATGAGTTTCACAAACTCTCTTTTTAGTGTGGTTAGCAATGTAGCCACACTCAAAAATGCTTCATGTGTGAAAATTGGAGGATGTTATCATGCATGTTTTTATTGTGTTACCTCATGTGTACATATATGTAATAGTGTGTGTTCTGACTGATGCGTGTTATGGTGTTCGTATATGCATGCATGTTCACTTCATGTGTTTGTGGTTGTGAGATTTTCTTTGTATGTGTTGATATTTACTTGCATTTGGGTTTGTCGCTGAGGCTTTGTGGTGGTGTGTGCACAAACCCATTTTTATTAGTGTGAGTTTGGGTGTGTGCATATGTGTGTCTGAATGGGGGGGCTCTCTGGTGAGTCTCCTTAACATCAAACAGCTGGAAGTGATAAAATATTTAGGAAGCGCTGGGAGTCTGTGAATATTAATACTGCCTTTTCCTTCTGCCTTTTATTTCTCTATTTTCCTCAGAGTTTCTCCCTTCGCTCAGACTCACCCGGCCTACGTCTCTCCTCCTCTGGTGCCACATCTCTTGGTTTGTTCTCTCTCCGTTTGCGAAACGAGTACTTCGATTCTCCCTAACTCAAAGATTCAGGTCTCTATGACCTTATTTATCAGGGGATCACAGATATCTAATTGGAGGTCCACTCTGCCTGCTGGCACTCATTGTGATGGCAGAAGATTAAAAGAGTTGACCTTTGCCATTTTGTTATGTTAGAAGCGTCACCATCTCACTGTGTGGGAATAGGTAGTGTCACAAGTCACTGGTCCTACCAGGTAGCAGAATTCACCATATTGTGCTTTTTAATGTCAAACATTAAAGTTCACCAATACAAAAAGATCGCACTAGCTTTTGAACAAGAACACCCAAGGGATTTAAACGGTTTGGAATGAGTGACATTGGAGTTATATGGCTTTGATTTTTTTTAGGAGTCTATTAAAGTAAACTTGAAAGTCCAGTTCTTTCTTTCTTCATTTATTTATTTGTGTAGCAAAGTGCAAGAACTGTACAAAGGTGTTTAAAATGAGAAAGAATTTATTTCACTAAAGTCCATGAAAAATATAATTCTTTTATTTTTTACCTTGCTAACCTTATTATTTATTTCCGTAGAGGTACTTCACATTAGAAAAGGAATTAAAAATCACTTAATTAATTTTTCATTTGATTTATGCATTGGAGTACCCAAATTAAAAGATAGATTAGAAAATTAATAATTTTGTTTTCTTAATTCTGCCTTTAAATGTTGAACTAAATTTTTTTTTTTTTAAATTGAGCTATAAGTTTTAAAAGGTCCCATTAAAATGTTCCTCTCTTTGTGTAATTTCCAATAAAATCCAGCCTAACAACACTTTGAAGCAGCTCAGAGATTAAACAGCAGGATTATAACACAGCAGGCTTCTGAGGACAGATGTGTAAAAGTTCCTGCCTAACACTCAGACACCCAGACAGCCTCCCTTGTGGTGCTTTTGCATATCTTTGCAATCTTGTAATTTTATGTCTCATGATCATTTTGTATTTAATCTTTTTCACTCTGCAAACTGCAGGAAGCAGTCCAGTCAATCTTTGGGGTCTAGGGGTTGTCATTACAAGCATTGAAGATCACCGAGACATTGGTGGACAATCATAGCATTTTAACACAATGAGTTGCCATCCTAAGGTTTCCCTCTTTACCAAAAATGTATTTTTCTATGTATCTTGTAGGTATAATTTGAAAAACAAAGGAACAAATAAATATGCCCCTATACCTCCATAACCAGAAGAACTATTTCTAAAAGAAAATGCTCTCAACCAGGAAACATATGACAGGCAGGGAGACAAACAGAAGACAGGTAACAGGGGGGCACTGAAGTAAACAGTGAGACTTTCTGAAGGACATGCTGCTGTCACTCACAACAAGAGCAATAACGTAATTAAGGCTCTGATTAAAATTAATTTCTGCTGTTCACAACTCATTCAGCCTGCCGAAAGTCTGGCAAGTTTCCATGATGCGTTAGCTACTGACAGAAAAGAGAAAGGGTAAAGGTGAATAAGTAGAATAGAAAATGATAATTAACCTTTCTGTGGACGTTTCATTGTGCAGTGGCTCTTGAAGCACTATTCTCCCAGCATTTCCAATTAGTTGTCTCCTGTTTACTTTCTGCTGGTAAGTTATGATATGCTATTTATACAGCCATAGTGAAATTAGTAGATAGAGACAAAAATTTTGGAATTACTACAATCATATTTAAATGGTGAAAGCAAGTACAAATCAAATCTTCAAAGTCTGATCAATTCTGCATGTCTAGAAATAAAAATGAATTATGCTATATATAAGTGTTTTTATCTCTGGTTTTACATGCCTAGTTGAATACACAATGGAGATACTAGTTTGATTCAGATTTTCCAGTATATAAAAATATTTTATATAGGGATCTAGGTAAACAGCAATATTTCAATATGCACCAGGTACAGTATCACCTACAATAGTTGCAAAAAGCTATAAAAGAAGCATCTTTTACCCACACAGGTGCTTTAAATTTGCGTTTATAGCCAAGATGCCACAGCAGTATATAAGGCTTATTTCTTTTTCAATGTCCTTGTGCAAGAGCCCATACTGCTTTATTTAAAAAGTAAAGACTTATTTTTAATTTTCTGGTTTGAAGAGACAAAACACTCAAAGCAACATACAAAGACGAAGCAGATAAACACATAGACAGTGAGGGGAAAAAGAGAGTAGAGTCATGAAGGAAGAGAGACATAGTGTCAGAGGGGAGAGGCGTCAGTGTGGAGAGAATTTATGAGTGGGGCCTGTCTGTTGGCTATGGGCCTGGTCCCTTTGTGGTCCACTCCTCTGTAATATTCACCGCTCCTCAGGCTCCCATGTGTCTGCCTGTGGGTGCACAGTACACATATGCACACATGTACACATATACTTTCAGCTTGCATATATGTAGGGATAATTCAATTACTTTTTCATCTCGTGTCAGTGGGCAGTTAACATCAGTTTTCTTTCATTTTTCACCTTTGTAGCTGCTTTCAGCGATGGTATACATAGCTGTCTTAACGACCAGAAAACTAACAGCTGACATGCAGACTTCAGCCAAAAGATACCATAAACTGCAATCAAACATATTTTACAGTGCATAGGTGTTGCAGGTTGACCAAAATAGTAGCAGTTGCATAGATTACCAGAAAAAAGATTCTGCAGCCATTTTTAACCTTTGCTATTTCATACTGATCAAACAGATCCTAATGCCTTTTCAGTGGATCAAGGTAAAGAATTAGAATGATCTGAGCTACCCCTTTCATGGAAACAAGTTGACTATCACTCCCACCCTGCTTCTTTAATTTTCAAAAAAGACAGCAAGGTATAAAAAATCTGTAAAAATTCTGCTTTGGACAGGAAGTATGAAAAAAGTCTACAGAGAAAGAGAGAGTGGATAAGAGTGGGGTTTGAAGTAGCTGACTTGTATATCTGACTCTGGTTTGGCCTCTATATTAACTGAGAATAATCAAGCTTTAACTTACACGATTCAGCCCAGTTTAAACTGTAAATATGTTCTTCTGTGTTTATGGATGCAGGCTCCTGTGTTTTAAATTATTTTAAGCATATATTGAAAAGATATTCATACACAACTTTGTTGAGACTTTCAATTTATAGTTCAGGACATGAAAGTTTAAATCCATTTTCATAAGAGAAAACAACATACAGGGCAAACTGCTATCAAGTTCACAGTTTAGTCAGAGATACATGAGCAATTGGTGTTTTGTAGTCAATGGTTACACAGTTGATGTAGTTGATGTTTTTTTTTTCCTTGTGGGATATTCAAAAGAAATCTACAACCCAGGAAGACAGCTTCCATAATCACAACAAAAATAAGCAAAACATAATAAGACATAATAAAGTAAACAATTAACAAAAGAAGACATTGGGTGGAGAGAACAGAGCTCAGTTTTAGCTTAAAGCAGGGCTACTCAATGTGGTCCCACGAGGGCTACAGTCATACAGGTTTAAGTGTATCCCTGCTCCAACACAGCTGACTCAAATTATCGCGTCATTGTGCGGTACCTCATAGGTTGTTGGATGCATTTAATTTGAGTCAGGTGTGTTGAAGCATGGACACTTTGAAAACCTGTAAGACTGCAGCCCTCATAAGACCGAATTGATAAACAGTTTTGTGCCTGAACGAGTTCATTGAACAATCGTTGACGAACTTGTTCATATTTTGAACTGAACTGTATTTCTGCCTGATGAACGTTATTGTGAGCATGCTAATTCTGGTGTTTGTGAAGGATGTTCTCTCACAGTTGAATTTTGTTCAAGAGAGTGCCAGATTTCCATGGAGCCTTCTGCGCAAAATCCTGGCTAAAACGCATCATAAACAGACCTTGATATATAAGTGAGAAACACCAAATCTGGCAACATCAGCCACCACAGCTCCGCACTGCGCATGCATCATCAAATTGAAAAAAAAAGGAGGCAAAATCCAATGAAGGCAGCAGTGTCACCACTGCCTCAATGATCACTACAGCATCTTCATGTCATCACTTAAAATAATTTTTTTGAAAAGGTCAGTGATGATCCAGGAGGAAGAAATCTTCCCTGATTTGTGTAAACTTTGCCCGCCGGGTGTCAAGAAGCAACTCCAAACAACAACAACATCAACAGAAAACCTGAAACGGCATATTGAAATAAAGCAGTCGGCTAGCCTTCCAAGGTATGTGAACTAAATGTCACTAAGAACAATCTAAAGACATGGCAACGGCCTGCTAAAGCAGATCCTCTACCACCCAAAACTAAATAATGGTGTACAGTAGCAGCAGCTCCGTTGTTTTCATCTCCAAGCCACAGCTGGAAAACCTTTTGCAGTATATTGTCAGAGACTTGCAGAATTTGAGGAAATAGGAACGCTCAGCTTTCATAAACTTGACAAATGCAAGACATATGGTCTTGTATGTCTTTTGTTTTGTTCTTGTTTTTTTTTTTTTCTTTCTCAGTTGGGCTGAATATTGCACTTTTATGACCCAAGTTCTATAGCTTTTCTTTGGACCAACCAGTAAAAAGAAAAAAAAAAAAAAAACATTCCCAAAAAATTGAAGTGAATTAATGAAAAGATAAATAATGTTTAAATGTTTTGCACTATAAATATTGCACTTTAAGGTACCTCCTTTGATTCCTTCCTCAGCTTGGTTCCTACCTCAGATTGTTTAATAATTCCTCATTAGCAACTTTTTCCTCATGTTTTTATACTATATGAGTAAAAGCTGCAGCTGGCTACGAACGTGGACTGAATGGGTGGAAACATTTGAAAATTGGCAGTATTCTGATGGTAATAGCTTGCAGCATCATACTGGGGAAAAAATAAACTAGTTCATTTTTAGAACTGTGAACTTAGTTCAAAACTTTGAATTATTAATTATGAACTTAACTAGTTCATTTTAAAATGTGTGAACTGAACTTTGAACTAATTAATGTAGAAATTGAAATTTCCCAATGCTGTTGAAGATCCTGGTTTGAAGGGACCTTTAATAGCAAGAATCAAGTCTCAACAATGCGGTTTTATTGGTTTAATTAAAAATGTGGATGAAGTTGTAGATTTAAAGGTACTCTGACTGGTTCATTTTGGATGCCTCATGCTTAAAGGCTGAGAAGAGGAGATTCATTTTGGGGATCAGAACAGGGGGACTTCAGAGCAGAAAACGTTAGTTGTAAGAAACTGAGACCGTGTAGCAATGAATGTCTCGCTACAAGCATTAACAATAAACACCACACAGCTCTTCTAGTTACATTAGACTCCTATGTGTGCTTTATCACTGCTGGGTAAGGTAAAGGGAGCTAACCCTGAAGCTAGCTGCAGCCTCACCCAGGAGTAATCACTTCACCTTTTCCCAGCCCGTACAGGGCGATACTGCTCAGGCTTTGTGGCAACCCCAGCCACCTGTGGAGAAACCTGCTGACCCTCATCTCGAAGCCTCCCACCGTTGAAATGGGGATTTTGTAGACTAAGAGGGGCCAAAGGATCCGAGGAAGGATACCATGCTGGTAAATCCAGGCTTTGAACTTGCCAGGGAGGCCAGAC
>JBAMHW010000006.1:11215975-11250425 GCA_037177495.1 Rhadinocentrus ornatus | reverse complement strand
TCCCCCAGCCGAGGCTCGAACCAGTGACCTTCTTGCTGTGAGGCTGCGGTGCTAACCACCACACCACCGTGCAGCCCCGTGGTCTGTAATAATTCAAATTAATTACTATGTTTTCTTTTCATCAACATGTATGATTTTTAGAAAACCAAGGTTATGCCCTGGTTTATACACTGGAGGTTTCATTCATTGAGATGCACTGCTTGCTCAATAGGTGCCTCTTAATTGGATGCCATAGTAGGTGGCAATTTGCTTTACAAACTGTAGAAGATACAGTAGGCTTTGTAATGAAATTTTATTCTACAGTGTACCTTTCCCCCCTTTAGCCACTACATCATGCAGATGTGCATCCTGATGCCCTCTTTTGTGCTCTACAGGCACATTTGCGAATCAGGTGGAGGAGTTTCATGAAAAAAACAACACAAAAACTTTTTAAAGTAAAAGTTAAATTTAATAAGATTTGTAAGAAGATCTTGGTGAATGAGGCTATTTAGGTCTACGTCTTTCTGGATCTCTGTTTCTAAGGTGAGTTCTAGTTTATCTTGATTGATTGGGTGATAGTGCTGTTGATCATTAATAACTGCCAATGCCCCCCCATCCCCCCCACCCCCCCAAGGGCACTTAAATCCAGCAGGACAGCGGTCCTCAACAACCAGAGTTTGAGATCCCTAAAGACAAAAAGAAAAAAATAATAATAATCATAAATCTGAGCGAGGGCTGCTGGAAAATGTTCTATAGACAGATGAGTTTGGTTCAAATTCAAACATTCTAGAAATAACAACAGAATTTAACCATAATGTTTCCTGTGTGTAAAACAGCATTGCCATAGTATCATGGTTTGGTTTACCCCATGTTTTCTTGCACCCAGGCCAGGATCACTTTCAGTTATTTAATGCAACAGTGACTTCTGAATTGTATCAATGATCTTGTGTTTATTACAATAACATATATACTAACATAATGTTAGTAAATGTGTCGATTAACTAACTCGCAAAAAACAGTGGGTCATGTGACAAGTCAACGACCCAAAGCACACAAACCATTCCAACTAACCATGATTAATGAAGAATAAACTAATGATGTGAAATAGCCAAGTCAAAGACCTGACCTTAAAACTAATAGAAATGTTGTGAAATGACCTGAAGAAAGTGGTTCATATGAGGAAACTCAATAACATCCCAGGGCTGAAGTTGTTCTTTACAGAGGAATGAGCTAAAATTACTTCAAGCTGGTGTACTAATCAGCCTTTATCACAAAGCAGTAACTAATGCACAAAGGAGTCAAAGAAAGCAAAGGTTCAAATACATTTGTCACTCACATATGTATCTGATAGTGGATCATTTCCCTCAATAAATAAATCACCATGGGTAATATTGTATCTAATTTATTTAACTTTCAAGCATCATCGTAAGTAAAAGTGAGTGAATTAAATGTTAATTAAGTAAAATGTTGATTTAAGACACACTTCGTGTTTTGTTTGTTTTACCATTTATTGTTGGTTACCTGAATAAGGACACCTTTTGTTACAGTTTTCTTTCCTTGTTTATATATTGCCGGACATGGTATATTCGCAATTGTGGACACCTTTTGTGTGTTAAAACTGAACCCGTTGGAGGTGAATTTTTGTTTATTGTGAATTAATATTATTCCCTATACCATTTTGGTTGAGTCCGACCTGCTTTGTTACTGACTCTATTTACCCCTGGCGTTTCAGTGTTTGTAACAAAATGGGGGCTCGTCCGGGAGATTTTTGACTACTGTGTGTGGTAGAACATTTGTGAGTCTCTTTTCACAATTTACGGTTATCTGCATTGTATAAGGAGTGAGGCTTGTATTGTAATGGCTTTGTTTGATCTGGAGGAGTTCTGGGAGGTTCTGACTCCGGATTGTTTAAATTTATGCCACATGGATGATTTGGTTGTAATCGCTGATTTTTATGAAATACCTTTGCCGAAAATTATATTGAAGCGAGACATGAAGGCGATAGTGGTGGCTGGTTTGATGGAAAGACATGTCCTACTCTGTGCGGACATTGGAGCTGAGGGTGTTCCTGCTGTATTGCCTGTGCTGGTAGGTCCGTCTGTGGAGGCGGGACCTAGTGCAGCTGAGCTTGACAACCAGCTGGGTTCAGCTGGATATGAGGAAACACCTGAGGGAGAAGATGGGGGATCTACGCCTGTCACCCGTCCCAAGTTTGATCCTTTCCTCTCGGAGAACAGCTCAGTTGCCTCTGGGGTTAACGCCTGATTGAGGAAACTGGCCAGGTTACAAATTGAAGCCCAGGAGAAAGCCCAACAGTACTGTATGCAGATCGAAATCAAACAGATGGAAATCAAAGTTGATAAGGTAGGGTGTCTCGCCCGGTTGGAGCTAGATGCTCATAATGGTACCGCCATGAAAGCTTCTAGAAGCCCTACTGGGTCCCAGAGTGCTTTTTCTCCCTCCTGTCCCTTCGATATCACAAAATTTATTGCATTTGTGCCAATATTTAAGGAAGCTGATGTGGACTGCTATTTTGCAGCATTTGAGCGCATCGCTTTGATGTTAAAGTGGCTTCAGGACTGGTGGTCATTACTTGCAGATTAACAGGGAAAGCTCAAGAGGTAGTGGCTGCACTTCCTCTTTTGGACAGCCAAAAAATATGATATGGTAAAGGCTGCAGTTCTGAAAACCTATGAGTTTGTTACTATCGGCAAAAATTCTGGATGTACAAAAAAGAGTCATCCCAAACTTACATAGAGTTTGCTTGGGAAAAGAGTAGTCTCTTAGACCGATGGTGTACGTCGTGTGGTGTAAGTACATTTGAGTCACTTAGAGAATTAATTGTATTAAAGGAATTTAAGAAACAGTTACCAGAGAATCCTGTAATACATCTGAATGAGTAACATGTAAACATATTCTCAGCCGCTGCAGTGATGCAGATGAATACGTGTTGACTCATAAATCTGTGTTCCAACCTGTGGTGAAATGTTACGGATACACCAAGGACGGTGAAGTCCCGAGTCCCAGAGGAGCAAACATGCTTCTACTGCCACAAGACTAACTTTCAGAAGCTATTACGGAAAGGACAATCCCCTCCATCGCACAAAAAGGAGATTGGATTAATCTGTAAGGGGGGTAAGGGTTTTAAGCCCTTTATGATGACAGGTACTGTGTCATTTTCTGAAAACCAGTCTGAATGTCATGAGGTTTGGGGAATCCCAGACACTCATCCTAGCAAATACGCTACCGTTCTCTAACAAATCCTTGCCAAAATATCTTGTGGGGAGTAGAGATGAGATATGCTCCCCGACCCGTTCATTATGTGCACCTCAAGACTGATCTCATAAGAGGTACGTTTCTGATGGCTATTTGTGCTGATTTGCCCATTGACTGCATCTCTGTGCTTCTAGGGAATGACATTGCTGGAGGCATTCCTGCCCTGGAAGTGTTTGACAAGCCAATGATTACTCCACCTACAATGACTTGTGTGGTAACCAGTGTGCAAGCACGCAAGATTTAAACCGGAAATGGTGAAGTTAAATTTATAACTGTTTTTTGGCCCCATCTCTTTTAGATGGAGAAGACAGATTGCTGATGGAAAATGCAGAGGTGGGAGCCACGACGTTAAACCTCGGGAGGCTCTGTCTTCCCCTGCTAATCTTCCCCTGATGATTTCCCGTGCACACCTGTGTGACGCTCAGAGGAATCCACATTACACAAAGGCTTTTAGAGGTAGTAAGTGCTGATCAGATAACTTCAGTGAGCAGTTGTTGCCAACCAAGTTACCTTACCTCGCAGATAGTCAGAGATCTGAACTTTTATCTCTGATTGCAAAACACCGTAATCTGTTTAATGATGTTCCCTCACGTGCCAATGTCATAACCCATGACATATTTGTTGACAATAATGGACCCATAAAACAACATCCCTACCGATATATCCTAATTAATAGAAAGTTAATGCAACAGGAAACAGTTTATTTAGTGCAACTTGGCTCCACTAAAAGCAGTAAAAGTCCTTGGGGTTCCCCCTGTTTGGTGGAAACTAAGCCAGATAGATCTCCAAGGTTCATCACAGACTACCAGAAAGTAAACGCTGTGACAATTGTAGATGCGTATCCTTTGCCCCGTATCAAAGATTGTGTGGATACTATAGGGTCGGCACGTTATGTGACTAAATTGGTTTGTTAAAAGGATATTGGCAAGTCCCGCTTACGGAAAGACCGTCGGACATTTCGGCTTTCGTAACACCAGACGGTTTTTTGAGATATACAGTAATGGCATTTGGTATGTGCAACACACCTGCTACGTTTCAACGTTTGGTAAAACGTTTTCTGGCTTCCCGAATTGCACAGCTTATTTGGATGATGTCATGATTTACACGGACACCTGGGAGGATCACTTGTCCGCTTTTAAAGAAGTACTTTCATAGTTAGACAACGCCTCATTAACACTCAACTTAGCGAAATGTGAGTTTGGTCGGGCCACGGTAACCTATCTAGGAAGACAGGTAGGACAGGGAATAGTGCGCCCTCTGAATGTCAAGATTCATGCGATCACTCAGTTTAGTGTTTTCTGAAATCAGAAAAGCGTTGCGCAGATTCTTGGGAATGACAGGATATTATGGCAATTTCTGTCGCAACTTTGCTACAGTTGTTACTCCATTGACGTCCTTACTGAGTCCAAAATAAGAATTTAGATGGACTCATGAGTGCCAGCATGCTTTGATAGCGCTAAAGCTCTCCAACTGCATGCTCCTCTGTTAGCTGCACCAAGTCTAAGAAAACCTTTTAAGCTGGAAATTGACGCCAGTGCTGAGATGGTGGGCGCCGTGCTTCTGCTGTCTGATAATGACGGGATTGATCACGCCATATGTTACTTTTCCAGGAAGTTCAGCCGGCATCAATTGCATTACATAACTATCGAGAAGGAGACACTGTCACTGTTATTAGCTCTTCAGCACTTCAATGTTTATGTGGGATCGTCTTCTGTGCCCACTAAGGTATACACAGACCACAATTCAATAACCTTTCTAGCACGTATGTACAACCAGAACCAGAGGTTAATGCGATGGGCATTGATAGTGCAAAAATACCGTCTGGAAATACACCATAAACGAGGTGTGGACAAACAGTTTGCGGATGCTCTATCTTGTAGGTGAAAATGGTGTAAATTTATGTATGTGATTTGTTTACCAGAAGGACTAACTAAGAAGACACAGTGGAAGCAGGATTTTAAGGGTGGGGGTGTTACGTCCCCAGGCCTTTCAGCCTGGAGCCGTTTATGTTTATGTTGTTGGATGTTTACTGTGCTGGAGCAACGTAAGGATTGGCTGCAGGACCAGCGTAGAACCTCCCTCCCCTTCCACTGGGATTGGGCGCCTTTGCTCCCCTGTCCGTGCGTCAGGTCCAATCAGACGAGCTCCTGGCCTTTAAATAAGGACTACCATCGATCTGGGCAGCTGTGCTCCGTGTGCACACAGTTTGCCAGTTTGGGATCGTGATTAAGAAATTGGCTGTGAATAACCTTGTGGTTCTGTTTGAGAGAAAAGCTTTCCTTGAGAATAGTTTGGAATATTGTGAAGAGACGCTCTCAGTTAAGAGAAGCTTGTTTTGTGACGCTCTCGTTTGGAGACGCTTTTTGTTTGTATAACCAAAGTGGTTTAAGTTCTCATTTAGAGATATCTTGAGTTTGGTATTGCTATAGAGTAAGTTTTGGTTTAAGACACACTTTGTGCTTTGTTTGTTTTGTTTGATTTTACCGTTTATTGTTTGTTACCTGAAAAAGGACACCTTTTGTTACAGTTTTCTTTCCTTGCTTATTTATTGTCAGACATTGTATATTCCCGATTGTGGACACCTTTTGTTTGTTAAAACTGTAAAAATATTTGGTTATTGTAAATAAATATTATTCGTTATAAAATTTTGGTTGAGTCCGGCCCGCTTTGTTACTGACCGTATTTCCCCCTGTTGTTTCAGGGTTCGTAACATTTCAGTAAAGAAATGCATGAGGACATTAGTGAAAAAAGGAGTCAAAGTCAGCTTTATTGTCAGTTTCTTTACATGTGCAATACATACAAAGGAATCAAAATTATGTTTCCCACTGTCCCACGTTGAAGACAAGACAGGAAATTTCAACACTGAAGTAACCATTAAAGATAAAAAATAAAAAGTGCACAGGCACAACAAATATCTGGCATAACACTGTATGATAATAAAAGAAGTGCAAAGATTTAAAGCATTTACTGATCCTAAGGCTAACTGTAACAATAACAATAAGGGTTTTACAGTTTGATTTGAAAGTAGTAGAATGTATAAGTTGTAAGTACTATGTACAAGCAAAGAGTTGTTTGTACATGTTATGGGTACTAGTGCAAAGACTGTCTGTAATAGCAGCGGTGTACAAAGTGACATGGTGCAAGACAGTTGTTAAGTAGGATAGAGGGATTTAGAATGGAAGGGAACATCGCAGAACAACAATCAACATCACTGACTTTTACCTGCAAGGGAGAGCTCAAACGAAAGAAAGAATGCAAGACGGCTGCTGAATCATCCATTGTTAGGGGATGCCAAAGTTAAAAAATATAAGACACTTCAACTGTGGTAAGTTTCTTACATGATTGGTTCATAAATCAAATACAATCAGCTTTATTGATTATTATTGTTTTCATGCCAGTCGAAGTACAGTAAATATTAAGGTATGGAAATTCAGAATATTATATAGAATGCAAATAATACCTAACCTTACCTCTATAAAATGGGTCCAAAGTGTACATATGGTCATGGTATATGTATGTACGTTTGTAGTTTTATGTAGTGGCTCGAACGCTACTACAAAAATGTTTTCCATTTTTTTCCCCTTTTATAAAAACAGTTCTGGTCTGCTCTTGTTTAGGCACATGCTTCTGTTTTTTGTGCCAAATGATGGTCCATACTTTCCAATGTATAATTATAGTTGCAAGCCTTCTGTTTTACTCTGTATACACCATTGATGAGGAAGTATTCAGAAAAAACAAGCCATGACAATGCTGATGGCTCAGAGCTGCTCACATTTAAAGGACACCAAACCATGAGACTCCTTTCTCTGAGAGGACTTTTTTCTTCTCTATTTCTCTCTCTTTTCAGTGTCATTGACTGCTTTTATGCCAGATATAAAAAAGCAATGCATGGCCAGCGAAGCGCATAATAGGCAGATTTGACTAACGTGTCAGTGCAGAGGAGTGAAAAAAGGGAGGGAGTAAGGGAGGGGGATAGGGAGGAGGAAGAGGGAGGAGAGGGATGGCTAGGTGAGAGAAGCGATGAAAAAACAGGAAAAAGTAAAAAAAAAAAGGGAAAGAAAAAGAAGGAAAGAAAAATAGAGACATGGGGGGTAGTGACCTGTGCCTTACCCTGCAACAGGGGTGGCTGCCCTGGCATCTGCAGACACAGTGGGCATCAGATAACACACTACATGACTCTCAGGCAGTGACTGAAGTAGATTGGACCAGCACATCCATGCTGGGTCGAGGTGGAGACACTCTGCTGTCAGATAAAGTGACTCCATGTCAACTGAAAACAGATGATAAACTGAGTGGACATCCAGTCTGATTCACAACTGAAGCCCCTACGAGCCAAATCCAAGCAGGCGCTGTGGTGAATTGGAATCGGCTTTGAGCAAACTTGTGTGGGCTCAATGTGAGATCGAACAGAGCAAGCATTGAAAGTCCAACCATGCATCACCCTCTCAGTCTGACTTACCCAATTTCGATTGAAGCTGACGTGACCGAAGCTCAGACCCCATTGAGAATTCTCACTCTGAGTGTAATTCTCTACTCTGTCATGTGATATGTGCTGACATGCAAGTGCCCATACTGTGAATGTTCAATCCGGCTATGTAGTTGTGGCATTCATGTGTAAACTTCATGTTGCATATCTGCACAGAGCGTTAATCCCAACTGGAGGTAACTTACAATCAGCATGGGTCAAGCATTGTCCATGGCTAATTACAAGCCTCCAAAAAATGTAATGACTGCATTAATTACATCACCATGTTGAAGAATTCATGACTTCAACCAGATAAGCATACTGTAAATGTTTTATATACATATACATTAATATAGTTCTATACATGGTCAGTTTGATATTTTTTATTCTCCTTTCTATTTATGGTACATGGTTGTAGTGCCTATAACCTTCTTAGTTATAATTCCACAGTTCAAACACACATTAGGAATAAGCTTACACCAAAAACATGGTGTTTTTATATATTATAAAAGAAGTGACTATAGAATTGAAAAACAAATAAATAGGCTGTGTAAAATGGCATGTTTAATTAAAATATAACACATAGGTAACTGTAACTCCTGTTAGGTGTTAAATATGAAATTCTTGAGTTTAACTCAAACAAAGAATCGATTGTTTTTCAGGACTTGGTTGAGCATCCTGTCATTTTACTCTTTTTTTTTCCTTCTTTTTTTCCCAAGAAATGCAACAGTTCAATTGCTGCCAAACCCAATAAAAAAAAGCTTGGAACTAAGCCTATTTTCACACCACTCCACACCTGGTAAACTGTTTTTTGTGTGTGTATGTGTGTGTGTTTTCTTTTTTTCTTTTTCTATTTAGTAAAAAATGTAGATAAAAGAAATCCCATGACCAGAACCTCAAGATAACAGCTTTTAAAAGATCGAAACAGCATGTCGAAAGGTGTTACACTAAAGTCCTCAGTCATTCTACTTGACCTCTTTGAGATGAATTTGGTCAAATATGAGATGTCCTAAGTTATTAATTTGTTTTGTTGGGTCAGTGATGAATCCAGATTAAATGGCAGAATCTCACATCACTAATTGACATTTTGTCATTAAAATAATGTTATTTAAATTATATACTGGTAGTCTAATTTTTTTTACTGCTGATGAACAGTTGTGGTCTCGATTGGCTACAGATGTCTGCCTTGTCTTTTTTCAAGGATGGCCACAGGATTATGCAAATAAAACAGAAGAATACTTTTTTGTGGGAAAAAGGATGTGCAAGGAACAGGTGTATACTGTAGTGCTGCGGTCCGAGACCCCCTCCCATCCTCCACTTTTTAATGATTGTGAGACAGCCCTCCACAGTGGCTTTGGCCCACCCCGCCTGCCTTTCAGAGCGTTTGAAATGTGCCAGCCAGATGTTCAGGGCTTACACCTATGGAAGACAGTCTTTGACTTGGTCTCCATGGATCTGTGATGAACACACTCAAACACACATATGCATAGCTGTGGACCAGAATCCACATGAAAATACATCCATGTGCCCAGCAGAAGTTCAGATGTATCAGCAGATACAAGCCAACATGTAGATACATAAGCAGACAGCATGAGCACACACATGAGCTGTTTAGTCTTTTAACCCATCATTTATGACCGCTAACTAACCCCAAGGCTGGCTCCAGTGTGAATTTAGGGCATTGCTGGGGTAGCAGGACATCCTATACATATACCACCCTGGTGTTATACACCTCTGTCCGACAGCTCTTACTCCCCCAGCCATATTTTCTTTTTCGATATTGTGTGCCATTATACTTCTGCATTTTGTAACTGGAGACTGACTGTCTGGATGGTGTAAGCTAATGGAGAGGAGCAAGTGGAGAGACTTTAGGAGAGACAGTCTTGCTTCCTCGCATGCTGCTGTCAGAAACCATACGGGCCTGATTAATGACAACAGCCACAATGGCTCTTTATGCATTTTCTCCCTACTGCTGGCCCGCTGCCAACTCACCCTCAGGGAGAGGGAGGTATACACAGTGTGAGGAGTGTATGTGTGTGCACACAACAGAGACAGAGTGAACAGGCTGAGGTACGTAATATGCTCAGATGATGTGTGTATGTGAGACGTAGGTGCTAAAGGGAGCATTCAAAAAGTGCTAAAGAGAACAATCAGATGATGCAAATCCAATTCACAAGTTGTATATCTCCAGTTCCCCCTGTGAAAAACATGCAACATAAAAAGCAATTATTGTAGCATCTTATATCTATAATGTCTATTAACATCTCTCAGAATGACCTAAATATAACCCTTGTTCAAAGTGGTAAAACAAGCCAGAACTGTTGTACCAAAAATAATTGGGGCGTTGGATGAATATAGCCCTAAAACTTGATTTCTCTTGTAGGTTATGTTTTTGGTCGTAAGTCCCCACATAGCTGAATATTTTGGGGTGAATGTTTGTATGTGTAAATGTGTGTGTGGCTAGCTAGCAGCTATCTCCCCTCGCTCCTAACACAGAAAGGTTGAGAAGAGCCATCTTTCATCTCCTCTGCATCATCACAGCATCTGCATTATTAATGGCCCTGATTACTGTAATCAAAAATTCTTATTTATTTGGAGGAAGGGGAGGAGGCAGTGCGGCCTGGGCTTCTCTCTCCAGACAAAAAACCTTTGGTCTCTATCGTTAATTTTTCAGAAATAGAGATGCTGCAGTGCCCCATCTCTCCTAAGTTTGGAGCTAAGCTAGTTAAGTGCACATAAACATGCAAATACTAAAGCAAAGACATTCAAACTTTTTCTCTCTCAGTCTTTGAGCATTGCGTACATTTACATATGCAAACACACAGTTGCACTGAGATGCATATTTACGCTCACACATAGAAGTAACTGTCAATAATAGCGACTTAACGAAGGCAATCATCTAGACCTTCAGACATCCAAAACCATACAAAGAATGCACTCATCCCTGCCTTTCATGTGGTTTTGAGCTTCTTTTCCACCTCCTCTCCCTCCTTCAGTGCAGTCTGTTTCTCTCCTTGCCTTCTTCTTTCCTCGCCTCCTTTGCTTCCTCCACCATCCACTCCACCCTGTCTAATCTTTCCAGGCACTGCCATTTGCATGCAAATAGTCCATTACCCAGTGGCAGAGAGACATAGCCAGGAGCTCACTACTAGGTAATCAAGGACAAAAGAAATGCAGGAGAGATGCAAGAACAAAAGGGTGGGGTGGGGGACAGTGAGTAGAGAGCGTTGAAATATCACTGGTGAATTAACATCAAGAAAGAAAGGCATCAAATGAATTGGCAGAAAGAAGGAGAGAATAAAAGAAATACAGCTCAAGTAGCTGAGATATGATGTTTTTGAAGAGGTGATTGGAGGCGAGGATCTTTGTAATGTAAAAGTTACAAGTTGAGTTGAAGACAAGAATGAGTGCAGCTTTGAGTGCAGAAGGATCAAAGTATAGCATTTTGTCAGCCTGTCAATCTGTTGCACATTTACGAAATAAAAACTGCTACCCTGAAGTAAGCATTTACAGGAAAACTTTCTCCCCTCACACGCTGTCTGCATTTTAAAACACAGCATGCAACCAACAGTTTGTCACTATGGCAATACCTAAAAAAGAGCAAATTTGTAACATTTGAACAAGGTACATCTCAAAGCAATTAAAGGCATACTTTGACATTTTGAATATTTTAGATTTTTTTTTATCATATATTATTTACAGTGAAAGAAAATTAGTAAGTCTGTTTTTTGTTACAAGGTAAGTTAACATTCCTCAAGCCATTTCATGAAGGACTAAGACATTCATCTAGGCTGTAACAACTGTTGATGAAAATGGCCATGTCAATGTCAGATAATGTAAATGTACATCCTCAAATTTGTCACTTGAGGTATATTAAGTAAGTGTTTTCTACTGATACAAAAGACAACAGCACAATCCAGAAGGGCACTTGAGAGCAGTGTCTTCCATAAACGCCAAAGCCCAGTTTTGCTATTTTAACGAAAGCAATTAGGAACTTCACCAAAATTTTGCCTGTCCACCAGGACTCTTCGAATTTGGCCTGGTAGCTAAAGACAGGAGACAATTTGGTCAGGCATTTTTCAAGGATGGCTCCTGAATGAGGTTTTGTGGCACATGTGAAGAGATCCCAGGAAAAACTAAGGGCGCACTAGAGATCCAGACAAGCAGCAGACAATAAACAGGCGGCTGGATGGAAAGATATTTTTGGTGCTATCTCGCTCACAAGCAAAGACACAAATAACATAAAAAAAAAAAAATTCTGTGGTTTTACCAAGTCATGTCAACACAAAGGACTAATTCATCTAGAACATCTATTTTACAACAACAATTTAATTTAGTTTAGCTTACTGGTCCAGAGTTTTAGAGCTGGGAACAAAAGTTTCTTCAGTACCAACAGGTTGATTCTACAAACAAATCTAAATTAAATATCACTAACAACTCACGACAACCATCTAAAATGGCTCAGGAAATAATAAAAATCACAAACCTCAATACCCATGTAGTTATCGGTATTAATACCTTAATACCGATAACTACATGGGAAAATTATTTGTCACTGCCATTCAACCCCGAACTCTGGCCAGATAATAATATTTTGATAACAATAATTATAATAATTCTTTTTTTGATGACTAATAACACACGTCTACAATAGTATAAAAGTATTCATAGAATTCATATAATTTATATAATACATATAATTTAGAGAACAGTGTTTAAAATGGGTTTAGCTAGCACAGACACTCCACACAATGAGGAGCACAGATATTTATATACATGCTACATCAATCTGTTTTCCTGTTCACTCTAAATGTAACAAAGAAACTCTCCACAATCCTGAGCTGCAGAATCCACATTTCTTCCACACTCTGCCTTCTTGGTACCGCAGGAAATAGCAAAACTCCCAACAAAATAGAGAAAGCCACTGCTAATTTTTCTAGCTATAGCAAAAGACACAACATGATTATTGTCTTCTTGTACAAGGCCTTATAGTTATTTGAAACTCACTTCAGCGTATTCTTTATTTCTACAAAGGACTGCAGTGGAGGGAACCAGTTGTCTTTTCCCCAAAATTATGCTTGTCCTGAAATAACACAACTAGTTCAATGAACTCTCTTCAACTTCAGTTCATTTCTAATTACATTCAGTCCAATTTACCTTGATTTTTTTCTGAACCATTTCAATCCGTTTTAGTCTAATCCAGCTTCAAATTTACATTTTTGTTGAAAGAGTTTGTTCATGTTTGTTTGTTTGGTTGGTTTTTTTATTTGGCCAGAGTTGTAAAAACTGGTCCTCCAAGGCCACTGCTCTGCTGCTGTTAGATGGTTTCCTACACCTGATTTAGATTAAACAGATCTCCTCAACAGTTTGTCCCCCAGTTTCCCACAAGCTTGCTAATGACCCAATAATTTGAGCCAGGTGAGTACAATAATACTTAATATTTTTTTTATTTGTATAGCCCTTTCCAACCACCCTTAAGTGACAATAAAAATAAGATAAAAGTCTTACCACATTATTGGGTATTAATAGCAATCGTAAATAAATAGTTTAGACTTGAATGTACCAGATTTGAGATAAGACGCAGATCAAGGGGAAACTTATTCCAGAACTTCAGAGAAGCAACTGAGAAAGCTCGGTTACCCCACTGTTCATATCTGGACCTGGGTAGGTTTAGTAGAAAAAGGTTGACCTTAAATCCCTGCCATGCTCTCAAACAGTTAAAAGCTCAGATAGGTAATAGGGAGGTGCTATTCCAATGAGAGCTTTAAAAACAAACATTAAAAGTTTCAAATCTATCCTAGCCACAAGCAGGGAAACCCGCAGGGTGATGGCCCTAGAGGACTAGATAAAAACAACACTGGATTAGGCAGACTAAGTGTTACAGTTGCTTTAAATTTTAAATTTACATGTGGTTTATAGAGGGTTCATTGGGATGACTGATTGTTCAGCTCCTAATATTAGTGGGGGTTTTTCGCGTAACTTGCAGAGAGTTGGTGCTTCACTAGCAGCAAACTTTCTGACTGAGAGCCCATGATTTAACTGCCAGAAAACAAAGATAGTTAGGCCAGTCAAAAATAGGCAAGAATGATCATTGTGCAATGCTTACCAAATGTACTACCTTAGTCTCACTACACTCTTGAATTTTGAACTTTAGTCTGGATCATAGTTATTATTCAACAGTTACAACCATTACTATTTCTGCATTGCTAGTTTAAGATTAAATATTCACTGGTTTCAGTGCTTGGCATTAGTGGATTGCTGCCCTTTTTTAGTTTTTTATTTCTATTTTTACTGCTAGTTGGACAAGTCAGTGCTTTCTTTTCTTTTCTTTCCCTTTCTTTTTTTTCTTTCCTTTTTTTTGGGTGCATGAAATTGATCAGTTTCTCTTGAGGGTTGAGAAACAAGGATGGAGCACTGAGACTGCTGTTTGTGAGCAAAGGCAACATCGGTCTATTTTGTCACTTGCATGGAGAATAAGATTGCCTCTTAATTATGAAAAGAGTGCAAACAGATGATGACATCTCAGTGAAATATTTTATAAAGGATTTGACTTTACCATCCGGCATTGTCCATCCCTTGCTCCATCACCTTCCATATAACATCTTGCAGCTTTTATTCCACTTTTGCCTTTATCATTACATTGTCTCAGTCAGTGCCTCGCTTTCTTTCAATAGATGCTTGAAGTAGCTAAACTTCTCCTTATGGGAGAAGAAGTGCATGAACGTCAAAGGAAATGAGCCCCCCACTGCTGCCACCACCTCCGAGCCCCCTTGTTCCCCCCTCGTTCACTACCTCTTCCCTGCGAAGCAGTTGATTGCGGCCCGTTTGATGTCCTAAACGCAGCGTGCTAAGATTTGCTCTCTGTTCCTCGCCGAGCCCGTTTGAAGCTCTGTGTGAGCGACACACATTTTCAACGTTACACTCTGCTAAAACGGGCAATTATTCTCCCCCCCCCCCCCCTTTTTTTTTTGTGTTCGTCTTTGGAATGACGAGTAAGGAGGTGGTAGAGAAAAGAGACAGGGAGCGATGACTTGCACCCACACATTCCTCTAACTAAGATGTAAATATGCATGGTGGTAAGACATTTCTTCTATGACAGGCACTTTGCAGTTTTCTAAACTTTTCTTTTTCTTTTTTTTTTCTCTCTGTCACAAACATTACTGAAATTACACCTCCTGCAGGTAACACCAGCATGCACCTATTAAGACCCATATATTACTGTCAGTAGTGCTTGGTAGAACCTGCCTCAACCCTTCTCTACATCTCTAAGCACTTTTATAAGCTTTCTGTGTCAGTCGTGGGAATATGAAAGAGTCTTCCTTGATATAAATTTTTGTAAAGGGGTTTATTCAATGTATGAAGCGCTACTGAAGCTGCCCCAGGCTTGCTTTTTTCTACACCCACTACAACAGCTTCAAGACGGTGGCTTGGATAAAAGCACCATAGCCTTGGACCTGCTCCTCACCCACCCACTCATCTCTATGTGAAGCAAGGTTACCACTTATGTAGGTTCATGATTTTTAGACTAGAATTTAACACAAAGTTGACTCAGTGTTCTCTAAGATTGTAATATCTGCTGGGCAAGGTTCAGCTTGATTGGGAATATATGCTAATACACACATGCTTACATGCCCACACCCAAAAACACTCTGAGACACACAATTCTGCCAGCACTTGGCCTGTGCCCAGCATTGCACTCCCCTTTTATGACCCATGCTTTATGGTTTATTTAAAAAGTAACAGTCCCTTTATAGGTCATTAAAGCAGAAATAAAAGACAACAGACGGCCCGCAGTGGATAGAAGAGTGAGCAGACGCCAGCCAGATTGGCTTGAAACACACTCACACACACAGACACTCACAAATACAAGTGTATGCAAAGGTGCATCCGAGGCCAAGGATTGTTGCCCTCCTGATGAGAGCGACTGGCTGCACATCATCACTTCACACATCAATACTCTGTTCATATACTGTGCCATGAAGCAACACACACACATGCAGCAATGCACAGTTAGTATGAACATTTTAAATGGGTAAATAAAGATGATAATACATGAAAATGTAAACATCCAAGCTCGCAGTCAAGTGACTGCTCACAGCCAAAATCCTGGCAACCGCAATTCACATGTAATTGAATCCTTTTTATTTGTCTCTTTGGCTCTCCCTCTTTCCCATACTTACCCTTTTCTCATTCACACACTTTGACCTGTGTGTGATGGCAAAGTGGGCATGATTAACTGCACAGAAATGTCAGCCAAGAATAATAGGCAAAATGTAATTACGGAGTGACTGTGGTCCTCTGAGAGATGAGTAAGACAGAAAGAAGAAGCAGACAGTGAGAAAAAATACTGTATAAAGTACAATTGGATTTATTGACTATATTGACTATGTGTGTGTATCCTTCGTTAGAAAGTTATAAATAGATGGTAAAAAACACCATTTTGAGCACATTTTTGCATGAGACGAAATTTACATGCATTTATGTGTCCATAAATAATAACAGTAACATTTATTTCTGTGCAGTTTTGTTTGTTTGCAATTAAGCAGTGTGCTAAAAAATTACTTATAAAGATACATCTGAGCTGGTCCAAATATCCAATGAAGTACATAATTCATTGTGACCCTACAATGCAATTAAAATTTGCTTGTTTCTTTCTGGCACCGTTAATCTCAGTGCATATGCTCAGTGAAATACATATGTAATGTGAAGATTTGCTGCTTAGATTATGAACCACAACGCATTTGTGACAATAAGTGGTGAGAATAATTGAGCGTTAGCTTGTAAACCAAGCATTAGTTCTGCCTCAGAAATCTCTGTGGCTATAAATAAGTCTTTGTCTCATTCAGTGTAATGACCTTGGACTGATGTGTGAATTATGGTGGTGTGCATATATCTGTAACTGTATTTGACACAAAGACACTGAGAAAAAAAAATCTGGCTGTGAATAGGTGTGTATATTTTATATTAAAAGAATGCCCCTTGACAAGAATCTTTCCAGTGCTGCTTTGTGATGAAATTGGGTGGATGAATTACAGATAAACCTGACAAATAGCATTTTAGTAGAGTGCTGAGCTGCCATGAGTAGCTGCTCTACTAAAAGTCTTCAGAACTTCACAAGAGGATTGCAATGCCAGGCTTTTAAGAAAGATATTGTGTTAATTAGTACATTTTCTTACAAAAGTTTGTTAAGCTGTGATTATTGACCTTAAAACTTTGTGTTTCTTACTCCTTTTAAAGGCACACTGACATTCATTATGCACATGGAGCTCTTCAGAGTCTGATCAGGACTTAAGGCGGCTTTATACTTGCGCTGCATCTGCGTCACCGATGTAGGCATCGCGTAGGTCCGCAGAGGCTCGACGCGCATCCCTTCCAGACCTGACGTGCACCCCTGCTACGCAGAAGGTTACTCGGAGGTTCTCCCTTGTGATTGGTCAGTTTGGGATCACGTGTTGCCGGATATCTGGATCTTCTCACTGAATTTGTGTGGTAACCAACGTTTTTAAAAATTATAACCTATATAAACTATAACCAGTGGATCAAGTTAATTCGAGGCTGACTGAATTATTTCTTCATTTTCTTCTACAAGCTAAAAAAGACACTGGACCACACTGGACGCCATTGTTGATTTATAACAGAGAATACCTACCAAACTTAAGTGAATCATCAAAATAACTCCAACCTAGTGAGTTTACCGGCCGATACCACCCCTGCTGCCACCTTCAGATTAGAAGGAGAGACTGCAACATGACACCAAAACGACGCACACCGCCTACGCTCGAGTGCGAGAGCAAACTCACCAGCGTCAGCTACACCGTATCCAACCGCACACAGATGCGGCGTGAGTATAAATCTGCCTTTTGAGATCATGCTTCACAACTTATGTTTTTTCCCAGAGCATAAGTTGATAATCGAATTTTACTATATGGTACTGTGTCACATGCCAGCAACTGAATATCAACATATTGGCTGATTCAGGAAAGAAAGCCAGATTAGTCTTTTTAGGGGATGCAAAATTCCAACATATAGTTCAGTGGCGATGCTATAAGAAGACTGCTCTCTTTTTTTCCAGTACAGGAGGAGAATCATAAATTATTACTTGGAATTATTAATAAAAATACATCTATGTCTGATTGCAACTTTTACCATTATAGCATGTTAGGTTTCAGCCTTTTCCATTGACCAAAATAAATGACAAACCACTTAATTCATAGAAAGTTAGCATCATGTTGAGCATTGGATGGCTTTACAGGTCAAAAATACATTTGGTTAGATTTCAGTCTGATTCACATGTTTATATGTATTATACAAGACGAGTCTTAGTCAAACAACCAATGATTATTATTATTTTTATTTTTTTTCTAAAACTGTGTAAACATGCTGTGTGCATTTTTGGATCAATGTCCAACATTGGAGATGAAGGTGACTTGTATGCATGCGTGCAATGTGTGTAATTGTGTTATGTATGTGGTTTTTTTCAGTGTGTGTCATCATATGCACATGAGGACCAGTTAGAAGTTGTTTGCTTTCAGGAGGAGAGTTGCAGCAGTGTTCCTTCTCTCTTTCTCTCTCTATCAGCTCATCTCTTTCTCATCTAACCGACCATACAATGAGGAGGGAGCAGGGTGGTGGTGGAGGGCAGCAGCAGAGCGCAAGAGCATAGTCTTATTAGTGATAATGAGAGAGAGCCACTCTGCCAATTTACATCCGTAATCTGATATTAGCTCTTGCCACCCGCACTAAGGCAGCATATTCACACAAACACAAAGAGATGTAGAGGGGCATGCACATATTTGGAAGCATACATAGAAGCACACACTCACATGTTTAAAATGACTTATTCATAGCCTATTCGTGAAAAAGAGCAGAACTGTTTCTAAGTGAAAACCACAGTATCCCTTGAAGACAAAGGAAATGTGCTCCAAATTCAGAAGTAAAGACAGAAGGTAAGAGTAGTTCAGCTAAGCCCATAGCTCTAACAAGTTAATAGACCACCCCACATCTTTGAAAGCATCTCTATTCATTCTTGTACTTAAAACAAGTATTTTGTTAGGCTTCTATTTATTTATTTGTTTATTTTTAAAGAAAATGTAATATACTAAAAGTTTATTACGCAAGTGATGTGAAAAATAACATTTTTGATATTGTGTGAAAGATCTACAAATTGTGTTGTTTGGATGTATATTGACCTACGCTGCTGTATCGGAAAATGTGATGGTGAGTCACTGTAGCATCCAGTTTGCACTTAGTCTAACATAAAAGGAAAAACAAGTGGCACTAAGAGATGTTTTTTCTTTTATAAACTCACTTCCCATTTCCACTCAGTTAATACATCCTTAATTCTTTTCCACACCGTTCTTTATTTCACTCTCTCCTAAGATATGAGAGGAGAAGTGGTATGATGGGAGCAGAGACAACCATTGCCAATTGCATATGACCTGTGGCACAGCTGCATAACCTGTGCAATTTACTTTAAACCAACATTTTTTTTTCTCTAATCACAGATAAACATGGTTTGTTCATGAAAATACGTAATAAATATATTTATATTTTAAAGGTGCATTCACACTGGCATTGTTTAGTTTGCTCTAAATTAACACTGTCTCAATCTTTGTTTGGTTTGGTTTACGACACCAGAAGGTCCCAAAAAGTGGGATAGCTTGGGTTGGATATTCCTTTTCCCAGTTCTGCCTGTGGAAATGCAAAAAAATGTGTACTGGCCCGTACCAAACCAAACTCAGATCAAAACTTTGCCTCCATATGGTACGTGCAAGTCATGATGGATGCAGCACTTCATCCTTATCCCGATTCACCCTTCACTTTGGAATGGAATAAATCTGACTTATCAGGCCTCTGTTGCTCTGTAGTCCAATCTTTATCCTTACGAGTAAACTAAAGGCTTTTTTGATTACTCTCACTGATAAGTGGTTTCTTAATGCTACACAGCTGTTTAGTCCATATACTTCGCATTATTTTCTAATTGTGCATGTTGACATGCTCATTGTTCCCTATTAAACATGAGTTCTTATGTTGATTTTATTGAATTTCCCCAAATTATACAGTAGTTTTGAAAAGAAGCAGTGAGCGAATGTCAGACACCAAATGTTTTATAGAGTGTTTAGGTAATCTTTTTTAAATATAAGGGAACATCTTTTAACACATGCACAGTAATCCTTGGGTCAAGAAAACAGATACAGTATATTCTCTTGAGCAAAGACTGAAGAATTTAATTGAACATGATAAGTACAACTAACATATTAATGAATATCCTCTACACTGGAGAGGAAAACCTTTCAATCATTCTCAGTCCCTTGTGTTTCAATTAGATCCAAACCACCCAGAATCAACTAATTGTCCTGAGCATTAAAGCATGTATGAAAGGATCCCCACCATCTATCCGGAGGCAAAAATATGGGTTTCAACTCTGAGGGTGACGGAAGATTATGCAAGCCAGAGGGGAAACCTTTTAGCTGTAATATCACACACTTTTAACATACTGTCATGTATAGCAACAACTGAAAGATCTCCTGCTTTTACTACAGGCTGTAGTTATAATTCTCAATATCCACATCATTTCAACAGAGATTTCATCTCTCAGTGGCACCTGAAGTTTGATTTTAAGTGCCATATGGATCTTGAGGCAGCATCTAACAACACATTACTTTAATCAGTTCCCCAGCCCTACAAGCATATTTAGCATATTTTTCTTAATGCAGTGTTTGAGCCACATATTTATGGAGGTGTCTGCATTATGCTATACCCTTTATCACCTTTTTGCTGTAAAAAATAAATAAATAAATAAATAAATAGTACAAATGAGATTAAAAATATCCACAATTAAAAAAACAATTTATTATACATTTATTTATTTTTAATTTTTATTGAAAGTATTGAATTGAATTCCAAAGATTTATAATTTAGATAGTAAATCAAAGCAAACCTATCTTCCTCATAAAGTAAGGCATTGCACACAGGGTTCAAGACCACTTGGTGCCACGGCAAACTCTTCCACTCATGGATCATACTTCTTTTTATTGCTGCTAAAAAGACCCCCTTATTAAGCTGCCTGTGCTTGCCTTTGATTGTTTGTTTTTCCAGCAAAACCAGCTTAATGCCACCACGTGGTTGTTTTCAGATAGTATGCCAGCATTCCAGAATCAGAAATAAAATATGTCACATGACAGCATGGCTGTCTACCTCACACATACTTTCATTTGGTACTATGATTGTCAGCAATTCTTAAAAGATGAATTGATAAATCTCCTTTGCAACACTCATCAGTTAAGTTGAATAGTTCTGCCTTGAACAGGTTCATGAGATGCTTCTACAGAAAATGGATGCAGGATTGTTGAGCTGCTAGACCCACAGTTTAAATTTTTCAGAACAGGTTCGTGTTATTAACATCCATATATGTGACTTTCACCCAACAATTAGTGAGGGTTTGTTTGAATTTAAACAATGTATAAGCGGCCAGACAAAGACATTTCTTGCCTGTATGTGTTGGTCATGGAAATTTGAATTGGAAATTGGACGATTATTAAAGATTTTATCATAAAATAGAAGAAGAAAAACAGTAAAGAATTAAAAGTTTATATATGTTAAAAGGAGCCAACGATGGCAGCATTGGGCAAGCATTAAACCGTTCATAAAGACGCATTATGCAATTTGACCTTCCGTGTTGAACTCGTTTCATGGCACAGTGACATCAATTATGTGCATTCAGTTGCTGCCCAGCAGCATCCTGAAGCTGAGAAACTGCATAATAAAAACTTTTTATCCAGGATGCTGCCTGATGTTGCAGCCGAGTTTTGCTTTATGAACCTCATCACATGCCAGCAAGCAGATATAAATACACCGGCCATTATTTACATGCATTGAAATTGATTCAGCAAAGAAATGCAAGAAGATAAGAGAAGAAAAGAAAGACAGACTTGGACATCCATCCATCCATTTTCTGCCGTTTATCCAGAGTCGGGTCGCGGGGCAGCTGCCTAAGCAGGGAAACCCAGACTTCCCTCTCCCCGGCCACATTCATCAGCTCATCCAGAGGGATCTCGAGGCGTTCCCAGGCCAGCCGGGAGATGTATTCCGTCCAGCGTGTCCTGGGTCTTCCCCGGGGCCTCTTTCCGGTGGGACGTGCTAGGAACACCTCACCAGGAAGGTGTCCAGGAGGCATCCTGACCAGATGCCCGAGCCACCTCATCTGGCTCCTCTCGATGCGGAGGAGCAGCGACTCTACTCTGAGCCCCTCCCTGAACACCGAGCTTCTCACCCTATCTCTAAGGGAGAGCCCGGCCACCCTGCGGAGAAAACTCATTTCGGCCGCTTGTCTTTCGTTCACTAACCACATCTCGTGACCATAGGACTGGAACAGAGAAACAAAGAAAAAAAAAGTCAAGATAAGACTGTTGTTACGTCCCCACTTTTGTCTTAGGGGAGGAAGGGATGTCACACAATGAGTCGGAGACAAAATACCTAAATAGATCACCAGTGTATTTTTAACTGGGCACTCTTATTTACAATAGGTACAAACTCAAAATTGATGCCACAAGGCACAATAACTAAGAAATCAACAACAAAACAATAGTAAGAAGAACGGTTTGAACAAAAGGTGTCCTGAACCGGGCCTAAAGTGCCACGGCAGGTTTCAACAATGACAAAACCAAAATTAACGAACTATGAGAGGTATAATTCACTATACTCCCAAAACAAAACTTTCTCAGCTTACATAGAGCTGCACAGAATTCACAGACAAGATCCTTCGTGTCCGGTACCACAGTGGCAAGCTGTGCTGGAATCACATACAGCTGCCCTGAATCCAGTCAATTGGCAGTTTATGAAGGCAGGCCAGTGCCCTGAATGCAATCATGGCCATCAACCATGATTGACAGCACTCAGCGCCCAATGACAGCAGGGGAAGGAAAAGATCCGGAAGCTGTAGTCATCCAATCCAGATTCTGTCCGCGCCAGCAGGTGACCAATTGTAGAGAGGGGAATTCCTACCAGGACATTGAATGTGGAGTCAATGAGTAGACGCAGCTCCAGGCCGACATGCCTGGGGCCGTAACAACTGTCTTTTACTTGATGGAAAGACCTCACAGTACAGGTAAGATGTAAGATGGATGCTGAATTAGCCATCCATAAGGGATGTGTCACTGAGAAAATTTGCAAAAGTTTTGTAGTGCGTATTTAATGCAAATGGATTTTTATATTCCAAGGCCTGCAGTTTCATAAAGCATTAACACAGGGCAGATGGAAACCATGTAACAGGCTTTATTGCCATGTGTGTTATTTTTCTTACTAATCTACAGCTTTAATTAGGCAGGAGCAAAAATGCCAGTATTTGCTTTACTTCTTCATATGTTACAGTGGATTTCAAAATTTCGCCTCCTTCTACAAAAAAATAAAAAAATAAAAAAATAATTTGAACTATTGCCAAATACATACTCTCTTTTAAATCATGACAAAAAAACTAAAGCATGGCACATTTCTAAGATTAAATGTATAAAAAATGCATACTTGTTGCTCTATTTAAAAAAATAAAATAAATAATGTTCATGCAAAAGCACCAAATCCTGGAGGTGTTTCTGTCTGTTGTCAGCTTTCCTCTCACTGCATTTGTTTTGGACCATATGTAAACATGATATATGTGAGTAGAGATGTCTAGTCAATTCTGTGCATGCTGAGTCAGAGTCTGGCTCCAGCTAGGCGAAATCCATCATGCAAGAGAGAAAAACACATTAATTGGATGTAAAACAAATTTAGTGTGGCTCAGAGTACAATGCTTGAGTTAAAGGCCCTTTCTGGAGCAAAAGACATCAACCTGCTGAACTTTAATTACATTCAAGCTATTTAAACATGACTTTGGCTTAAATAAGTGTGTATCCCGTTTTAGAATAATCCAGGTGACCTTAAAACCTTTCAGTTTTCCTTTTTATTGGTAATAATGTAAACCTCTGGCTTAAACTAACCCTCTTCATGCTACGGTTCCCTTTTAGCATTCAGTCTAGGTGCATTAGCATTACTTAGCGCATAAACCCTCTTACATTTGAGTGTGGAGAAAAATACATCAAGCCCAAGCATTGTGCATGTGTGCACGCAGCATTTTCTATTCGACTGAGAGTGACTCGAACTTCTCCTTTTCAGTGCTGTGCATGCTGTCTCCTCTGCACACTGGCAGTGTAGTGTAGCACACACTCTTTCTCACCAATTACCTGTCTGTATCTCTACGTCTCTGCTGGGTGATTGAGAGGAGGTGTTAGAGGTAGAGAAAGTGAGAATGTGTCTGTGTGTGTGTGTGTGCTTAGAAGCATATGAGTTCATGTGTGCGTACAAATGTGTGTGTGTGTGTGTGTGTGTGTGTGTGTGTGTGTGTAAGAATGTTTGCCCGTGTCTCATTCTTCTGCCTCTGTTTCCCCTCCGGATCTCATGTATAATTTATGAACCTCTCATGAATATGCTAATTAGCCGACGTGCAGGGAGAGGTGAGAGGGCTTCCCCTGTTCTATTCTTACATTCGTCTGATGAGGAAGGGAAAAAGAGAAAGATAGAAAAGAAGGAGCTGGGGGAGAAAGTGGGAGAGTTATGCTGCTGCTTCAGAGGAGAGGGAATCAAAAAAAAGAAGGAAAAAGACGAAGGGCAAAGAAGGAATGTGCTGGAAGGAGAGTGTGGAAATACATTTATTAAATCCCCAGCGTTCAGCAAATAGGTATTGTGGCAATATAGACGGCGGCGAGCCCATGTTGCGCTATATTGTGTTGGAAACAAATGAATCACCCATGCTGAGGGGACGTGGAGAGGCGAGATTGGAAGAAGTAGCGCGAGAAACGGGGGAAAAAAGAAATAGTTGTCATTGTTCCATCAGCATTTCAGTTGTGCTTCTGAAAGGCTAGACAGGCAGGCAAATAGGACTGTTATTCCATTTTCTATTGCTTCTTCCATAAATAGATGATAGGTGCCAAGTTTCTGAAGACACACTGAAAAACACCTTTCTGAGTATCGTTCTCGACAAAGGCAGAGGGTGACGGAAGCTCCAAGCACTAATCAGATAATTTGCAGAGAAAGAAGGGGAGAAAGTAGAGAGATTAATCCAATAGCTGACAAACTAGCAAACTAAACATCAAACACTTCGTCTTCAAAGTTGTGTAATATGAAAAACCTTTTAAACTACATCAAAGCCCGCACAGACAGCTGAGGGGAGATCTCACCCTCATTTCTTCTCTCTTTTTTTCTTGAACTCTGTCAGTCTATCTGTACAGTTTTTTCCCTCTTCCACTGTCTCCTTTCCGGAGTTCAATTATAAGGACTGAGTCTCATGTGAAATAGTGCATGACACGCAATGCATGTGCACACACATGCATTTCGTGTGTGTACACATAGTTTGCATGAGTGGATACAGTTGTGGAAATGTGCGTGAGAGAGTTATGAGTGCGTGTGCTGCCTTCCCTCCTGGCACCCTCTGGGTAGAGGGAGCATTCCAGCGGGCAGCTGATGATTCAGCATCTGTCGCCCTGCTTATGTAAGAGAGCAGACACGGTCCGGATGACTGACTGGCTGAGTTAACGGACTGACTGGATGAATGGCTCAGTTACTGAATGTCTGACCAACTGACTCAGTAAATTAAATCGCTGATTTTCCAACTGACAGACTGGTTTTAAAAACTGACAGACTTGGCTGACTGAAGGCTTGTCTGGTTTAGGACTAAAAGGACGTTTAATGATACTGGCATGCTGTCAGTATAGCCCAATAAATGTTTAAAATAAAACATTTATTGGATCTAAAGCTAAACAGATCAGAATAAAAAGATTATGTGTGATGTCTCACACTGAATTCTTGACAGTAATGTAGAAAACATTTTTTTTAAAAGCCAGAAAGACTTCAGACACTACGTCACCAAATGAGTTTCAGAGTCATGCAACCATAATAAGACACAAGGTGAAATTTTTTCACTTAAAAAACTATCCTCACTGCAGTGAAAAACAGAAACATCAGAGGGAAAATCTTTCTCTTTGAACACACTTTTAGAATTGCACATCTAGTCTTTTCTTTAATGCAAATGTTATACAGGAGGCTGCAAATATCAGTTGATTAACTGAAAATATTTTTTTAGGTAGATAAATTAATAACCTTTATAAAATAACAATTAAAATTTTTAAATTCATCTTTAAACGTCCTAAGGCATATTAAAATAATTTTGTCTGGCCAGCAATTTAAAACCAATAGATATTATAGGAGCATGAAATTATTATATTTGACTAAATTAGTTTTTAAAAAAAAGTAAATCCAAAACAATTTTAATAATCTTTTCAGCTGTAAAAAGCTAAGCTTAATTCATTTGCACTATACATTATTATAACTCCACGTGTGCTTCAGTTCCAGCTGTGACCTTGTTCCGTGTTATTCCCCAGTCTCCTCTGCTGCTTTCCCTGTTGCTGTCTATCATTACACCGTCAGCTATACAGATACACAGACCCAGAAATGTTTCATCCAAGCATGAAAATAATTAATCCATGGATTCCCATACAAAAATAGATATAGAAGATACAGATACATCTGTTAAAAAAGAAAACATAGCTTACCAAATTTATGAGGGCATTTGCATCTGTTGGTAAAAAGACTTAATAAGTAAGTGTAGCTGAAAATAAAATACTGTATTACCCTGTACTGTCAGACTTTTGGGGGGATTGATTTCCACATATTTCCCCTAACAGGTTTCCACATAGTTCTTTAAAAACAGCAAAAATATACTTTATTTACCAAAAACAAGTCCAAGACTAGGATTTGGTGTCCTCTGTTTCCCACAAATGATTTCCCATGCCTTTGCTGACTTTGTAGTTGACTAACCCGCCTGGTGACAGTGACCAGCTAATTTTGGCATGACTGCTGGCTAACTGTCTAGAGCTAACTAGATACACTAGTTGGCTGGGTGTCTGATTAAATGTCTGATTGGCTGGCTGGAGTCAGCTGAAGAGTCAGAGTGAAGTGAAGTGAAGTGAAGAAGAGAAGGTGAAGAACAGAGGCAAACCTGAGTTCATTACAGTAAACTTGGAGAGGCAGTGGTGACAGGCTGAGAGAGGGTGCAGTGACCAGAAGAAATTGAGAGTGACATGAATACTCCGAGCCCCCATGCAAATAGATGCAG
Source organism: Rhadinocentrus ornatus (assembly GCA_037177495.1). Classification (NCBI taxonomy): domain Eukaryota; kingdom Metazoa; phylum Chordata; class Actinopteri; order Atheriniformes; family Melanotaeniidae; genus Rhadinocentrus; species Rhadinocentrus ornatus. The sequence continues at coordinate 11,223,564 of JBAMHW010000006.1, read as the reverse complement.
TTACCTAGATGGCCTGCATCTTACAAAAGTAGACTCACAGATACACACACACATGAATACACACACAATGGAAAGCAGCTGACAAACAAACACCCAGAAAAGACAAAAACACTATGCAGGGACATTTAAACTGCTTAGAGGTTGTGTTACAGGTTGAAGGTTTTTGGTGGCCTTGAGCACAGAGGACAGCATGGACTTAGATGGAGGGTAAAGTAGTGTCTGTTTAAGAATGGGGGTTAAAAAAAAAGACAGAAAGATAAACAAGAAAAGAGGAATTGGAAAGGAAAATTAAATGAGGAAATGCCATACAGCAATGTGACTTTCTGGGTTGGGTTGTGGGGAGGATCAGCCTCTGGAAGACAAGAGCTGTCAGACAGGGTCAGGCTATACAAACACATGCACACAATTTCATAGAACCTCCTCATACCCAGATCCAGCCTGTACAGCTGACACCCAGCAAATAGATATAAGGTGCAATAACACCCAGTGTGAGTGGGCTCCTCTCATCGCCTTGAATGAACACACCTCCAACGACACATGCACACATGTACACATCTTGCTCTCCACTTCACACATCTCACTTTAGTGGCCACAGATAGAGGGAGAAGAAGTACTAAAAGTAGAGGAGGAGGAATAGGGTGAGAGAAGGAGAAAAGTAAGAGAAGTGTCGCCTCTTCTCACTGATCCCATATGCTAAGAGGGATTTGCATACATTTTTAATCAAAGCAAATTAGATCATAACCAAATTAAATCATGCTTTCCAGTCACCCCCTTCTCTGTCTGCCTCCTGTTCCATCCACCCACCTTTTCCTCATCATTTAATTATAGTCACTAATAGGTATAGTTAGACCAATAAAAAGGGGGAAAAAACGTATGTGCATATATGAAGCTAATTCATACAAATATATGTGGAATGTGTCACTGCTGCTGTTAAACTGAATTGCACTGAAACTAGGTTTCGACATAGTGTGGACAAATTAATTTTACATTGCCTGTAGGTTTATCTGTCACAGCAACATTTAGTGGCTTTGCTGCTTTTGCTCTCAAACATGTACCACATATACATAGCAACTAATCAAATGATAACTCTCACAAAGCAAGCACAACCGCTAACAGCACAGACACCCACCATAGAAACTAAACACCTCCTCCTACATTCCTCTCCACACCCTATGCTGATAAACAGATTGATATCAGCTCCCACTCCTAGTTATTGCCAATTACACAATGACTTCCTACAGTTGTCCGATAACTCAATCACAACCCTGTTACAGGCAGTCATCATGAGGTCCACCTTCACCACCACCAAATATAAAATGTCACAAACACAATTTGTCATGATTTCATCCACGATTAGGAATAAACTTTTGCATGCAAATGTAATTGCACACACATGTGTCAATACATGCCTACACACAAGTATACCCACCTTCAGATAAACATGTGCATGCTAAAGTGCATTCGGTTTCTTTTACTGTCACACACACACACACAAAGATGCCTGTGGGCGTATTTGAGATGCAGACTTCCATGTCCTAGTAAATGATATTTAAAGTCATATCATGAATAAATCAGCAGCCACAATCCTAATGTCTTCACGTTCACATAGAAAGAGGAAGGTAGGGTGTTTCACACTGAGGATAAACCATAGAAACACACACACACATACTACAAAGATTCAACTTATACAGTGTAGATTCAAGCTGCAGCTAACTAAAGTTAGTTCACATTCCTATTTCAGAATCAGAATAAATTTTATTGCCATTGTCAGTGAAAGTTTCACAAATTAGGATTTTTTCTAAGTGCAATGGCACAACATGTAACATAGAAGGGAAAGACAATAAATGATAATGAATAAGGCTATGAGTGCACGCAATAAAAACAATCTAACTAAACAAAAAAAATACTATTCCTACATAAAACAAAATATACATGTAACAACAAAACAATAGCGTGGGATGGTAGATATTAATGTTATTGTCTAGCAGCAGGTGAGTGGGGGATGAACCACATAGTGCAAATGGCAGATACTTATTGGTGTCCATGAGTTCGATACTGAGTAGCTTATTGTTCATGAGTCTGATACAAAGTTATTTAGTGTTCATGAGTCTGATGGCAGAAGGGAAGAAGCTGTCCATATGGTGGGAGGTTCTGGTCCGAAGGGACCGTAGCTCCTGCCTGAGGTGAGAGGGACAAACAGATCGTGTCGACCATAAGAAGGGTCAGCTGCGATCCGACCTGCTCGCCTCCGGGTCCTGGAGACATACAGGTCCTGGAGAGATGGGAGCCTGCAGCCAATCACCTTCTCAGTGGCACAATGCGCTGCAGTCTGTGCCTATCACTGGCAGTGGCTCCAGCGTACCACACGGTGACGGAGGAGGCGAGGATGGACTCAAGGAACGCCGTGTAGAACTGTACCATCTTAGCGGGCAGCTTGATTTTCCTCAGCTACCGCAAGAAGAACATCTTCTGCTGGGCCTATTTGATGAGGGAGCAGATGGTCAGCTCCCACTTGATGTCCTGGGTGATGGTGGTGCCCAGGAAGAGGAAGGAGCCCACATGGAGATGGGGCAGCCAGTGAGGACGAGGGGGGACGGTGGGAATGTGGTTTTCCTGAAGTCCACAATCATCTCCACTGTCTTCTGGGCGTTCAGCTCCAGGTTGGTGTGGCTGCACCAGGACACCAGCCGGTCCACCTCCTTTCTGTAGGCAGACTCATCATTGTCTGAGATGAGCCTGATGAGGGTGGTGTCGTCTGCAAACTTGATCAGATATTTCAGGTTATTCTCAGAATGTTAATGCTTTTTAATACAAAAATCCTCAACTCTCCCTGATGATGAAATAACCCAGTTGTTTTTTTGTTTTGGCCAACAGTTCAAAGTACTTATACACATTTTTATTTGCCATTTAACACCCCGATTCCAAGCACAGTAACCATAAGCAACTAGCACTTCTTTTATAACAAAGCAGCTACAAGTAAAATATAAAATGTGGTTGCAGATCTGCTCAGCCCAACAAAACTGACAGTGGACATAAAAATATACCAATTTGGTCAGTATTTTAATTTTAGTTTTCCTCAACACTGTAATCTTGGGATCACTCTTGACATCACTAACATGTGAGGGTACGATAGATATAATATTAACTTTATATCTATTACTGAGCTTTGCAAATATAGATTACAGTAAGAGTCTCACTTGTTGCCCAAAACAACTGCAAAAGTTTGCCTTTAGAGCTTTTTAATCAAAGAATTCAATACTTAACCCAATAAGAAAACAATAGACTCTTTGAAAATATATTATTTTTCTTTGTAATGCATGTAGTGAGCTCTATCAATTAGTCAATTAATAAATAAGGTTTGCCAGGAAAAAAAAGTCCCTGTGATATCTGTCTAAATTATTTAAAAAAGCTCATGAATTAACTGGAAACAGCGCCTCGTTTTGTGTTAAGTCTGAGATTTTTTATTCCTATTTAAAGTAATCTGTGTCCTATAGTATGCACAACTTTCATATATGCTATATCTAGATAACGTAAAATGTTTTTCTCACTTTGAATTTCTTGCCATTTTCACAGACATCCAACCATAAAACCATATCACGAAACACCTATGGCGTGTAACTAAAATGGCAAAATCCCTCTTTATCTATAAAAAGGAAGCATTGTATATGTTCATGTTAAGTGATAGTGACCTTATACAAAATATATAAACTAATGTGTCAATTATCTAAATACCAACATAATCTCTATGTTCTTACATAGTTTTGATTTGTTTTGTTTCATACATGTAATCTATCACACATAGTTGACATGTTTGGACGGAAACCCTTCTGTCTTCCATGATGCCAACATAAATCAAACTGTCTAAATGAAGAACAAATCTGTGGAGTAAGTCGGCTATAAGATTTTTCATTAACAGGTTAAACTCACATTGAGTCCAGTGCCTACTGCCTTAAGCAATTTAAGCAATTTCCACCAAATATAGCAGAGTTCATTTGAGGAATTTAAGCCTATTTCAGTTTCAGTTCTCTGACCTAAGGGAGAAACACCACACACAAATCTGCAGTATATTAACAGTGATTTCCTCAAGTGTATAAACAAAGAGAGTCCTGTTTTGTTTTGATTTAGAAATTTTAAATGTTAACATGTAATCACTAATGCTTGATTGAAGACGTTTTCCTTTTTGCATCATGTGGTTGTATGAAATTAGAGAAATGACTTAAGGCTTTAAATAATGATGTAGATAAACAGTTGGAAGGAATTTTGTACTAGTGTAAATCAATGTTTTCATTTTATACTGATTATCTGAGCATGAGTAACAACTATTTCATATTGTTAGCCTAATAACACAATTGCCTAATTCATATCTTAAGGTTTTATATTATTAAGCAATTAGGCACATAGAATCAGCAGTGCTAGGAGAGTAGCCTGAATCTAAAAAAGGGTATTATGATATGAGGCAAATGATTTGCTAGGCTAGCATATGTTTTCACTTAAGTTTGTTTTATTTGATCAAGAATAATGAATCATCATTGCTTTCTACTTTTATGGATTACTTTAGCTATGGCAATTTCTTATCAATACATCTTAATATCAATTTTCCAAATCCTACCCAGCACTTTAAAGTTAGTACCCTGAATGTGGAGTACATTTAATAAAAACCTAAGGTCACATCCACATTGAGGACTGTATCATTACTTTAATCTACAGTAAAGCCATTTTACATAACAAATGACTTATTTATTTGTTTACAAAAATTCAAAACAAAAATACAGGGATGTTAAAAGTTCCAGCAGTATCAAATAATTTTTCTTATCCTCTTTTTAATCTTATAGCCTAAAATGCTAATAGATTACAAAAATTATTAGCAGATTAATCTATAATGAACACAGTAATTATCTGCAGTTCAGCTATCCAAGCAATATTGAATCAAATCATTTATGATAACCCTTTTGTCAAAAGGAATTCTTCATTGGTATGGCCAACCTTAGACTTAAAACTGGTCAAAATACGCAAGGTGAGACATTATGCTTTCAATAAACACCACCATAATTCATAATGTACTTGGCATGAAAAATGTTCAGAATTTGAGCATAATTACAGAACAATGATGATGACCTTGCATTAAAAAAAGAAAGGTCAGCCAAGATATTTTCATCTGCAAAAGAAAATCTGACTTGATTTTAAATATAGTTCTGTTTTCTTCTTTAATTTCTAAATGTATTGCATAACAGAGAAAGACATTTTTTTTTAAAAACTGAAAATGATTTAACTCCATATTAACTTTTTAATGCTGTTGCAAGTTGAAGCTAAAGGTCAACCAGCTGCAGCTGTAGGAAGAAAATGTTGATTTATGAAGACATGTTGGTAAGTAAGAATTTGTCCAAGATAATTCAGAACAAGTTGTTGACCTGATTAAGCAATACATATGTTCAGAAAACATCTCATGATGTCAGAATATTTAAGACCCTAACATTCACTAACATTATCAGTCACTGGCAAACAAATTGGTTAAATATAATAATAATCAAACCACTGCCAATTAGTCTCATGACAATAATATTTAAAGAAGACTTTTCCTGGTTAATTACCAGGAACAGCTCTTCAACAAAAAAATAAAAAGTGAAATAACGCAAAAGACTCAGAGCTGAGCTCCTTATTTATTTTGCATTTTACATTATGCTAAACATCAGCTGTATGCTGTGTTTATGTATCGCTTCAGGCATCTTATTTCTGAACACTAATACTTTATGTTACTTTCAAGTAAACCTTTTGTTTCCTCTGTTATCGCCTACTGTGGCTCTTGCAGTTTTTCATGTACATTTTGTATTCTCCACAATGTCCTTGCAAATTCAGTGTTTTATATGAGCAGACTACCTTGAAGGTAATAGACCAAACATTGGTAAATGTGCAACAAATTCTAGGTTAGTTTTTATGTGTAACAGTTACAGAGTCTTGCAGCAAACATCTGAGAGGTTTTACAATGAGTCTGAGAGTAGAACTGGGAGAGTCCATTGGGAGATGTGTGTACTGTATGCTTAAGGTGTATGTGTGTGTGCGTAAAAGAGAGTGTGTTGAGTGGTGCAGAGAGCAGGGAGTTGGCTGATGGGCAAAGGCAAGCTGCCTGCAGGTTCAATCTGCCCGCGAGTCAGGCATCAAACTTTCACGTCCACATATCAATTATTCAGCGCCCTGCATTGTCAGAGTGTTAGCATGCCACTGTGACAGACGACAAAACTGGGTGAGGAAGGAAGGGGAAATTGGACGACACAGACAGGAGGGAGAGGGATAGGAGGATCAGTAGTTCAAGAAGGAGCTTAGGTTTTGAGAAATGGAGGGATAGATGACACGGTAAATTCTAGAAATATGCATTTATTACCTGTGGAAAGAAATTTTAGCTCCATCTTTGTTATACAAAAAGTTTTAAAAATGTAAATCGTAACATCATATATTTTTTGTTAAATCTTTGAGTAGCTCCCCTTTTCACTTTTTTGGCACTGTTTTCACTGAGTCATCTTCTTTAACTATCCCGCACCACAACAGAAAGAAAATTTGATTTGAAATATATCACAGTTGCAATACCTGATGAAACACAAGTGACTGTGTCACAGCCATCTGAAAAGCATGATTGAAGTAATATGTTTAAAAGCAATAAATAACAATCACTGCATTTTATTTGTCTGTAATTTAAGAAATGCAATACTGCTTCAAAATTCTGTAATGATGTGAACATTTGCAATCAGATACTGATTATTACTTTTATTGTGAGGAAATTCATTTTCCAAAGCATTTACTTAAGCTCAGTTTTTTCCATATTATTTTTCTTTGAAGTGCTCTCAGCAAGTTTACTGCTGGCTTTGTGCTAATACTTTATTAAAGAGCATAAAAGAACAAGCTATGTCTCGCTGATAAGGATGGGGATTTGGGCTGCTGTTTGGGCATATTTAAGGTTTTATGTGATATTGTTAACTGGGAATTACATAAAAATGCACCTCAGACAGTGCTGCTGATTAACCACCTCAGTTGCTATAGAAAACATTGTCATTTTATCTAAGCTGAAACCAACAGATACTGTATGTGTAAACTTAGTATTTCTCAGCCTATTGTTGCTCCAATATTGTCACATAATGTTACTGTGAAAAACATTATTTACACAAAATCATCACTAACCAAGTGGATTTGGTACCCAAACCTGACCAGATGGTGATTGAGAGTGAAAATAACAATGAATAAATGAATTAATTTAAATAGCATATTCTATTAATTATAATAAAATAAAATTGTTTCACACTGATATCACAGACAGAAATCTACTGATAGAATCTACCACCATTCCTCCAGAATGTAGGTTTGTTTGTTAGATTATGAAGCACATGTTACGTGTGATCATGGTGTTTGCTGAGAAACATCTAGCTTACACATATCTGTGGCTTTTAGAAGTTTAATAAAAAGGTTTAGGAATCATGCAACGAGTTCTGTAATTAATTACCTTAGTGAGTAAATAAGATTGATTGTGTCATGTCATGTCATGTCATTTTCTGTACCGCTTGTTCCCATTAGGGGTCGCGGGGTGAGCTGGAGCCTATCCCAGC
>JBAMHW010000006.1:11179845-11202398 GCA_037177495.1 Rhadinocentrus ornatus | reverse complement strand
CAGACGATGAGCTCGGTCTTGGACAGATTTAGCTGAAGGTGGCAATCCTTCATCCATGCAGAGATATCGGCAAGGCATGCTGATATTCGCATTGAGACAGTTGTGTTGTCAGGTGGGAAGGGAAGGAAAGGAAAAGCTGAGTGTCATCTGCATAGCAGTGGTAAGAGAAGCCATGAGAACGAATGACTGCACCAAGCGATGAGGTGTATAGTGAAAAGAGAAGAGGACCAGTTTCTGGTCAGTGCAAGAAGGTGTTTTGGTTGAAACAGTGATCTTAGAAAAGTGACAATTAGACTTATAAGTTAATTTTTAAAAATAAAAATACTACAAACTATACCTGAAGAAAGGTTTTAAAAATGTGTACATGAACATAACTGAGTCTTTAGTTTGAAAAAAAGCAAAAACAAAATGTAGAATTAGCACAAGTTGGGATTTGTTGTGGATTTTTTTAAATCAAGGTTGGGTCTAATGTATGCAAGTAGAAAATAAAATCCATTTAATATTTGTTTGAACGCCTAAGTGCAAGTTGGCGCTTGACTCTTTCCATGAACACAACATTTACAAACAGTTTCCTGTCACCAACAACACTTTTAAAAACAGTCTGCATATGTGTATTATGTTAGATAGATGTTAGATGCGCGGGTCATCCTTTACTATTTTATCCACTACAAGTTCCATTGTAAACAATACACCTGCACTACAATTAGCAATTTGTTCAATATTCCTGGTTTTTAAAGCCTCACTTTAACTCCAACAAAACATCTGTGCATCTGGTTGTTTTGGATATCAACCATAAAACCAGAATTTAGAAAAGCTATTTCTTTGTCCATGTGGTCCACTGCAAACTTTACTAAAGCTGAAGGTATCCTGACCATCTGAACCAATTCCATTTTTCGCATAGCGTGCGACCTTCCTGTTTGACAGCGTCAGAAAAAAAAAATCATCAGATACAGCAGTGTTTGCCATTAATAGAGTAAATGTGCTGTTTGTATGTGTCTGTGAATGTCTGACTGTATGCATACTTCCCTCTTGGAATCTTGCATGGCTTCTGGAGAAACAGCTCTTATCTCCTCCAATCGACTCTGGCACTCTAAATCTGCTACCATCCGCCACAAACTCATTAATTACTCTTTAGTATCAAGCCGTAATTAGAGACAGCAATCAGGCTCCTGCCCTGCTATTCCTCTCCACCACCTCCCAGCTCCTATTAGCACTCCACACTATACTGTATGCCAGTGAGCTAAGTTAGCTGCTGCTGAGATGAGCTCCCCCACATGAGAGATTAGGCCACATGTGGTAAGATAGGAGAAGGATGAAGCAGGCTGGATGTGTGTTTAAGGGAAAGAGATAGTGAAGAAGAGGCTAGAAGAAATACAAGAGGGGAGATGAGGTGATTTTGCCGCTCAGGTGGAGCATTAATCCGCCATTAATTATGTCATCACCGCTTTAGGTCACCCACCCCTCCACACAGACTTCTACTCGTCTCTCAGACTTGATGAGTGGATCATAGTGGAGGGGAAGACAAATATCTGATTAGATCGGTCCCGTCTGTCTGCAGTGGAAGAAGGTGAAATGGGGTAAAGAGGGAGGAGGCGGGAGGGAGGAGGTTTGAAGTCATTAAGGACAGTGATTGGTTTAATAACATGCAAAGGAGAGCACCATCAAGAGGATTTCATGGTAGGTCATTCTTTTAATCAGGAAAAACTCTGCAGCCTTAAACACCCAAGGGATGTCGAGCATGTTATGTCATCCATTTTATATTTGTTAGCATTACAAAATTAGATGAATTTATGGAGACTATTTCTCAAGAACTAACCAATGACTGTGAGGACTCAGAGATTTCAGTCACACTTTTCAGCTGATTGCATTATTTCAGCTCAACAGTAGCTAGTTATATTGTAAGTTTTCCACCTTCATTGCAGTTAGGGTCACAGCTAAACAGTTGTTCAACAACCTTAACACAACATTTTGTTGGTAGCATTAAAAAGTGAAAAAGTGAGTAACATATAGATCCTTTTTTCTTTATAAAGCACTTTGAATTGTCTAGTACATGAAATGTGCTATACAAATTTACTTGCCTCGCCTTTTTACAGCACACAGTATGAAGCAGAAAAGGTCTGGTAGAGCAGTGACTTGAGCTGCATTCAAAAGCTCATGCATGTACACAAGGAAGCAAGATGACATGACAACTCCTGAAATAATGTAATCTATTTAGATTTTTCTCTTAATTATGAATAAATACAGTTAGCTCTGCAATGCCAGACTATCATCGTCAGTGTTTGCTTGTAAGCAAATGAAAAATGTCTCAAAATAGAACCTCGATATTATTGGTCAGCTAATGGAATCAGCCTCTTACCGATGTATACTGATATTGGAGTTAAAGGTACAGCGTGTAGCTTATTTGTTTTTTTGTTAGCAAAAATCAAGTATTGCTTTCATAAATACATATTTTACCAAAGTCTAATCACAGTCCCATCCAAATTAAAGCATTCTCATAGCTTAGAATTAGTTGTTTATAAATACGTAGGTCGCGGTGCCCCCAACTGGAGGCTGCCATGTTGCATCGCCATCTTTGAATACAGTAGCCGAAAGGGGACAAACGTGGTAGCCTTGTGCATTTTAACTGCGAGTCCCCACTGTTCCGGGGGGAGGGCGCAAGGGTGGTGTAAACAAGCCAAGATGACTGTGATTCAGCTTGCTAGTGAAATGGAGTACCATCTATACTCTTTGCCCACGAGACGGAGGGAAAAAAAGCCAAGAAAAGAAAAAGAAATAATAACTGGGAGAAAATAAGAGTGCACATTGGTGGAGTTTTTACCAGATGGAGGCAGTTGATGAAGGAGACGAACTTCGAAGCTAATGCAGGGGTTGCAGGCTTTCTGCTGGAAAGGTGAGTTAATGCAATCTAACAGTGAAGTTTGGTTTGGTGTTATGTTAGAAACAGGGCAGGGTGGTCCAGCAACTATTATATCTTCCCGTTTAAGGTGGATCATTTACTGTAACTTGCTATATAAAATGGCAGAAATGGCTAATTTGTTAGTTAGCTTACAGTAGCAAAGCTACAGTTTTCAGTTGTTACTCTTCACAGAAGTCATACCAGTAGGTGGCCGTGCGCTTCTTTCAGACGTATTTTCCAAGAGCTTTCCCTCGTGTTTCCTATTTTATTTCGGCGGGTTTGTCAACGGGATGGGGGTAGTTGTCCTCCTTCTAGTCAGACAAAATAGACCAAAGTAAAACCAGTTTCTCGGCGTGATTTAATCACCAGAACCGCAGCATTCTAACGCAGAAATATCTCTCAGATAATAATTATTTCCTATCAATACGTCGCCCACCTCCCTGGATAAATCAGCTGAAATACATGTTATTAAGCACAGAGTAATGTTACAGCACAGGATCTTCCTCCTGCGGCGCCGACAGTCCACTGCCCCTGCTTTCACTCCCTCTTCCTCTCGCTCTTTCTCTCCCTTCATCAGATGATCTCTGAGTCTGCAAGTCATAAAAAACGATTTCATAGGATAACATTAGCTGTTAGCAGTAGCTTGGTGCCAAATACATAGAGGGCATGCTTGTAACTTATTGGCAGAAAAAAATTATAATTATATATCATTCTGTTCCTCATCACCCGATGAGACACTCAAACTTCACATTCATGAATTTCCACGGCCTCCATTGTTGTAATAACGCTCTTAAACGGTGAAGCTCCAGTAGAGCACTACTCGGTTGCTTGTAAAATATTAGCGCACCACTAGATGGGAGTTATTCTTACACACTGTGGCTTTAATGTTCACCAATTTGATTACATCAGTTTCACACCAGTTTTTCATAGATATGATTTCACTTCTTTATTCTTACTCTTTTTCTTTTAATTGTTTGCTTTTGGTTCCACTCACTGGTTAAGTATTAGCATTAAGATTGTTTAATTAAGTTTGGTTAGCACTTCCCTTAATATGCTTGTGCAAACTGTTCCAACAGTATAGACCATGGTGAACTACAGTGTTGCATCTGTGCTGCAGAAGCTACTGAGCATAAGGCTTTAAAAGGAAGAACTCCACACAAATGTTTCCTTTTTAGCACGATTGTCTGCCATTTTTATCACGTTTGTTCACACTGCATAAATTTATGCACACAGGCTTTTTTTATTAGATCGATTTCATGTCCATGTAGATGTAGCTTGACAATGGAGACCTCCCTCTACACTGGTTTGTGATGTCTGTCAAGAAAGCACACATGCAGTGTTTATTAATCAAGCTTTCTTCAGTGCAAATAATCATAGAAGACATAAAGAACAACTGATATTTTGTATAAAGACTACCAAGGAATTAAGATCACTTGCAACTCTCATTTTTGGTTGGGCCTTTTAGAGGAGATAAGAAATTAAAAAAAAACTTTACAATATAAACTATACTGATATAAAACAGTGTATACAAAAGCATAAACAAACATTATAAGCCTGATTCCCATCTACCCAATATAATCTAAAATATATGCACACACACTCCAGAAACAACAGGACCTTCCTTGCTGACCTTTTCACTTATTTCATAAGTGGGTACATTCTTGTTTTGTATTTCAGCCGGTTCTAAACGTTTGCTGTAAAAGTTTTAAAATCTGTTGTCCCTTTAATTTTATTTGTGACTGTGTTCCAGATATGACTACCTTTGAAGGAAAACTCTGGGTGTCTTAATGTTGTTATGCAGTTGTATTTTACAATTATTATTAACTGAGTTGCAGCTCATGATATTACAGTGATTTATTTTTTATCTTTGATTGGATGGCCCTGTAGATCATTAACTGAAATTACTGTATACTTTGTTAAGTATTCTCAAGCTAAGGCATTAGCACGGAATTGATGCAAACAGATTGGTAAATTACTATTTTCAAACACACTTGTACAGATAATTATGGCTTAAAACACAAAAGTGTAACATGGCTTTTTGATAACAAAGATTTATTTGGAATTGTTGCTTTAACAGTATGCTTGGGTTGAATTTGTTTTTTGGTTGTGTTGTGTGTGTAATTTTTTTTTTTCTGGACTGCTCTGCATTACCACATCAGGATTCATTCAGGAATCCTATTGGCTGAATTTTGAATTTAAGTTGAACCCAGGTTTCCAGCTCTCATGGCTGAATGGTTTCATATTTACCTGAAGATTTGCTCTGTTCTTTTCATTTACTACCTGCTGCAACCAATCATGTGCATCATCACTACTCTGAATCTAGACTGCAAAAAAATCTTATACAAGCCTTCAAGCAACTATTTTTCTGCACTGCTAAAGTGAATTTACTCAAAAGCAATTTCCTGTTTCAGAATGATTAGATGTTGTTTATTATTAAGGATAAATACTGTTACAAACCACAATATTCACCAGATTATTAGACTTGTTTTAGGATGATTGGTTTTGAGTTGACTAAAGATATTCAATCTTTTCTTCAGTTAGAACTAGTTTATAAAGTGATATCACTAAATGTTTTTCATGTAAGTTCATTAAAAAATAAATTAATTATCTACGTTAATTTGCATTTTGTGGATCAATACTACTACAGGGAAAGAAAAACATCGCTTTAGAACTAAAAGTGCAGAACAGAAAACTTTGATTTTCCCCAGACTGATTGGCAGGTCCTATAAAAGGGACTAACACAGACAACAACTGTGTCCATGTTATTAATAATGCTGTAAGCTTTGTTTACATCAGTGTGGGGAAAATTAAAGCCATATGAAGTCATGCAAAGCCCCTCTGTGATGTAGTTTATGGAGCCTTGCAACAAAATAACGCATTCTTTCATGATTCGTCTGTGTTCCTGGAATAAATTGTGCTAAATTAGCATCTTTATGGTATTAGCTTTTATCAGTACTTTCAATACATTTGGTTCAGCGTACTAAAAGTTTTAATTTATGGCATTGGTAGAAATGTTTTGCCTATCCATCATCTGAGTTAGAACAAGTTGTTGTCTATTGTCCAGGTGCTATGCAGTCCCACAGCTTCTAACCTTGTTTTTAACAGATAATTCTCAGAGACCTTTCAGACAACCTTCTCTAACACTACTCCTCTGCCTTGACCCAACCCCAAGGACATAGAATGCCATTTTTACATCTCTTTTTTTAATATATATCTTTTTTCTGCATTTGAGAGTATAAATGGTTGCAGGGAACATTACAGAAAAGCCTTTTTATATCATCAGTAACAGCTGTCTTAAAACTAAACAGTTTCTTTGCTAATTATGCTTTAGATTGTAATCTTTCCTCCAAGTGAAGTCTATTCAAAAGTTGCTGTATGTTAATATTTAATCTTTAAACTGAGATGATGCTAACCAGCCCTGTTCTGTCCAGTGTTTCTACCAGCAATCTGGCCACGTAGCTCCTGTTCTGGTCCTGGATGTCATTCTGTTGCCTCCCACGTAAGCCTGTCATTTTGCAGGTGGATGGCAACTCCTCTGTCTTGGACTGCAGCTGGCATCTTTGTTCTGAAGCTACAAGCACCTCTACAACCAAAAATAGCAGCAGGTGGAAAACTGGTTCATGTGCTGCTACACTGAGCTCACCAAAGCTGCAGAGCCATAGCAGATGCAGTCTAAGATTGTGGGACTGGATTCCCCCCGTGGGATGTCACGCTTAGTTGCATTTTTTCAAAGAAGCAAGGCTCTCTTGGTTGTTTTTGGTCATTTCCGAGTTTTCTTTTTAGTATTATCATTATTTTCATTTTATGTGGATAAATTTTGGCAGCGTTTGATCAAAAAACATTATTTTACATTTGATAATTATTTAGTTGAAAGTCAGAAATGGTAAGATTAAAGATGAATCATTTTATTACTGTTTTCAAAAAATGTATTGGATAAAATAAGTGATGCAAAGTTTAAAATAGGTTTGAGTTTGGGCTTCTACTTAAATAAAGTAAATCATTTAGTTGCTGGCTTGAATGATACAGAGTGCCACTACAGACAGGCACTCTTTGGAATCCACGATTGACAATGTTATCACAAAATTGTCCTTTTTATATTTGCTGAATTATTAACTTTAATGATTTGCTTAATGGACAGAGCATAAAGTAAATGGTAGTTTTTTTTCAGTGGAGTTTAGTTGCATATTAAAATATAGTAGATTTGACATTTTACACTGTTTTTAAAGATTGCATTTCTTCTTTTATAGATTTTTTTTTTAATTAATAGATCTAAGCCGTACTTCAATGCACCACATCTACACATTTTTGTAAAACCAATCATTTCAGAATTTTTGAGATATAACAGTTTTTCATTTTGCAGCTTGTCCAGAAAGGGAAAAGTGCTGAATCCTCATAAGCACTCAAGGACATCTGCACCCTGGAGCCTTGCCTGGGTGGGTCTGTCTGTTAGCAGTTAGCAGCATCCCCAGACAGCCTTTAGCTCCAAGGGCGGTCTCTACAGCAATATCACTACACGGAGTAAGGAAGGACCTGCTCCCAGATGCTTGAGTGAATGAATAATGACACTGTAACACAGCTTCTTTCTGCCTCTCTGATAATGAGGAACAGAAGAGCTAAACCTCCCCGAGGCACCACACCTGTACTGGACTGCCATCCTGTCTGCCCAAACCTTGATGTCTCTCAGGAGATAGGCAAACAGGAGTCAGACTTTGGACTTATGCCAGATTCTTAGTCTCAATTTTGAAAATGAAAAGCCACTGATCCATGTTTGAGCACATCACAACCCCTTATCATATGAACTGTTATTTAATTGTGTACTTTTTTTGTCAGGCATCGTTAGCTTTATATATATGCTGCTTGACTCCCTCTCTCTATACCTTTTATTATTCTTTCTCTCTGCTTCTCACGTTTTCCCTACAGAGAAGCTTTGCCAAGAGGAGTCAATTAAAACTGTACATCTAAGTGAGAAATGTCTGAGTATGTGCATCTGTGTGTATGGTTTCATAGCAGGGTTCTGTATTTCTTTGTGTGAATGTGTGAATTTGTGGTATTTTCAAATCTCTGTGCGCAAACATTTGGTGTGATGTCTGCCTATGCGTGTGTGTAGAGGCGGGAGCTCCTTTGGGGCCTGGCAGTATGGCGCTGTAGCACCACACACGCCTCCTGCGAAAACGCCTCCAATGGGACCAGGACAGCTGTGGCCAACCTATACTGATTCATGGGCTATAACAAGCCTTATGACATACACCTATTACTCCAATCCAAGCAACTCTGTCCGGCTTTTTTGTAGCTTCCTTGTTTAGTCTTTCTGTCACAAATTCTCTTTTTCTCACAAACATAAACCTTATCTCCATTTATGCATTCTCTGCAGATAATGCCTTCCTACATGTATGTGGTGCTGTCTTTGTCCTTTTTTTTTTTTTTTAACATTTATACTACCCACTCCTTAATACTCCCACACAAACACAGTGCCCAATCAAATATGACTGTAAACAAGGGTCATCATCCCTGCATGATCAGTGATGTTGTAAAAGTGAAACAAACTGCATTACAAAAACAATAAATTAACAAGCAACTCACATGCATTCATCCTGTCAGTTGTACACAGGCACATGAAAAAAAAATAGCACATGACAAGCACCAATAAGCTTTGAAAAATCCACTTAAGCCACTGCATTGTAAAGAAAAGGTCACTTTGCTGTGTTTTCCTCAAAGAAAATTCTTTTTTTCATGGCCATACTCACAGAATTGTGACAACAGAGGCTGTATTTTTTTCTTTAAATTTAATTTATTTAACAGTCACCAGATGATGAGATACATTCTCTTAAAAAAGAAAGACAACAAAACTGATATTCCTTTCAGATTTTTAAAAACTATTTTACATTTTTTTAATATATAGATTTTGTACAAAATAAAAAGCCAATAAAACGGGCAAAGGGAGAGTGACATCTTAAAAAAACAGAAAAAAAAGAGGAAGGGCGTTGACTCAAACAACTATCACATTTAGGAATGACAAAGACCAATCTCTTTCATAAATAAATATAGTAAAATTAGACATCATAAATAGCTCTTTTTCCAATAGCAAGGGATTGCTAAACGTCTGTAGCATAGAATATAACATAACTAATTTGTGAGGCCTGGATGCTTATAAAATTCCACACATTTTCCACACTGAGATTAACTGGAATCAGCGAGGTTAAAGGCCCTGAAATAAAGGTATTTATCTCAATAATGGGTCTGATAGTCTGTGCCGTGCTTGACCTTTGGCTGTAAGAATAACCCCTACTGCAGCCTCTACCCCCTCCAGCTATTCTTTTGTGTGGTACAGACCAGAGAGCAAAGAGTCTCCTTGAAGGAACTAGGGGTGTTCTCTTTTTTTTTCCTTTTTTTATCCCTCTCTCAAGGCCAGCAAGAATCAAGCTGCAGACTCCCCTTATTCACACACATAAAAACAACTGAGCAGAGCACATAGGGGAAGTGGGTGCACGCTACTGGAGCTTAGGAAGGTCATACTGCACTATACCAACATTGTTTCACCAATTCAGTCCTTAAACTATGGATAATTCAGTCCTATCCTCATCGGTCCTTAGAATTTCAACAATACACCAACTACAAGACAACAGAATAAACACACAAAAGCAGATGTGGATGGTTGTGTGGCCTTACAACCCTGTTTGATGGAGACTCGTTATTCAGACTTGCTGCTTGTTTTTTTGTTTTTGTTTTTTAAAAATCTCTCTTTTGCACCCATTTAATGATTTGAAGCCCAGGGTACAATTTCTGAAAACATGGCAACATAACACATAAAATGGAGATGATTTACAATATGAATACACTACCTGTTTTGAGACACACACACACACACACACCATAAGGGCATTTAAATTGAGGCTGATCCCCCTGTAACAACAGGCTTTTCTTCTATCCTTGTATTCTTATTTTCATTCTTTTTCTTTTAACCTTTTTGAGCGGGCAAGTGGACAGTGACATTGGCCCCCTTCTCAAGGCAGGACGACAGGCAGAGTGACTTGGCGTTAATCACCATTTTGTCTCACTGTGTTTGGCGCAATATGTTGGAAAGGTGAGCAATGGCCCGGACAGCCGGGGTGAGAGAAGGGAGGACAACACGTTACATCCTTAATAATGACACATTGCCACTGCATCACTTTGGAGATTAAAAGCAAGATGCTGAATTTCAATCAAGCCACAGTAATGGCTTGGTGTGAAGAATGGTCACTTTGTCCCCCCTGGCAGACAAAGAGGGGGAGACAAACTGGTACAAGAAGCGCAGGTGAGACAAGGTGATATGACATTTTAATTCACCAAATTGCATGCTGGCCACTAATGATAGCATCCATTTAATGGCATGATGACAATATTTTCTAAACTAATGGCAAAGGGCCATTAACAGAATGTAACATCCAAGAGAAAAGTCAAAGCGCCAAGGACTGAATGCAGGAAGCTATAAATAACAAGGCCAATAAAATATAATTAATTGGAACTTACGAACATATGCAAATTTATTTATTTATTAATTGGTAAAATGGTAAATCTTAAGTCCAATTTAAATATATTGCATAAATACAGTGTAGCCTGTGTCAAACAGAAAGTACTATATCAATTTAAAATTTGAACTTGGTTACTGTAAAAAAAAAAAAAAAAAAAAAAAGGATGAGGCTATAAGTTTTAAATCAAATACTTAATCCCAAACAATTTGGAAATTATTTTCATTACAAAAAAATAATAATAATAATAATAATAATAAAAATAATACTAATAATAAAATCTCTACATAGGAAAAACTAATCTCCCCCCCCCCCCAAAAAAAAGGATGTAATTCCTAGATTTGACACTTTTATTGGAGAATGTTTGATTTCCTCATTTGTTCCTGTCAAATGCTGCAGCCACCTTACAAAATATGTCAAGCTCTGTCTGAGCTGCTCTGTGAAGGCATTGCACCGTGAGATGTGACCCACTTGCAATAAAGTGCATTCAGAGTTCAGTTCTCATGGTAGATGAGAAGATGTTGGACAAGCACAGCTGAGAGATTGTCATCACAGTACAGCTGATATGAGAAAAAAATTAATCTCACATGAACTAGATCTCTTGTAGAGAGGGGGATCAAAAAAGGGAGGGTGACAGGAATTTATATAGACAACAAATAGACATGGAAGTGTTGGTCCTATAGCCTTTGTGTCAAGTCAGGAATGTCACAGTTGAGCACAGTTATCATGGGTGGGTAGTTCTATCTGAGGGTAGGATATGTTGTTCTTGACTTCAGCCAGGCACCCAGCTCTGGTTGCTATGGGTTTGCTGTGGACCAGCCAGACCGTTCATTCCCATACCCATAGTCACACCCATTCCCATTCCCATGCCGATGCCCACCCCTTGGGCCAGGGAGCAGTCAAAGTTAAAGTCCATCTCTTCCCCAGAGTCCATTATGTCATGGAGGAGAATGGACTCCACATCACAGTCCAAGCTACCATGGAACATATCAATGTCTAGGTCAGCTGGTAGTCTCTCATGAAGGTGAGGCTGGTGATAGCCATGGTAGTTACTCACAACAGTACAATTACCCATCCCCTGGCCAGGGTGGTATGGTCCACTAGTCATGCCTTGGTGTTGTGAGTCTGGGTAATGATTGTGACGTGGATGAGGGGTGGTGGCCACGTGGCAGGAGTCTTGGGGCATGCCGAGCATACCTGCAGGGTTTGGGGGGAGGGTGGTAGAAGCAGGTAGGTGGGCATGTGAAGGGGGACTGTACAAGTAGGGAGCTTTATGGTTGTAGACCTGTAACTGATTGTTGCTCCCACGTGGGGTAAGTGCTGCAGCCTGGGGCGGTGTGTGGTTATGGCTCCGGCTTAGGTTGTGACCGTTGTGAGAAAGGCTGTGAGGTGAGTTGTGGTTGGTTACATTGTTGTGATTATGACTAGGAGTATGGCTATGAGTTCTGTTATGGCTATGAGGTCCACTGTGTCTGTGCCCATTGTGGTGGACAGGATGGTGGCTATGATGGTTGGATCCTACACCATTACTAGCTTGAGCCATCATAGAATGAGCTTCTCTCTCCTGTCCCAACATCATGTCCTTGGAACAGTATTGTTGTCCAGCAGAACCACTTGTTAGTAGACTCTGCAGAGCATTTGTACTGGAATATGCCCGCATGGTTCCAGAGAAACTGGCTGGTTTGTTCTCCTGAATTGTCTGCATGGGTGAGTGGTGACGCAGCATACCCATGCCAGTTGCACCATAGACTGCAGATCCATAGGAACCCTGCCCCTTCATTGCAGAGTTGTAGTGATACACGGGGGTTTGGTGCTTATGTCTACCAACAGCTGGATGCTGCTGTTGTGGCTGATGATGATGATAGCCACCCTCCATCATCTGTTCATCCAAACTGATGGCACCTGTTAGTTTAGCCAGCTGAGGCAGCTGCTCAAGGGGGGGACAGTGGTTCCCTGCACCCATAGATGGGGAGCGGGCACTAGTTGGTGAGGGGTAGAGGTGAGGGGAGGTAGAACAGGACAGGCCACCTTCCTCTGGTTCCTCTGGTTCCCCCTCTGCAAGGATGGGTGACAAACGTCCACTCAAAGTGGAGGCTGAAGAGCTAGCCCTGGAATGGAGATCTGTCCAAGCATCAAACTCTCCATCTGTCCCAGATGCACCTGCAGCTGCTGGAAGGCCTTTACGTGAGGGGCTACCATGATCTGGGGAGCTCTGGAGCCCCACCACGGAGGACCCTGCTCCAATCCCTGGACGGCCTACCCTTTTGCCTCTGATGCGACCTTTGCTTTTTAGGTATTTGGTGCTGTTGTCCATGGAGACTGCTCGTCGTCGTGGAGCTTTGCCCATCTTCCCTCCATCTGGGTTGAGCATCCACCAGGAACTCTTCCCTGTTCCCTCATTCTGCACCCGAATAAAGCGTGTGTGAAGGGAAAGGTTGTGTCGAATGGAATTCTGCAGAGAAAGGAAAGGAAAGACCATCAGAGAGATGACACGATACCTTGTAATATATTTCACACCTATTGCTATTTCCATATAAACTGCTAGGTGAACACAAATGAGTAAAAAATGTTCTGCTGAAAAGTTTTACATGGAAAAAGGCCACAACAAACTCAACCAAAGCTGTAAAGACTACAAGTAAAGCTTTTGTATACACACACCATCATGCAGAAAATTGTTCTATTCTATTCTACTATTCTACAGTCATTTGGCAGACGCTTTTATCCAAAGCGACTTACATCTGAGAATCTGAATCTGAGAACACAAGCAAGAATCCAAATAGGGTGCGACATCATAATTAAGTAGTAGTCAGACTGCTGTGAGTCGAGTTAGACCCAGGTTCTGTCATGTAGTGCTAGACGCATTTTTTTTTTTGTTTTTTGTTTAATACAAGATTGTGATTTTATTACACATTATCTTCTTGGGCATAAGTGCCTGCAGCCTATTCAGTACTGAGTTGAGTGAAAGAGCTGGGCCAATCTTTCTAACTCATTCCGACGAGTAGAAGAGTTAAGCTAAGTGCGGAAATGCTCCTTTAACAAGTGAGTCTTTAGTTTGCTCTTAAAAGTGTATAAAGACTCTGAGGATCGGACGGAGTGTGGTAGATCGTTCCACCACCGGGGAACAACAGAGGAAAAGAGTCAAGCTACAGATTTTGTGCCACGTTGTGGTGGGAGTACTAGGCGTCTTTTACTGGCAGAGCATAAATTTGGAGTTGGAGTGTAGCTCTGGATTAAGGAGTGAAGGTAGACAGGAGCAGTTTGGGTTAGTGTTTTGTAAGCCAAAAGCAGAGCTTTGAATTTGATGCGTGCTGCAACTGGAAGCCAATGAAGTGCCTGTTCAAATAATCAGGTCACTTATATGTTTATTATTGGTTAAACAAAATACAGAGATCAGAGTAATCAGCAACAATTGGCAAAAAGCGAGACCAGTCAGACTCATTCAACCTGAAATGACCTGAGACTTGGTCTTAAAAGATTGTCCTTCTGTATGTCAATCCTCACACTTTTATTTCTATAAATCCATCTGTCCTCCACTACTTCTCCCTTTAGCTGGGCTGATGTAAGCTGCTGAAGTTGAGCACGCTCTATGTTTGAAGTTGGTGCCAGTCTGGCTTTGTGCCAGCCCTGTCTCTTTCACTCTCATTGCTTGAATAGGAAAGCAGGGGTTGTATTGCAAGATTGAGCCAGGAGCAAGGAAGGCTAATGGATGTATCCCACCCTCTGACATCTACCTTCACTGCCTATCTCCCTTTCCCTCCGTTGTTCTGTCTTTATCACACTGTCTCTTCTGTCACTGAGGGCTACATATTTCAGCTTAGATTTCAGTGTAGATTATTTTCCTTATTCTTATTTTTACACACTTCTTTGGACATAAGTCATTTTCCACTTCTGCATTCAATCTCTTCGCCTTCAGTTATAAAGTGTGTCACCAATTACTTTCCCATTATCCTCTATGCCCACGAGTACACTGGCTCAGTAATTCATAGGATCAGGTTTTGTGTTTTGCTTAATTTAATTATTTACTTTTTATTTATCATTCAAAGTGTTAGTGTTGCTAAATGTTGTAGCAATTGCTACACTCTGCTCTTTTTTTGAATGAGGATTTTTGTCACTGAAGTAAAAAAAATATATACAATCAAAAGCATCTCCTGTGGTTTGGGAATATACTAGTATAATAGATTGTTTCAGATTGAGAGGTTCTCCCACTTCCACCATCTCCATTATACTGCAGATTATTTGTATTCGCATGGTATTACATGGCAGAGAAACAAAAAAATCAAATTGCAGTGAGGAAAACACATAAACGGGAGGTGAGCTGTATTCAGGTGATCTGTGAATGCCTCCTTGGGTTATCTTGCTATGACACCTCCAGCATTGTGTAACCATGACAACCGGGTAAACGTGCTATGGCAGAACTATATCATATTGTGGTGAGAGTCAAGAGAGTCAGAGAGAATGGAGGGAGGGTGGGGGATGGGGAAAAGGATGCAAGAGGAGGCGGCTGTTTGATGCTGCTGCTCCAACACTAAGCAGCCTTTCATCTTGGCAGTGCAGGTCCGCAGGGGATGCCCGCTCCCTGCTTCTGACGGCTTCTCTACGTGCTGCGCCAACTCCCTGTCTCACTCTGGCTGGATCATCCACCTATCATACCACTCCAAATCATCCCCCATCAAGTCCTGTGCATGCCTGAATTAAAACATATGTAAGCTTTCAAGCCGTTCCACTACGACTGGTTGTAAATGGGACATCTTTCAGAGAGCTGAAGCACTTCACGCTGCCACTCTGTGTGACCTGTCTGATTCAAATCTCAATTTATCCCCCATATGAGGGAAGAGCAGCCCCATTGAACTTGGAGGGATTTGTCATCATCCCAAACCCTCTTTATCTGATGAATCCACCTGCTAGAGAGATTTGAGAGATTTCGGATGGTGGCCAGCCATGACATCATCATCACTGGCTGCTGACTTTCTGACACATAGTTTCCAGCACATGTTTTTTTTTTTTTTTTACTCACTTCCTGCTTATGAGAGTGTGTATTTTAGATTCTAAGAATAGCTCAGGTTGCAGGTGGTTCCACCATAGGTGTGGTTCTCTTCGCCTCCTGTTCTCTGAGTCAGGGGCAATTTGGCCAGCCTATGTCCCTCACGCCCCTGAAACAGGCAGTCACTGCTAATCCCCCTCCATCCCACAGTAATCCCAGACAATCCTGGGCTAATCCCAAATTGATTCAGGGGCACTCCCAGCTGGGTCTCTCACACAGAGCTATGCCAGTTCACCACAGGCACAGCGGGCGGCCTGGATATGATCCTACAGTAATACAGCATAAGGAAAGTGTGTAAAGTGGGAAAATGGACAATATAAAACCTTTATAGGATGCAGTGGTGAAGGGGTCCTAATGTTTCTGTGCGTATTATAGTAGATGACAAGGCATGGAGCTGATGTTAACCATATTTTTGATGCCTCCATCAAATCAACTACCTTTATTCTATGCTCTGTCCTTGGGGGTTGGCTTTGCCACATTTTTACCCCTACGGCTTGAACAGAATAAAATTGAAAACTTTATTATGTATTAAATATTCATAAAATGGAAATTCTCTTTCAGCCTCCTGGCTTGGTGAGGCAGACAGATGAAGCCCACAGAAACATACAATGACAGAGGAACACACACATCACACGCTTGGGTCCAGGAAGCTACTTCCTTTTCAAATCATACCCCTTAAATACAATGGGCTTGGTGGAGAGGGCTCTAAATAATGAATGAACCAGTGCCGGAGTTTATGCAAAAAGATCCACTGCCTGGTCCAATAATGCTGGAAAGAACAGATGGAGTCATAAGTAGTGCCACAGCTTCTTTGTATTCTTTTT
Source organism: Rhadinocentrus ornatus (assembly GCA_037177495.1). Lineage (NCBI taxonomy): Eukaryota > Metazoa > Chordata > Actinopteri > Atheriniformes > Melanotaeniidae > Rhadinocentrus > Rhadinocentrus ornatus. The sequence continues at coordinate 11,186,132 of JBAMHW010000006.1, read as the reverse complement.
TGTTATTAGGAACATCCACCCTCATTGGTCTTAAAACACAACTAAGTTAATTCAGCCAAAATACAAAAGAGGTTAAGGGTGAAAGCTTACAGACCAATAAAAGCCAATTAAGGTGAACAAGGCTTTCCAGGATGTTGCAGAATCTGCTTAGGATTCAGCTCTCATTAAGACCTTAAAATCCTGATGGCTGATTTAGAAGTTTAGACAATGGATACATGTCTAAACCAAAGCACAGGATGGGATTCTTTGTCCTCGGATTAAAAGTTTAGGCTCTCTCAAAATAAATCTGACATGTTGACACTTTTTCTACAACACACAGGTGGAGTGAACAGCAGATTCAACCAAAGAGACAGAAAATGCTTGAATCCAGTCTATCAGATTACAGCTCAATATCTGTTGAGGAGTACGGACAGATTGTTGGTATTCATCCTCAATAATATCTTTAAAGATTCATTTATTTGGATATTGTTAATCTTACCATAGTAATTCACTGCTTTACTGTTCTCCCTTCTTCAACATGCTAACTCAGATTATTCAGACACTGGAGAGGCCTCTTTGGTGCTTAGAATCAATGGAGTTTAATGCCTATCAGTACTAGAGTTAGCATACATCAAGGTTTGATTTAACTACACAATCCACCTGCATTACGAGGCCTATTTAGGTGCATAATAAACCATGTGCTCACTGTTCTCACAACATCTAACTGCCACAGCTTTTTTGTTTTAAGTTACTGTGTACAAATCCCCACCTTGGCTTGATGTCAAATACACCCTTTTGTTGTCACTCGACATGTGATTTAGGTAGCAATAGTTATACAGTGCCCAGTGAGTGAAATCTGTAATAACCTGATTGGCTGGCATTGGTTCAGCTGTGTTGGACGGTCCTATGCATAAAGGGTGGGAATAAGAGGTACCACAAGGGGCCCCTCAAGCTACACAAAAGGGTGCCCTCAAAATGCCCCTCATTCATCCACCCCCCTTCATTAGGCCACCGTCAGAATCCACTCTGGGTTTTTCCCACTCACACACAGAGAGGCAAGGAAACAGGTCATATGGTTTATAAAACCCAACTTGTGGCAAATGTTCACTCATTCAAACAGAACTTTGTGAGAAACTATAGACTGTGAATGGGGTCTGGGAACCAGCAAAAAGAAACCACTCACCCGTTTCAAACAACCTCAAGGGTGAAGCTGTGTGGTGCGCTTGCCCAGCTAAGAACACAGCAGCTGTTCTTGTAGTGGCACCGGGTAAAGCCGTTTGCCACACTCGACTGGTATTACCAAACCATTTCATGCTAAATGGATCCAATATGTATTGTCAAAGGGTATCCCTCCATGGTGCACATTCATTTGATAAGCCTAAATCAACGGGGAGTAACAGAAGCACTAACTGTGTTTATTGTTATGCTGTTTCTGCCTGTACAGAAGGCAGGAGGGATCAGGGGGAGGGGAGGTTTCAACACAAGCAGTTTTGTTCAGTGCAGGAATGAGTTTTGTCAGCTAAGCCTGTCTCCAGGCTATTGGTGGAAATTAGCAGCAGCTAAATATTTGCTTTCTGTGATTGATGTTACGGCTCGCGCTGTCCCTTTGAATGAAAATAAAGAATTTAGAGCTATGTGGATTAATAGGGACAGAGTTGGGGGAATTTTATGCATCTGGGGGGGGACTTTAAGTGTTGCTGAAGGGCCTAATGGCGGCACAGATATGGCACTGATGATATAGTGTATCTGAGAGAAAAGACAAGTGAGATTTTGACAGTGAGTACAAGAGAGAAAATTGGAAATTGTTTGTGTGTATGTGTGACAGAGAAAGAGAGAGATGTAGTTATTTGCCTGAGAAGCCCAGAGTCAGATGATTAAAATCCCTTTAGGAGGCTTCTTTAAGAGAGACAGATGGGCAGACGGGCCTGTTTTGGAATGCAATCAAATTGAAAAGATTAAAAAGGAGTCTCTTTTATTAGGAGGTGAGAAACAGTTACTTCTCTGCCACATGCCATCATCGCCTCCACAGCAGTGGTCACGACTGTATTGACATGCAAGGCACATTGCAGCCCTTGTTGAGTGAAAAAAAAACTTGGGATTAGGAAATGCATGTATTTCAGACTATCACTGTTGTGTCTCTGAGGAATGGTAGCAACTGTCATTGTATATTGACCAAATATGAGTATTCTGAACAGGAAAGAAAAAATAAAATAGCTGTTATTTCCTAAAGGATCAGTAATGCAAATATCCTTTTATTAGGCAGAAGTTTCACTTAAACGCAGCACCAAATCTGAGCAGGTACCATTCAGATGTGAATTCCCTAATCAGCATTTGTACTAGAATAGACTGAGTTTGCACAGTAGAGTTATTCAAGCACTATGAAAGGTGCTCTGAGTCCAAACCTATTATTCCGCAACACTGCAGGAGTGCCATTTATAAAAATGTTTAAAATGGAACATAAATGTGTGGTAGTGAGTCTAGTAGCCTCAGATCAGGACATGACTGTGGAGAAGGGTGTAATGGAGTTGGTGGGGGATTCCTGCCTGACTGTGCACTAATTGCAGCCAATGGCTGCCGACTCATCGGGCACTCTCACCCTGGCGCCAAGGAAAGGGTTGGCATCGGGTGGCAGGGTGTGGGTGGAGAAGGGCTGCCGCAGCTTTAGTGGGTAAAAATAGACGCTGACAGATTAGAAGAGCATCTGAGACCCTGATGGGGGATCGGAAAATCCGTTCGTCTGATGCCAGGGACAGTCGAGTGTTTCCGGTGGGCGCAAAGGGGACACAATCTGGGCATCACGTCTGACGCCCACACACAGGACAGGGGAGCCTCAGAGTCGGTGTGGGCACATGAACTAGCACGTGCCACAGTAAAGCATGGGTGTGGTTTTTCCACTGGGACCTGCAAGGTAGGCAGACCTCACACCCTCCCACGGAGGATTCACACAACAGGTGTTTGGGCTGGGCCACCTGTGGGGCCGGCCGCCTGCTCGTGCTTCACACCTCATCTAGGGAGCAAACTAACATTTTCCATTGGGCTTGCCATGCTTTTGTTAAATACCAACAAGTTTCTGAAGAGGCTTTTACAGCTTTTTTTACAAGATCTGGAAGATATGCGTGTGTGCAAGTGTGTGCAAATGAGCCTGCATTTATGGGAGCATGTGTGTCAATATTTGTGTATCGGTTCATTTAATAGCCAACAGCCACAGTGTGGATTTGATTATATTGAAACCTCACTCTGCTATATACAAAGAAACTGTCAGCCAACAATAGAACCTCAATGCATACCCTGTTTTTTTCACACTCAGCCTCCATATAATCTCATTCATAACAATGAGAATCTCATTTCCTACATTCTAAAGGTCAGTGCACACCTCCGATCACACTTTAATAAAAAATCATTCTCAGCGTTTAATTTAATTTCAGCAGAGCAGGAAACTCATAGGCAGCCATGCACATGGCATGCAAAATTCATCAGATTGTCCTTTTAATTGCTTCAATTTCACAGTTTAGAGAAGAATGACCACAATTACAGAGGAGAGAAAAAACACACAAACAGGGACACATCTGCAAACGGCACAAAGACAAACACTCAGATGGAGAGAAAACAAATGGATCCATGTCAAGTAAAGTCAAGAGGTCATGGCTGGTCACATTTTTATAAAATAGGATTTCTTTGAAATAAATTAAGATTTTAAAAGACAATTCTAAAGTACTGCCTCCACACCACTTCACAGATTTTAAATCTCACATAATTTGGTAAATTATACCCAATAGCCACACATTCATGGTCAAATACACACACACACCTGTACAGAAATGCATTCCCTCTATTAGAAACACACACACAGCTCACACATACAAACATGACACAAAGCCTGGCACAACGGGCACACTCATTACTGCAATGCCAAACTACCAGTTGCTAAGGAGACCTGTGGGAGAGGGAGGGTTCCTTGTTGTTGCCATAGCAGCCAGCTCGCTCCCTGCCAACTCTCCCTCAGGGAGAAAAAAGGCTAGAGGTGGGGGGTGAAGTGGCTAGAGGTAGGGGGCAGCAGTTTAATAGGGCTATGAGGTGCAGAAGAACTTCATTAGCCATTATTGTGTGCAGTGCACCAACCAACGTTCCCTGTGAATGCCTATCAACATGCTACACTTCAGCTTGCAGACTTTACTTGCTCATTCACACACCGTGGACCCCCAGTTATTCATATACCTTTATAGAGAAGGAAGAATGGACGCGGAGCGGCATGATCAGAATGAAAAGCAGAGTTTATCTGCACAGGGAAGAGGTTGAGAGAGCAAAGGTGGGTTAGGCACAAAAGAAGGGTCTTGGGATCTACATCACAAAAGCGATATGGAGACAATTCCCTTCGTAACTCTGCCTCCCCTAAAGCACCCCTGACCTTCAGTGACAGCCTCTATCCTTCAATGATTGTAAAGCACTGTGCAGTCAAATTATATACAGAACTGTACATAACAAATCATACTGTAGTGCTTTTAAATAATTTTCTTGGAAAACTTCTACCCTGCATGTTTTAGACGTTTCCCCTCTACCAACACCACTATGCCAACGCAGTGGGTAAATTCAGCAGGCTCTGGAGAAGCTGGTTGATGATCCATTCAAATAGTATATGCACATGCCTTTTCTACACACAATGCAACTAAACACTTGTAAAATTGCTTATTTTACAACTTGTTATATTTTTGCATTATGCAACATCCATGTTTGTGTCTAAACTTAACAGCATAGTTTTTGTAAAAACATTTTTCTTTTGTCATGCAATTTGCATTTTCAAATTGTTTCCCAATAAATAATCTGTAGCTTAACCACTGCACCTCACAGTAACCACCAATTCTCCATTGCTCTTCATTTGGTGTCCTGTATGAGTATAAATAGCATTTAAATTGGGAAAATATGATTGCAAAGATTTCATGTTAACAAAGCTGTTGAAATACGTTCATGCGTGAATGACACTGACTAACAAGCTTATCAAGCTTTTGAAAAGTTGACCAGAGCCTCTTTTTTCTGTCAGTGGTTGACTGAACAAGGTTAAGTTGCAGTAATCTAATCAAATTAATTTATTTAAACATTTTCAGTTTAACAGATTTAACTGAATGTTCAGTGAAATTTGTTTATACAGCAGCCCAGAGAATACCTTTACTTTCACATATGACCATTCATCACATTTTTTCAGATGGATATTTGATAGAAAAGAGTTTCACTTTGATTTGGACAGCAAGGCAAAACATTTTTTATCTTTTTATCAAATTTATCTATATTAGCATATTGATTAAATTGCTTCCCTGCAAGGAAAGAAGCAGTTTAATTAAGAACAGTAGTCAGGAATATCCCCGAACCTGCTAAATCAAACAATGTGAACCAAGCAATTCATTTCCATCCCAGGGTGACAAATACTATTGTGTTTTTTTCAGGAACCCTGATTTACATTTAGTCCACTATTTGTTTAGATTTCAGAAACCAAGTTAGGTTTCAGCACCAAAATCTTTCTGTTGCCTTATATACTTACAAATAACGGCACAGCAGAATGGGATGATGCCTCTCATTAGGAGCCACGCCACCCAATAACTGTCAACTGCTGATGTCTTTTAGGAGTAGTATTTGTAACTATTGGTATTCAGAATCACTACTTAAGAGTAGCACCCAAACAGTGAGAAAAATGTGTTTCAAAATTAATCCAAGCTCATGTGGACATGCTCTGTGAAGCAGGATGCTTGTGAAATCAAGGAGAAGAGTGCTCTCCAGCAGGGTCAGAGTGATTTCAGCATGCAGGAGCAGTGATTCCAATATTGACAGCCTGATAACCCAGGATGCCCCTGGCTACCTCAAATTCTCATATTTTAAGTGCACATGTACAGTACAGACAAGGGAGGGTATTGATTGGTTTGAATGAACTCAGTTTGTGTATACAGGGAAGAATACCACCTCCCCACCCCTAACCCAAGCCTGGCCAATTCAGTGTGTGCTTATGATGACACAGACTGATGGATGGTGAGAAAAAGACATTCCTGCCCAACTGAGAAGAAAGAGGAATATGGGGGGACAAGAATAGACAGAATTTACCATTCCTCCCTCCACTCTCCTTTTCCTGAAACAAAACGAGCCCAGTTAAGTCAGCTTGACTTAGGGTCTTATATGTGTGTGCTTGTGTGTATGTGTTTGTGGGAGCAAAATGTGTATCCAGACCATAAGTGCATATGCAATAAAAGGAAATCGGGGGCAATGCACTGTAAGTTGCAAGACTGTCTGAGAGAGCCAGAGGGGAGGAGGGGGAAGGTTCTCTTTTT
>JBAMHW010000006.1:11163471-11175294 GCA_037177495.1 Rhadinocentrus ornatus | reverse complement strand
GTGTGTGTGTGTGTGTGTGTGTGTGTGTGTGTGTGTGTGTGTGTGTGTGTGTGTGTGTGTGTGTGTGTGCATGCATGTGCATGTGTGCGACAGAGAACATGTGAGGGAGAGCAAGACGAGGTCAGTGAAGCTTTTGGGTAAATGCATGTTTAAGGGCAAAGCTACTGTAAATTAACTGTACAATATGTCTGTCGGGCTTTGCATGCAGGAGCAGTAGATACAGAAATTACACAAACTTTGTGAGGATACATGTACATGTGTGCATGTGTGTTGCAACTCAGAGTGCACGTTTTTTTGAGTGCAATGGGACTGCACTAATGGAAGCACACTTGAGCTGAAGTGCGCAGAGTGTTGCTGAAGTGCAGCCAAGTCTAGCTTCCAGTCTTGCTTGGAAACCTCATAATCTACTCTCTACTAATCTAGCTCTCCAGTTTTTTCACTTTTTTCCTTGTCTTTCTATGTCTGTCTTCATCAATTTGATATTTGCATCCTTTCTTTGTCGACTGCACCAGCCTCCCCAGTCTCCCAACTGCCGCCCTATTAAATCTTCTTATCCTAGTTCTGAAAACGAATAGACACAGATCAGCATTGTTGCTGACTTCTTCATTCCCCCCTCCCTGTTGTGCAGTGCAGAGAATGACTGCATGTAACCACCAGTAGTCTTGACCTTTATCAGGCCCCAGCCCCTGAGGCAAGGTGAATGAGACATTAAGAAAATGACATTAATAACCCCTTCAAACTACTACACATTCAGACAACATTATCTGGTCTGGACAATGGCTCAGATACTTTTTCCTTGACAGTTATTTTTCTTATACTTAGGGATCAGCTAATGCTGATTAATCAAGCTGTGAATAACATGTATTTTGCATCGTGTCACACAAGAGGAAAAAAAAGACTAAATCTGGCCTGGCAATGCCCCCTCAGATTATCTAACTCTGATTGAACTTAATATTTTTGCAAATGCCAGTCCCTGATAAGAACTGATGTTTCGTTATGAACCAAATGCACTGGTTCTTTAAATGATCAGCCACTGAGAAAAAACCTGGAACCAACCCTTAACTAGTTGGTATTTCTGATGAAACATCACCTCTCTCTCTTTTTCAGGGGTGAAAGGGTGGGTGTGCTTTTTGTACATGACTGACTTGGCACATGTGCATGTGTGGCTATCCCTCTACTCCAGTCAATCAATGACCAGAGACAATTCCCCGAGTGACATTTACAGAGAAGAAAGAGAGCTATTTATCAATTTAGCTTTTGGATAATAAAAGAATGACTGAATAAGCGAGTGTGCATGTGTGTGCGTGCCTGTGTATGTGTGTGAGAGAAAGAGAAAAGGCAAGTGAGGGAGACTGCTAAAGATGAAAAGGGGATTTCAAAAGCACATGAAAGAAGCAGAAGAAATAACCGAGGGAAGAGGGAAATGAGTGATAAAAAGGCTACTTTGTGGGGAGGACTATATGTGAAATAGAACAAGGGAGGAGAGCAGGGAGGGCTGTGAATGACTGACAGTGGAATAGAGAGTACGAAAAGGAAGGGTAGGGTGAAATGAGCCTGGAGTATGGGAAGAAAAAAGAAGAGACAGGAGGGGATGGAAAAATGCTCTTGGCACAGAGAGAACACCATGAAGAAAAAGCAGAAACAGGCAGATGAAAAAAAAAAAGGGTCCAAGAGAAAGACAGAAAGGTAAAGGAGACAGTCTGGACAGAGAGTGAGGCAGACATGCTAGGTTCATTCAGGGCTATGAGCAGACTTAGAGTTCAGACCTCACACGGTAAGCATACTAAACACAGGACCCTGATTCCTGACCCAGATTCATGCCACTTACATACAAATCCAAAAGCGGAGGAATTTTATCCTCTGCATAGCTATAATGTGCCTCAAACCCAAGCCTTCCTCTTCAATCCCAGCTGGTCTTACACTCACCTCAAAACCTCACCCAAATCCTATAACCTCCCCACATATGCTGGCTCTCCCACACAGATTTGTATATGCATGGGTTGTTTCACACATACAAAATGCAGGCGCACAGAGACATACATGTGAAGCTTTCACTTTCCAAAAATTTGGCTTTTCTGCTCAGGTGAGCCAGTTCAGCAGGGTTCAAACTATCCACTACCTGAGGTGACTTCTGCAGTAACATCCATCAGCCTTGAGCACATGGCTCAGCCGCAGCATATCCACCAGCCATTAGCATAACAAGCATCTTTCCTGAACATAACTCTTCCTACTTCTCTTTTCCAATGCCCTCCCCCCCACACTTGCTCCAATCAGTCAGCATTAATGACATTTCCCTTTGTAAGGCAGCTCCCTCCATCTCTTGCCAGGACCACCTTGCTCAGGTAAACTGATTGGTGGCCCTTGCACACTCCACTTTCCCCTCCCACAGTCCTTTGGCCCCTGACAGGGGCTTGATGGACAGGCCTGGAGAAATGAGGTGCCCGGCACAGGGCTGCTGGGAAGGGTCCAGAGATTAAGCGTTGTGAAACACACCATTTACATTGGCGTACATCATCTCATTCTCAGGGACAGACATGGCAATATGCACGCACATAAACACACATGCATACAGCCATCAATCCCTTGCATACAGGAAGAGATTTCAGATGTGAAGAAAAATTGAATTAGGAAATATGGGCACTGTGATTTGTGGGAAGCTAGTTTTGAGGCTGGGAGAGAAATACAGCTTGGAGCACACTTTATCTTTAAGCGTGAGCAAAGAGGAAAAAGCATCTGTGTTGTTTATCTAAGGCCCCCCATCTAGTTTCAAAGAATTGATTTGAAATATTCATATACATGTATGACAAGATTAGGACCATTATGCTGATCTCTCTCTGCAGGGCTTTACTGAGTGGACTGAATGGAAACCCATCACTCAGTGTAAATTATGAAGACAAGATGCATTACATAAGCCTATAGATGAGCTTGAAGAGGGTATTATTGTAGCGTAATATCAATCACGTTCTTCAGTGTCCTCAGTGTGATTATATGCTATGGGCTATTTCAAGGATAAATCCACCATTATAATATTTCAAAAAGGCTATAATGAAAGGAAAACATATTAGGTTTTGTGCCTCATCAGGTATTATTATTCGTGTTTTGGATTAATCTGTTAGTATGGTACTTAAATTACTGTGCGTAATGAACCACAAACTATAAAACATGGGCTGCAATGTATTTGTTTCCTTATCTAAATGCTTGATTTAAAAGAACAAAACAAATAGGGGTATTTTTAATAAATTACTGTTTTTTTCTAGTGATCAATTAAACCTGTAATCAACCTGCAATAACATTGTTTTGTTGTCTGACACATGAAAACATTCCACAACAATGCCCAAACAGGTCTGCATCTAATTGGAAATATATGAAGCACATCTTTAATTATAAATAAAAATAGCATATTCATAGTATGCAATGCTAAAGGTGTATGTTAATACAGAGCAGGCTAGCCAAGGGCCGTCTTGCTGCGATAGGGGTGAGTACCGGAGACGGAGCAGAACAGAGTGGAGCAGAGCGGGCCCTGTGGTGGTGGAGAAAAGACAGAAAGAGTCAACCCAGCATGACTACCGCCTGCCTGAGTGGAGCAGCCTGCCTGCAATTAAGGTGGAATCAGGGAGAAATCTGCGCTGCCTTGATAATGAGCCTCGTCTGAATTATTAACAAGAGCTGTTCCCCCGAGACCCAGGCTCCCACTGAGCCCATCAGCCCCCCTCACCACCACAACACAACCACATCCACACACACACTTACTCATAAAAGGAGAGAGAAACATCCGCACACACACACATACGATAGCAATCACACATTATGCACATTGACACAGATGAGCAACAAGCATGCCGTTAGAGACAGTACAAAATTTCCAGCTCCATAAGGGCTAGGGTGTTTAATGCACAGGTGAATGTCTGAAGCCATTTAAACCCTTTGAGTTCAAACGTTTCTCTCAGACATTATCACTTCATGTTCTTTTCCCTGTTTGAAAATAAGCTACTTGAACAGCTTAAGTAACAGAAAGTACAGAAAAATTCCAAATATCCCACATATCGGACAAATCCTCCAAGCTTTTTTTCCTTGTTTTAAAATCTATTTCACATTATATTTGGAAACAGAATGCTGGGTCATTTCATTTAAAGACCACTTATTTTTATGATGAGAAATGTAATCAACAAGTGACAAATGCTTCTTTATAGGAAATTTAATCAGGGACTAATATTTCATATTAACTTTGCTGGAAAAGATCACAGTCCTCCTTGTCTTCTTGTTGAGTAAAGCCTTAAAACTAGCAGACTGGGCAGTGATAATCTGTTTTCTTATATATATATATATATATATACTATTAGTCAAATTAATGAAGTGTCATCAGAATGTGACTGGAGGGTAAGTAAGCAGGACCACTGTGACTTTTACTCCAATTTTATTGAAATGAGGGTTTTGTGGGTGCATGCCTAGGACTTGCTGTGCATCCAAAAGCACTACCATTACATAGCCCTTCTCTGTTCCATTCCTAGTTTAAAGCATGGAAATAAAGAGATGTGTACTACTCACACAGCAGTGGTGTAACACTAAAGACCTACCCCTCCCAATAAAATCTCCATGGCATCAAACTTAACACGGCCAAAAAGGATAAAAAAAAAAAAAAAAACACACACCACATTCTGTCCTTGCAGCTGTGAATGGTTTTGCCTAAAAAAAAATCCACGAGGGCTTACCAAACAAAGCCACACCTTCCATATGAGCCAATCGTGGAGAGTCAGACAGGTTTCAAAACAATCAGACAGCAAAACAACACTGCTGAAAGTTGCGTCCGGTCACCCCCTTCCTCTTACAAAAGAAATTATTCACCCCACCTAGGAACAGAGAGTTCCTCCATGGGTGGTTTGGGGAGGCACAAATGTTTTTTACAAATGTGTCTGAGCCAGAGGGAATAGCTGAAACCATTATCCTAAACAGTGCAATGGGAAAACAATGAAGATTTTAGTATTGTCACACTATGGTTAAGGAAAAATATTTGTGTTAAATACATCATGATTTTTTCCAGAAATTCAGAGCAATGAGTGATTGGCAAGCTTTAGTGAAGCTTACTAATTAGTTCAGCTATGTCCAATAGGGAACTGGGTGGTCTCATCCTCAAAAAGACTCAGTATCTGATTGGAGTTCAGCTGGTCAACATTCACCATTGTTATCCTATTATATCTATCATAATGTAAGATATTAGATTTCTCACTGAAAAGTAGGCACGCTTATCGAGGCAGTCTAGATCACAGCTAAAGCTCAAAATCCTGACGCCACAGCACCCTTGAGGAAGACTTTCACCTCAATTGGCCCTTATACCTAAAACCACTAAGACATAGAGAAAGTATAGAATGATTATGAGAGGGAAGCAGAGACATAAGAGATAACAAGGGTGTCTAGTAGATAGTGATAAGAGTAATATCAAAAGCAAAATTATATTGTTTTTCATATTACTGTCTCTTGATTGTGGTTCCCCATTTTTGAATGCGTGCCCATGCTTTGGTGATTTGCATGTACATTAATTATTTGAGTGAGAGATGAACAGCCACAGCTGCCTGAAGGCGACATGGGGGGGAAAGGTAGTGAGAATGGGCTTCTTGGCATCAGATACCCAGTTTGAGCTAAATATACTGCCTGAACCCAAACTGGCTCCAGGTGAAGGAGCCAGGGGGAGATGTAAGGTGTTCATAATCCTGCACCATAAATCTGTCCAGCATGCATCATATGCTCTCATTTTGTGGGAGTGTATAAGTGTGTGTTGCACTCTTAAATTACTCTGCTTCCCTGAGCCAAGAAAGAGGATAAACTATGAATCAGCTGAAGTCTATGATAGTTTCCAGTCTCCCTAGATTCCCCTACTATTATCAAGTGACAAAGCAAGTATTTGTATACACACAAATACAATTCTACAGACTTTAAAAACTTTAAGTCTCTCCATGGTAAGTCTCTGTAAAACTCACTCTATTTATGTTTAAAATTTGTGTTCCTCGTAGTTACCAAGTGTCTCTCTACTGCAGTTGCCATAGCCCATGCATAGTGACAGGATTAGAAAAGTCTGTCTGTCTTTTTACCCATAAATCAATTAGATAAAGTGATATGATCGAGTCATGTTATAAATTCAAGTGCCTGTGGAGATGGGGGGTTGTGTGGTTTCACAGATAAGACAACACATGTACCCAGAGACAGCTTTCCCGCTCTCCTATAACTTTCCCTAGAGGCAGCTTCTTTTTCCTTCTAACTGCTACACAGTCACTGTTGCTTACTTTTGCTTGTTTATTTTTTTTTTTATTTAATTTTTTTTTTGGGAGCCATCATTCTGGACTGGCTGATTGTTGTCAATAAAGGAAGCCCCATGACCCTTTGCCCTGCTGGCCCTGCACAGACCTCAACCTAAAGTCACTTTATAAATAACAGTCTAGTCTCTTTGGATTAAGGCATCTGAGTGACTACCTAGCACTCTTGGCAACCTGCTGCACAATCCACTGGCATCTGACTGGCCCAAGTGCCCGAAAAAGCTCTGGTACTGGGAGGACACAGAGGGGAAACGATGCATATGAAATAGGCAGGCAGACATTCTCAATTCAGTTGCTCCTCAGTTGCAGTTGTACACACAAATTATATAATATCCCCACATTCTAGTGACATTACTGATATTTTTCTTTCTTTAAATTCTAAACACACCAAAAGCATTTGTGCATCATGAATTTTTGTATGCCATAACCACCCATGCTGGCATATACAACCTCCTTCAAGTTAATGAACTTCTAGATGCCTACAAGGCAATCCCCACACCAAGAGGGACCCCACCATTAGAGGCATTATTAAGTCAAGAGTGAGACTGCATATACTATTCACCACAGTGACATGCTGTCAGACCAATCACTGGGCCAAAACACAGACGCCTATAGAAGCAGACAGCCCCTCCCCCTGCAGTAGCCCCCACAAAGACACAGAGCACTACCAACCATGATGCTTTGTTTCAATTGACATGTGCCTCTCCCACGCATAAATGCAGAATGCATCCAAATGCACACATGGATGCATACACTCAGACATAATTGGCCTTGAAAACATAAAACTCGGGTTTTGCTAAAAAAAAATTCAGTATCAGTTGCTAACCTTAATTCAGAGTTCTGAAAATTTCTGGGGCTGGATCAGCTTAGCTAAAGAGTGCTGGGAAATTAATGCCAGTAAAGCTACCACTAATCTATAGCACCCTGTGGAAAGTGTAACAGGGTTCACAAGAACACAATTCTACGTATTCTCCCTCCAGTAAGGGGCTGATTAGGAAGCTGTGACCTTGTAATACTGCAGCCTTCCTAGAAGTCAGAAGCCATTAGGTATTTATAGGAGCTTAATGGTACCATCTAGGTGCACTGGCTGACTAGTACCCATCTTCAAGTCAGCATCACATCCTTTCCAACAGGAGTCAGAGAAGCATAATCTGCTTGTCAAGATATTTCCAGAACCTTTATGTTTAACTCCTTAAGGGAGTGTGGTTAAGGTTTAATAAACTGTTTTGAAAGTTTTATTTTTATTTTTTTGCCTTTTATTCATCACCCACAATCCAACCTTCACCCTCAAGTTACCCTGTCAAACTTAAAAGCTTGTTGTCTTTTTCAAGTGTTATACTGTAGAGATAAAATGTGATAGATGACACAATGAGTGTCTTCCAAATGTAAAATTTTGTCAAATATGATTGCTTGATGGGATTGTAAAATTATATGTATTAAAACACACGTGTTTTGTGCATGAGTGAGAGAGGAAGGAGCATGAGTTGGGCCCTGGACTTAAATTTGACACGACTTCTTCTGAAAAGGCTAATTTTTATACAATATAACTTATCCTTAACCGTGTAAAATAATTTACATATTTTTTGCCATAAGGTACAGAAAGAGGCATTGAATACACAATTTCACAACACCACAGAGCTCATGAACTCAGTCGTATGATGTGATACTAATTTAGTGAGTCAGGTTAACAACAAAGATGAACACATTCCTCCTAAAGCAGGTGGCTGCATCAAAAAGCTTCTCTACATATTGTTGTGCTGCTAAGTGATTGTATTTCAAATGGCTATTTGGTTAGCTCATATAGGCAAGGTGTACATGTGAGTACAAAGTGTATGTTTACATTACCGCCCTCTCTCTGACCAAAACCAGGTCAGGTCTGCAACTGACATTAAGGAAGCCTGCTTAAAAAGACTCACCTAATCCCCCATCATTACCTGGAATAGGCCTCGTGTCTCGTCTGTGGTCTTAAAATAGCTGCAGACCTCTGACTGCCACCATCAAACCCGACTAATTTGCAGTTTCATAAATAGCAGACTGGGACTTTGGCATGTTGGGTAAAGAGGCCCGGTGGTAGTGTGAATGCAAAAACAAAGTCTACCTGAGGATGCACCATCACATTCAGCTTAGTTTAATGCTGCCAGTTTAAAGTGTCAGTGAGGTGCTGTGTGATTAAGACTGAGGCTAAAAAGGGACACTCAAGTTTGACTGGTGTCAGTTTATGTTATGTAACAGCATCACAACAAGGTTTAACAAAGCTTGATTCCACCGAAAGACAAAAAACAAGTTTGTGTTGAAAACTTTATCTGGTTTGATAGTTGTGATGAATGACTCTTCAAGTTCTGGATACGTAGAAATCATCCAATGCTGCCAACTTCATTATTCTTTTCAATTTTAATAGGATAAATTTAGCAGAAAATATTCATGTGCCCCAAGAGAGGCAGAGCTGGCCAGTGAGAAATATTCTCTGAACCCGGTCTAGTGGTCTTGCTTTAAAATAGGAAAGAAAATCCTTTGTATATCTACAGATCACATAAATACAACAGCAAGATTACTAAGTGTGATGATGGACCTATAAACACTACCCCGTGCCTCATTTACCCTCTCTAACATGAAAAATATTATTTCAGGTGCAAACTTAACAATTTGTCTGAAAGCTCAGCTCAGCAGTTACACCATCAGGGCAAGCAGTGCTGCCTTAGTGATCTCATTGCCCCCTCTCACTGTCCTCAGATGTTTAATGAATAGAAACAAGATGAGGCTGGGAGCAAAGTGGGCAGATGTCCAGGAGGTTAGGCTCTCAGCCAGACAAGCAGCGGTGGTGGACTGCGGTCAGTTGTGAACAGGGCAATGAATATTTACGTTGTGGACAGCCAACCTGTGATCTCCTAAAAGTTTCACACTGTTGCTTTACTGTTATGCTTAAAATAGCTAAATTAAACATGTAGACTGTCAATTTGCATGAAACAATTATCTAACTTATTTGGTGATGTGAAAATAAATCAACTATTTTGACACCGATGTGATGGGATTCCGTGCACTACCACTAAACACAAAGTCCATTAAGAGTATAGGCTTTCTGCTGCTTGAAAGAAGCTACCCACAAAGCAAAGGTCTTCAGTCTATTATATTCTGCCATCAGTGATATATTAGAATGACTGACGGCAGCGATGAACTAAGACAAGATAAGGCATGGCACCATTCATGCGTAACTGACACGCAATCCCACGGTAACATGTGTAAGGCACAAGAGGTGAATGAATCATAATGGCTTAGTGAATAATAATCAATATTATCACTGTGATTAACACGTCAAACTCCTTAACGCTGGCTCGTGGGCTCAATTTCTTACCTTCCAGCCAGCTGAGCTGTTACTGTCGCCCTTATCCTTGAAATAAGGTACATAACGGACCATCCAGTCGTATATCTGAGACAGCGTGAGCCTCTTTTCTGGGGTGCTCTCAATGGCGCGGGTAATGAGATCCGCGTAGGACTGGTTTCCCCACGCGTTCCGCCGTGAGGATTTGGCTTTGCGCAAGGAACCGGTCACGTCGAGCGCCGCTCCAGCCAAGCATGGGTGCGTCGTGCCTGTTGAAGCCGGGGCCCCGGCTGGATGCTTCAGCTCACCGGGCGTTCCGCCCACCAGACTGGCTCTGCAACCCGGGACATCCTCGGGTTCAACCTTGATGTTGGCCAGTGGAAGACCCCCACTCACCTCGTGTCCACCGGGGAAATCCTCTGGGCAAGGCAGCGGCCATGTGCATGAGCGAGGCCGGCTTTGCGGCTCGAAATCCGAATCAACCTGATGAGCGTCTAATTCGTCGTCCTCCATCATCAACATTTATCCTGCTGTTGAAAAATGGAATAAATCAAAAAAGAAGAGGCAACGAGAAAAAACTATGTTCAGCACCACTTCACCAGGAAATTTGCTTTGTAATGTGCCTGTTAAGCTCAGTCAGAATCAATAGGAACCAATTCAGAAGAGTAGGACAATCATGATGAATATAAGCAAAAATCACAGCATCGCGTGAAGAGATAAAAGAAGTAATAAAAGTAATAATAATTCCTTGTCCATTTTCACTGGTGTAGATTATCAAAAGATTACAACGCTTCCTTTTTAGCAATCAATAACACCTTAATACACAAACGTGTCTGAGTCAGTCATGTGGGCTTTACAATCCAGTTGCAGCAACAGATGATATTCGAGATAAGGCGTAAAGCAGCCGTCGATAAATCCTCAAGAAGACAACAGGAAGAATCAGGAAAGAGGGAGGGTAAAAATCACCAGGGCTGTGTAGAGAGCATCCACTGAGGCGATAATGCGTGATTACCGTGAATTATTAAATCTTCCAGTCTGCACGGATTAGGCTGGCAGCGACACATTCAAGTCCATTCAGCCTGAACAGCACCCAACTGTCTGCAATTATAATGAAGAGGCGTGCGCATGTGACGAATCGATCATTTTCCTGTCTGAAAAATATAAAGGAGAGAAAAAATTGCCCGGCAATCAAATCTCCTATCCAGTTCTCAAAACGATAAAAATGGGTTTTTCTCACACCTCCTCTTGCTCCCCTTCTATCAGTTCGTTGCCTTTTCCCACTCTCTCAGATGCCACACATGTTCTCATTTGCTTACAACTCGTTCCGTCGATGTGAGCCGAAGATGACGCGCCGGCGCTGTATAGTAGAGATGCTGCCAATTGGAGTGCGCTCACGAAATCAATACTCTCCGAACATGATTACAGTGAAATCCCGGGGACACACACGTACACTCTATCACTGCTCTCTCTCTCTTTCCCTTTCTTCCTCTCTCCCTCTCTTTACCATCTCACGAACAGAGGTGGCAAAACCCAAATTCTTAATCAGAATTCCAAATAATGATCTTCCTGACGAAGCGTCACATGGCGCTTTGTGTACCAGCGTCCATCTGTAGTCGTAATAAAAAATAAAAAAAAAATCGTGAGCGGAGATTCTTTTAGAATTTTAACCCGGGTTTTTGTTTATCACACAAAATAAAATATAAAACTAAAGAGTTCAAATAAATTATCCCGCGTGCACAGCGTCCAAATGCCCTCCAGAGAGAAGTTGCGGTGCGCGGGCGGTTTCACCTCCGCTGATTATTTGCGGGCAATACCTCAGTGAGTGTAATTTTCTATGCCGATTAGACAGATTAAGTTCAGATTAACAAGGATTAGGTAACCCTAGATTTTAATCCGGGAGAAGTGGGTTGAAGTGGGACTTTCAGAGGCCAGAGTGAAAAAAATAATTTCTGCTCCAGACGCCAACCAAGTGAGGAAAAATAAAAGACTAACATATTATCTCAAATCGCATTTGCCCCAGCGCCAAAGCCACTGGGCTCTGGCAGATTGAGTACAGGTTTGACCCATCTGTGTAATTCTGCCGCTGCACTGACGAGATTTTTTTTTTTTTTTTTTTGGGGGGGGGGGGGGGGGGTTCCCCCAAAACCCCGAAAGACGGGGGTTCCACAAGCAAAGGTGCCCTCCCCCCCTTGACTTGTAAAT
>JBAMHW010000006.1:11122610-11154505 GCA_037177495.1 Rhadinocentrus ornatus | reverse complement strand
CGCATACACGGGGAGAACATGCAAACTCCACACAGAAAGGCCACCAACCCCCACATTCGAACCTCCCCCAGCCGAGGTTTGAACCAGCGACCTTCTTGCTGTGAGGCTGCGGTGCTAACCACCACACCACCGTGCAGCTCTAAGTTTCAACCATTAAAAAAAATAAGTAGCATTTTCAGAAGACGGCATTTTTAATATCAGCCCTCGACACCGTTTTAAATTAAGACAATCTAATGAAATTTCTTTGCACAAAAGATGAGACTCAAACAAAAACAAGCAACAAAAACATTATAACGTGCTGTAAGTGCAGCATTAAAAACAAGCATTATTAAAAACAGAAATACCCAGATGAGCCCTGAAAACATCATTGCCTGTATTCTGTTTCTTCATCCACAAATATACGTTAAAACTACCATGCAAAAAGAAAAAACAAAAAACAAAAACACAATTAAGACATTGAAGCAATGTAGAAAAACTGTCCTGTGATTTAATGTAAATACATTTTAATTCTTTGAAGAAGTTATGGCAACTCTTATTTTTAGGCTTAAAAGAACACAGTGGCTGTTAATTTAAAAAATAGTGAATGAATAAATTAACATTTTAAATATAATGAAATGGTATGTCACCAGCAAACATGATACACATGTTTTGGTCTTGCCTCTACCTTAAAGGCTACAGGACAACTATTTTCAAACATCTTTATGTGGCATTAAACATACATTGATATGGTGTGCAGACATATCAACAGCAAGAGAGCAAACTTCCAAAACAATGTTCTCCTAATCAACTCAAACTCACTATTATTCCAATATTATCAGTGAAAAAAAGATGCATTGCACAGTGATAATAAATAAAATGTAAAGATTTAAGGCATGAACTGATCCTAAGGCTAACTGTAACAATAACAATAAGGGGTTCACAGTAATTTGAAAGTAGCAGCAAAGTTGTGTGAAATGAACAGCTATATAAAAAACTAATGGGTGATGCAAGTTTCACTATGTATCCACACAGTTTAATCTTCAGCATTTCAACCCCTATGTCTGGAGCTGTGTTAACAAGATAATACGTGGTGGATTTTAGACTGTAGCTTAAATTAAAAATGCAAAATGACTAGTTTACATAAATATATAAGAGTGAAAGGATGGAGAACACACAAAATAGCCCTTATACATGCATAAATATAATCCCTTCTGAACTGTATCAAAAGACAGTATGTTTACACATACGCAAGTACACCCATCTCAAAACCTCTTACTAGATTTCTCTGGCGTGACATAGTTGGCAACATCTGTTTTTATTTTTATTTTTTTTCCCAGACAGGATGGTCCTGAAATAAAGTAAAATTAGACTGGAAATACATTTCAGTCAGTAATCATTTCTTGATTTGGAAATTGGAAAAAGACACATTCAAAGTTTCCCATCAGCACATTGTGGGGGAAGCCACACACACATACACTGCATATCATGAAACACATGCCATTTTTGTTGAATCAGTGACTAAATTAAATGACAGGGTGGAAATTATAATCATTTCAGATTGCATTTACCACCCTAACTTGGGGTATTTTTGTTAATTTTAATTTCACTGTAAACACAATCACTTGGATAAATGTTTCTTGCTCTAGGGGATGTCTTGATGACAACCGATGAATAAACCACTCGAGTCTCATCTTCCAACTGCAATATAAAGTAAAAAATAAATAGATAAAAAATCTGTTTCAAAGCAACAAACACTGTTTAATTTCAGCATAGATAGAATTAGCGGTTTTGTGTTTCGGCATTTACCACTTACTTGATCTTGGAAGCCATCGTACGAGATGAGAAGGAATGTGATTCAGAGAAACAGAAATATAATAAAATAATTAGGGAGGGGACATAAACTTAAAAACAGCCAGCGACTGAACAAGAACAGGAAAAAAAAGAAACAAAAAAGGCCAAGACTGCAAAACCTACCTGCTTGCGATTTTATTTTTAAGCAAACCCCCAGAAGTGCCATCACAATGAAACATGCAAGGACAGCTGATACTCCATAAACAACTGGCATCAGATACGCAGGTTGTGTAAATACACCTGGTAAATCAACAACCTAGATATTAATACTCTTATGATTTAGATTTTTATTTTTTATTTTTTTCATTTAAGAGAAAATCTGAAAACACTCACCTGTTTTGTTAATTGTAGTTAGTGCATCGTAGCTGCTGGTAACTGTGGTGTGTCCATCCAATGTCAGACTTGCATTGCAAATTAAGGATCCAGATGAATCTATATGCATTGGTCTGATTGTTGTTCCTACCAGAATGGGAGCGCTTCTTGTATTATTGACTTCAATATCGCACGCCACATCACAAGAGACCATGGCATCCTCGCTGGAATGTTCTGTCAAAAAAAGTCTAAATTTAACCACTTTTTACTGGTAGAAAAAAAAGAAAAAGAAATTTCAGTTTCTTACCTGTTATTACACATAAGTTGATAGTAACAAGTTTATGACTGAAACGACCACAGTTACTTGCCCAGCAGGTATATTTCCCAGAATTAGTGATTTTGACATTTGTAATATGAATAGACTTGTTGGTAGTCACGGTGACTATTTCTGATGTTTTCCTGGGAGTGATTGTTTTACTTGCTTCAAAAGTCCACTTTAAATGAGAAAATTCACCTGGACATGCCTGTGTGAAACTGTTGCCTGCAGTGATGTAAAATGTCTTTTGAGTCTCATTCAGAATTTCTAAAAAAAAAAAGTTACAAATATTAACAGAACAAAATAAAGATGACAAATTAATATCATGTTTAGATTTATGAGTAATTCAAACCTTTCTTCACACTGAAGATTGCCAACTGTTCATTCCTGCAGTTGTCCTTATAACAGTTTTCGCACCAGTATATACCCTCATAACCTTCAGTGAAATTATCAATGACCAAGGAGTGATTCCGCACAATAAACATGCCAGGTTGATTGGGAGCACGGTGTTCTACTCCATTACTACCTTGAAAAAATATCTTGATTATGGAACTGTGTTTATCCCTCTTGTAAAACCACACGAGAGAGTCTGAAAGAGCGTTGTAACGTCGACAAGGTATAACAGCTTGACATCCCAGCCAGAAACGAAGATGATGTGTATCTCCTAAAATGCCAAATTTCTGTTATTCACAAATAACAGCTTCAAAAATTAATTAAAATATATAAATGATAAGAAGTTCACAAATGTTTAGATTTCAGATATCCAGTTGTATTAATGGTTTAGTCAGGTACTTACCATTTCCTGAGAAAACGTTTGTGTTCCAAAAAATTAGGTAGAAAGTAAAAATAAAACCTTTTTGAGTCATGGCCGAGGAAGTCATGTCTCTGCAGAAGTAAAGACTATTAACCAACAAGCCCCCCCTCCCTCCCTTCTCTGTGGTCACATTAGCAAGCTTCATTAAACAAAGCGAAGAGATTCTGTGTAGAATCAGAAAGGTTTTATGCTGACTGCCATGATTGAACTTGGGCTGCTACATCGGAAGTGGTCCAACAGCAAACTGCATAGGAAATATAACATGCCTTTCACCCACACTGTTTTTCTGCTGGTGTAGCATATATTGAGATTTTCACATTAGCAAAGGTGTTGATATACTGTATATGCATCAGTAGCAAAACTGCTTGTTAAATACAGATGTGTAACATTTGTTCTCACAAATTGGTTTTTATTTCACATTTCTGAATTATTATGTAAATTATACAAATGCATTTAGCAGTGGGTTTAGCATACTTCAAAGCTTACATTGAACAGGTGTTAAGGACTTCTAAAGATATATGTTCTAAACTGTACTACAGATTTGTGTCAATGGTACTTTGAAGGTTAGAAGAATTAATGAGTTAACATAAAGCAGACAATGGCTAGAGCAAAATGGAAAAGTGCATGACAAGTATATGACATTAACAACAAAAGTTAGGTATGAGTCATTCAAGCACAAGCTTACTAATACTTATATCTTAAGTAATGTGAGGTGCCCATGTTATGCCTTCTGGGGTTTTCCCTTCCCTCATTGTATTTTTTCAACCATTCACTAACTTGCAAAGCACAAAATCAAAGAGATTTAGTGTCTTCCACAGAAGACGTTGATCCTAGACTACCTGTATGATCTCATTTGTAGGCTATTTTCCATTTAGCATATTTCCTGCATCAAAACAATTAACAAACACCTATTCAAAATACAGTATTTTGGACCAATTAGTTGACAGAGAGAGCATTTAATGTAGAATGATAAAGTGATGCAGAAGCAGTGTATATCATAATAAATATAATGGTATTCTGGAACATTAAAGCACATGATAGTGTTCTGGTACACCCCAAAATTAACTTATGAGTTTTACTGAACTTAACATGATGACTTAAAAGTACTGCTGTTATAAAGCACTGCATAGGACAAAAAAAAACCATTTAGGATCTATTGGTTAGTTATGAACCACCCAGAGCCCTCAGGTCATCAGGGTCAAGTCTACTTTCTGTTCCTAGAGTCAGAACGAACAATGGAAAGACGGCATTCAGTTTTTCCACACATACGAAACAAACTCCCAGACAACCACAGGTCTGCTGAAACTCTCAACTGTTTTATGTCAAGGTTAAAAACTTTTCTATTTGCCATCAATTATAATAAGAACTGTTAATTTCTCGCAGTGTTACTTTTATTATTTAGCATTTTATCTGTCTTATTCTATTTTATCTTTCTTATTTAATTAATATTATTCATAATAAGTTAATCTTTAATGTTCCTTTTGCTGCATCCTCATCCCAATGTAATGCTTTTAATGTTTTATTGTTTTATGTCAAGCACTTTCAATTGTCTTGTACATGAAATTAAACAAGCAAAAAAAGACTTTCTTTGAGAGCTCATCAAAAATCTCAAACAGGCCTCTTGGAACATTGAGAGCATTTAAAAGTTTAGTTTTTTGCTTGTTTGTTTGTTTTAAATAACACCCATCTGGACAGTCCTGGTCATGCTGGTCAACCTCAGGAGCGGCAACAAACTGATACCACCACATTGCAACCCAGAATGTCACAGGAAATCATTCCGTCCCATAGCCATCAGACTACATAACGCAGCACTGTAGAATAGAACCATAGTCATCTCAATTTTTATGTTGTACCCAATCTAACTGTTAATCACTTTATTGTTTTTTTATAGTTCTTGTTCAGTTCTTCACCTTATTCTACTTCTTACTTTTACTTTTCATTTTTCTAATTATTTATTTATTTAGTTAGTCTAAAACTAAGTCCATTGTCTATTTATTAGGTCTGTAAAGCAGTAATTTCCCTCTTGTATTAATTAAATATATCTGATCTGATTCTCTAAAGACTGAGTAGTCTAAAATTTATTCTGTAACATTAAAACAACTGCATGAGTCATGAAGAAGCTGTTACAGAGTCATGAGACTGAGTCCTATAGCCAAGAGTTATCAAGAAATATCATATATAGGAGACAGAATATGTAACCCTTAATTCCAGAAAACGTTTGTGCACTTTAAGGAATCATGAATCCAGTCTAGTGTTTCAATCTCAATCAATATTTAATTGATTGAGATAGTTTTAAACTATTTAAATTTAATTAAATTCCACATATGCCTTATGACTTTGGATTTTTTTTTTTCAACGTGGGCATTTTGACAACTTAATGACAATTGAGAACACTTGTATTCTCAATTGTTTTATTGTCCTGTTGTTGAATATTTGTGGCTCCAAAGCCCCAATTTTCCGTAAGCACGTCACGTCGTCGTTTCACACGCAGACTCCGCCTACCACATGCAGCCATTCACAAATACACAAACACACACATTCGTATGGAAAGCGGTGCATTTTTCCAGTAGGAAGACACGGACACCGTCGGCATGGAGTTAACTGAAGCTTTCAGGAGCTTTCAGCTAGCCTGGCCTCATATGCATTACGTGTTCGCAACGCTGTGTCTCATTGTCACCGTCTATAAATTAACTAGTTTCCTCGTCGGAAGAAAAGCGGTGCTTCGACACATTGAAGCTTTCCCAGGACCTCCTGGACATTGGCTGTTTGGACATGTTTTCCAGGTAAACACGGTGTGGACGACAGGCATAAAAATACACAAAAAGATGAAGAAAAGTGTCGTTTTTTGAAACGTTGATGCAAGCTAATTATTCCCTTGTAATACTAATATCCTTTAAAGAATCCTATCAAACTGTAATTAAAGTATTTTTGAAAATAAAGCTTGTTTTAACCCCCTAAAAAGTTAGATAAATAGATTAAAATCTATATCACATATGTGAGTTTTTGTTGCATTGCTGCTTTCAATCGTTATCATTAAGTTGTCAAGAAGTGTGTAAACAGTGTGTGATCTCACGCATGCTGCAAGGTGTTTTCAGCCATCCTATGCTGTCCTTTTTCTTTTAGTTTAAACAAGATGGAACAGACTTTCAAAAGATGCTGGAGTGGGCAGAGCAGTATCCTTACGCTTTCCCACTGTGGTTTGGCCCCTCTTTTTGTTTTCTCAATATTCACCATCCAGATTATGTAAAAACCATTCTGGCCTCAACAGGTATGTGGGATTTTTCTGTCATTAAAACGGTGCTTATCATGTTAGTGTTTTATATATATATATATATTTTTTTTACCAGCCCAGATGGTGCAATAGAACACCCAAAGGTCAGTGTAACAAAGTGTTATTTACCTTCTTCCCAACAGAGCCAAAAGATGACTTTGCATACAGGTTTATTGAGTCTTGGATTGGTAAGACAGCTTTTTTTCCCTTCTTTTTTATTCCACCATCGACATGCTTTACTAACTCACACTCATGTCTGCATTTGACTCCAGGACCCGGGTTATTGGTGTCAAGTGGTCAGAAGTGGTTCAGGCACAGAAGGCTCTTGACTCCAGGTTTTCATTATGATGTTTTAAAGCCATATGTGCAGCTGATGGCACAGTCTGCTAAAACTATGTTGGTATGTAAAGGAGAATATAATAGTCAAAGAAATCCAAGTGATAATTGTGAGATCAAGATGAGGCTGTCTAGATCAGATATTTTTTTGTAAAATATCAGAGGATTGTATGTGTAGGAATATTGTCCATACGGCACTGATGTCACATCTGTTCTCTCACTGTGACCAGGACAAATGGGAAGGTTATGCAACCACAGATGAGCCCTTTGAATTGTTTCAGCATGTGAGCCTTATGACACTAGACAGCATCATGAAGTGTGCCTTTAGCTGCAACAGCAACTGTCAGACAGAGGGGTGAGTCCATGAAAACTTTTCCAAAGCATTCACAATTCAAGCTTCTGCCACTGAGTTGAAAATAAAAAGTTTACATGTCTGAGTCATGAATCAGGTAAGTGTAGCTTTTTATGCTTGCTTAATTTTAACATTTCAGGGGATCGAACACATACATCAAAGCAGTGTATGAGCTCAGCAACCTTATTAACCTTCGAATGAGGATGTTTCCATACCACAGTGACCTTATTTTCTACCTAAGCCCACATGGTTTCAGACATAGGAAAGCCTGCAAAGTGGCTCACAATCATACAAGTAAGCTCTAATTTGATTTAACAGCAGTCTGAACAGCTAACCAATGATAAAATGACTGGAACTTTCCATTCTGTTTGTTAGTTCATGTTGAAATTGCAAAGACTAATTTACTGTCCTTTCTTTTATAGAGGAAGTGATAAGAAAGAGAAAAGAAGCTCTAAAAAAGGAGACTGAACTTGGTCGCATACAAACCAAGAGATACTTGGATTTTCTGGACATCCTCCTCTTCGCAAAAGTATGTAGAAAGTTTGGAGTTGAAATATTAAAAGTACAAACTTACTTAAAATAGCACCAATGTCAAATTGACAAACAAATGTTTAAAACGTGCTTGTCACAGTTCTAAAGCAAACAGAGACTGTTGCCATTTGTGTGTGTAACATGTTCTGCATACTAATGTTCACTCCTACAAAGGCAATCAACAGGCTTTTTGTTCTCTGGAAAATTTTGAAAGCTATCTGAAATATAAACAAAAAACCCTGAGCTGCATGTTGCAGAATAATGAACGCTGACTGCCTTCAAGCTGACAAAACAATTGCAGTATGGAAATGTAGCAGGGCAATGACACCACACATCAAAGCAGTTTTTCTATAGAATCACAAAGGAAATCTGGCTTTTGCTTGCTATTAGTCTAAACTTTCAACTAAAACTGTCACTTAAACTTCGGATAATAGATAGATACAGAATCAGATAAATCATTCTGAAAGCTGAGGGAGGTACAACTTATTTGTAAATATAAGAGTTCATTTTCCTCTTCCACATGCTGAAGTGTGCAATCAGTAAAGGATCTAAGGATTCAAATTGTAGTTTTTGGAGTATGGTATACATTACTTTATATTTGCTATTATTTCTTATTAATTTTGATATGTTGGTTTATTATTTCACCATCAGGATGAAGAGCAGCAGGGTCTGTCAGATGAAGATATCCGAGCAGAGGTGGACACCTTCATGTTTGAGGGGCATGACACCACTGCCAGCGGCCTCTCTTTCATCCTCTACTGTCTGGCCTGCCATCCAGACCACCAGAAGATCTGCAGGGATGAGATCATGGAAGCCCTGGCCGGCAAGGACACCATAGAGTGGTAAGCAATGTAAACACAGCTATGCAGAAGCAAATCTGCATCGTTCTGTGCCTCAGCAACTGTTGTGGTATCTAAATAATCACTAAATCTGCCCATTTGATCTATATTAAGGGAGGACTTGAGTAAGATTCCATATACCACAATGTGCATAAAGGAATCGCTTCGTCTTTACCCTCCTGTACCAGGAATGGCCAGGAAGCTCACCAAGCCTATAACTTTTTTTGATGGAAGGACTTTACCAGCAGGTGAGAGAGATTTGTGTTTAATTCCAAAAGAGTAAATCAAAACCTTTTAGTTTATACTGTGTGTGAGCAACTCCTGAAGGGTTGCAGTCCTTTAGGTTGAAGATGTTTCCCTGCTCCAACACACCTGATTCAAATTAAATGAATCTCCTCAACAGCTTATTGTCAAGGGCTACCAACCGATTTAATCAGATTCAGGTGTGCTGCAGCAGGAAACATTTAAAACCTGCGGGACTGCCGCCCTCAAGGACCGACTATGTTATCGGATGTCACAGAGAGAAGATGAAATATTAAACTCTGTGACCTCTGGTTTTTATTTTATTATTACAAAGACAGAGACACAAAGCAGCAAACATTAACCTGTTAAACTATAGTTTTTTAAAAACATTCATTACATCTATTAGTGAGAATGAAACCTTAATTTAAGCTTGTTCACAGATTATGTTCAGAGCAAATTAAATTCTGAATATTATCAAATCGTTTAATTTCAAGTGTCTTCTGCAGTATTTCATACACATTTTTCCAAATCTCTCTGGGTGTGTTTAGACAGTAAACACTGATCAGGATTTAATAATCTGAATTTATGTTTATTCCTATATTTTACTATCCTAAAGAAAAGGCTACTTTATTTTTCTCAATTTGTAGGTTTTCATATTGGAACAAGTGTGTTTGGGATTCATAGAAATTCAGCTGTCTGGGAAAACCCTCATGTAAGTCAAAATTATTTCATTCTGAGCAGAATGCCCTAAATAATCTACAGTACATTATCAATAGAATTGGTGATGGTATTAAACATATGAAACTAGTCATGTCCCTGCTTATAAGTAGAAGAAATGCATAAAACCACGTGATGATGCAAAACCACAAATGTTCTGGTTGCTCAGCTGACTTGTCTTACGAAGCCTGATAGTTTCATTCACTCATCAAATTATGTTTGTGAATGAGTTTTAACAGATTTAATTCTCTGTGGACAGATGCAGGATGTGTGTTATTTACACAGCACTGACATTTCTCTTATCTCATGACAGGTCTTTGACCCACTGCGTTTCCTCCCAGAAAATGTCTCAAAGAGGTCACCTCATGCCTTTGTGCCTTTCTCAGCTGGGCCAAGGTTTAAACACACCTTACACTGTTTGACTGTATGATTAACTCACTGAATGCTCATGTGCCAATAAAAGGAATTGTAAGATTTTTTATTAGGGGTTATGGTAGAAACAAGGGCAGCTTAGTGTAACACATACCTGTGGAGGTAAATGTTGATATGCTTAAACAACTGGCAGCATATTGTTTCTCTCTAATCTTATTGCTTAGATTTAAGATCTCTTTATCTTTACAATATATTGTGTCATCCTCTTTTAGAAACTGCATTGGTCAGAATTTTGCAATGAATGAGATGAAGGTGGTGACCGCCTTGACGCTAAAGCGATACCATCTGATAGAAGATCCTGACTTGAAACCCAAGATGATTCCCAGACTGGTTCTCCGCTCAATCAATGGCATCCACATCAAGATCAAACCCGTAGAGCCGTAGTGGTAAAAATGGCAGTGGCTGCAGGAACTCCCAAGACAAACACATGATTGTATCAGGGAATCATTTTACGGATTTGAAGTATCATTTAATGAAGCTTTTTTGCTAACATTGAATCTAATGGATATGAATTGTATATATGTTTTAGAATGAATAACTTGTTTTTAAAGTACAAAAAGATAAGTTGTAATCGCACACTTTTTTCATGACATTTTTGCACTTCATATGTTTAAAAAATACTTGCACTGTGATAGAGATTTGCTTCCATTTGCAATAAGTTTTAAACTTGATCTTTATTATAAATTCAATATCTGCAATCATGTACAACCCCATTGTTGAGCGTCACACATCCTCCGTTCAGATTGCACTTACATTTATATTGCATTGATTTGCACAGCTTCTCTTTTTATTATTATTATTGTAATTTTCCTATTTAGTGGCTTATTTAATTTTTATTATTATTTTTTTTTTAAATTCTTGTTGGCACCCACGCTCCAAACCAAATTCCTCCTGCATATAAACCTACTTGGCAATAAACATGATTCTGATTCTTACTTATTAATGTGGTAGTAAACTTTAACATGATTTGAGTAATGAGACATTTTTCAAATAAATTAGTCAGTACATATAATAATCTTACTTCCTTTTCTGTGTGAGAGAACCGAAACATTATAAAGACTTTTCTGGGGGGTAACAAATGAGTTGTGCGAAACAGCTTAAATGCCAGTTCTGGTGATTTACCCTTGTAGCAATGAAATGGTAGCTGTCAACAATAAATAACATTTTCATTTGGAACTAACCTGCCTCTTGTCTGCCTATGGAAAAGGGTAGGTTTCTTTAGCTGTGTTTTAATATGTGTGATATTGTTTGTACTTGGAGAGCTGGAGTTTTTCCAAGGTCTTGCATAATGTAAACCGTTTGAGAAAAGATATCTCTAAAGTGAAGTGGCTTCCTCTAGTTTGTTATCAATGCACAGTTTAAAAATCAGCATCTGGGATTGTAGAAATGTTGTGTTGTAGCAATTAGCAAAGGGTGACTTACACATCTGCAAAGGTAGCAGTAATGCTGAACAATTTACAGGTTATAGTCCAAGAAATGCTGCCATTCAGGTCAGTACATAGAGTCATGCAAGTATTACAGCACGCAGTCTGGTGGCTAAAGCAACCTTCCTGACCTGAAGTTCAGACCTCTAACATATTCAAAACATTTGGAGTATAAATAAGCAAATGTGACAAAGGGAGGCATGAACTCTTAAACATGTGGTACCCTAAAATAAAGTTAAATGGAAAAACATTTAGCTTGCAAACTAACCTGAGGGTTGATTCTATAAATCTGTCAGTTTTCAAAGGTGCTGTTATCAAATTCAATATTAGAATTGATCAATTTTCTATACTGTTTCTAAAACTGTCTGTTTTAACTAAATATGTAAATGTCCCAAGCTTGACATGAAAGTGATTAGTCTATTACATGCATTTTTTCAAACCAGGTCAAAGTACATCAGATATATGTGGTCAATGTTTATCTCCAGAATCTGTTCTTGAGAATGAGTGGCAGGAAATGCAATAGGTAATTAACTACATAAACTTTGTTCACTGGATATGCTATTGGGCTATCATATACTTAAACTCCTAATTAGTGTAAAAAATAAGCCATTTATGTAAGTAAATATGACAGTTTTGTTTATTTATCGCTGCACACTTGATAATCTACATCAAGTAGCTGGTTTTATCTAAATATCTCAAATTGCAATGACCTTCAAGTGCCACCTTAAGGGGTTCAAAGGGGGAATGTGTCATAGATTTGTGTACCAAAACCAAACATTGCTGATAAGATTTAAAGTGAGAAAAATTGGCATAGAAAATTTCCAGGTGTCTCCAGACGAGACCTGATCCCTATTATCAGATGCTGGAGTTACACCTTTCCCCTACTTTTGTGAAGAAGGCCTTTGTTTTATAATTAAATTAGGGGGCAGCTACTCAAAGTTTCCTTCAGATTATCCAGTACCCTTTTTCAGCTTCTGGGAGCAATGCTATTGCAAGTGATCACACAACTAAGTGTTATGGATGTTTAATGTCAGAGAACATAAACATCATAAAGCAAGAGGTATTGATAGATTACTGCTTATAAATAAATGCAGTTACAATCTAATGCAAATACAGTATTGTAGTTGCCACAAAGTAAGCTGCTTACTTTATATACACTCTTTTGTATAGGACCAAAAGTTTGCTTCTGACCTGCTGCATGCATTTACTTCTGTAAAACAGAGTATAAAACCTCTTTGATGGTCTAGTTATAAAGAACTGAATTGAGTGAACTAGAGAGCTGTAGTTCATTAAGTGTGAGTGCAGTGATCAGAATGTGGTCCACAGGCATGACTCATGTGCTATAAAATTTGTTAAAAAATAACATCCGTTATTTAACGAAGATGATCATAATCTCACAAGAGATGTGAAAATTTTTGCACACTTTCCATGACATTTCAGACTAAGAATGCTTCCACTGTGATGGGTATGTTTATTTGCATTAAGAACCAGAGGCTTAAGTAAAAAGTAATTGATTTTTATTTACAGTCATATTACAAAATCCACACACTCAAAAAGTCACCTGCATGGTTTGTAAAAATGAATCTATTTTATTTCAGATAACCTTTCTCTAATATTCAACTTTCCCCTTAAATGGTCACATTAACTTCTCTATAAACTGTTTTTCCCCGAAGAAAAAAAAGATCTTAGTGGTTATCTCGAGTTATACCATAAAGTATAACATAAGTCATAACACTGATGTTATCAAGTCATTCTGCTAGTTACACACACAGTACCACACCTTACAACTGCCTAATGCTTCTACTTCTTTCTAAATGTTTTCTTTTTTTTAAAAAAAAAAAGATAAAAGTTTGTGGTTCCTGCCTGGAGTCCAAAAATGGAGGTAAATCTGACCATTTAGGGGGATCTTTCAACTTTTAAAAACAACAAGCATAAACCTATTATAACCCGATGACGACGTTTGAATCGGTAGCCTGTGCTTTTTTCCCCGCCCTTCTGCTGCAGTGTGGTTCCTACTAAGTTTAAGGAAAATAAATACACACTGTATAACCTGCACTGTAATCTGTGTCATGAGAAATATGTTAACGTGCTATGACTTTTACAACAGTCGAAAGCAAAACCAGTTATTTTAACATTGTATTTTGCATTAAAGTTGCCATTTGTTATACTGGTTGTGTCCATCCTGTTATCTTGCTACGTGCCAATGGTCTAAATAAAATCCAAACAAACTGTTAAATGATGGAATTTATAGTAGATTTGTGCTGGGACAATGGGCAACAAACCATTTCAAACTCAGTGTACAGAAAAGGGCAAAAAGTGAGAAGTGTTTTGTTAGGAGAGGGCATTTGTTTTTAAGTTCAAGAATTTAAATGAATAAATAGAAGCTTGTATTTCCCCCGTGCATGAGATGCCACATTAAGATTATGGCTAAAGTTTGTGTAACATGCCACACATACTGGTTTTCTGCAGCCAAACATCAATGGATGACCTGTTTGCGTAAATCACCATCTAGTGGCTTATATGAAAAATGCAAGACATCTCAGTTGAAGGAATATTTGCCCTAGACATGGAATAAAACCAAATAAAATGGGTGGGGGCTAAAAACCTTACATTATATCAATAATTTCCAAATAGAAAGCATCCTTTTGTTTGGAAAGAAATCAGATTCACATCAAGTCTTTGACTGCACCAACTTCTCACAGTAAGATATTGTATAGAAAAGTACTTTTTGCCATTTGTTTTAATAGCACTGACATTCTGAAAGGGTGAAAAAATTAATAACTTGTATAAAAAGGACATAATTATACATTAATCAAAGCCATCAAACACAACTTGGTGACCCATTACATCCATGTAATCGGTCATTTGTCCAAGCATGTCTGACAGCCAAACTGCAACGCATATGCTTGCTGCAAAGTCTTGTCAATTTTATTAGCACCCAACAAGATTCAGGTGTTAACAACTTAGCTGCAGACTTGGTGATGCAAAATATACATCTTATGACAGACAACAGGGAAAATGTGTGATCTTTTTTTCTTTTCTTTCTTTCTTTGTAGGTACAATGAGTAACACGTCAAATATTTTAAAAAACTAAAATAAAAAACAAACAATAAATCCGAAGTGATTTGCTCCACCGTTGCCAGGCCACAGTCCCTGCTGTATCTGCTGGTAACCTGAGAGTCAGCAGCTTTACAAAGAGAGTTAGATGAGTAGTGAAAGGGTGGGTTTCTTGCCTGGCCAAGCTTCTTTGGCATACTTCTTTTTGCGTGGCTCGTTGTGGGTCTCTGGTAGGTAAGGAGCGGTTACAGGTGTTGGGTTAAGGGTGACAGGAGGCTGGGGAGCCTCTGGGGCCAGATCCACCTCTGGTGCTGGATTAGGGAAGGGCAGAGGAAGTCCTCCCTGCATAGCAGCACCACCCGGCGCTCCTGTTGGTTGGTTCTCATGACTAGTGGGAGGCAAGTCCCCATAGAGACCGCCACCCAGGTTGTAGCTGTGCATGCGCTTTGAAGTCAAGTCTTCAAGACCCAGAGTGTTTTGGCCTTCTGATCTTCGTTTCTACAGCAGGGATGAAGAATATTAACTTTAGAAGTTATACACTTAAAGCCTCTGATTTTAAAAGCCCAATGTCACAGAGCTAGCCCAGTATGACATTTCAGTTATACACTGACAGTATTAGTGCTATGTTTATCCATGTAAGGTACATAGGAGCACTTACATTTTTGCTGTAATTGCCACACAAATTTACACTTACCTTGATAGGTATAACAGCAGTCTGCACCATATTTCTAAAGCGCCCAACTGAGGGGTCTATATCCTCTGTAAGAGTTGAAAAAGACAATTATTACAATCTATTGCTGATTAATTTCTTCTCATTAAAGATGTAATTCCACAAATGTGATTGCATTTATATTTTTTCTGCAGTGCTGAACACCTGCTCCAATGGTATGCTTGTAGCACACAAATTGTTACTTTCTTAATAACAGGGGGAGGAAGATGTTAAGAGTTCCACAAGAGGAAAAGACAATCATTTCTATGATTCACAAGCTCTCTACTATAGGTAGTCAGCACTGCCTCTGCTCATTCTTCGTTAATAGGTTTCCCTATTACACCACCATTATTTTCTTGCAATAAACTGTTGAAACAGTACTTTTTTTCCCCAGGTTTTAGCTTGTGCAGCTTCTCTCATTAATCTAAAAGCCACATAGTTCACATTTTAAAGCCGAGTTTTTCATGAAGATAATCAAAAGAATGCAGTTGATTACTTCAAATGCACCAGGATACTGTAAGTTTTCTTGAGTCTAAACACAGCTGCTTCATAGATTGAGTTTTTTGTGTTCTTTCAGCAGCATCTTCACTTTGCCCAGTACCTGGATTAATAATGGAGTCCTCTTCACTGAAGGTAACTCTGGAATTCCTGCGTTTCCTCTTAGGTCTCTGGATTTCCAGGTTGCCTTCCTCAATGGTCAGGAGGGAAATGCGCTTGTTGTGAGCTGTGTTGAACTCTGTTAGGTTCTATCAGGATGCAAAAATTATAAGAAAAACATATTGACTAACATGTTGAATATAAACACAGAGCACCATTAAACTGTGGGCAATGTTTAGACATGTACTAAATAAAGGCAAATGGTACAAATAAATCAGTATATCATTCCAAGGTTTATATCATAATCCTTATATTTTGGATTGAAACCTCCAAAAGACAGTTTAATGACTTCAAGAGAGCTTTTAAAAACTTAGTATTTATATAACTTAACATACATCCAGCTCTGTCTCTTCCTCTGGAAGTCCAAGCAGTCCTTTCAGTTCCTCATCTTCCCCTGTTTTACTTTCTCCTGTGCCAGTGTTACCTTGGGTTTGGGGTTTTTCTCTGATTATGTAGGTTCGTGTTGATGCCCCAAAAGACAATATGGAGTCTATGGGAACCTGCTGAGGCTTGTGGGCCTCTAGGCGGATGTGTCCAAGGAAAGTACCGTGTGCTAAAATGGCAAATAAAAGTTTTATTTTATTAGGACAGCCATAAAATAAGGAGAAAGAAACCAAATCATTAATTCACAAGACGGTGTTTATTTGTAATATGTGCATCTTCTACCCCAAACTGATCGAAAAGACAGATCAGTATCTGTCAAACACTTGGACACAACTCTTCATTAATTTTAAATAAGGAGTTGTGTCTAAAGTCCGGAACTGTGCACATTTTGGGAGCTTTTCTTAGCAGTTTAACAAAAGTGTGTGTCAAATCACAGGAC
Organism: Rhadinocentrus ornatus; assembly: GCA_037177495.1. Lineage (NCBI taxonomy): Eukaryota > Metazoa > Chordata > Actinopteri > Atheriniformes > Melanotaeniidae > Rhadinocentrus > Rhadinocentrus ornatus. The sequence goes on along the minus strand of JBAMHW010000006.1, from coordinate 11,137,842 downwards.
ACTGAAAATGAGGATGGAAGTGTGATTGTGGATATTGTCTTACTGCTATTAAGGTCGATAAGGAAGACCCTTTTTAGGTGTTTGTGGTAGACTAAGGCAGCATGAACACGTGAGCATGACTGATGGTCAATGGTGAAGTCACACCAGTCGGGGTTCCTCCCAAACAGGTAGTACTTCTTCTCATCTATGATCAGTTTCTGTAAAAAATAAAAATAAGAAAAAAGACAAATACTGTGAATCACTTGTTAAAACCACCACTGAAAAGATTATTTTCATACATTTGTGCCTCTGAGTCATAACTCATCAGTGTTGCTTTCACTGAGAAGCTTAAATCTCAGGACTTTACATGCTCTCGCACCATTTGAAGCCATGCAGCCACAGAAAACCCCACTGTACAACATGTGGGACACAGCAGACTGTAAGGCTAGTATCTGGTGCATTCACCATTTACGAGACACATTAGACATAACCAGTAGTGTATGGTTTATTTAAATAGTAGGAGTACTACACCCTGAAATAACATATTCAAACTTGCAGTTACCTCTATGAGTTTGTCTCCCTTCATCACGTCAAGATGGAGCCCCGTGGGCGGTTTGCCTGCCCTGAAATTTAATGGTTGGTTACTATTTAAAACATTTAAAAGTGTAAATTACGAACATGCGTGCACAGCTAAACAAAACGTGAAAAAATGTATACTCTAGCGTAGTTTCTCTTGCCATACTTGAAGACCTAGTCATTTAGTCTTAAGAACACTCGCGTGGAGAGCAAGAGTGATACAGTCTAACGAATTTCCCAAGTTAACTCTTGACTTTTCTCTATTCATAACCGGGATTCTCAAACTGCAACACGCAATACATCTAAGTACAAGAAACCACCCAACACCATTTGTAAACTAATGCCAACATCATTAACGGGTTAGCTGCTAGCATGGTTAGATGCTAACGAAAGCTACAGTAATTACAAGTTTGTCTCTTGTATAAGAATGAGATATATCAACGGATTCATGTAGATTTGTTTAATTTATTACATCAAATAATCCATCTCCGACAAATGATCCGTTTCTACTTTAACATGTGCAGTTTCTCACCATGACGGACAATCAAAAGGAGGAGGTCCGTCGTTGCTTGTTTTACTCGCCATCTTGCTTCAATACGTTAAAGCCGAGCTGCATGTTGGGTAAACAACGATTTGGGTTTTAGGGAGTTGTAGTCCTACGATTCTTCTGTAGTCTACAAGTGTGTCCCGTCTGCTACATACGTCATCGTGATGCGCCACGCACTGTCCCAATTCGAAGGAGCTTCCGAATCCACCCTACGCACTTTGCTGCTGGTGATGCATCCTTCGAAGCTTCTTTTCGCCCAGAATTTATTGGCATATAACTACTTTTAATCTCGTTGTACCTGTGTATAATGACAATAAAGGCATTCTATTCTATTCTACTTTTATAACTGTTTTTGTTTCTTTATATTCATATATACAATACAACTCCATAATATCTGCCAAAGATATTATGGATACTTTGTTGGGACCTTTAAATGTAAAAAAAGTGCCGCTTAAACAAATTTTTTTGTTTGTTTGTTTTTTCCCTCATAGTTTCATCGATAGTTGATTTGCAATAAATGTTATGGAACAAAAATCCGCTATGTTATGTTATTTCTAATCGAATTAATTTACGAATTTTGATTTGGATATGCATGGTGCACATGTAAATACCACTTTTTATGGGACACAGTGTAAAGGACCTATTTCTGAATTTTTTTAAAAAAAAATTTGCTATAGTCTACAATCTTCCTGAGCAAGAATCTTTCTGACAAAACAGACTATCATACAGCTGATAAAAAGTATGTGTATGTTATTCTGACATACACACACACAGGTATGTTACCCTGACTGATGGGTCAGGGTAACATACAACTGATAAAAAGTAAGTACGCTGATTCAACAGCGTATGCTGATCTAACAGATATAGCTGTCCGTTTGTGCCATGTTTATGCCGATCTGACAATGTATGCTAAACTGACAGAACATCCTCTAAGTAAAACTAATACAACACAATTACTCGGTTACAGTAAGTTCTGCACTGGGAAGTTTTTTTTGGGCTGTTAAACTTAGAAATGCAACACCCTATGGTTAAACTATTTAAGCAAGCTTAGGATGTGCTTCAACAAATGCTGATAATAGTATTGTTTAATTAAATCAACACCAATATTGTACAAAACCAGGATTTTATTGATGAAGAATTTCCTCATGCAAAGTTCACATTAAGAGAAAGGGGAAAAAAAGCAAGAGAAAAATCTTTCAATTTACAATTTATGTTTAGTGTAGTGAGCAAATTCCAATGTACACGTTATCTTGGTTCACCTGCAAAGTATGGGTTTAACAACATAGCCATGATCATACAGGCAACTAGAAATTAAGCTTAAGTTTAAAAAAAAGAAAGGTGAAGTGAGTCTGTTATGTTTCTTTTAAACTAAATCTAAGTGGGTGGCTGCCTGTTTTAGGTTTGGAAACCCTATACCCTTGAGAATTATCATTCTGATAGTAAATTTTTATTTTGATTGTCTAATGGACAAGCAACTTGTGACTTTGGCAGTATTATTTCTTTAAAACAAAACAACAAAAAACAACATATTTTATAGAGTCTTCATTTGATTTGTGTGGACAATTTCAACATGGAAATTAAATAGTTGATAAAGCAGTCAGTTACAGATTAAAAAAATAAAAGTATAACGCACAACCTTCCCTAAGAACTGGTGTTAAAAGAAAAGGGCCATAACAAGAAAATGTATAAGTACTAGTACTTCAGTTTAACTAAACCATAACAACTTTAGAATAGTATTTGAGGAAATGCACAGATGTTCCATAATAATTTTTTTTTTTTTTAAGTCTCACATTTTCCTCTTAATTGTACACAAGAAACAGAAAAGAAAGCTACAAATTAGGAGCAATGCAGTTAGAAGAATTTTGATTTTCCAAAAGAACCACTAGGGGTCTCAAAACCCCCAAAAACTGACTGGAAATATGAAAGTATTTGAAAAAAGTGGGATTTGAAATTGCGGTTTGAAAGTAACCATTCTATTTGTTGCAAGGGCTTTGCACCTAATATGGCGTTGGAGGACTAAACAAAAGTATCAAGCTATTACTTGAGGTTTTATGTTCCTCGTTTAAAAACGGTGGTTTATGCTGCATGCATGTCTCATGCGGTGTGGCTAGACTTAACACTTACTCAATGCATAATGACATGGTGGCGATGTTTTTTTCCAAATATGAGTTTAAAACAGAAAAAGGTAGTCTTACCACATGTGAGCTTTCATGAACAGGCTAAGAAAAGCATTAGAAGAACACAGTGGAAAAGATTCTTGGTACAGGATTATAAAGCCATTCTATGTAGCAGAGTCACAATTATCTGACTTTTTTGAGTGGAAAAAGTCTGCTTGTGCCTTGTAGTTTAACGCATTAGTGTTTTTGTAGAGTGTTTTGTCATCATTTCAGCACAACAATAGAAAGAATTAGGTTTTGGCCCAGTTTTGCTTTGCATTATCATATTAACAGACTGCTTTGTGCTAAAAAATCAGTCAAAAGCAGCAGAAAAGTCTTCTTTCACAACTTCACTCACAAACACTCTGCCTCAAAGTGCAAAGACTGTGCAAACGGCTCCTGTAACTTCCTCATTCACATTTGTGGTTTTAGCTGTGAGAGCATCTCCCTTTTTGCTGCGCTCGTCATTTGCCGTCTGCCTTCATTCTTGACTGCCGCTTGCTGAGGTAACAGTGATGGCAGGCACCATTGCTTTGCCACTCCAGGAGTTCATAGCATCATTAGACAATACTGCTCTGCCAAAAATTCTTCAAGTATGCTCTGGAGTGTATTTCCAAGGTAAGCTTTTTCTTATTTTATTGATTGAAAAGTTTTAGGGTGGTCTGTTGATGAGTAGGAATATGAAGAGATTATATTAGATTGTATTGTTCAATATAAGGATCTATATTATTTTTCAGATACTTTTCTTTGTTAATCACAGATCAGAAGCAAAATAAGACACTGAGCACACGTTTTCAAAACTAAAGTTTGTATTAATGAGGTACAGAAAAATGTCTTGACAATGTACAGAAAAGAAGCCCAAAAAACAAAACTTTTCTGTCCCTGTTTAGGAAACTTCCTAATTTTTTTGTTTCTTATTTTGTCATTTTTTAACTGTTTCAGGTTCAATATATGAAATATCTGGGAGTGAAGTTTGCTTTTCTACTGGGGATCTAATCAAGGTCATCGGGATTGAGCTCCATTCAGTTTCCTGTGAAGACATCAGTAACAATGAGAAATTTGAGCTGCCTATCAACCACACAGGTTGGTCAGATATACACGAGAACACCGTGTTTTGTAGCCATTCAACCAACACGCTTTGATTTTCAGGTTTGTTCAAAGTGGTCCCAGAGGAGATGCCGTACAGTTCAGTTGAAGAGATGCTGAGTCTGCGGCCTGTAGGCCTTGAGTCCTGTCTTCCCTTCACTTTCACCAGCCGCTCCAAGATGACCTTTGGCCCACTCACTTTAGGGGCCGGGACATGTTTGACTGTGCTCACCATCGAGCAGCACCAGGGTGAAGAGGATCAAGTGCGCTGCCATGTTAAAGGACAACAAGAAGCTGCAGCGGAAGTGCTCATTCCTCTTAAGTTCCATGGGGAGTTTTACGAGTGTGAGAGCGAGGAGTGCTTTACTCTGCAGGACATTATGGCTTCACCCTGCCTACGCAGTCGAAGGTTTCACTTCATTAACACCACCAAACATGAACGACCCCTTATCCTCAGTCCAATATATCAAGTCCAAGCCATCATGAGTTGTAAGAATAACCTATTTTCTTTAAATACTTTATGTTCAAATTACATGCAAATGTTATTTTCTTTCTTTTGCTTCTTACTGCATCCAAAGCGATTTCGAGGAACTCACATTTCTTTTGAGGATTTTGGTTCCATCACATTTATACTTAAAAGAGTACTTTCAGGTTTACTTCCATATTTGCTTAAATGCACATCAAGATTTTACACATACTTAAAATCATAATCTTTTTAAAGTAGAAATACTGGTAGAAATTTGCATTTGGGTGTTAAATTACTTTCATTTTGTTAACTGCTGATATTTTGGTTTCACTTTAGTATCCACTGCCTTTTCTAATTTTCTCTTTTTTATTTTATTTTTTTATAGTGAGGAAGAATGTGCTGAAGTTCCCATCCAGCTTAGAAGTGGATGTGGTTGATGTCACTGATGTGTGTAAAGATGTAAATTTTGTGACACCTCTCAGCCTTACAGAGGTCCTGTCTCAGCCAGATGCATCGTTCCCTGCTATAGTGGAGATAATAGAAGCCCCAGAGATTCGCTCAATGTTCAAATGCAACTGGCTGCCAGAACTTAAGAAAACTGAACACCTGGTTTTGCACAAAAAAGGAACCACAGCCATGGTTCTGTTGTCCAGCTTGAAAAGTCGGAAGACATCTCAGTATTTCCTGGTGTCTCAGCAGTATGGTGGAAGATTTCGGAGGCGGCCGAGAGAGTTTAATTCAGCGTATGAGCTGTATGTTGCTTCAACACAGGCACCAGATCTTAAGGTCAGTGTAACAAGGAACTGTGAGGAAGTTGAGGAAGAGGGCCTGCCTGCCCTCAGTGTTGGCGAGCAGCTACATATTGTGGGCTGTACTAGAATGGAGCTTCCTTGTGAAAGCAACAAAGAACAAAAGCAGTCCATTGAGACTCTTCTGTGTCACCGTCTTCAAGAGCAAGATGATGACGATGATGAAGAGGGGGTGAACGAGGGTAATGAGAAAGAAGAGGTTTTGCTTCCTCTCTATATGCAAGGTCACTTTGTGGAGGTACTGGGTGATAACAAGAAATATAGATTAAATGACTTGGGTAAGGAGTTTAGTTTGCCACTGGATGTGAAAGTGGTGAGTCGTGACACAGAATTCAAGACTGATCCACTAGTTGGGTTTGGTTGTCTCAGGATCGAGGGGGCTTTGTTGGAGCCAACCATCCAGGCGAGCTTTCCACACAGGCCCGAACACTGTTTTGAGATCCCAACCCGGTATCTCTCCATGTCTGTTTCATTCACCAAGGACCCTCTGCCATGGCCTCAAGATCAACCCCCCAAGTGCTACATAGAAAGAGTTACAGAAGTGACAGATGCATTCTATTATGAATTTCGCAAACAGGGTAACTCAGATGAGACTCCTCCACCTCGACCGCCAAAGCGTGACTTGTCATCATCGAAGGTAACCAAAAAAACATCAAAAGCAGCAAAGAAATCCTCCAAGTCCAAAAAATCCAAACATCAACCACACAGCAGCGTCCCAGCTGAGAAGTTAAGTAATTTGACTTTAAATGACAAAAGAAGACCCCCAGCTCCACCACCTCCAGTGAGTATGGCTTTTCATGGATGCTTTTTACTCTATAACACTGGTTATAATCTGGTTTAGTTGAGCTGTAAAATAAACCACATGAACATCACCACGTCATGTCACAAAAGCATTTCATGAAATATGAATTCCAAGAAACCTTAAAAAAAAAGAAAGAAAAAAAAACAACTTCAACAGATGTTTCCTCATTTTGCTTAAAAATACATTCTTGTATTTCAACCCAATTTCCTTTTCTTGTGCAGGATAACTTAAATGATGAACCTCCACCGGTCGCACCCCGAAAGCAATCGGATGCGGAACTGCCAAAAGGAAAGGCTCTGCCAAACACTTATGTAAAAATAAACCAGTCTCGAATAAATGGTGAGGGCATTATTTATTAATAAAGCCATAAAACTTCTTAGTGTATTCTATAACAAAAAGTACGCATTTCCTTTATGGCACCAGGACATAGATGTATTAAGTTAAACACATTGATTCAAGTTTTTATAATTTAGAACAGTGACAATAAGGAAATAAGTATTTTGATCTCTGAACTAGCTCTTGAGACAGAAATAAAGTCTTTCTGAAAGGGGATGTTGGAAGATAAAGTGAACATTTCTGATAAACATGAGGAGGGTGGGATGATGGTTCAAAAACACATTTAAGAGGTTACATTTGTGGGTAAAAAAAAATACAAAAGGATAACTACATTATAGAGGATAGAATGTATATAAAGAATATTATATATTAATAAACCATATTATTTTTTCCCTCAGTGACCCCATGTGATGTACCTGCAGATGTGGAGAGTGACCATGACTATGAAACCGTGGATGACTCTTTGGTTGCTATGGTGAAGACGGCACAAGAAAACGCCATGTTCTACTAAAAATATTTATTCTTCTGCAACACTGAAAACTCTCACATGGGCAGTGAGAACTGGAGTGACTAAGCTAACGTAGTATTTGTGCACTCCTTCTGAGAACTTTTCAGCTGAATTTCAAACTATCTTCCTGATAGCATACTAGCACAAACATGACAAGTATTTGTGGGACACTATCCTGGAGTGTATTGACACTTTGTCATGTGCACAGTAAGATTTCTTACCACTATCTTTTATTTTTATGCATCACTGATGATGTGTCCAGGGGCACCATAAGGTGTATCTAATAAGTTATTTTTCCTTTGCTGAAAGTATTTGAAACTTTGACCAAAAAATGGCCTTGTATTTTTAAACACTTCTACTGAACATGTGGGTTTAATATGAGCAGGAGGCAGCTTGTATTTTTTTAATAGTTTTACATTTCCGTGCAATATTACGTATACCCTTTATTCCAGTGCAGAATAACTGCAGTGTCCCACAAGTAGTATTACACCACAACCAATAGCTTGTTTGCATAAACACAGGTGAAAATGTGCATTATTCAAACTCTTAATAGGAATCAATCTTAATCCAGTCGTAAGAGGTTTGATTGATACCTGTTACACAGCAGTTCAGGTCTCCTTCCAAACATCAAATTAAGATCTGACAAATCTTTGCTTACGATTGCTCTGAATTGTTTTAGCTTAAAAAAAATCTGTATCGGTTTCTTTGAAAACCCTTGTGTTAAATTAATTATTTGGTGACTGTTCTGTTGCAAAAACATTATAATGGATATTTATAATAAAACGTAACCAATCTTAAATGTTTATTATAACAGATATGAAGTGAGTGTAAATCATTTAGTTATTTTCATTTAATAAAAAGAGGTCTTTTAAGAATCAACAACTGTATTTTGTACAATTTTTATTTTTATTTTCGACATACGTAAGTTAGAAAGACAAAAATAAACAGTGCTTGTATTTCAAATCTTTAAAATTAGAAATTGCTTTACAAAGGGACAAAGTTTGCACGAAGAAAGATGAGATTGACTGTTAACTGCAAAAGAACACTCGGTATGAGCAGACGCAACCTCAGGAATACAGGATGTGGAAACCAATAGTCTCAGCTTACTCTGTGCTCACCTACAAACATGTGCCACAATACCATTAAGTATTAAAGATCGTATGAGCACTTTTGCAGTAAAGAAGTCAGAGATTTTGTTGTTAATGAATTATGCATTCTATACCAATACCTTTCTTCATACATATATAATAATAACTGGGGATACCAAGGTCAACCTATTCATAACTGTCTGTTGACTTAAAGTGGTCTTCGTCAATGGTGGAAAAAATGTGACCTTCGTTGCTCAGGAATTCCACTGCTTGCCTGTAAAAGCACAAAAAGAAATCAGACTTTAAAAATTCACACAAGTTGATGTCCTGGCAGATTTATGTTACATATAAACATAAAATGCTAAACTGAGTTGTGCCACCATCTTAATCTTTAAACACATCCTTCACCTTGATTAATCCATCCATTAAAACTTAAGGCAGAACGTCTCTTACTTGATTATACCAATACTGATGCCATCGAGTCTGTGCTTGAGATCCTGAATGCTGATACCCTGTGGGTCTGGGCAACTTCTTATCAAGCTCAGCACCTTATGAGACGACGACATATTAACCACAGTGTCAGACTGCAAAAGGAAACATCTTTCCAATCTAGTGACTTTTCTTTGAGGAACACCCACTTGTTTTTCTGAGTATTCCCTTTATACAATAGATTATTAACAGAAAAGAGACTAAAATTCCAGGGGACTTTTGGTGATTGCCATTTCTTTCATTTAGGCTTACCTGATTCTGATTTGCGCTTAAACCATTATTGATCATGTTGTTAGCCCCTGCGTAGCTCCCTTTCACCCCTTCTATGGCTGGTCGTGACACGGACGACCCAGTAGTGCTGAGTCCTCCACCAGCAACTGACTGAAAGACAAATTATAAAGTTTCCTCATAACAGCCTCAAAGACATTCTCAAAAAAGAGCCAATGTCCATCAGGAGAAAATATGATCAGAAAATATATTAAAAATACTGCCTTATCCTATCTAATAAAACAATTTTACAAATGTATTTTTTTTAGATCCAAATGAAACGCAAGGTCACTAAAACACAATGAAAAAAGCGCCATATGTTATAGAAATGTATTTATTTAGTTTTCCAGAGCTCTCAGTAACTTAGAATGCATTTGATCAGTCACGTGTCTCAGAGACATCATAGAAACTTTGCTGAAGTTCAACAGTAAAATAACAACGAACAGTCTAAAAGAGATAAACAGTGTTTCATGTGGTCCTAATAAGTTACTCTGAGCTTATCAGCAACTTCAATGAAAACACGTGCATAGATGAACGCTGGCAGATTGTGCAAGAAGAAAGTGTGACTTTATTTACCATCAGCCCTATTGCACATATGTATATGAGTTTTATAACCTTTTAAGCTCTATCAAACAGAGAATTTTTCTTGTAGAATGTGTTGTGCTTTGGAAATGCAATTTTTAGAAAAAGGTTTAAATAAATACTTGTTTAACTTGGAACATTGTGAGTTTACTAAATTATATGGCTCTGTAAATAATCTGGCTGCTTTTAACTACAGCGGGCGACTAACCACAGAACACGTGTAATTTACTTGCTTTAGCTAGTGTGATAAATTATGTGGTGCAATAGTGGTGTAGCCATTTCACATACAGTGACAGATTTAAGAAAGCTGTTAGCTTTTTCAGTATTAACTCAAAAGGAAATCTTTAACAATACGTGTATCTTTAAGAATTAGTTCCTCTTTCTCCTTTAGTACTAGAGAAGGACTGTCAGGTTTCATGTAAGTCATTTCTCACCATGCCTTGAGGTTTGCCGAGTACCATGTGTGCTTGAACCACCTCCAGCATATGTGAGGTGATTTCATTCATATCCTCCAGGGGCCTCACGCTGAATGCCACAACAGACCTGTGGTTCTGAGATGGAAAGAGAAGCACATGGAAATATACACTTTGAAGTCTGACACAAATACTACATAAAGCAAACAGCTAGAGGAAACATATACAGCTATGTTCCTCATGTGAAATGCACATCATGTCCCTAATTAAATAAAACAGTTAAACTGGTCATTATACCACATTAAGTCCAAAATGGAATTTAAGTGGAATTTAGAAAAAAAGACTTCAGGTAGGCCTGCAAAGGAATCTGAAAAACAGAAGTACCCCAAAATCTAGAGCCTTAAAACAAGCTTCCATAGCCCCGTTTCTACAGAGTGGTTTAGTCTGGGCCAGTACGCTACAGTTCAGAAGTTTTAGAATGGCCCAGCCAATTCAGGTGAGCGTTTCCACTGCAAGCTGTACCGCCACTGGGAGTGAAGATTTTAGACTAAATGCCTAGTGTGGTGTCATACTAGTGGGACGACAATGTGATGCTACAAACAACAATGGAGGCCAAGCAGCAGCTTTTGTTTTTTTTTTACGATACATGCCGCATTGTACAACTAAACCTTAATGTTGCTTGCAGGCTTTTCCCATTATCTTTCCAACATCCAACTGAACCACGAACTGAACAGCAACGTTGCTTTTGTCATGGGCAGTGACGTTTTTCTGTCCGACAATCAGTGGATTTTATCGTAAGACGCCAGTAGCTCCGCCTCAACCGTACTGTAGCATTTTTCTATGGACCTACAACTGAAGGGGGTCCATAAATGGTGCGGTATGGTTTAGATGTATGGACCCCTTTTATAACGGAAACACACAAAATGATGTACCGGACCTCACCGGCCTGAATCGAACCACTCAGTGGAAACAAGGTTTATTTACAGTGGCGCTTTGGCTTATTTGGTCCAACACATCCTTGCTTCTACATGTTACAGGCAGGCAGGGCTGTATGAATGCAAACTCACCTGAAAGGAACGCACATTCCCAGAGACTTTGACATATGTTCCTGGAGGCAGGACAGTGCTGTCCACACTTGGGTCCTGCACAGATAAATATATGCAAGGGTGAGTTCTGCAATATTCCAACATAAACTGATGCGGTTTTTAAGGAATGAGTAGCCAGCAATTTTGTGAGTACTGGTTGACAAAAGGGTCGGTCATTAATTCAAAGTCAGTATTGGCTATATGTTAAACAGAAACGTGTGGGATTATTATTCTACCCTTCACAACATACTAGTACTTATTCCACCCATTATATTTGTTCCGAATTAAACTCTTCAAGCTTAAATTTATGACAGGATACTGATTACTTATTGTGCAAACTATTCATATTTTCTATGAAGTCCTTGAAAGAATTTCTCAGGATAGATTACCTTGATTTCAATTAATACTGATGTGATTTTAAAGCTCAACACAGCACTGATTTTTTCATATTTAACCTTGAAAATTATAAATATTTAAGTAAAAATTAATACATTTTTTTTTATGTTTTGATGTCTGTAAAGCATTTGATAGTGTTAAAACAGAGCGATTTTTGTGTTACTATGTAAAATATATAATAGAAAGTCTGGCTAACTGGAATTTCCACTAAATTAATATTGGTATGTGTCACATATCAATATTAAGGCCCTTTCATAGGGAAATTCCCCCAAAGGTGGCCTATTGATGCTAAGCTGCGGACATGCACCCAGGTTATCCTGCTGCAGCCTGTTTCTCAAGTCAGTCTTGCATGAACCTTGTGATGCCGTTACCTGACCAGAGCTCTCTTCCTCAGTTGCCTTTTGCTTTTTCAAACATTTTTAAACAGGCTCATCTGACATTGCAACCAGTGGTTAATACGTTACTCTGTGTAGAAGACAGCTTACATTGTTAAGCTTACCAGCGTCAACTTCATTTGTCCACAGTAGCGATAGGATCAATTACTTTACATTACATAGCATTATGTTCATCAATATCTTTATTGGAATCAAGTGTCTATTTAACTTGTAAAATCTAAAGCAACTTATCAGCAGCTACCATTCCCCTCTCCGGACTCCACACATAATAAGCTTGTCGGATTGTCTCTAGTTTAACTTGCCTGTGGGTTTACCTAATGAAGCTTAGTTAGGCCCCACCCCTCTCCCCATCCCTGCACCGTCAATGCTGTGCAGAGAAGATGTCTGACAGCAGAATAGCAGACCTGCTGCGCTTCTGGAGGCGGCAATGCAGGTTAAGTTAAAAAAAAAAAGTTTGATGTCCATATGAATTGTTTCTCATCATAATAGGGAAAACACTGGTCCTTTTCTTTCTCTCTCCCTCTCTCTACTCTGGATCTTGAGTCTGTCTGAGATTTATATTATTTGGCTTGTATGTGATGAAACTTGTTTAAAATGAGCTTATAAATGAAAAGGATAATAAAAAAAAAACATGCTCAAAAACAAAAGTTATTGGAAAAAATTATTAATAAAGCAATTTTTGTTTAAACTGTCAATTATCAAAACACCATTTTTAAATAAAACTATTGGTAGAAGTGGAAACCCTAATCATTGTGGTCTTTATAAATTACTTGTCATTTTTACATTCTACCAACTGAATAATTTCTGACAAAACACTCAGATTAAGTACAAAAGCTAAATGTGATGACAAACAAAATTACAACCAATTACCTCAGTGTCAACCCACTGCTTTACATCCATGGGAGCGCCTGTCATGTCATCAACCTTGTATTGGATGTTGGTCATGGATTTATCTGTGCTTCTGATGATACCCACAATGGTGACCTAAAACACACCATGATGTTATGAAGCAAAACAATCAAAAATAGTTATTGGCCATGTCAGCTTTCTTTACTTGTTAGCCCAATATTTAAAATAAATAAATAAATAAAGAGAGCGAGAGAAAGCAAGGAACTTTTATTACAGTCAAGCATAAACGTAACACATCCATAGACATATATGCATATACACAAACAAGTTGATAGGCACATATAAATATGCTATTAAGAGCAGGTTAAAGAAAGAAAATGAACGTTTTAAGTTCAGATTACAATGCAGACATTGTTGTAACTAACCTCAGGCCGGCGGGCAGTTTGTTCCAGAATGGGATCAGAGTAACTTAAAGCTCCCTCAGCTGACCCATACGACAAACATATGACTCATATGCTTGTACCAAATTTTTTTTCATTAGAAATAAAAGGCATTTTACTGAAATTAGGAATGAGGGCTTTAGGTAAGCCTCTCTTTTTCTTGAACACGCCATAAACTACAAACAGCTTTTGTTAAACACAAATATTTATTAACTATTTTCTCTTGTCACCAAGTGCAGTGGGTGATTGGTCTTATGGAGGTTCACTCTATATTTATATAACAAAATTAACCAAACGTCCAGCAGGTTGGTTATCACCAGCTGTTGAACTGTTGGCAACTAAGCTAACAGTTGCAATCTATGAATATTTTCAGTATCATTTAAGGTGAGAATTTTCGTCTTTTTTTTTAAATAAAAAATTATGAAAGTTGATTATATTAATATTGACCTAACTGGATGGCAGAACATGGGAATTCAAACAACTATTTGTTCCTTACGCCAATTATTGAGCCTAATAAAGTATGGGCAATACAAAAATGATGGTGATCAACCAATGATTGCTTCAATATTAGACATCTAAACATTAAACTTCTTTTTTTTGTGTGTGTCAAAAACCCCTTTCACCACCCCACAGACCGTGCCTTGGTTCAGCTCACCTGAGTAACCTCGACATCTCCCACTCTGAATGTCTCATCAACTTGTGAGGCAGACATCAGCTGAGAGACTGTGCATGGGATTATTTGTGTGGCACGGGTTCTCTGGAAAGGAAAAAACAAAACAAAAGAAATAACATAGAAAAACTTATTATGATCAGTCTTGCCATTTTTGGTCAATCAGCATTTTTATCCCACCTCCTAACTTGGGTAATGTGTATCAGAGGAAATGGTTATATGACGTTGGGAACAATATTGCAAGCAGTCGTGCTGTATTGATTGCCACCATTTCTATTCTTCCGTGTGTTTCAGTCTTTTCTTATAGCTTTGTAGTGTTAACTTAATTACAAACCCCTTTCTTCTCTCCTCCCTGAGATAAGGCAGGCGATGCAAACCCTCCAGGAGACTGGGTGTAACCTCCGACCATTCCAGACTCACTGTACCCTCCTGGAAATCCAGAAAAAAAACATTACAAGCTTACAAAAGACCGCGCTGATTTAACGTGTTTCTCATTTCAATAACATACGACTTAATGACTAAAATCAACATTCCGTAACAACAGAGAAGCAAGTTAGTATTCAAGCTAACGTTAGCCTCAACCAGATTACTACAAGAAGCCCATTAGACCACTTTGTATGCGCACACAAGAGACAGCGAACATGAAACTCACCCTGATTAAACATGTTGGCACGTAGTATGTAAAAACAAGCGTTAGATGTTATTAACAGTATGAAGCAAAGTTGAAACCGTCGGCAGTTCTGTCGTGTTTTGGCTTGTGTAGTCCCGCGCGCCAAACTGAACGTATGACGCATGCGCACTGCATAAATCCCGCGAAACCAAAATCGCAGGGATATATCAGGATCCGAAGCCCTGTATTTTGCCTGTCAGACCATCTTTTCCGTTTTAGTTTAAATATTGTTAAGATTTAAAAATATCAGTTGTGCCTGGTATTTTATATTCAATGTCTATTTGACAATTTTGTTGATGGTGTATTAGGAAACGAACCACATCGTCGATAATGGTCTACCTGAAATACAAAACTCGGGAAATACATATCACATTTATATTCATATGCTATCGTAATTATTAAACTCAGACCAGAAATTTCCACTTTGTTCATGATGCGTTAATGTTTCTAATCGATTCTATTAGCCAATTGTAAAGTTGTATGTATTGTTTGAAAAAAACGGAATAAAATATATTTAGACTCCGAAAGACTAGACTAGATTACTACTAAGGTGCGTAAACACATCTGCTGTGACACTATGAAAAACGAATGTATCGCAAAGGAAGCACACACACACACACACA
>JBAMHW010000006.1:11078142-11106979 GCA_037177495.1 Rhadinocentrus ornatus | reverse complement strand
CAGTCTCCAGACCTAAACCCAATAGAAAATCTTTGGAGGGAGCTCAAACTCCGTGTTTCTCAGCGACAGCCCAGAAATCTGACTGATCTAAAGGAGATCTGTGTGGAGGAGTGGGCCAAAATCCCTCCTGCAGTGTGTGCAAACCTGGTGAGAAACTAAAGTAAATGTTTGACCTCTGTAATTGCAAAGAAATGCTACTGTACCTAATATTAACATTGATTTTCTCAGGTGTTCAAATACCTATTTGCAGCTGTATCATACAAATAAATTGTTACAAAATCATACATTGTGATTTCAGAAATTTTTATTTTGATTTTTATTTTATTATTTTTATTATTATTATTATGTCTCTCACAGTGGACCTGAAAATTTCAGACCTCTCATGTTTCTAAGTGGGAGAACTTGCAAAATAGCAGGGTGTTCAAATACTTATTTTCCTCACTGTATATAGCGACCAGTGAAGGGACAAGACATTAATGTGGCTGAGCCACATCCGCTCCCTGTTAAAACTGACAGCATTGCAATCTTCTCGATGCAGTCTGAAAAATTAAGTTACTTATCTTAGTGACCAGTAAGAACCAGTAGAACCAAGAAGAAGTCAGAGAAAACATTCACAGAGAAAGGAAGAGAAATGCAGGATGAAAGGATTAAAGGACTCCAGCAAAGATTTAACTACAACTATGAAAAGTGGAGAACGCGTGCCAACATATTCTGGATGAAAGATATGGAAATCCATTCACAATAGCAAAAGCTTACAGAGACAAGCTACAAGCATGGCCCAAAATTACTTCAAAGGACAGTGTTGAGCTAAGAGACTTTGCAGATTTCTTGCGTAGTTGTGAAGCAGCAATGGTTCACATCAAGGCCTTAGTAATTTTGAACGACTGCAGTGAAAATAGATTCTTTCTAAGCTGCCAGATTGGCTTTCTGCCAGCTGGAATCGCAGAGTTATTGAAATCGAAGAACAAACTAATCCAGTTTCCCGCATTCAGCCAGTTTGTCACGTTTTTAACAAGAGAAGCTAAAATTGCCTGTAACCCTGTCACATTGCTGCAGTCAGTAAAACAAGGTGAGCCTAACAAATCAGAAAAGCCAAAAACCTGCAAAACATGGACAAATTGGAGCAAAAACACTAATGACAACTTCACAAGAAAAGACACAACTGACATAAGAAACCCAAGCACAGTCTACGGTTAACGCCTAACCACATTCTAACTATGAAGTCAACCATTATTCAACCTCCACCAGGAGATTTTATGAAAGAAGATTTGTATCTTAAAAGGAGATGGAGAAGAGTGCAATATTTGGCCGACGCGTTTTAGGTCTGTTGGAGGAAAGAATATTTGCTCAACTTACAACCAAGGCAGAAGTGGAACGCACACAGAAGAGATCTAAAGATAAACGATGTAGTGCTTCTACGAGAGGAACTGACACCGCGCAATGAATGGAAGCTAGCCAAAGTCACAGATGTTTATCCTGGAACACATAACAAAGTGAGAAAGGTTCAACTTTTGGTTAGTGAAAAGACAAATGACAAACACAGTAAACTTAAGACTAAAACTGTTTTATTAGAACGACCTATACATAAAGTTTTTTTGCTAGAAGCAGACTAAGGTTGTTATTTTTCATGTTAAGATTATGTGTCAGTTTGAGTTAAAGTCAGAAATCCCACAGTAAGAGTTGAGAGATTTAGTTGGAGTGTAACATTTCATTTGAATATATTTTGTGTATTTTATTTTGATTATGGTTGAGCGCCACTAGAGGGCACTGTGGTGCAAGAGCATGCTTTGTAAGCTGGAAAAAAGACTGAATATCTTAAAAGAAACAATCTCAAGAAAGTAGAAAAAGCCTGATTAAAACCATGGACACAACACTAGAAGATTAAGAAAGTGGAAAGAAGAAGAAAGAAGAAAAATAAGGCTAATTCCTCTCTCGGTACTCAGCCAACGAGGTACTGTTTTGTCTGTTTATTTGGGGAACTAGTTTTATCTGTTAAATGTGTATTTTTCTTTAAGCTAATTATTGTATTATCTGTGCCTTTTAGTTTTCACGGTGTGTTTATGAGACTAACTGAAGATGGACTCAATAAGTTCATCAGTTGAGAAAGCCACTTGTATTTGTCAGTACCTGGAGGAATTATAGTTTAATCATAGTTCAATCTATTGAAGCTTTATTCTGACAGTAAGTGGCATAATTGGTCAATGAGCGCTAAACAGGATTTTTTGTTTTAAATTAAAGTCATATTAATTTCAATTGAGAACATAGTTATCCTTGGAGGACATTTTTGAGGACAAATGATCAAATAAAGTTTGAATACACCCAGAAAAATTCTACGGTGAGTTTATATTACTCCAATGAGTTAAATTGTTTCTAAAGTAAAGTGAACTGTTTATTTTACACATTTCCAAATGTCTAATATTGTCAGTTGTTTTAAGTTTGGCAAAAGCAGCCAATGAAGACAGAGACAGAACATAGAAACTTTTTTCATATGGTTATTTTTTAACTATACACCTACTTTTAACGTTTGAAAAAACTGTGATAAAACTATTGACAAAAATCAAGTCTACAGAGGGGAAAAGAATAGTAGCTTTGTAATGTATAGGAATACATTTTGGCCAAATGAAAAAAAACTTCTTGGCCTTATAATACATACACATCTTATAAGACCATGTGCGGTTTTTATTGTATTCATTATTTTATAGTATTATCACAGTTTTTTAAACATCAAAAGTGGGTATATAGTCTAATAATAACCATATAAAAAAATTGTATGTACTGTCACAGTCATTACATTTCACAAGATGATTCTATCAACAATGGTTAGTGTGTTATTAGTGAACAAGCTGCTTTTGTCAAACCTCAAATTAAAATATGAGACATTTGGAAACATGGAAAATATTGTTTGCCTTTACTGTGCTTTAGCTGAAGATTTATTGCCTTTTTGTACCGTGTGTGTCAGAGTTTAAGTTTGTCTATGAAATCTTTCATGTTTTTAGTTCCATAAACAAAATGGAGTCACAATGTGTTGTCATATATAGCTTAAATACCACATTGACTCTAATAAGCAAAATGAAGGGGAAATTTACTTTATGCCTATCGTGGCCCTCATGCTGCTGTAAAACTTAAATACATTTTATCAAATTATTTATCAAATCAGATATATCAACCCTGTAGTTTGGGCAATGATTCTGTGTTTTGGGGCCCCAAAACTTGGCAATGAGTCCCTAGAGCCGCTGAATAAAGGCACGGGTGGTACTTTAAAAAATATAAATATTAAAATGTCCTTACTGTATAAATACAGTTATTTGAAAAAAGTACATTCTCTACTGGTTTGTTTTTGCAGTTTGTGTAAGCACAACGCTAAGGAGGAAGGACAGCAGCAACAATTTGGGAAGTAATTACCGCTGCCTATCAGTCTGGGAAGGTTTAAAAGACCTTTACCAAACAAACTGAATTAAATTTACAGATATTTCAAAAGGGGGAAATATTTTCTTTTAAAGCCTGCTAATCTCCCAGGAAGTGGATCGACAACAAGCTCACCACAAAGTCTGTGTGCAAAGCCCAATAGTACAAGTCTCAGCACATTTAATGCTAACGTTGATGACTTTTAAGAAAGATTGAACATGTGTGACTTGTTTGGAAGGGCTGCCAGGAGAAAGGCCCCATTTTTATAAAATAATCTGGCAGCTCATCTTAGATACGCTTCAATAAACTGAAATATTTCTAAAACAAAGTGATGTGTTGCCATAATGCGTAACACCATGTTTGGTGAAAACTAGACACGTGGTGCACCTTTAGCCAGCTGTCAAACATGACAATAAAATGAAAATAGGATTTGGGCTTGTTTTGCAGCCACAGGTACGATCCTGAGCACCTTGTAGTCACCAAGTTAACTATGAACTCCTATGCTTACCAAAGGATTCAAGAGGCAAATATAAGGTTGTCTGACCAGAAACCAATTCTTAGAACAGGAAAAGTGATCCCAGTTTCATGGCCCAAGCACATCAGCAATTGTAAAACAATATAGATGAAAAGAAGAGAATCAAAGTTGAGTCATCAACCCAGTTAAAATGCTGTGCATTACTGCAGCTTAATGGGATTCTACAAGATATTAAATAATGTGGTATACTTAATTACTGCTTTAGCCTTTTGGTTGTATTCATCACATACATTTGAAGTCCTCACTTTGTGAAGAATTGTTTTGGATGACTGTATGTCTTTATAATAAGAAGACAAGCAAAAGAACTGAATATTGACATATTTATTATGAAATGGAGCAGATCTTTACGTATAGAAACATAATCACAGTAAAACTTTGTAAATCCTACATGCTCATCGTTGTCGGACTAATAAATTGCCTGAGTTCGATTTTTTGTTTACGTGGCACTAAACACTTATACATTCATCATTAATAAAAGCACATTTTCTGGAAGTAGCTCTAGCCATTTATCAGATAAATTATAGCAACCTAAACTGAATGGCTGATGATCACAAACAAGATAAGTACATATAAAGAAAACTGCAACACAAAATGTCTCAGTGAGCTTCACTCTCACGAGTTCTTGGATTTAAAATGAAATTAATCCAAAAAGGAAAAATAAAATAAAATGACACACCACTAAACAATCAAACAGGTTCGGGACAGTCATAATATCTGGCAAATTATAAGATTAAAAAGGGCAAAGTTAGGACAGCGGAATACTGCAAACACTTAAATTCAACTCTTATCTATAGAGTGGCTGTCCAAAAAACTGTAAATCTGAGTTTGAAAGATGAGGTAATCAATGCTCTTTGAAGTCAAGTTTAATGTCTTTTTTTTATTTTAAGAGAAAATAAATTCAAGTTGGGAGGATATACTGGAGCTGGAATGGTAACTGTTAGAGTCTAAATAAAAATGCACAGAAAAGTAAACAATATCACCAATGGGAGCATTTCCATTAGCGCATTTCAGTTCTTATATAACCTGAATGAAATGATAAAAACAGATTCTGCAACCTCTAATCTGTAACATATTGTACAAAACATCACCTAACACCAGAGTATAACGTTATATCTGAGTGTTAAGTTGTTTGTAGCACATTCTTCTCGTCATAAGTACTGATAGTCTGAAACACCAATATCAACGTGTTGAGATGAGACAACGATTATATGCTACTAGCCCCAGTCCCTTAACAATACTCTACTATATCCCCCATCTACAACAATTATAGAGGAAAAATTACAACAACAGCTGAACATTTTCTTCATGGTATGCAAATTAGGACATAAAAACCATAATAATTATGGCAGCAAAGAAGGATGCAAACATTTATTAATCTCAACATTAACTGTTATTGTTTTGTAGTTGTAGTTTGACTAAAATCTATAACCACAATCTTCCTGTAAGTAAAATGAAACTGTACCAAGGCATTCCCAAGCTAATTCTACTTAGGCTTCCTTTTTTTCTTCATGTAACATGGGTAAACAAACAATCCCTGCTTTTTCTTGAATTAATACTCCTTGACTCAATTTAATAAATCTGAAGCCGTCCCTGAGTTTTCAGATTGATAATTCCTGAGATGAGCCTTAGAGGAGAGATTGTTGTTTTTTCTTTGTTTTTTTCCTTCTCCAACCCTTAAACTGTATGTAGTTTATGATAAACAAAACAGTAAATTATATATATGTTTTTAAAAAAAAAAAAAAGATTAAACTAAAATTTATAGAACAAATTAATGCATCTTACACATGATGAGTGCAGAGTGACATTTCCCTGGATTTGGCATAGATAGGTATTACAATCGGCTTTTGTTCCGAAACTCACTGTGCACTAAAATAAAAGAAATAAAACCCATAAAGCAAAAAAACAAAAACCTCACGGTTCACATTAGTCGCCATTAAACTATGTACCTGTACAGTATGCACTGTAAATTGTTACTCGTGTTGCAATATATTACTGTTACATCGTTTTTATATGGAATTAAATAAAAGAAATTGACAATTGTTCATCTAGAACATATCTACAGTACCTGGTTGCTAACAAAAAAGAAAAGTTTCCCAAATATATCCTCATGTCATTTACAGCTTTGAATAAGATTTTGCAGTTTTCTGATGTCAATACTCGAGCATTCATTGCTGAGAGGCTTCAACAGGAGTGGAGGAGAAGCTGCAGCACTCTTAGATGAAAATAAATAAGCATGATTTTTTTTTTTTTTTTTAAAGGCTTTAGAATAATTTTACATATATATTAATTGGATGTAAAAGTCTCAAATCAGCTTCTCCTGTAAAATGGGAGTAAAATGCTGATTAGCTAGCTAGACCTAGATGCTCCTCCATGCAGGCTTGGTGTCCCTGAACTATTACCCTACTAAGGGTTATAGGGAGGTAAAGTCTTAAATAACTACCTAGAAATGGATCCTGCTAAATATAAACAAAAACACCAGCCTTTCCACTGGCAACATCATGTCCGATTCTGCCTCATTTTTTATTTTTATTCAAGTATCAAGAGGCGAGCTAGCCGGACTCCTTAGTAACTTCGTCCAGGTCAAGTATTTTATGATGTTGCATCTGTCATGTGGTTAGTATTCTACTGATTGGAATTCTATCAAATCCAAGTTAAAGTACTTAATAAACAGCAGTCTTGAACAGCAGCCATTAAAAAGAGACTATACTGCAGATGATTATTGATAGTACTCCGAAAACTAAAGGTTAACTAAACATCAGGCTGACTAACAGTGATGTGCTGCCCGCTCTGGATCAAACTTTAGATGATCCCCACCCTCCAACAATCAATAATAACATTCTTGGCTGAGTGAAATGTTGGTCTTGTGCTTTTAACATCAGCTAACATTGGAAATGGGCTGCAGAAATCTACTGACCTCATTTCCTCCTAACACAACAACCCCACATTGGTTTCAGTTAAGCAGTTAAATTTACCTTAAACTGAAGATTTAGTACAGCTGTCTCTCCCCCCATAAATGCCTTCCCAGACAGACTATTTGAAGGAAAGATGCGGATGTGGGCTCATTAGTTGCATCCCAGACCTTACACACTACTGAATTAATCAACTCTTTATATACACATCTGTGCAGTACACCATGGTGACGAGCTAATCACTGCCAGTTGGATTTTCAGATAATGTTGAGTTATTCATTAATATTACAGATAATGCCAGTCTTGAATACTGTAGTGCAAAAAGGATTTGATTGAATCCCAATTTTAAATAAAAGAAAAGAAAAAAGAAAAAATCTCCAAAGCTGTAGTCTGAAAATATTTGGTTCACCGTCAGCAGTTAGGATAGCAGACCAAACATGCATCAGTGAGGTAGACCATACCAACGAGCAAAATGCTAAATAGTAAAAATGAAATTATAAAAAATAAAAATACAACTGACCAAAAACTGGAAAACTGGAAACAACTTTTGGTCTTACATTCACGTAGCTCCAGGAAAACTGGATGGTCAATTGCAATATTGACTAATGCCAAAACATTCCCTATAACTATGCCCTTAAACCCGCCCCGTGTTATTTTGTGAACCCTCCCAATCCCCATGTGATTCATATGCTAACATTCATTTCAGAGATACTGTTACATCTCTGCATCATTGATGGTGAAGTGTAACAGTCAGGAAAGAGACTAAATGGTAAGGCAGCAAAAGTGCAGCTCTATACTAACACACTAAAGATTAGACAAAGAATGTAGGATGTATAAAGCCCAGAGGGGAGGTATAGTGTCACCTGAAAAAAAATCTGTAAAATCTTGCCATAACAGTCACTTGTTGTGGCATTGCTTTCTACAGTCTCAATCCCCTCTTACAGCAGTGATTAATACATTTAGCAAACTTCCTGAGTGCAATAATACAGCAGTATTCCTGAGTGTTACACTAAGTGAAAAAGTGAAAAACATTCTTGAATATTTTTTTAACCTGAGGTAATTCCAAAAGCAGCTTTAACAACTGGGAGAGACCATGTCTTCCTACTCGCCGTCAAAGCAGTTTGATTGGCTTCTGTGCTTCGGAGTGGCTCAATCTCTAGTTTAATCAGATGTTTCAGGAGGGGGTGTCGACTGCTCCCTTTCATCTCCTTTTAAGGGTGACGGTTTTCCCTGAGAACCTGGTGAGGACTGTTGTGCTTTGATTGGACAGCTAGCAACCATGTGGTCGATGCTCTGGCAGAAATGGCACTTCTTGGGCTGGGGTGGCAACTTGCACTCTTTAGCATGATGGTCCAGGCCTCCACAGTTATAACACCTGCAAGAATAGAAAGATTAATTTATTTTCTTTGATCTTATTTTTCCTGTTTGGCCATTTCACAGAGTATGCTCAGAGCAACTGACATTATAATCTCTATCAAGATGACATGACTTACTTGATTGCATATTTTTAAAAAGTTAAAAATGTTATCATTTAAATCAGAAGGAAAAGGGGGTTGAATATTTTGCATGATCTTGTCAAGAAACTTATCATGTAAGAAATTACATTCTCTGATGAAAATGTATATGTTCTTGCTGCACATCCAACAACATGCAACATTTTTTCAGGGGGTTAAAACATGGCTGAAGCAAAACTACACCCAAAACCTTTTGGGTCTGCTCTTTGCTAGTGTACAGACTGACCTAAACTAACCAAATTCATTTTAATGATTACAGACAGCAACACTGAGTTGAGAAAAACTGCATATTTGTCTCCTTTTCTTGTACTTGTGATGATTGAAGGTGTTAAAATAGTTTAATGTGGAAAAATGCTTTGCACCATATAAACTTATCTAATAATATTTTAATCAACAATAGATGAAAGCACACGTTACACTAGTCTATGCTGCACATTGAGTTCCACACTAATTGAGAGATGCAAAATAAATAAATAAAAGAAACTTGTACATGAAGGTTTTAAACCAATAAATGTTTCCACTTTAGCTTGATTTATTTTTCAAAATTTAAGAGTAATGCACTACCTATCAACTAAAACATCTCAATTAAGCAGATAAAGCATTGTTTTTTGTTTTTGTCTGGGGGAATCATATTGCCACTAGGAGGCAGCATTTCACCTTTTTACGACTTGAGTTCACATATGTACATAAATCTGTAAAGGGCACTCCAGGCCATACCACACAACTCTGGGTGGGGAAAAATAGACTAAAAACTTTTAAAACCATTCAAGTCTCTTAGATGATTACAGCCTGCTAGAGTTTAGAGGTAGTGAGGTTCCAATTTTCCTATAGTCATGTATGACTACCATAGCCTACTAGCTCAGTGGTTGAGAGCCACATGTTCTGTTAGTCAGTTTGTCACTGACAGAAGTTTCTGGTTAGACTTTATTGAATCAAAGCGTGGCAACTGATTCATCGCCATTGAACTTTAGAAAGAAACACTATGTGGGGTCAGTAAGCGCCATCAGGGGTGCCTTTGGTTGCCACTGTTTGAACATAATCTATAGGATGGCCACGTGCGCAGGGGGTAAAGACAGATGGGTTGTGGGCGTAGGGCGGTCATTCTGAGCCTCTGTGGATCCCCCTGCCACCTCCGAGGAAACAGATGAGGTTTGGAAGGGGCGGTTGCTGTGGGTTCAGAACGGCTTTGTAACTTTGGCTGTTTGGGTGGTGTCAAGGTCTATAACGTCACATATCACAGAAGCTCGCTACATCAGCATCCATCAGGAGGCAAGTGGAAGTGGTCCCTTTGTCTAAAAAAGCTGCAGCAATGACCTCTGAACCCTGACCCCCAACCCTCCCCATCCCATCCGAGCCCCCAGTTCTCTTCCTTTTATTCATATGGGGTTGCCATGACAACAATGACCTTTCACCCCCTTGCCTGGGCTTTTGCATCTGTTATCAATTAAATGGTTAGGAGCTTTTTTTCCCCACTTCCACAGTCTATTATACATGATATTATATAAAGCAAAACAAACTCAGAGCTAAAAAACTATAAAACAGAATCTGCTGTCAAATTCTGTAGTGTGATGACTTTTTTATTAAAATATACGAATGGTAACACACACACACACATCCACGAAACATAATGTAATTGCATAATGACATATTCTAAAGGGAAACCATACCTTATGCATGGATCAGTGTGGTCTAGGGAGAGGTATTGAACCACCGTGTTCTCACAGGACTCTTTGAGGCTGTAATGATCTCTGTTCTTACACATACTTGTCTCATGTTGTAATTATATCTGACAAGAGGTAAAGATGATACACCTCTAACCCTGCAACATATTGATAATCAACGAATGACCTAAAAATCCAGGCCCCATTAGTTTTATTTTCTTCTGCTATAGGAGACATTGCTTTTGTTTCAAATCTCAAATCTTTTCCTTTTTGTTTTCACTTTGATATAGTCTGAGATCAAATGAATATATATTAATATTTCAAAGAAGTATGGCTTGTAGAGCATTTAGAGATGTCTTTCTTAGGACTCTGAACAAGTTTAAGTTGGTATGAGTTTGCATGGATGTGCTAGCTGTACATGCATAAAGTTCTAAAAATAAAAACATCAAATTAAATTTTTTTTTTAGATTAACACAAACAACTTCTCAGGGAAAATGTTAAATTGCAAGTCTGTTTTGGAGATGTTTATGTTAAAGTAACTTATCATATTGGTAGAAGAGGTTTAGCAGGAGAAAAGAGAAAGTGGGTTGGTTTGAATTCACCAGGGACCAGCAGATTTAAACAGTTATTGATCCAGGTCACATGTCAGGCCTGCTGACGTGACCCTTGCTGGGGATAGAGGAAGGGGGTTGGGGTTCCAGAGAACTGAAAGAAAATGGGGAAAAAACTTTGATCCAAACGACGACTGTTTGTGCATTGCTGACTGTGTTAAGCTGTACACCTTGTCAAGCAAAGCAGTTAAGGTTTTATTTTATTTTATTAATTTTGTTAAAGATAAACTACAAGATCAAATGTTTCTTTATTGGTTGCTTTCAGTCATTTATCAATAAATGATGTCTGGATGTACATTGTTTTCAGAAAACAATGTTAATATGTGGACATTGCTATCTATACTTCCCATTTGCTGTGTTAAAATACTCAAGTGGAAAACACAGTGAGATGACATTTTGTTAAGAATTTGCAGTATATAGATGATACTGAATTAAGTATGATTATTGCACATCATTAAAATCATGCTTGTAAAGGCTAAATGTATGGGACTTGTGGCTTTTTAATTTTATTGTTTTAAAATAACTTCATGTTTTTTTTATTTTACACAAAAGGTCTACTACTATCCATTATTTTAATCCAGTTTAGCAGGAAGGGGATCAAATATGTCCGTACATGTTTTGCCTTGTGTGTGGCACTGATATATTTAATATTACCCATTTCAAGCACAACAATACCTTTCCATTCTCTAACTAGCTTGTCCCCAGCCCAGCTCACCTGTCTCCCTTTGAACGTCGCTTTTGGACCTTCTTGCCTTTGGGTCTTCGCTCACTGCCCACACAGTGGGTGCCACCTGGTCCAGTAACTCGCTGTGACTCCAGCCCTTTTGATGATTTCTTGAAGGTAAACTCGACCGCTTCACCCTCCTTCAGGCTACGGAAGCCTTCCATGTGCAATTTGCTCTGAAAGGGAACAAATTGGGAGATTTGTCAACATTAAAACTTTTGTTTTGTTAACTCCAGCTATACACTGATTTATAACTCTAAATCACCTGCATCAAAATGGGTACAATGTCTTAAGTCAAACAAAAAGAAAATGAGTGAGAGCTTTTGGTTTCTTTCCAATATCTTAGAATCAAGAATAAATGGTGATAATGTATTGTTTGAAATGCTCCATATTGACCAGATTACCTCCACAGCAAGCCTGTGGAGACTTTGACCTCTGAGCACAACCCCCAACCATTCCTCACTGTGTGAAATCTGACTGCACTTATCAGGCATCTGGTATTTTTAGGTGATCACCAAGGTGCCTTACCTAATAAATAAACATGCACAACAAAGCTTCCCACTTCACCCAGTAGTTTGTACACACCACTGTGTATTACAAAGCACTGTTTTCTTAATGCTGCATTGTCTTTTCCTCTGTTTGAGTGGTAAACCTGGTGAGGATAACCTTCAACCTCCCTCCCCACCAGAGGAACAGCATTCCACACTACTGCCCCCACCCCCCATCCCTCTTCCCACCCACATCACAAAGCTCAACACACTGACCACCACCACTAACCCTAAACTACAGGATGCAGAGTTTGGTGCTCATGATGGGGGTGGGGTGACAAGGCAGTGAGTCTTCTCTGTGAGGTTGGGGGTCAGGGTGACATTCCTTGGATAGTTGTTTGGCAGAAAGACATGAAAGCTTTAAGCTGTAGAAGGCACAAATGATTAATGTTTCTTTTTTTATATAACCGCTTTAAGGTGTGATCATTTTGTGACAAAGAGCTGATAATGTAGCTACAAGTTTAATGAGCAACAATGTTAAAGTGGTGTGTTTGCTTCCTCTACAAACAATGGGCATGACGGTTTAAATACTCGGCTACGCATCTATTGACATGTGTACCTGAAGTGAAAAAGGTTCTTCTTAACACATGCAAAGAACATTTCCGCTTGCCAAAGAAATTAAACTGGAGATAAAGGAAGAAAAGGTGTGGCGCAGGTTTGAGGATAAATCCCGTAGACTGGTTAACACGTCATGGGAATCCCCTCTTTAAAGCTCCCTTGGTGGGACTATAAGATTAAATTGTCACGCATACGGAAAACTGTTGACATTAATTTATCAGGTTTGTTTTGATAGACAGTAATCCCATTTCTTTGATATTATTTCAAGCAAAGCAGCATCCATTTATCACTTATGACCAATGGTCTGCACTCATTGTTTGTCAAAACCACCAAGAATCACACAAAGCACGCAATTTACTGTGAGAAGGCTCATTTAGAGTAGGTTATAATTTAAATGGATCAATGAAATAAATCTCCTAAGATGGAGATTCGTTTTACACAAACAACCACAACACAACCGTCTCATTATAGATCAGTGATCATACTGAGCTGCTATAAAACCAGCAACCTCTTCAATGAGAAATACAAAAGTGTTTTGTTGTGTTTTCTCTCTAATCCTGGAACAAGCAATAAAGGCTGAGAATCTGCTGCGAAGGGACAAAGCATGTTTGGTAAGACATGACATTTGAGTGGTACCATGGACATCCACAGAGCCCCGGTCCCATCAGGCTTCTCTGCCCTGGTGACCGTTAACCCACTTCCTCTCTCATGTGTGACCCTCCCCACCCCCCTAACGGACCCTTCACTAGCCACATGGCCACATCATACACAGGTAAGGGAACAGGGTGGGGTCATTAATTCTGACAGACTTTGATGTTGATTCAGAATTAGCAGGGTCTACTGTAAACTATGTCAGAAATATGTCTAGAAGCCAAGTGAGGCAAAGAAAGACATCAGAGTAGCGAGGGACAAAAGAAGGACTACTGCAGAGACAAAGATGGGCTTGGTCACAACTGAGGGGTGCTTCATTCGGATGCATGGCTCTATTGTCCACCTGCACAAAGGCCAGCGCTTCCTGGGACTTCATTTTCATTGACACGTGGCCACTAATTTTTGGATTGAGGCCTTTTGCGTAGTCATATCCCCATACATTCATCAATGTTGGACATGTCCATGGTTGGTCCCCTGGACAAAATTAAAATCACAAAGAAGTTTTTTTTTTCTCAAATAAAGCAGCAAGCATGATTACTTTCCTCACTGAATTTGAGCTTTAGTTTAATGCCTCCAGAGATATTAAACCAAAGTTATAGTTTGAGCCCCTTTTATGACACAAAAAATTAAATATGAATGAATAAATTTAAATATTTAACCCTCTCTTCATGGTAGAAAAAAAACAGTTAAATTGTCTTGCAGTCAATAAAAAGAAACACCGAAGTCTGAAGGTATTTTCCAAAAATCTTGGAAAGTCATAACTGGTTTTAAGATGAAAATGTGAGCTAGTTATTTGGACCATTAAAGCAGCAACAGGTAAATCTTTTTCAACCTATGTTACTGCTGGAGTACTAAACTGAAGGTTTCTGGCCTCATCTGATCTCGTGTTTTGGTTCGCAATATGAGTAATCAAATGCTAATTTCTTTTACATTTCAGTTACAGTTCTTCCACAGAACAAAAACATCTCTAAATGCATCATCATGGCAGACAACAGAAACACAGAAATAACTACTTAAGAGCATTTAAACTTTGTGTGAAATCATTTAGGCAAAGTTCCGTCTCTTGGGACGTTTTCTGACTTTTCTCTGCACTGATGGTGTGTGAAGAAGGAAATATACATAAAATAAACCCTGAGGTCTTCTTCAAAGGAGTCTTAGCTATAAAGAGCATTGTAGCACTATACCACACACACACACACACAGGGAGGGGGGGTTGAGCAGACAGCAAAGAGCCTTTAATCACTTTATGACAGGAACTTTGAGGTGAATGAGCAGCTAGTGGGGATGCCTCTCATTCACATGCTAATCTTTATCTTATCAGACAGAAATAAAGGCGCTCACTCACAGAGGAGGAGAGACATGCACCCACCACCTCCTTTCCTTCCACTTTGTCATCTCTGTTTTCAAAGGTTGATGACGGTTTAGATCAACTTCAGTGACACATGAGGACATTTGTCTAGCAATCAAAGGAGTGTATTTTTAAAGTTAAAAAAAAGATACATCCTTTGTAATTAAGAAAGAAAGGTAGTGGTCAGACTAATAAAACTGCAAAAAATGTTAATTGAAAGTGCTGTTGAGCAAATAAACATGCTCCATCTTCTCCGAGGTACACATCAACCCCAAAATCTGTTGTATTCTTAAAAGAATAAAATAAAAAGGATCAATTTAGTCTTTTCATTCTTAAAGGATCTGTTTTGAAACACATGATATATAAGACTTTACAATGTGTAAAAGCTTCAATGAACAACAAGAACCACATTTTCAAATGTCCCATCATGTTATGGTAAAAACCTCAAGGAGGCCCGCTGCTCTCTGTCGACTGTAACACGTGTTTCTTCGAAGGAGAAACACCCACCACACAACAAACACCTCAATGCAACCCCATTAAATTCATTTTCATTCAAAATGTTTTTAAAAAATAATCTCTCTAGATGTTTATGCACTTTATATATTAATATTCTGCTTTAGTGACCAATTGCTGCTTGACTGGAAAAAAACCATCCTAAATTAATTAAGCTGCACTGGAAACAGGTGGGGTGATCTGGTTTCTGCTCGTGAGAGATTTTTCTTGTTCGTAGGAAAATCTATATTTTTTTTACACATTTAGATAATCTTGTGGGGATGCAGGAAATAACATCAGAGCTGGATCTATTTTATACAGTTTGAGCGCCCGAGTGGATCCTACCTGATGTACAAACACATCAACCGGTTCGTCCAGCGGCACTCCCTCCCGGTTAGTCATGGACAGGAACCCGAAGCCCATGCGGACATTGAACCACTTGCACACACCGAGCCCGTGGAAAGACTGTGAATCCTCCTCTGTACTCGGTCCTTCATCCTCCTCGGTCTTACACACTCCTGTAATGAAAATATTACACAAATATATGCATTTAAAACTTGTGCAAAAAAATAAAAATAAATAAATAATAAATAAATAAAAATCGCGCACCGTATCCAGAAGAAGTTAAACTGGTAGAATTTAGAACTTCTATTTATTTCCTTTTACCTCATCAATAATCGATACGAATCAATGGCTGGGCACGCTGAGCTCTGTTTTTGGCACAACTGATTCATAAAAGCCCAACAAAGTTAAAAAATTAAATAAAAAAGTCTTTTTATTGAAATTGCTACAAGTCTGTGTAAAATAAGTGATATTGTAGGCTTCAGGATGCCAGAATTCTGTCGGCATGACACGTCGCGTGCGTGAACAATGCCTTAAAATATCCCCATTACACCGGAATACCACTTAATTAACTTTCAAAACCTCTAAGCGCAGCATAAAGTTACTCCACCTGGAAATTCCTGGTTGGAAACGGAACCCATATTTTCAGTTCTGCCTTGAGTCAAAATCAGCACCCAAGCAACAGTGTCCTTGTTTAGCCCTCAAACTGGGTAATCCTCACAGATTGCAACTTTCATGCAAAATGCTGTGAAAAGCAGAAGCTGCGCAGCGAGAGGGAAAGCTGGAGAGGGGAGGTAAACAAAAGGGGGCTGGCAACCTATTCCCTCTAAACAAAGAGGGGTGGGGGGGTCAACGTGGACATTTTTTTTTTTTCGCTGAAGAATCCCCCCATAACATCTTAAACAATGCCACTAAACCCTGCCTCCTCCAGAAGGCACTCCAATCATTATAAAAAAAATTTTTTCTTTAAATACAGAAGAAAAAAGCTCCCAACATACCTTCTGCCATGTTAGTGGTCCAGTTTACTCCTAGTGTTCACCACTGCCGAGCCTCTATTCCTATTCTGAGCCGCGTTTTGGCTTCCCTGCAGTGGTCAGCACTCTTGGTCAATATGAATGACAATTTCTTATCCAACAAACCCCCACACTCTCGGTCATGTCCACGTGATTCACGATTACAGTCCCTAAGGATGCATACATTGTAATGGAAGGGCCAATCACGATAAACGACTTTCTTAATATTCTTATTAGTATTTTTTCAAACCTAGACTTCAGTGGCAGAAAGTAAAAACAAACAAACCGCGCGCGCACTGTATGTTAATTTCTAAGCCGTTTTGTTGCTAAAGTTGGGAAAATGTATCTATTAACATGACATACCTGTTAATATATTCCTCTAGCCAGTAGTACCCTGTCCAAAAGTGAATGAATAATGACACGCTGGGGCGTAAAAAGTCATCTCCAATCAACTGATTGTTTTTACAGCATTTAGAGACCTGAAAATGGATTAAATGTTTTAAAACAGTCACGATTTTTTCCCTCATTTCACTCAAATTTCATTGCAGCAATTTGTCAACAAACCGGGTTTACTGTCAACAAACAGCAGGCTACAATCCTGCCCTAGGATGGAAAAGATAGCTTTGAAATGGTAATCCAGATGATATTTTGAGGAAGGAGGGACGTGCCTCTGACCCTCACATCTCAAACCTACAAACTCACACGTGCAGAAGAGGAAGAACTCAATAGAATCCCCCAAAAAATCAACGTCATAAAAAAGAAAGTTAAAATGGTAAAAAAAACAAACAAAAAAAAAAACCAACACGATTTAAGGTTGGCTCGTAAACAAGCAAATTAATTCATGGATCGATAGTGATTGATCACATCATGTTAAGATGTTGACATGTGCCCTTGTGGAATGATGGATGCATTAAAGATAGAAGATCTCAGACCAAGCCCAAACTAAGAATCTACATCCAAACAACCCCCAAAAAATGTCTATGGAAATGATGAAGATCATCATGAGTTTAAAACAAGTTTTCATGCTGTTATTTATTATAATTAATATTTATTAAGTTACTATTATTATCATTTTAAGTACGTCTTAGATATTGTATTTTTGTTGTCTTAAAACAATGTTGTTGTTTTTTATTAGAATTCGTTTAGATTAATCAATAAATAAGCCATAATTTAAACAGGATTTATAACATTTATTCTTCAAACGATTCAATTGTCGATGTTTTTTGGATTTTTTTACATCTGTAATGTTAAAAAAGATGTTCTGATATCCCACCGTTATTACCCAACGTGCATGTTTCTGTTAATCCCTGCAACCACAACGACCTCTTGTGGACCCGCAACACGCCAATATATGATGATGATGATGATGATGATGCTTTATTGTCAGATACAGAACATGCATAACAAAAGCTCCATATATGACATTTCACAAAAAAAACAAAAAAAAAGATTTGGAAAAAGGATAAAATGATCAAAGACATGGTTGTAGCCATGTTACATAATAATGCTTTTAAAATATACAAACGACAACTGACATTGATCGCAGAAAAGCGACGTTTCACTAAAATGGTTAACTGCTTATCTCACAGTAAAAAAAGTAAAACACTTTGGAATACATATAGAATAGTCTACATCCTGACGGAGTTTCCTTTATAATCGATGCCTTCCATGTGCTTATGGGCTTACCTTTATATCAAGTTTGATTTATTGATCATCCTTTTTTTTTAAGTAATTTTAATAGGCTTTTATAAGAAGTAACATTTGCGTTTTGTAATTCTTTGAAAATCACATGATTAACTTTAAATGTCTTGTTTTATTTTTAATAAAAAATAATGACCCATAAATCCCCTTTTATTCCAGCACAACGTTATTCGCTAATCGGTAGGCTTAAACACAATAAAAATGGCAACTTCTGATATTCACGCCATAATAGAGTGTGTTTTATGCACCTATGGACCCATTAGTTACTATAATTTCTGTCGGTACCTGAAGGCATCGTAGTTTCGCAGCACAAGTTCAACGAAATGAACACTGGATGGCAGTAGTAGTTGCAATTCAAAGTCCAGAGCAAGCTACAGAAACCACATGAGTTTTAACATGAGTTTTAACTTTAGTAACCTGACCGGATGACGAGAGGGGTCCCGCCTCTCTTTCCGTGGAAAACGAAGTGCAGAAACCGACCAACAAGAGTCTTTACAAACCGCTCCGGACACCCTCAGTCGTGAGCATCATTCCTGCATTGGGACGCCGGTCATGAAGCAGCTTTTGGTTGGACAGCCAACCAGCTGAGCAGCAAAGAACCTTAGGGAGTTTGTTTGGAGACCAGCAAGCGAAACGAGTCTTAAGAGGATGTTTTTGGACTGGATTATACACAAAATTAATTGGCTCCTGGATTTTTCATCATTATTGTCATTGTATGACAGAACAAGAGTTCCTTTAAAAGGTGCAGCTCAGCAGAATTAGAAACAAAACCTACAGAAGAAAGTTAAAAAACCTACAAAACCTGTGTAAGGTTGTGTGCCGAGACAAGACTGCAATCATGTAGGCTAGTTTTCTCAGAGGCATAGTGTATCATTTTTATATGTCATGCGGTGGGAGAGTTGATAAGAGTAGTTCGTGAGGAGAGCTCCATCTCCGTGCAGACACAGTTTATTTGCGCTCTTGGTCCCGTCCGCGCTGCTTTTTACTCCCGCAACTCTTGCCAACCATGCCAAGGCTACGGAGAAAGGCTTGCGTTGCTCTGTTTCTTTTTACACTTTTCATTTTTGGCACTTTAATGGGATTGAGGATCCTGAAGCCCACCGATGGCTTTTCGGATCTAGCTCCCGGTTTGGAATTCCTTCCAATGTTGGGAGGGAAACTGGACCGGCACTCTGTGTCCCGAGAGGCGACGGCGTCCCCGGATCAAGTTCACCCGCCTGGAAGCAACTCCAAAGCAGTTTTGTTCAATTCCGGTCCCGAGGGAACAATTTTTTATGACCTTCATATTTTTTACTACAGTTGGTACGGCAGCCCATACATGGATGGCAAATACATTCACTGGGACCACATCCTGGTTCCTCACTGGGATCCTAAGATCGCATCCAGCTATCCGAGAGGAAGACACATGCCGCCCGAGGACATCGGCTCCAGTTTCTATCCCGAACTGAATCCGTACAGCTCTCGGGATCCAGACGTCTTGGAGTCTCACATGGAGCAAATTGGAGCATCCGCAGCAGGTAGTATACAGCTCCGAGATGCGCCGTGGATCTTTGTGGAGTAAAATCAGCTCAGTGTTTATTTATAAATTTCACAGAAACACAATTTCTCTAAGCGCAAAGCTGCTTCCTTTCAAGGTTGATGGCAGCAGGACATTTTCAGCACCACACATCCACTGGACAGCTCCCTGCACGCTCAGATAGAAACCCCCAAGCATGGACTGGTTCACTTCTTTTCCAGGAAGCCCCATTTTAAAATCCCGTTGTTTTTTTTTGTTTTTTTTTTTTGTTGTTGTTTTTTTTAAAGTAGATGTTGAGCATTAAATCGTTCACCTACAGCTCTTATGCATGTGTCTTGGAACTTCAGGCTAACATAATTTATCTTGTTGAAAGGCTCATAAATTTAAACAACCTTTATGTTATCTTTTAAAACCCTTACTGTCTTGCTTAAATGATCTTCTGCCTGGTATCAAGTAACAGACTGATTTGTCAGGCATCAGCAGACTACACATGATAGGGTCTGATGTTTCTGTACTGCGGCTCAGTGGGTTATTGTACACCATCCGGAATGATGAGCAGACCATCCAATCCTGTGAAACTTCATCACAGTAACAGATGGATCATGGGAGGGCTGGCTTACAGTGCTCAGTTAAAACAATCCATTTAATGAGCTACAACAGTCTAGCAGACATGAGTTTAATGAATTAACTCTAAGTGCATATCTGATGTGCCAGTTCCTCTCTGGTGCCAGGCACTGCTGTGGCTAATATAAAGCTATTTCTCAGCCTGCAACAGAGTATGAACAAGCAGTTCCCTAGTGGAATTTAGTTGTCTGCTCTAAATGTTCAGTAATTTCTACCAAAGCAGCACATACCAAGTTGTCATAGCATAACAAGGGCAAATTTGTAAAAAAAAAAAAAAAAGATTGAATGAATCACCAGGCTCATTAGTGCTATGTTTCTAGGGGTTCTGATCTTGTCCTGGTATCCCCCCGGCTTGGCTGACGATAACGGGGAACCTGCTGAGGATATGGTACCAGCTGTATTGGATGCTGCATACAGACACAACCTCAAGGTAAAATGCATCAGCACATTGTGTTTGTGTGTGTGTATGTGCGTGTGTGCACGTGCAAGAGAGACCTGAAATCTAGTTAGGAAAGAGCCCAGGAGTCGAAGAAGAGCAATGAATCAAGATATTCAGGAAAATTTTAGCCAACTAGTGCATGTATGCAGCTTCTTTTTTTTAAATCCAGTTGTGCTGGATGGGCAACTTCTGCAGGGTGTACCCTGGCTGATTGATGGCTTGGAAAGGCTTAAAATTTGGAAAAATTTAGAAAATGAATGAATAGAAAAGATGAATGGGAATGAATGAATGCTCAGATGTGCCTCAGGTGTTTTTCATATGTTCTGAACAAGAGATGAATAGATAGATGACAACAGAACAAATGTCATTAATTGGAGAAGAAGGAATAAAGGTTTTCAACATGACCCGTGTGAGTGTTCACAGTTTATTTTGGCCATTTTGTTAAATTATTCACCAGCCAAGATAGAACTGAGGCAGAGATCTGGTTTCTCTGTCATTTGTTTGTCAGTTAGTAAGATTACAGAAACACCAAGCTGAATGTCATGGAATTTGGTGGAGAGATAACAAATTGTTAGTGTTAATTTTTGACATATTAAAGTTTTGTGTAAAGATACAATTACAGGACTGAGCATTGAACACTACACTACTAACGACAATAAACTGCTCTATTTAGGCTAAACTAAATAAAAATTACTTACTTATTAATTTATTTTATTTTAATGTTTATTTCTCTAGGACTCAATTGTCATTCCTGAAATGAAGGTAGAAATAATAACTAATTTTTAAGAGAGGCAGGTGGAGAGACTACTGCAACACAACAGGAACTTCTGATCTCAAACCAGCAATGGTGTTTCACAGGTTAAATCTGTAGGGCCCTTTTCTCACAAAACTCCTGTTGCAGCTTTCCCCACATAAGTTAGAATGTTTACTGCTGCAGTGACATTTCCCAAATTAAAGCATCAATGGGCCAAAGAGCTTCTGCTGCTGTACTAGTTGTTAAGGGAAGGGTGTAAAATTGTTACTAAGGAGTATTATTGTAACATATGATTTAGGAAACTTTGTTATGTGCTACTTATGTGGCTAATAAAAATTTTTTTAAGGTGGATTCTTTGACTGAATTTGAAATGAGACACAAGAGACAGAAGAGAAGCAAGTTTCTAAGAACCCTCTTGTTCCAAAGCAGTTGGCATTAATAATGCACCAGCTGCAATTGCAGATGTTTCATAAAGACAAAGCAGCCAGATGACATGCAAGAGGGAGTCCAAGATCAAATAGGAGGACTTAAAAGTAAACAGATGCATTTATTTATTACTTCTCTCATTTTTACAACAAAAATGGCAAAAGAAAAGAAAATCTTCTTTTGTTTTTTTGTTTTTTTTACACACACGGTTAATTAAAAAGTGTTGTTGTGACACAAGCCATTATCAGGTCAGTGTTTGTGTCCAGAAGTGAAGATTAGGTAAATGTATTTTCCAGCAGCTATTAGACACACATTGGCCTCATTCTCTTTATAAACAGCTCTGATGAAAGGCAGTAGATTTGTTAGGCCATACTGTCAGATTTAATATCACATTCATTTCTGTTGTTTTCTGGCTGCAGGCAAAGAAATAAAGTATCTCTGCAAGGGCAAGGCAAGAACTTGAGGATTAGACATGCAACAGTGAGTGGATGAGGTTTTACACATATTGTTGTCAGGAGAGAAGCTAACAGAGGAAATTTAATGTCATGTTTTATTGTCATCTGTTCCCCCTGCCGGCATGACATATTCATAAAAAGTAGCGGAAAAGTAGACTTGAAATTTTGTAAATTACCTTCATTGTCAAGCATTTAATTGAAATAAAAAGGTGCTGCTTGTCTGTGCATTCAATGAACACACTCAGAAAGTCACAATCGGCTTTAGAACAAAACAATTCCAAGTAATTTTAGCTAGTTAAGTGCAGTTTCTCTAAGCATCTTATTTTAGTCCTCCTCTACATTCATGTCTGGATTTTTTCTTCTTCTTGTGTAATGTCATGAAAAAGTCTGACAAAAGAAGAACTTTTACCCCGATAACTCAGAATTACTAATTAAGTCTTAAATGCCCATTTGTTCATTTCTAGTGAAAGGTAGGTTAAAAATGAGGGAGGCAATCCCAAGAGATGCAGACAGATGGTCCCTCATGAACAGTGGCAACAGTCAAAACTGTACTTAATAAGGGTTCAAGAAACACACATACTTTATCTCCAATCTGCAAAGGGGCTGGATGCTGTCCTGAAAAGTGCTTGAGAAAATAAATGAGCTGATTTGTGCTTCAACATCAGACTGTGGAAAAGTCTAGTGTGTAATTTTACAAAATGCATAACTAAAGAAAAATGAACAAATACTAAAGAGATAAGAGAAAAAAAGAGACAAAAATAACTATAAAGAACAATAATTTCATTTTCAGTGAAATACAGATTCCTCTGCATGCCTTTACAGTCTATTTTTGACTTGTGCTGTCATATTTGTTGGAGAAGGACCACACCAAAAGTTGTAATCAACGGATTACAACTTGCTGGTGCTTCTCCTAACCAATGAATGAACTGATTAGTTACTAGAAAGATCTATAAAGGGAGCTGTAACCTAAATAACAACAATGCTAGTTAAAAAGAAAAATATTATCTCTGAGAAGCTGGAACCATGATTTCTTTTTAAACTTCTATTTTTCATCCAAAAAATTTAGTAACATCTGCAATGCAAAAAAGTTACTGAAGTTACATTCCTCAAAAGTTTAACAAAACTATTTAGAAGTGATCATTGCCCAGCACATTTAAAACATCTCCATACGCTGTTTTACATCCAAATACACACCCAACACTAGCAACAATCATACTGCTAGAGTAATTGTTTTAATGCAATATGTTTTAGAGATGTTTTATCTTTTGTAAAGCAGTTTGGTCACTTGTGGGTTGATGAAAAATGCCATAATAATGAAGTACAGGGTTTTATTATTACACTCAGCTAGGTACAACAAACCATGAGCCTTTAGTTATGTGTGTGGTTTTGCATGATGTCCACCAGGGAAACATATTAGAGCTACAAAATTCTATTTAAACTTTATTTATAAATAGAGCTAATGCAGGCTGCACAGAAAAACTTACACTTACACTGCTTTCATACTTCTAGCCATCCTACACCACATAGCTAAAAACACACTCACCCCTCTTTGGGTAATGTTACAAAAGAAGCAATGCACTTATTATATAAGGTGAGCAGCATTTTAGCAGCACCCACACACAGCTTCTGCATTGTGTAGAGCAGAGTTGGATAGCTCATCACATGGAGCCTTCCCAGCAGGGCCGCTGCTTGACCTCAACTCGAACTGGAGCTGAAATAGTTCATCTGCCAAAGGGAGTGTGGAGGCGGTTTGTGGGGGACACTGTGGGTGGGGGGTATTGGAAGCTGGATGCAAGAGGAAAGGAGCAGAGGGGAAATTAACATCATGGGTCTCATGACTCAGTTTGCGCCTGTGAACAATCTGTTCCCTGAGGGGATGTAAAAGTTCTGTCTCCCAAGTAGGTCATGTCAAGTGCATAGGGGAATACGGCCCATGGGTGCCCTGTGATGGCATCAACCAGTTTCTTGTTTCCAGATAATGACATTGAATTTAACACAAACCCCTGTTGTTGTGAAGGTCCACTAGCTGAGCATGTAATGAAAGTAACAGTTAAACACAGAAATGTCTCAAACTTTGCTAAAGTTGATCTGGTTGTAGCAAAGGTCTGGACCTTTGTGATTGTGTTGGCTCAAATCCCTGCCTTTGTGCTTTTTGCATGACATGGCACTAAATTCCCCTCTGCTCAGCATAAATCATGCTGCAGTTGTTTCGGGCTCGTGCTGTCAATGTTTATGAGGCATTAAAATGCTTGAACTCTGTCTCATTGACTTCTAAATTACCACAGAGTAATAGGCCAGTGTATTTGGAAAATAGGTTTTGGAGTGGTCTACATTCTGCTATAATGAAGAGACTTTAACAGCTTTGTGTCTCCACTGTTGGTGATTATCATGAGGCGTTGAATTTGCTTACTGAGCTGATACTTCACATAAACTCTAGAGTTATTGCTTCATAAACATTCACTCTGATCTATAATTTTACTCATTTACCAACAATATATATTCTTTTCAAGTTGGCATTTTGCAGTTAAGAGTGCATTTTACACCCTCAAAATTTACATTTTGTTGCACACAAACACACTTAGCATCTCTGTTAGAGGCAGAAGTGAGTTGGTTTATCTGGCCACTGTCCTGTAGTTGATTCATATTGATCTTAAGCTTAAGCCTTTCCAAAACATCAATTTAATCCATTAGTTTTTTTTAAAGTCATGCAATGGTGATATTGGTGGCAAAAGTCTGTGTTCCTTAGAAAAATTCCTGAATGCCTCCAATGCTTTAAGGAAGGCAAAGTACGACTGAAACATCCCAGAATACAACACCTGGCAAAATGATGGAATCACCCTTTTTGAGATGATGTTCATTCTGTTGTTTTTACTTAAAAATAAAAGAAACGTTTCTTCGAGGATTTAAGCCAGAGAAGCTGAAAAAATCAAATCTTTGATTTGTTTTTAATGAAATGAAATTAATAAAAGGAAAAATAATCAAAATGTTTTTTAATCTCATGGGGAACATTGTTATGTCAAATTTGTTTTAATAATTTTATTTATTTTTATTCCAAACTATAATTAATCAACAATCCAGGTCTTGTTCTGGAGGGTGATGGCTGCTGGCAGGAAAAACGTCATGTACCTTTCTGTCTTGTAGTGTAGGTGAAAAAGCCTCTCATTGAACACACTCTGTTGTTTCCTTACAGCGTTGTGTAGAGGGGTGTGAAGAATTGTCCATTATGTTCAGCAGCTTGTGCATCATTCTGGTTCGGATGCTGCTTCCCCAACAGATGGCTGCAATTCTGATTGCACTTTCCACAACAGACTTAGAGTTAATATCCAACATCCTGGTGCAGATGTTGAGGGAACTCTGTTCCCTTATAAAGGCATGTCTGCTCTGTCCCTTCTTGTAGATGGCTTCTATGATGTGTTTCCAGTCTAGTCTGTTGTACAGCTGAAGTGCCAGGTGTTTACGTATTCCTCCATCGCCACCACCTCTTCTCCCAGGATATAAACTTACTCCTGTTCCTGCAAAAATCTATGATTACTGCTTTTTGTTTTGTTTGTTGTTTTTTTCAAGATGATGTGATTGTGCACCATCCCACAAATTGACTGACCA
The DNA here is from genome assembly GCA_037177495.1 of Rhadinocentrus ornatus. Classification (NCBI taxonomy): domain Eukaryota; kingdom Metazoa; phylum Chordata; class Actinopteri; order Atheriniformes; family Melanotaeniidae; genus Rhadinocentrus; species Rhadinocentrus ornatus. The sequence goes on along the minus strand of JBAMHW010000006.1, from coordinate 11,081,150 downwards.
GCTCTCTAAACTCAGCTTCTTAGCCATCACTGATACACCCCATAACAGCAGAATCATTGAAGCATTTTGGCTGATGGTCTTGTGCTGGAAGTCTGAGGTGTACAGTTTAAAGAGAAATGGTGAGAGTACTGTCCCTTGTGGTGCTCTACGCTCTCTCAGACACACAACCTTTCAGTGTAACTGTGGTCTGTTAGGTTGCCATAAATCCAGGTGATTGTAGAGGTATTCACCTGAATTTAATGGGCGTTTCTCACATAATAGGGCAGGCTGAATTGTGTTAAAAGCACCTGGGAAATCAAACAACACGATCCTCAAAGTGCTGCCTGATTTCTCCAGATGAGAGTGGGCTCTCTAAAGCAGGTAGATGATGGCATCATCAATCCCAAATCCATTATAATTAGCAAACTGTAATGGCTTACAAAAGGTGTTTACTTGCTTATTGAGGGGAGCAATTAACAGTCTCAAGGACTTTCATGGTTGGATTTTTGGCGACTGGTCTGTAGTCATTTGGTTTAGATGGTTGGGATTTCTTTTTCTTTTTTTTTTTACTAGAACAAGGCAGGATGTTTTCCACAGCGCAGGAATTTCCCCCTCAATCACACTAATGTTGAATAAATCCTGTAGAATCCAACATAGCTGTTCTGCACAGGTTTTTCAGAATCTTCGGGCACCATTTGGACTTGCAGCCAGGTTTCTGATAGGATAGCTATTTCTTTCATTTAATTTTTTTACCCAATAAAACAAATGAATGGACAGAGTGGTGATTCGATATCTTTTTCTAATGGTTTATTCTAAAGTAGACTAAATGCTTTTTCATTTTTATTATTTTGTTGAATTAGAGATTGAACAGAATCACAACATGAATTAAGGTATTTTTGTAAAGCTCCCTTAAATCCATTTAATAATTGCAATCATCCTTAAAAGCCATTTTTCTTGACATTGTTTTCTTTGGATGCTGCTGAACTGCTGTTTTACTTCGATTATACATAATTCACCTATTGAATTCACTGGATGCCCTTTGAAATATTCAATTTAAGCACCTCTTGTGTATAAGTCACCTTGGGCCTCTAGTACATTTCCTACTATCTTCCCATCAATTGTAAGTGGCTGTTTCCAACAAAACTATTGAGTGAGTGTTATAAAAGCCTCCAGAAAGGGACTGCTCAGGGTGCAAAGGCATCTCTTACAGCATTGAGAAATTTATAGGGAAAGTAAAACATGCTGGAAACTGTTGTAGTGGCACTAGTTTGTTTAGTCTCGTTGAAAAATGCAAACAAGGACTCTATAATATAATTTGTTGTCACGCTTTGCCTAAAGACTATTCAAAGGCCAAATTTTCTGAAAAGCATCTTTTTCAAAAAGAACTGCATAACTTACTCCTTTGAAGATAACTTGTCAGTCTGATCTGGTGTAGAAATGTTTGACTTAACATGCATCATCCTGAAGACGTCTGTACCTTATCAAATTTTGATTATGAAAGAATGAAAGACCTTTACATGAAGTCTCCCATGAGAACAGCTGATTATAACTCATGGTTAAGCCATGTTTATGGCCTGTCTGAAGTGGTGACTGTGATTTCTTAGTAAAGTGATGAGTCAAATCTAAATAACCATGTGTTATTGTCATGTTTGTTTAGGTTACTTTTCACATCCAACCATACAGAGGAAGAAATGACCAGACTGTGCATGACAACATCAAGTACATCATTGACAGGTAGGTGCTTGTCTGGCTGCACTTCATCATCGAGGCAACTCAAATAGCACATCATTAAGATTGCATGCTCAGCTAAGGAAACAAGAGGTTGCAACACTGAAATACTTTTAGGTTGCATTTTTGATTATAGACTGCCAGTTATATGATTTATGTATGAGATTTAAAAGCAATTTTCCCAAACTTTAAGTATAGAGTTTGGTCTTTAAGCAACCTTGTAAACTTTTTTCAATAACACTCCTTTTCTATTGTTTATGCTTTTTACAATCTGTTTTGCAAATACTGTTTGACAGATGTATGTTTATATTAAATCAAAAATACAAGCCCATTTAAGGTATGCCTGCTATGTTTAAAAAAATGTATATATATATATAAATAATTTACAATACTGTGCAAGAGCCTTGAACCATCACTCATTTATTTATATTAAGCTTCCAAAGACCCTTCAGAGACTTTATTGTAATTTTTAAAGTGGCTGAGTTCTTCAGGTTTTCTGAACATCAACGTTTTTCTCAAGACATTGGCTGCTTTTTCATTCATTTTACTCCAGTCCTTGCACCTGATTGTTTTCAGAGAGATGTTTATGTTTGATTTTTAATTGACCTAACACTGACCGATGACCGTGATGGACTGGTGACCTGTCCAGGGTGTACCCTGCCTCTCACCTGATATGATGCTGGGATGGGCTCCAGCTTACCCCGCGACCCGTCATGGAATAAGCGGTACAGATAATGACTGACTGACTGACCGATGAATCATTTGAGCTAAAAAAATGCTAGCTAACTAAGGGAGGAACCGGTGTCATGTCTACACTACAGAGAAATCTTTGTTTACAAAATTCTTTAAAAACAGCAACAACCACTGACCACAGTGCTAAGCATGGAAGTAAAATTACTTAGTAATATGTAAAATAAAATATATATATATATATCTAGAAAGTAAAAATAAAAAAATACAAACCACTATAAAAACACAACAGTATTAAAACAAAAGACAGGCTAAAAAAAAAAAAAAAAATCAATATAGTCGACAGCTCATCTTTGCAAAGAATGAATATTAAATAGTATCTTTAGGCACTTTGTTATTGGAAGTCTGTCACAAGGACACATAATTTATTCAAATTTCTGTTGTTGCAGCTACTAAAATTCCAAAGATGAAACAGTTTGATAGATATAATTTTGTTGCACCATCAAAGAGCTGCAAACTTAGTGTATTTCTGCATGGTGTGCTTAAGAAATATGAGGTAACATTAAAAAAAAAAAAAAAAAAATTATATATATATACACACTGTATATATA
>JBAMHW010000006.1:11034812-11077923 GCA_037177495.1 Rhadinocentrus ornatus | reverse complement strand
ACTTTCAAGCTTGTTTGAACTGTATAAACTGTGTTTTTGCCTTATATACCGCATTTCCATTTAGTTTGTACATTTCATTGAATGTATAAAGAAGTGGTGGTTTAATGTTTTTGCACAGTAGTCTAGATATTTTATATGGCTTATAATTTATATAATTGTACACACAGTCCCACTTATTACATAGTTGGATTCCTGTTGGAGATTAAAAATATGTTTAGTTTAATGGAATTTTTAAAAGGATTTAAGCAACATTAGGCCAAACTATGTTTTTCCAAGAAATATTAAAAAATATTATCAAACCTACTAAAGAGACATGTTCCCTTGAGGATAGACCCCTTGCAGTTTAACAAGAAATGTCTTGAGTCAAATAGCTCTAAAAAATCCAAGAGACTGCTTCTAAAAACCTTTGACCTTAATCTTTCTAGAAGTTTGCCTTCTTAGTACCAAAGGACTTCATTCACTAAACATTAATTATTGAATTGTTTCAGCACTGAGTCTCTTTTTAATTTACTGCTTGTCTTTAAAGGTATGGAGATCATGGGGCTTTCTACAGGTTTACCACCAGTACAGGAAAAAGTCTTCCTCTGTTTTACATCTACGACTCCTATCTGACTCCACCAGAGTCCTGGTCTGAATTTTTGACTCCCACCGGCTCCCACAGTGTACGAGACTCTGCTTATGACTCTGTCTTTATTGCTCTGATCGTGGAAGAGCGTCACAAGCACGACATCCTGGCAGGTGGTTTTGATGGCATGTATACTTACTTTGCCTCCAATGGCTTCTCTTTTGGCTCTTCTCACCAGAACTGGAAGGCTATCAAAGCTTTTTGTGATGGGAATAATCTCCTTTTCATCCCCAGTGTTGGACCTGGTTATATTGACACCAGCATTCGACCGTGGAACAATCACAACACTCGAAACAGAGTGAACGGTCGTTACTATGAGACGGCCCTGCAGGCAGCTCTCAATGTGCGGCCTGAGGTTGTCACCATAACATCTTTTAATGAATGGCACGAAGGGACGCAGATAGAGAGAGCGGTGCCTAAAAAAACAGTGACCCGTGTGTATTTGGACTATCAGCCACACAAACCCGATCACTACTTAGAACTGACGCGCCGCTGGGCCGAGCAATTCCATAAGGAGAAGGAGCATTGGCTCATGTGAGCTTTCATCAAATGGACTTGAAAAAGATTGCTCTATAGATATGTGTGTACACATGAAATGTGGAAACTGATGTGTACGAGTGCAGAATGAAATGGCGTGGTGTAGCAGTGCACACATGCTCATCTGGAGGAACAGAACACTATGCTGATGGGAAATTTTTGGTGTAAAGCAGCTTGAGAAAAAAAATCTCTGAAATTCTCTGTAGATCTGTCTGATCTGTTGTCCTGCCTGACATTCATATAGATTACATACGTCATCACCTATAGGCCCCAAAAACCCTCTCTGCAGTAAAATAATATATCTAATTTTTCAGTCATTACACTTCTAAACATAGACATCCCTTTGCCCAGGCTAAGAAAGTTTGTAACCAAGGTGATGTGTTGGTGTTTTAAAAGTTGCAGCCGCTGTTATGGGATTTATAAACGACATTATATCTTTGACACAATTCTCATGAATTGTTTAATTTTGCGGTGGACATTGAGCTTAAAAGATCAATGCAGATTTCTAAATGAGAAGATACAGCCAGCTAGATTTTCTTTACATCATGACAGGACAAAAAATGTTTGGTTTGTTCTTTTCAATACTAACAAAATTAATCTGTTCACACCTGCAAAGCTAAGTTATTAACATTGTTTGTATGTTTGAAAGAAGGAGAAAAACATAGAAAAAGACAAGTTGTGCAAGTACAAAGGGTTATGTGCTGCTCTAGTGGTTAGGGCAATGTTTAAATTGCTAAGCAAGTAAGATGTGGTGTGCAAGCTGAATATGTCACTCATCCATCACAGGGCTGACACACACAACCATACACCACTCACATATACATATGGCAATTTAAAGATAAATAATGAATCTAAAATGCATATGTTTGGATTGGTAACCTGGAACACCTGAATAGAAATCACATAGGAACAAAGAGAATTTACAAACACAGCACAGACAGTGCTGCACTGCCTTGATTTCCAGTCATTTAAAAGTTTTTGTGGCTAGAGGGGACCCACTGCCCTGCATGTTTTAGATGTTTTCTGTTCCTACATACCAGATTCAAATAAACAGCTCAAATTTAAACAAGCTCTGCGGAAGTCTGACACAGAGTCCCTGATGTGAATTGGGTGTCTGTGGAGAAGTACTAATTGGGGCTCAGTGTTGGTTCATTTCACAAGTATTACACAGTTTAAGCAAAATTACATACAGTCTTGTAAAATATAAAGTACACCCTCTTTTAAATATAAGATTTTATGCACAGGAACATGACTGAAAAGAATCTTATCTTAACCAGACGCCCAACTAAGGTAAAATAATATCACATTATATATTATACAGTGAAGAAAAAAAATTAAAAACTGTGTCTCACATTTTAGGACAGTTTTGTTCAATAGATGCTCAGACGTACACAAACACATGTGACCAATGTATCAAACATTACCAAATGGATTCTCAAAGAGGGAAATTTCAAGGAAGGATTGGAAAAAAGAGATGTGGTTTGTCAGAGTTCTATAGGCAACGGGTTACATAAGACGAATTAAAACATTCTGATCTCCCTGTATCACACACTCTGGTCTGACAATATTTATATGGGAACTCTGTGGCTCTCAGTCATCAGGAGGGCACATACCAGGTCAATACGTTTGAGTCTGAATGAGGTGTTTGTGCTGATATGTAGTTTGGCTTTTCAAATGTAGTGCTGTGCATTAAGGCCAAACGTCTCCACTTTTGTCTCATCTGTCCAAATTACGTTGTACCAGAAGTCAGTCAATTTGTTCAGACATAACTTTGCAATCCTATGCTGTCATGTTCTTTAGAACACAGAGAGGCTTTTCCCTGACATAACTTCCAAACAAGCCCTACTTTAGTCTTTTTCTAATTATACTGTCATGAAATTTAAAGTTTAACATGCTAACTGAGGCCTGTAATGCCCAAGATGTAGCTTGTGGTCTTTATTTCTCTAAGCTTTGCATAGTTCAACCTTGTGATGAATTTGATGAATGTAAATGTTTTCCTCTTGCGACTTATCTTTGTCACTATACAAGATTGCAGTCCAAAGATCTGGGAAACGGTCTTCCAGAGTGATAAGCGGCAACAATTACCTTTAATTTTATTGCTAATGTCTTTCCTCCCTGACACTGATAACACACCGAGTGCTCCTGAAAAACAAGCTGCTTTCTCTTACTTTTACTGAAGTGATCACAGGTGATGACTAATTAATCAAGTGCATGCAACTGGCCCTCTTAACATCATTGGCTTAGTTTTAGTTATTGACAGTGTAATATGTTGTGTGTCATTTCTCTTGCAGGTACCTAATTTGAAGGCCTATTCAGGACAAATGACTTTATCTATGGCCCCATAAAACCTTTGAATTCTTTTTACTTTGCCTTAAGGTTGTTCAAAAGTTCTAATCATAAGTGTTTTTCAACAGCTTCCCACTAATTTAAATTACCTTATTTTAAACCCATCATGAAGAGACAATGTTCACAGTGAGCAACTTTCCCCTTTAGTTTAAAAAGCCTAATGCACCGAGAAGTGGCTTTATAAATTAAAAAAAATATGTCTCTGAACGAGTCTCACTTTAGGATTTTATTATGATTCTGCCGACTAATAGTAAAGGGTATTTGAAAACCGGTGTTTTAAGATAAGTGGGCTCTTTGATGCATCTTTACTTTATTTCCATGCGAAGGGTATATACAAGAGACTGTCTCTTAGTTAAGAATCAGTCATGAATAAAATCCAGACACTTCTGAATAAGTCTCAGCCTCTAATGGATGAAAAAGAGAATACTTAAAAAAAAAGAAACGTTTTATTCAGGCTTTACAGACAATGTATATTCAACCAAACAGGCTTATATCAGGCACTTCAGATGGCGGGGGGAGGGGGGGGGGAGTCCAGGTAAACAGTCATGTGGATTATATTAAAGTCTTTTCTAACTTATATTGTATCTGAGGTGCCAATTTAATATTTCTTACAATTGTATTGTGAGTCTCATATTGTCATAAAATAAATATTATATAGGAATAATAAAAAAAAAAAGAAGTCATAATTTAAAGAACTTTCATCCCTTAATGCAGGGATCTCAAACTCTGGTCCTCAAGGGCCACCTTCCTACAGGTTTAAGACGTTTCCATGCTTCAACACACCTGACTTAAATTATTAATCATTGTGCGCAAGTTAACAAGCTGTTGGGTCAATTCTGTTTGAATCAGGTGCGTTGGAGCAGGTAAACATCTCAAACCTGCAGGACAGTGTCCCCTGATGACAGGAGTTGGAGATCCCTGCCTTAATGTAATACAATTCAGACCATAAAGTGAGTGCACACTCATTTTCCACTACATGTTAACAGAAAAAGTTGAAAATATGGCCACTTAAAAGGTGGCATTCATTCCTTGGACAGGCCTTAACTCACTATGGCAATTCTGAATAAATGGTAGAAATTGAACTGGGAAATCAAAACAAAGAGCTTAATTTCCCACATCATTTATGATTAAAAAAAACAAACAAACAACAACAAAAACAACTCCAGACCTTATAACAGATGCAGACTACCGTTTAAAACTTGCCCTCCTCCTGATTTCTGAGTTTTTCAAGGAAAGTCAAAATCCAGTTTGATGCTTTCCTAAGCATCCCTGGGTCAAAGCTGGTTGTGCATCTCAGCGTGTGTTTTGGAGTGTGGAAAGTTTAAAGGTCATTCTTCCCCCGAATCCTCTGACAGTCCATATTTGTGCTCCAGCACATCAAGCGTGGAAGAAAGGGCACTGAAAACAGAATTAAGGTCATTTCTTGTTTAATGCACCAAGTCCACTTCAGAGCAAGCGTGGGAGATTTGGGGCAGAAGGGGTCTGAAGCTCAAAATCAGAGAGACAAAAATAAACTAAATGCAACCAACTGAAAATTTTATATTTTATCACTGTTGACATACTACTACTGAGACTACTGTAATCTTGGTATAATTAATACTAAACATTTGAATTTTTTATTTTTTTTGCAACCAACTGCATATTTAGTGTAAGAGCTGAACAATTTCATTAGGTGCACAATAGCTGGAGTGCATTGTGATGCAGCTTTAGTATAAGAAAATAATAGCTCCTTGATGCAAGTGGATATTTATAGAGGAAATAACATTTGCAGGACCCAGATACTCAACTATTCAGATATTTGTTCCAGTTTTAGCAATCTATTTTTTTCCTTTTTTCCTTTAATTGTTAAAATAGACACTATCGCAGGTAATGTGTCAATACCCTCTCACATACAGAAGTAAAAGCAATGGTTTTCACTTGACTGATAAAAAAAAAAGTGTAAAGTAGTGACTAATGAACAAGGGAAAGCTCCAAACCACATATCAAGCAATATTTTGGACAGAGTTGGCAGGACTGTGAGGTCTTGCTCTCATTTGGCCGTTTCTCCTCTGCTTCATCAGTGGCAGGAAGGAGACAGCAGGAAAACCGTGAATAAGCTGTTGGCACTTATTCAGTGTTGTTCTTAGGCTTTATTGTTGTGACATAAGCTGTGCTCTGAGAGAGAGAGAAAATAAGACATTCTGTCTCTTCCTCCTTTCTTTCATATAAGTAGAGTCAAAAATCAAAGCATAGGTTGTGGTGCTACTGGTAGAATCAGGGACCTCAAGCCAGCTTCCAATATTCTCTTCTAATTGCAAATTTAAACAAAATACATACAGGAAAGCCTGCTTTTTTTGTCCTAAACAAGCAGAGGAAGAAACAGACCACCTTATTCCCAGCTTGTCACATGGTGACCTCTGGTAAAGATCCCTTGGCTTCAGTTTTGAAAACTCACTTACTATGGAGGCCACTGGAGTACAATAAAATCATTGTCATGTTTAAATTAAGAAAAAAAGGAAACTTTTTTTTTTTTTTAGATGATCTAAGCTAGATGACAGTGCATATTATTTTTACTCCTGGGGTGTCCTAAGTCGGTCCTCAAGGGCCACTGTCCTGTAGGTTTTGGATGTTTCCTGCTGCAGCACATCTGAATCAGATTTATGGGTCAACATGCTTGGGCGGCACTTGACAGCTGGCTGTTAAGGATTTGAATCAGGTGTGTTGGAGCAGGGAAACATCTAAAAACCTACATGATTGAAGCCCTTAAAGACCAGGGGCCTCATGCATAAAACTGTGCAATGCAAAGCAAACTACAAGTGGCATCTGCGATGCAAAAGGAAATGCTGCGCACTTCTACCTTTAGATTTATAAAAGCGTGCACACGCATGTCCCATGCCTATTTCTGTTTATAAATCAGAATCAACTCTAAAGCCGGTGGACGTGACGGAACGCCTTCCCACGCCCACATGGTGGCTATAAATGGTCAGGTGGGACGCCTGTATTAAATATTAATCACATCATTTGGATGATGGCTCGGGAGGGAAAAAGAGGGAAGAAGCAGAATTTTTTTGGGTGTGAGACTGACATCCTGATGGACCGTGTTGGAAAACGTAAAAATGTGTAATTGGTGGGCAGAAAGGCAGAATAGTGGCAGCGGGTAGCAGATGCTGTCAGTGTCAGGAGGCAAGACACGCCAGAGGCATCGGAAAGCTCGGCTGGATATCTCAGTCGGTAGGGCATTCGTCTGCCATGTGGGAGATCAAAGTTCAAATCCCAGAGGGGTGAACAGTAACACCTTCCACTTGGGGCCTTAGGCAAGACGGTACAGCCCACAGTAAATCGTTTTGGAGAGAATCATCTGCTAAATGACAGTAATGATGCCGGTAATGTAGTTTTTGTTCTAATTTTTAAAATAAATATGTACAGATAGATCTGAGATTGGTAGCAGTTTATTTAGTGTTAAATAATATTTCTTTATAGTTCCTGGGTGCTGCATCTGTAAGTGGAGAGGGTGAGGCTAGAGACTCCATGCAGCACTGCAGCAGTCGTGTCCTTAAAGGAAGTCCTGCAGGTGCAGAGCGACACGATCACTGCTATTAACAACATAGCTATTGTACTGTTGGTGTTGCAGTTTCCCATTCTCTCACCAAGTTTGTTTTTTTTAAATCCCATAAGTTAGCTATATTTGGCATATGCTGGCTTTTGTACCTATGCCAGCTTTATAAATGAGGCCCCAGAGCTGGACACCCCTGTCCTACTGGAAGAGGATATCAGAAGATGGACTCCCGGTGTTCACAAAAGGATGGGTAAGGTCAACAACAATACTCAGATAAACTGTGGTGTTTAAATAGTCCTTTGTAGGTACTAAGGCGCCTAATATGTGCCCACACAATTACACCATCCTGAGCTGTTGATACACAAGGCAGGATGGATCCATGCTTTCATGTTATTTATGCCAAATAATAATAATAAAAAAAAACAAAAAAACATCTGAATATAGCAGCTGAAATAAAGACTCAGACCAGGCAACATTTTCCAATCTTCTATTGCCCAGTGTTGCTGAGCCTGTGTGAATCGTAGCCTCAGTTCCTGTTCTTAGCTTAAAGGACTGGCACCTCATGTGGTGTTGTGCTGCTGTTGAATAAACAGTACGATATACTATAATCTTTTCAGCTTTCCACATTGCTCTGCTGATACATCCTGCAAATGTTAGGTTACCAGCTCAGAAGACCATGTCTATGTAATGCAGTGGGGTCCTGACCAAGTGACAATATTAGACAAGCTGAGGCTGGGCTATATATTCAAGTATAGATCTGGATATTTTTTTTCTTCTAACATTTGAAATCTGAGCTCTCCCAGTCGTAATTCCTTCTTAGTTCATAACCAAAATATGCTTCTTTCCAGGAAACATCATTAAATGGTGAACAGTATGGCCACAACCATTTCATTCAAACTTATTCTGTGTAAAAAGCAAAAACTGCAAGAAGTGAGCAGGTTAAATGACTGAACTTACCAGCCAGGTCTGATGATGTGGTATTTGCTGAGTACTGACAAGTCGACCACTGTGGACCCAAGGCGGCTTTGGTCCCCGATTGGTCCACTATCCACAACTACGGCTAGTTTGGGCCAAAGCTCCTGAAACTCCTTCAGGAGCAAAAAAAAAAAAAAAAAGAAAGAAAAGAAAAGAAACAAAAAAGATAATTTGATAGAACATACTCACAATGTACAGCATTGAGATTTGATACTTACGTGCACTTCCACTGTGCTTGTTTGTGAGCTGATATTGGCACTGGTGAGAGCAAGTGGTTCATCACACATCTGGCAAAGGCGCCTCATAAAGGCGTGATCTGGAATGCGTACGCCTACAAGCTGAGGAGCACACAGAAAGGTAAACAACAGGTCAATGAACGCTTTTTTCAAAAGTTAAATGCTAATAACATTAAACAAAGAGACCTACTGAAGTAAAAGGGTTAAGATCTGTGTTGAGCACTTCAGACCTTTCAAACACCAGAGTGACAGGACCAGGCAGCAGGTCACGCAACAGCTCCTCCCTCACCTTCACCTTACAGTACCTATCCACAGAAACAGGGACAAATAATCAGTGTTACTTAATACATGGGAGACTAGCTATTTAGATAGTTACTTGAGAAATCCAGATTCCTTATTATTATTTTTTTTTTACAAAGTTTGAACAAGCCACTAAGAAACGTCATAAACAGAAAAGTTTTTTTGAGAACGGCTGTATCTGTGACTAAACATGTAACATATGTTGGCGTAAAGACTATCTCATGTGTGACTCCTCTGTTGCCGCTTAATGTTTGTGCAAAGCAGTGGGTCTAGAAAGAAAATGCTACACTATTAATTATCTGTAGCCAACAACAGTAACACTGATACTTAACATTAAGTAATCAACCATCTATTGAACAAAAACACAGCAAGATCAAAGCAACCAGGTGTATGCATACTTATGGATATCCCGAATTTCTCCGACACAAATTGCCAGTGGCTTGTTTCCGTTTCTTCCTTTAATGTCATATATCTTTTTGACTGCCTCAGAGTTTTGGGCCAGACATGCCAGACCGTAGATGGTGTCCGTAGGCACAGCAACAATGTGACCATCTTTCAGAGCATTCACCGTGCAGTTCAGGATGTCAGTGTCATCTGCTGTTTGTAAAAAAGGAGTCAGTCGGACATAATCCAAAGCAAGACATATGTAATGAAAGTAAAGGCTAAAAAAAGAAAAGGAAAACGTTAAAGATAAACAAATAATTCAGCATTTAAAAACACTACAATGTGGTTGTTCTAAAATATTATTTTAAATTTGAACTTGTTACCATAATCTATCAGCCAAATTTTAGATCCTAACTAAAAAGTAAAACACTGCAAGCTTTTTTTTTTTTAACACATAGTTGTAGGCTTTCTTTATCACAGCCTGTTTTCTCATCCGCCAACTGTAACACCCAGCAGTTAATATATATTAAGTAGGAGCCGAAGTAAACGGTAAATGACATGTACCTGTTTGGACTCCCTGATTAATAGACGGCCGGTTGGAAGTCGGCAGCAGTAAACGCAACAAATTGGTCTTGGGCTCCTTACACATCTCTACTCTGAGTCTCTGAGCCGCTGCTGAACTGTGAGCAATTCTAAATTTCATTAATTTAGCAGCGAAGTAAGCAACTGAATTCATCCAATCTGCCGTACTGGTTTACGATTACACGACCTAGGGACATGTTGCCTGACGTAATGACATTTCGCTTCCGGGTTACACCCATCAGGTCAGACGTCTCCTTTCTTAAAGGGCCAGCAAAAAAAATAAAATAAATAAAAGAAGAAGAAAAAAAATAAAATAAAAAAGAAGAAGAAAGAGAAAAAACGCTATCTTGAATATCCACATTTAATAAATTTAACAGATTTACTTGGTTGTTTATTAAAGGGGATTTAAGTTTGTGATATTCGGCACTCTAGACGAAGCTGTAATTTTAGTTTGTTAAAAAAAAAAGCAAAATATGCAAATATTTTATTATATATATTATAAGAAGTGTTTTTTTAATCAACAGCTAATTCCATACAGAATAGCAGTATGAAAGGATAAAATCGGCAGTTAAAATGATTTAGCATAACATTAAAGAAATAGCTATAGTAGATTTTCCTAATAAAATGAAACCAAATATTGTCTCTGTGTTGCTACTACATTTCCACATTGCAAAATTGTACTTTTTTAGTCAGACTCGCTATTTCGGTTTTCTTACAGTAAATAGATAATAGTTTAATAACTTTATTCTGCGGGCAAATGAGAAGCCACCTGTTCAGTCTGTTAATGGCGCAGCAGCTACAACCACCTGTAAACACTTAAAACAATGAAGACGTCTGCTGACAGGTAACACTGTAGAGAATATGTCGACGGCCATGAACTTGGATACAGGTATTAAAAATAATAAGAAGAACAAAAAAATCATTAGACCTAAAGCAGCATGATAAACCATGGTAATCTTTTTTTTTTTTTTTTTTGTCCAACAGTCTCAAAAACAGAAGATACTGAAGCGCAGCAGATCGATGGGGAGTCTACATCGTTCCAACAGGTCAGTCACAACTTAAAAGTTCAGCCTGTAAAATGCCTTTTTGTTCTCACTGCCATTTTATCAGGATCTTTGATTCTTATAGGATGTGGAGGCCATCGAGGATAGACTGGTCACACTGTCTGATAAGATAAATCTGTGCCAATCAGTCCTGAATGATTTGAAGGACCTGAGTGACACGTTAGTGGTGAGTGCTCTGCTTCTCTGTATTTTGTTGCAAACATTTTAGAGCTTCTGTGTTAATCATTCTATGTTGCAGAGAAAGTGTCTTGAGGAGGTGTCCCTACAGCCACAGAAGTGAACAGATAAACGCCTTCCCGTCTCAGTTTTAACTTTTGTGTTTGAATAAACTCCATGACTGCAATTTTAGGTGTAAATATTCCTCCAAGCACACACATTTCAGTGACAAGGATAAGGGTTTATTAGTATTATATTGCTCTCAATTCAGTTATTTATCAATTTTATACAAAACGAGCATAAGCAAACATTTTGACATTATACATTCTTTCAAAAATACAAATCCTTGACAATTCTTCACACTTTGGATGTCAGACATTTCTTTGGAAGCATATGGTTGCCTATATTAGTCCAATATTGCCCATTTAGAAAAATGTTGGAATTGACTGACTTTTCTTAATCTCTGATTTTACATTAGTGATCAAACTATCTGCTTCCAAATAAATGTCACCATTAGTGACAAAAGTTACCTTTTCAGGTAGACGTCGGACAGAAAGCTGGGCCACAAGTCAAAACGTTTCTGTTTAATAATTAAGTTTGACATAATGAAAATGAAAGCTGACAATTGATCAAACTATGTAAAAGGCTGAGATGATTTGCATACATGGAATGAGACCAGTTAAACAGAGTAAAAAAAAAAAGCTGTGTACATTTAATCATAATTCTTAAAACAGAACCGTTCATTCACTATTTCCTCAAACAAATCAAACTGGTATTGAACCAGTTACCTCTGATGCAAGACTGCATGTGAAAGGAAAGATGTGATTCAACATTCAAAGGAACAGTACCTGATGCACAAGCTTCAAAGTCCAGATTTGCAACACCGTAATCTTAGATATTAAACGTACTAGACTTGAGTCTAAGCAGATCCTTTTGTTATAGATGCACTTGAAAAAAAACTTTCCAATGGACGTCTGCATGCAAATTGGTAACAGAAGTTTGTTTTGTTAAAGGCATACATAGCCTGTCTTTGACTCTGTATTTGAACTTGAAATTGCATAGATGTGTACATTAACATGAGAATGTTAAGGATATGGGCTTAACTGAGCTATTTTTTGAGTTTTTAAATAGATTTTGACTTGTGCATGCAAGAAATGGTCAAAGCACATATAAATGGAGCCCCTTGCAATAATATTCACCAATAAGATTAATACTGGTCTGAATGAATTAAGCCCAGTTATCTAAAAGAGAAAGCTACTCTTAATGGGAAAAAAAAAAGACAATCAGTGATAAACCTATTAAAATTTAGTCTCCTGATCTGTATCCGTTAGCTTAATATACATTTTTTTTTTTTTTTAGCAATGTTGCATATGCATGAAAAACTAAGCAAACATTCCAACAAGAAAACCACTCGGATCAAGGAAAAGTACGAGAAACCTTTTTGCCTCAGTGACCGGCTACTGCCTGACATCTGAAAGACTTTGATGGTGAGCATCGATGTGTGAAGCAAAGATGGTCGAGACAAGAAGGTTCACAGAATAATTCATGTTTTAAGGCCAAGTAACTTTAACACTCTAACCTATAGGAGATAATGCCTTTGCTTGCCATCATTGCAATGTGTCCCATGTGAAACAATACTGTTAAACTATACTCTGAGGAGGCTATGTGTTACATATATTCTGTTACAATACGGACTGTACAGGAGCTCAGATTCTGTATAGGACTATTCAACAAAGCAAAAACTCAAACTGCATGAATGCGACAAGGAGGAAAACAAGTTTAACATTAGCTTCAAACTCTGAGTTTGTAATTCAAAAGTCTATACAAAAATACAAATCCTAGAATAATCTACACGCTTTTCAAACACGTTTACACTAAAATGCACTGTATTTACACTGTCTCCAGGACACCATCTTTTAAATGCTACTTTACAGCAGTTGTATACAAAAAGTCTGTAGTGGTGCTGCACCTCAGCTAACAAGCTGTCAGGTTACTCTCTTCACAAGATAGTGTGCAACAAACAGAGAAGAGTGCAGCAAAACATAGGGCTACTGCAAGTGTGGGGCTTCTAGTAAAGAAAACACAAGTCTGAGTGACAAATTAAAGGAACTGGGATCAGTCATGAGTTGATGAATCCCTGAGAGGGTCACAACCCTAAAAACATGGGATGTCGACAGCAGTTTCTTACTGTTTAATTGTGAACCATTCTGGCAAATGAGCAGATCCTTGAGAGTAATTTGCGTCACTGTGCAGTGTACTCGAGGTGCCTCTAAACTTGCTTTTAGCAATATACATTATGTTCTTGAAAGGATAAAAATTCAGTAACAACAAAAAAAGCAACTTAAAAATACAATTGATTGGAATAAATTATTCTGCTATCTTAAAGATAAGTTTTACCAATATAATGAAAGAATCAACATTTAAATAAATTAACATATACAATTTTAAGTTAGTTTAAGTTATAGGCAACTTATTGAATTAATGCCATTTAAAGAGACAGGCAGATATGATCACAGGTTCTTTTCTTGATTTGTAAATGTCAAAAGAAGTAGGAAAAAAAATAATAATCACATTTTCTGTACTACATAAGTCTTCCTACAAAACAAAAAGAACACTAAGGAAGCCACTATGACAGCTGAATGAGGAGCCATGTGGTCTACTCCTTTTTAATTTCTGCTGGGAGCAATAGTTCATTAATATCATAGCAAATTCTTCTCAAATACAGTGCATTATGGTCAGTTGCATACCAGCTTTAAGTATTAGGACCTGTAGTACAGTACAAGGATATACAGAAAAGCTTTGTTTCCTGCTTAGGTCTGTAGATCAATTAACTAATGTTATCAGTGCTTGGAGAACAGACTTGCTTGATTTAATCAATTCAGAGTTGATATCAGGAGGATTATTATACACAGGTCATGTTTCCACATAGGATTCATTGCCATTTTTCTGCAATATGTAGTGTTTAAGCTGCTAAATCTCAATAAGTAAACTAATTCTGTTTCTAAAAACCTAACTACTGCAATGATACTCAACAGAAAAGTTATTACTAGTCTGTGTATATATATATATGTATATATATATATATATAATGTGCAGTGTCATACAGAACAGAATGCACTGGGGTTTGATGTACACACTATATAGGAAGAAAGAAGAGGCATTGCTTTGGAGAGTGATTCGTGATGTGGGTGGAATCGATGTTTGTAGATGAGTGGGTGCAACAGACAAACACATGGTGCCAGGCTAGGAAGGCAATTCTTTTAAGGATCACCATCAGTGGCCATATTGAAGTCATCAGCAACCAGTAGCAAAGCCTCAATGTTGGCAGCCGTCTCTGGACTCTGCATAGAGAGGAAGTCGGAGACGTCCATGTTGGCTAACCCGTCAGATGGGGGTGGGTTGGAGGCAGTGCTGCTCACTATGGTGGAAAAAGTCTGAGCTGTGGAGGAGTTGGAAGAAGTACTAGTGGAAACCTCCGGCCTCACCTCACCCACCTTGGAAGAAGACTTTGGAAGGCAGCATGAGGAAGATGAAGTGTCTTGATGGTGTGATGGCTCAGACAGGAGAGGGGGAGGGGGATCTGGTGGTTGCTGTTGTGCGGGGGTTGACATGATGGAGGAGGCACTCTTAGCACTCTTGTCTTTAGCAGAGTCCCTGCAGGCACATTGGCACTGGCAGGATTCTTCCTGTTTTATGATGATAACTGGTAAGCTGAGGCCAATTTGTTGGACTGAGTTACCTGAAACAGAAACTTTAAGTCAGGCCTGAAATGTCAAGAAGTTTTTATTACTTAAATGATGCTGGCAGTCATCCATGTCTGACTGAAGGACATCAGTCAATGCCTCGCGTGTAGCTGGACCTTTTAATACTGTGATAGCTACACAGCAATATATCTTCATGCAATTAATTACATTTTGAGTCATTCATGTTATGCCGTTACATGTTGATGTAATAAATCAGGGGAGTCAAACTCTGGTCTTCGAGAGCCACTGTCCTGCAGGTTTTAGATGTTTCACCACTTCAACACACCTGACTCAAATTAATGGATCTTTGTGAAGAATTTAAGCAGCTGGATCCTTGTGAATTGAATCAAGTATGCTGGAGCAGGGAAACACCTAAAACCAGCAGGACAGCGGACCGGCGTTTGACATCCCTGTATAAAACCATTGTAACGCAACACCGTTCCGATACTATATTTATTAAGCATCTTGGAGTAGCATTTGTATGACAAATGCACCGTGACAGCATATCAACTTATAAATCTACCAGCAAACGAATCCTGTTAAAGCTAAGTGGATCAATGTGTGTGTGTGTGTATATGTGGCAAAACAAATGTATGATTTCATTAGTCTTTTGGCAGATGCCCATAGTGTAAAAAAACAAACAAACAGTAATTCACTACATGCTGGCTTACCGGCATTTCCTCCCACTGGTATGGCTGTAGTGAAGAAAACCTTTTCTACTTTTGGAGCTCCTTGATGTGACTGAGAACAGAGTGCTCATGTTTGACACAAGTTTGACACACTAGAAGGTGTATCAGGTGGATTTCCACTAGAATATCTTACTGTAGTAAAGGATCATTATATTAAAATTATTTTTTTTTAAAAATATTGCTTTGCTACTGTAACAATAGAGCCAACACTAACGACACCTACATTAAAAAGTTCTAATCAACATGTAAACGTGGCTATGAGCATTACTCACTGCTTGCTCTGGGTTCTGCTGGCTGTTGGCAGCACTGGTGAGGATCCACTGGAGGTTCTGGTCCGACATGACCAGGCTTGGCTGCAGCAGGTTCGGGGTTGATGCTATGGTGATGGTGGCAGGGGTGGTAGCCAGACCAGGGCCAGTGTTGGCAACAGGGTTGTTGGCCAAAGGCACAGGTTGAGCCACAGCTGTGAAACCATCTGTTGAGGGGGCTGCAATGACAGCAGCTGGGGCTGGTGCTGTGGTGGTCTGCACAGGAGCCACTGGAGGGTGAAGGGAGATGGGTGGTGGCAGAGAAGCGGTCTGAGTAGCACTTTCTGACTGTAGGAATGTGGGTGGTAGTGCCACATAGTGCTGAGGGGTGACATGGTTTTGTGCTTGGACAGAAGCCTGAGGCACATCTGAGATCTGATGAGGCCCACTTGGTTGGATGAAAGAGGGAGGCTGTGTGGCGCTGACAGCAGAGGTGACAGTGGCAGTAGCCTGAGAGGAAGAGTTTTGACTCTGCTGCGAAGAGGCTTCCATGACAGCAGCATTATGGGAACAACAAGATGTAGAGGTAGGCGTGACAGAGAAAGAGATGATAGGTGAGACATCAGTCACCCCTGCTTGAGTAGATGTCTCTAGGCTGAATGGTTCAGAAAGGCTCTCTGAGGAGGAAAATCAAAGCTCAGTAAATAACAGTATATTTAATAAAAAGCAAACAGGTAGGTTTTAAATAGCATGTTCTAACCGTTGGGATTGGCATCATCTTGGCTGACGCTATTTTCAGGACTCTGAAACATGAGCTCAAAGATTTTCACAGGGGTCACATTATTGAGGTCCAAGATTTGAGCCTGTAATAAAATAAAAAAGAAAAAGATCAATGTATACCAATTGACCTGAAGTGCCAAAATATCAATCTTAATGATAGAGACATTTTAGTGATTTTCTTGACAGTTCCTCTACACCTTCACCTTAATGAGTGTTTGACAAAAATGAAGCAATGGTCAGGCTTACATTATGGATGTTCTCTCGTAACTCCGAGTCTGTAGAGATGAGGCTCAAGTCACTGAGGCACAGTGAGTGATTTGCATCCTGCAATTAAGAAATGAAAAAATTTAAATCAATATTTGCAAAGACAATAGGATCAGGAGTTGAGTCATGCAAAAAGACGCTGACACTGAAATTGGGAAAGAATGCAGCCTTTGCTGTATTTTTGTAATAAAATGTTTTAAAAAACTAAATAGTTAAACTAATACATCAATGCTGTCACAATGGTTGGATTTCTATCTCTGATGCAATACCTCGAGTACAAGTACAGTTTGGATACTGTTTAGCCCTTCATTTTTAAGGAAAATTTTCAAATAGAACCACAGATTGAGGGCCAAAAAATCCATTTTAGTTATCTAACTTCCCTTACATGTCTTTGTCCTGCAACTGCTCCTTAGCCCAGCCTGCATTTCAGTTTACTTGTACCCTTTGAAATGAAAAATACTTCCCCACAGTTATCCAGTTGTTTTCTTTATCCACCAGAACCAGTTACAGAGGCTTTATGCTTGCAAGACAGTACTACAAATAAATAAGAGGTGATGGAGCTTTGCAGGAACTGCTGTGTGTTTGTGTGTCCATATGTGAACAAAAGATAAATTCATATCCAGGTATCAGAAATGGCAATTGTAAAAGTTGCAGATATTCTGTTTCAAAATATACAATTTTTCAGATGAACAATGTCAAAATCATTATCAAAGTCAAGATAAAATTTTATTTAAAAGCACAACTTCATCATAACTCACCCTATGCGACCCTTTTACACGTATTAAAACTGTGTGGACATAATGAGCAAGTGTTTTGTAAATGAAAATCGGCAAGTTAATTAACTCAAGAATATTATCAGCACCACTGAGTGCACTCTACTTTAAATCCAGCCCACCTAGATGAAAAGCATAAATCAATCAGTATTACGACAACTGTGCTTACTTCAGAGTGTGGATGGGTGAGGGTGACGCTGAAGGACTGTCCTTTGTCATGGCCTCGGATGTGACTCTTTAAACTGTACTGACTGCTGAATGTCTTCTCACAGCCGTCACTGGGACAGTTGAATGGCTTCTCCCCTGCAGAACAAGAAGAACCACAAGGGTCAATACAGGATGAACCTGAAAGTTGAGAGACATCTTTACAGTCTGGAATATTCTTTAGTTTCTTACCTAATGTGTGAAGAAAGAAAAAAGAAAAACATCAAGATCAAAGCTAATTATTTAGTTGTATTTTATTCTATTTCTGGTGACTTTTGAAAAATCTTGTATTGGTTAAATCTGTACACACCTGGAATTAAAGAGCTCATTTGACTCAGAGTGTTGTGCTTCACTTTGATTTTTATACACAGGGATATTTCAATTTTCTTCCACAA
Organism: Rhadinocentrus ornatus; assembly: GCA_037177495.1. Taxonomy (NCBI): domain Eukaryota; kingdom Metazoa; phylum Chordata; class Actinopteri; order Atheriniformes; family Melanotaeniidae; genus Rhadinocentrus; species Rhadinocentrus ornatus. Next base: position 11,060,087 of record JBAMHW010000006.1, on the reverse strand, counting down.
AAGCAATGCCCCAAAAATCATTTAACAGGAACAGGGTGAAGTTCAAGTAATAAAGGTCAGTCCAATATTAATTCCAAATTTACACACACAGAAAGATTTGAGTAACATTGAGCATCTGGCTATGTCTTTAGTCGCTGGCACATTGTAAATAAAATATGTGAATAAATGTATATTTTAGAACCCTCCATGTTTCTTAGTGGGAGAACTTGCAAAATGGCAGGGTGTTCAAATACTTACTTTCCTCCATGTAAGTGCTTTTAAGCCTTAAGTTATTGCACTTTTGTTCATTTAGAAGTACTTTAAATATATAAGTTTCCAATACACAAGTTTTGAATCATTACTGAATTTTGTATATAATATTGAGTGCCCTCTTTCACAAAAATTTATTTTGAGTCCTGTATGTGTGAAGGTAAAAGACTAACCAAAAAAATATACCTGTGTGGGTTCGAACGTGTGTTTTTAGATGATGACTTGCTGCAAAAGCCTTCCCACAACCATCATGATCGCAACTAAAAGCAAAGAAAAAGAAATGGCAGAATTGCTTACAATTGACTGCAAAGAAGAAAATGATGCAATGTCAATACAGTGAATACAGTAAAACGTTCCCAAATGTTTGCATACAAAGGAATCATTCTCAGAGTCAATTACTGCCATCTTAGAGAACATCTTAGTCTAGCAATTCCTTTCATTTTAGCCAGGAGTTGATTAAATCTGGTCTGATAATGAAAATACTCACCGAAATGGCTTTTCCCCAGTGTGTGTGCGAATGTGCTTCCTCAGGTCGCTAAGCGTGGTAAAGTACTTTGTGCATCCCTCCGATTCACAGTTGAACGTCTTGCCTGTGTGAAGTCTCTGGTGTGCTTTTAGCCTGCAGAGACAATCAAGGGGTTTTTCATTAAATCACAATGGGAAGCTTTGTAAGAAAAACAAAGCAAGCACAGCAGCTTTACAAAGTGTGTGCCTGTTCCTTACACAACTTCAAACTATTTTAACAGCTTTTTTAAAATGATTGACCTTGATGGCGTCAAAATTCAGTAAATGGTACAGAAAGTGCTACACAGTCAAGAAAACCAACTGAGCAAAGTTCATTCTGTCAGTAGTGAAAGTCCAACAAAATCTGGACAGCAATGGATGTGGAGAGAGCAAAGTAATGTTATTAAGAGGAGAAACCATCCATGTATAACATTGGATGGCTGCCTAGAGAAATAGACTCTGACAGAGAGTTGATTCTGATGGTACAGCTCCATCAAGTCTGACACATGTTGTCATAGCAGATGAAGCGATAGAAGCCAGAGGGCTATGAAGAGGTCTTTTGAACTAAGCAGGAGAAATCTAAATGCATAACATGTTGACAATGAACTGGTAGTAGTATGAAAAAATAAGCAAAAGGTTGTTGAGGTTCTAATGTCTTTACGCAGTTTCAAGCAGTGGCTTCTGATAATTTGTCAAAGTATCCATACTCCATTAAGCTGTCAAGCTGTCTGCTGTGTCATGCTGCCTTCTCCCTCCTACAGTCAGGTTATTTTCATTTAGGAAGACAAAGTAACAAAGGCGTGCCGTTGAAGAGGAAAACCATACAAGACTGTATGTATGTGCTGTACAAAAACAGAACTCTGCTTTCTATTGGCAATATTTTAAGGAACTGTTATTAATATTTCACTTTTGGTAAGAAATTAAAACTGCATGATCATCATTATAATGCAAAGGTCACATGACCATAATTTTATATCTTTATCATCATGGCCAAGTACAGTAAGTACAATATTTATAACTACATTTTTTTTAAATTTTGTTATCCTTTTACAGGACTAGATCACATCATTTTAAAGAGAAAAAGAGTTTGTGAACCCACTTGAGTGGGTTCAGCGCAACCCAGTGAAAAAATAAAGAGAAATGACCAATTCTCAGACTTTTACTTGGTGGTTAAATTTTTTCCCCCATTTGAATTACATGCAATTTCACATAATACAGTATTTGCATATTAAAATAAGACCTAAGAAACTGAGGGTCCAAAGAATATACTTCAAATATACTTTTTTGCTTTGGTAAAAAAACCAACCTGACAAACACTAAACAAGCATGCAAAATATAATAAAATATTTAGATTTGTTTTACATATGATGTAAGGTAGATATCTATGTACAAGGGACTTGTATCATTAATTTTATTATATGACAAGCTAAAAAAAATGATTAAATCTCATGTAAGAAAAGTCCTCAAAATTTATACCATTTTCTGGTCTTCAAGGTGACACTGCAGGAATTCAAGTCTGACGAACAAAACAGAGGTAACAAAACTTTTAAGGATAATAATGATCTCCATTTTCCAAATAGTTCCCATAGCACTGTAGGAGTGTGAAGAGACTAAACGGATTAAAAATGTGTAAGAGCTCACCTGTATAGTGTATTAAAGGCTTTTTCGCAGCCTTGAACGTCACACTCGAAAGGCTTCTCCTTGGTGTGAACACGTACATGGATCTTGAGACTATAGGAGGTGAGGAAGGCCTTTCCGCAGCCCTGCTGATTACACACAAATGTGTACTCGCCCCGGTGTGTCTTCTGATGTGTCCGCAGGTTTCCTGCTGTACTGTATGTTCTTGTGCAGCCTTCAAATGTGCACTGGTAGCGCTTTACCTGATGGAAGCGACATATAATAAATTAATTTCTATTTATGCCATCCAAATGAAAATAGTCCAATCACCTCTGATAAGAATATATTAAACGGTCATCATTTTTCATGTTATACGAAGAGAATCTGAGATGGTCCAACCTTTCAGAGGGAACCTGGACTCAGTGACACAGGTCAGTATAAGGAGCATTTGAGCATAAAGAACAGCGAAGATGACTAACCTTCTATGCAATATATCCCATCTGATTCTGTTTCACAGCATCAGTGTCCACAGCACTGTAGCAGTATCTTGCTCTCCTCTCACACAAACACCCTGGGGCAATTTAAATAAAAGCAGTGCATTCTCTTTTTAGAAAAATGCTATTGTGTATCAAACACAAAGCCAGGGTTAGGAAGCTTGTAGATGGCCTCATTGACAAAAGGCCCTTTCTTTGTCAGCTTGCATTACCCCAGTAACTTACTATGCTGATTATCTGGAAGTTAAAACATAATAATTTACATAAAAGCTAGACAAACTATATTACAAGTATATATTAATGTCTCAGGAAAACCCCATAATACAAGCTCCACTCACTGCCTCAGTTCAGAACGCACACAAGCCTCCTAGTAACACCTTACATTGCTCTTATACAATATCACAGCTGTTTCAGCTTTCGCCCTTGCAGACAACCACTAATCTAAATGATAGGTATTCTAAAGCCATTAATTCTGATTCTTAGTGTGGGAGAGATGATTTGTTAAGCAAAGATTCATGCAAAGCCACTGTAAAAGCCTGCTGAAGCTTACAGCTGAATGCAGTATTCCATCTCCCACACCACTGTGACTCTTCTACACAGTTTGAAAAATGTGACAGAGCATTCATGTTGACCTGCTACATGGATTTTAGAAAAGACTTTCCCATTATGCATTTAATGGTTGTTAACATATACAAGTTAACATTGCAGTGCTCTGTGTTGGTTTTCTGTTTATAGGAAACTAGATTGAAAAGTTTAACCCTATAAAACAGCTACATATTTATTAACTGTACAGTGTAGTTTTATGTTTTAAGGGAAAAGAAATGTTTAATTAAGCTTTTATTCCATTTTCTAGAAGTAGTTTTGGAGATAACTGACCTTGATAAGAAACTAGTTTAGCCCACTGTTCGTTTGGCAATTTGTGTATACATGAATTCTTGAACAAAGACAACAATGCAGATACACTGATCATAACCATAAAGCACTATAAACAGTAATCAAAAATATTTAACAAAATGTACTTATAAAGATTAAATACGGAGACCCTCACAAACCTCTGTAGACATTTATTACACACATTTAATAAACTTTTATAATTTTCTTCAGTGACATTATGCTGAAGATTACAACACCCAAATATACATGGTTGCACAAAGAAACTCGGGTAATGTCTCAAACTCATGTTCACAACTTTTTCTTACCACTAAAAAGAGGATGTGACACATAACCAGAATGTCATTTCTTATAACTCAGAACCGAAAGAATACTGCACCATTTCATTTTGCAACTGTGTAGAAAACATATTGTACCTTATCTTCTTGTGAATATTGCAAGAAATAACAGGGAAATGCATAGACTTCTGTCAAATAAGATAGCACAAACTATGTCATTACAGCACATTATTGATTATGCATATTGTAGTGTAGGCTGCCGTTATTGTACTCCTTTATGCCATTCAGTTCTCTAGCCTCTCATTCCGTGACTGCAACTCCACAGTGACAGACTGCATCTGGGTGCAGAAGTCCTTGTTTTGATCTTTGTGAGATTGGTTGCTAACTGGAATGCCACACCAACCAGAGCCTGAAGCTGGTGAAGAACTGGTTCATGTGCTGCTACACCAAGCTCATTGAGGCAGCGGCGCAGAAGGATGACTGTCAGATGCTGCAGGCCAAGACTGCAAAGCTGAACTGCGTCAGTGGGATAAGAGACTCAATGTAGAAGAAACCATATATTGCTCAGTTACTTATTTGTGCAAGGTTAGCTTTCATGCACTTGATGGTCTGTATGGTTTAGAAATTCTCTTGACTACTACTCTTGTTAGGGGGAAGATTCCAAATACAATATTCTTTATAGAGGTGCATTCTGTGGGCTGACCATAGCTGCCAGAATCATATTCAAACATTTGGAAACATCTAAATTTCAAGACTTAAGAGAATTATCAACCAAGAGTGCTTGGTCTGAAGACAAGAAGATCATTTGGCATCTTTTTTTTTAACTAATGGAAATGTTATACAATTTTTATTATACATTTTTTTTAAATCTGTGAGCCATGTCCTGAAATGCCAGTGACAAGACCTTAAGGAAATTTACAAAAAAAAAAAGAGCAGCCAGGCCTGACATGATTGGTGTGTTTTTTTTCTCAGAACTTTGTTAAAATTTCAATTGGGCAAAAAGACACTACAGGGAAAAAAAGTGCATTTTCTCCTTGCACTGTCCCCCTCCATTAATGCTACGAATAGAATATAAATCTGTAGACTATATGTTACAATGCACTGTCACCCTTCATTAAAAAAGCAATGCATCCCACTTTTGGTTAGAAAATTGTACTCGTCTGAAAAATCTTTAAACCATCTGCTCTATTGTTAAGCAGTTAGTTGGAAAAACTGAAAGAGCTCAGAGAAACAAAAGAAAACAATTACTTAAACAATAACCAACCACACCCATGAACTACTTTTGCAACACACAATAAAATCCTTGGAAACTCAACAGGCTATATATGCAGTTCATAAGCAGAAGGTGTGCTTCCCCTTTATTAGAAAAAATGCACTTTTTTAAACATACCTCTCTCTGCTTGGTCTCTGGGCACTCAGAGTGCAAGGTGAGCGTAGCCCCCTCTATGTTGCGTGGCATTGGGGTGGAGCCTGGATTTATTGTGAACTGAATCTGATCTGGAGATATTGTGTGGTGCACATAACCCTGTGACATGCCATCAGGGTCTGTCATAAAGGCTAGAGAGCCCTCCTCTTCATCTCCATCACCCTCTCCTTCGGTGAGGAAGGTGACTCCATCCTCATCCCCACCACAGTGGCCCTCCTCTTCGCCTTCCTCATCCAGCCGTATAGGGTCACGCTCAATGAGCACTGTGGTGCGGTCGTACACACGGCCAGAGGATGATGAAGGTTCAGCAATGAGACCATCATCTTTGTCAAAGTTGATCTTGTCTTCTTCTTCTTCATCGTCGTCATGCTCCAGGTGATCTACTTCCACCTCAAAGTACATTGGCACCTCCGTATGAGGGCCATTCTCACTCATGGTCCCTGGTGCCTCCTCTTCCGTTGCAAAGGAGGACTGCACACTTACACTAATAAAGATACACCCTGAAAAATAAATGAGCTGAGTTACTTTAGGCCTTACTTTTGCTTTAAATAGTTAAAGAAAATTTGCTTTGATGGAATAGTACACAATAGGGCAATTAGAACTAGAAAACAAACAAGCAAAAAAAAAAAAAAAAAAAACACAAAAAAAAAAACTGAATGAAAACGTGCAACATAAACAGCTAATAAATAAACAAATAAATAAACTGAGGCAAACTCAATGTTTTGTTCATTTGTTCTTGCTGTGTTGTTTTTATGAAATGAGTACATTTTTCAGTGCAAGCTAAACCTGTCCCTCATGATCAGATGTAGAGGTATTCGAGATTAGGGCTATTCATCTAAAACATGGGTCCAGTCCTCAGAGTTACTGTCCTGCAACTTTTAGAGGCATCCCTTCTCTAAACGCCTGAATAAAATAGCTGAATCAACTCTCGCATGTTATTCAGATCTGCAGAGGCCTGGTAAGGAGCCATTCATTGGATACAGGTGTGTTGGACAAGGGAGGCGTCTACAAGTTACAAGAAAGTAGCTCTCGAGGACTGGACTTGATTACTCCCCTGATCCAAAAACAAAAGCAATGTTGCTCAGTCAAAATCTCAGCTTGAACAAAAAGCTTTGCTGTCAACTTCTCTGACAGGCAGGGGCATTTACAAAAGAAACTTCTAAATGTCCGTTGTTGCAGGAAATTTAGTAATGATAAAATAATGAAGACCACCCCCTCCCTAATTAAATAAATACTTGCTTAAAGGAAACTTTGGTCCAGTTCAAACAAACTGACGCTGCACATCGAGAACTTTCTAATGCAAATCAAACGCCAAACGGAGCGGCTGAACTCAACTAAATAACCAAATGACACCCTATAATAGTCCCAGTTAAAAAATACATCAGGCGGCTTTTTTTTTTAGAAAAAGTTATGCGTCACTTATTTAGAGATGCCAAACTAATGGCAATGTCAATCAACTTTTTCATACTCAACGTGGTTAGCTAACGTTTCCAACAAAAAGGATAACAGAGGGGCCTCGTAACAGCAAAACATACAGTATTTACTGAGAAGTTAAGTGTGTAAGTGACAATGTATTATTGTTTTGGTAACCAAATGTTACAATACCTAGGTTGTTAGCAGTACATCGTTAGCAAGCGGTCTATGTAGCTGCTGGTGAATAATTTGTTTATCATTTCAGAACATATCCAAATCTAATCGTTTTTCAATTGTCAGACGCTAGTAAGCGTTTTTCGTACTTTTAAAAACATAGTTTGGCTGCTCACTACAGAATTTTTTTCATCTCTTTACTCGTGTTATATGCAGCTGTAGGAACGCTAGTAAGTTAGCATTAGCTATGTCAACTACCACATATTTCTTTACACATGCAGATTTGCTAGGTGGCAACTTAGCTCATGGCTAAGGAGCAAGCTAGCAACGTTAACTGTCGACAGCTGATATTACTTATCAACCCAGCAGCAGAATCCATAGATTTAATACTATCATATAATAAAATGGCAAACTAACACCAAAATTACCCAGCTAGACGTTAATGACATAATATATTTACCTTTGTAAAAATGTAAGCCTTATCCCTATGGTCGGGATACTAAGCACTCTTCCTACCTCCTCGCTAGTTTGATACCATACAACGTCACACATCATAGCCATCCGTGATGAATTATGGGAAATAAAAAATGACTAATAACATTTAATTATTCAGAAGTTATATGTGTACATGTAGCTAAATTAATCAATATATTTAAAGGTATGTACAGTGAGTATTAGATGATAGTGACTTGTAACGTGTGAACAAAACTAAAAACACAACTAATACCTCTTTTAAAAAAGCTTTTATATATATATGTATATATATATACATACATCTAAAAAAAATACAGAGATTAGAAACGTTAAAATACAAATTATTCTTTAAATAAAACATACATTAAAAACTGTTAGGCTTCTACAGATGATCAATGATATACAATAAAATGTGCATCAGTAGAAAATAGGAATTGTTTTCAAACTAATAACTATCTCTCATTTCACTATACTACATGTTTGTACACAGAGCCATCTGCAATCATAATAAATCATTACAGTTTATTTAAAATACTGGACATGATAGGTTTTAGTGTTCAGCTTTAGCAAATAAGATGAGTTCTCCATTTAGGAGGAGCCTTGGATTAGGAAGTGCTGAAAGAATTCTTGAGTCTTCCTCTTCTCTCCAAGATCTTGCTTCTTAGGTGACCTCAGGATCAACGAGGCAAAAATGGTGGCTATGCACAAAGAAAACGTATTTTTCTTACTGCATAAGACTGCAAAATCACATTGTATTGTACAGCAAATGTTATTTTCATTTTTGGTCCCAAGGTTGAGCTAACTTTATAAGCAAAACTATAGTTTGGTACATTTCCTGCACATAAATTTCCTTCTATATAAAGAAAAATGTAAGATAGTAAGAAATGTACCATTTAAAATTAGTTTATTTTATCTTCCATATTCTGTCTGAGTATGTTCTTACCCAAGATGCCAACATCTAATCGATTGCTAGCAGAATTCTTCAAGAGCTCACGGAGAAAGGCAGCTAAATAGTTGAACACATTTTTATGGCACTGAGGTAGCATGGAAATAACCTAAAGATAAAAAAAAACAAAAAAAACATTTAGTCTTATAATGAAACAAGTCTCAGAACAGTGGAGTGAATCTCCACAGGTCATTTCACATACTTTCTCACACTGGCTGGCATTGGAGCAGCATTCTAGGCACTGCTGGTAAAAAGAGTAGGGAACCACCGGCTCTGGGAGGGCATCTAGGAACAGAAGCAAGGCCTCTGCCACTGAGTGATTACTGCCCGCTGCAAGTTAGCACAGAGTCAAGGTTGTAATTCTTGTACAAAATATGGATGTTTTGAAAGTGTCAATAAGAATAAATGATAGTTACATTTTAAGACTTGCTCAAAAAGAGCAGTACTTGCGTCAATTTCATTGATGGGAATTTAATGGGAGTCTTTTGTTTTGCAGTGAATCATATCTGAAAATAACTGAGCGTGATGTTCTGACATTTAGATTAAAAAAAAAAAACTAAAAAAAAACAGCATTTCTATCCAGACAGAATTACAGGGTTAATAAATTTGTGATCATCTAACTCAGATGTTCAGATCACAGCAGTGTGTTGAGGTTCAATAACAAAGCAACAAATCACGCACAGATCACTCAATGTCTTCAGGGTTTCTACAAAATGAATTTGTTCATAAATAATCTAAAGGGATTTTTTTGAGAAGGATACGAAGGGAATCTGGCATCCCTGTGTCAAGACAATCCCTTATTTTTGCAAATTCACTCCGTAGTCCAGGCTGCTGAAATATGTCTTCCTGTAAATAAAAGCCAACACATTTTAATTGCAGTGTGCATGAACTTTACCTCAAAGATCAATTATTTAGATAATGGGTTAAAGAAAGCAAGAAAGAAAGAGAAAAAAATCCCCAAGCAAAACATTATTCTGTGTCAATATACTGGATTTTTGGGTCTGTGTAGTCTACTTTAATTCAAATTATTTTATTTCAGATTTTGTGTCTGAGGACCACTCTGCCAGTGGCTACAAGGTAACTAAAGACAGAGTTATCTGCATCTTAGTGACTCACTTTTAATATTGACAGGCTCAGACCTTTTTTTTTTTTGCAAGTGGCCCCGACTTTTCACAGTGCAATGATCATTTTACAAGCATGCAATGGCATGATAACAGAATGTGCTGTAAAAAAAAAAAAAAAAAGTGGCAAAATACTAAAAGTAGAGGTGTAAAAATCCCGTCATTATCATTTTATTTTTGTGACCTGCAAACATCCTAAATTAGTTCTCCTTAGAAGCAAAAATCCAGAGGTGGCTAAAGGTAGTTATACAACTACAACTGCCAAAACTAAGTATTTGCACAGTTTTCTTAATTTTATCTCAACTGAGGCATCACATGTAGTTTTCTGACCTGTTTGACTGCATAACGGAATAAGTGATCCACCATCATCCAAAGCTCTTTAGGAATGTCAAGAGGCTTTTCAGTTGCTGCATTCTCATATGTAGACACATCAGCCTGATATAAAAAAAAAACAAAACACAAAAAGGTTAAAACAGACTCAACACTGCCAACAATTACAAAACTACTATGTTGAGATAATTAGCAATTTCAAGGGGGAACTAACCAATTCATGGAGGGTCTCTTGTGGCATGTCTTGAACAGGTTCCCTTAGCTGACACAATGAATATATAGAAGTGCCATAACAGCTTGACAGATAGTTCCCTGTTATTGAGATAAAGTAGTCCTTGCCCCGCTCTAGGTGGAGAACCAGGATGTCTTCAATCTGCTGCTTGCTGCTGTTGAGATCGGGTGCTGTCGAACGGTTTACAAAAACCTCAAGCTCAATATCCACAGAACCACCTAGATAACAAGAAATGCACATACAATTTTACGATGAGAATAGCTGGTTGTGTTAAGGTCACATAAACTGTATGTGGTAGTTGTTTCATGATTTACAAAGCACCACAAAAAAGCTGATGCTACAGATACCTAGGATGAAATTTTGTTTTTTTAAAGTAATAATAATAATAAAATGATCACATAATGGTTAGAAGATCAGACTAAGATAAGGACACTGGAAATCTGTAGCCTTTTGATAAAACTGATTGACGTTTCTTACCCTGAGGAATAAAACCTTTGGAAGGGCTGGCTGTGAGCCAGGGCTGGCAGTATGTCAGCTCATTCGGCTTCTGGATAAACTCAAACTGACATGGGACTTGCCCGTCATTCAAGAGGCTCAATGTCTCTGCCTGGTGTTGCATGAACTTCACGTCTTTGAAGTGAAACTGAAAGAAAATAGATTCGGAACGATGATGAAAACAAGATGCTAAATGTGATGCTATTGCATCCTTTACATATCCCCATTAGAAATACTGTTCCTTGCACACAGTATATTAAAACGACGTAATGAGAAGGCAGCTGATTGTAAGGGTACCAAATATATTGCAGCTCATTTATGGGGTGAAACAATATACAGTGTGTGTGTGTATATACCAAAACGACAACTTTACCTCTCGCTTAGACAAAGTTACAGATGGAATACATTCATTCTCCATTTTGTCTATATTGCGCACTATCTCTTCAAAGGTCTTCTTGTAGTCCTCGCCATTAATTCTCTTGATCTGTTGCAACAGACAGGAGCAAGTAAAAATATTTCAGTCTACAGATATGTAAGATGGACACATTAAAAATACTGCACTGACATATAATGTGTTTCTAAAAATGGGCTTTGACATTCACTGACATATCTAATACGTCTCAGAAGAGACACAATGCATCTTTTTAGCACAAACCAAAACTGTATTAAACATGAAACAAGTTAAAAAGACAAAGCATTCACCCCAATGATGAGCAGGGAACTGACAGGTTTGTGGTCACTGGTTTTCAGAGCCATATGACTCTGGTAATGCTGCTGCTTGATGTTCTTCCCTCTCCACAGGATCCGGTCACACCACGCAGGAATGCGACACTTCTCACTAAATTAAGGCAAAAAAAAACCCGCAGACAATTATTCTTAAGTGTTACATCCACAGTACACAAAGCTCAAAAGAGCATGTGTTTTATAGTTTAATTGTACATATATTATTAAGGTTCATGATATGATCCCTGCAGGGGAATTCTGTTAAGTGGTGAGAATAAACAAAATAGCACAACACTGCTTCACAATTCATAGCCACATTAACTGTGGAGGATGTTTCAAGATAATGGTAATTAACAGAACAACTGGGTGGCTAAACTAATTTACTGAGGCCACCAAAACAAATTAAAGTTTACATTCTTATTACGCCCCTGTGGTGCAATGTAAGCTGTTCTTGCACATGTTTCACCTGCAAATGCAAAGCAAGCTGTTTAAAGACTGCACAGAGCTGCGTCTTTTTAATGTGCTTATATATCCACTCTGCATTAAATCTGCATTACTGCAGTCTTCCACCTTAAATTTGAACATAATGATACTGTGGTGTATTTTTGTGTCTTTGTGAAGTTGTGGTGTGGAGTAAATAAAAACAAATTTGTGACTTTAAAATGTGCTTGATAAATATTTCATAGGAGATGGAATGAAATTTAAAAAAAAAAAAAAAACATTCTCTGGATGGGTTGAATTGTTATCAGTGTTTCAAAAAACAACTTTTTTCCTCAACTTATTTTGATTATGACCATTACACCAGCAAATACTGATGCATCTCTAAAAATAAGGTACTATTCCATTTACAGTCAGGATTCAATAAGAAATGACCTTGTATCCCATTTATCAGAGCCAGTGTCAAATTTGTAGGTGGGCTGGAAATGAATCTCTCCTTCCTGAAAGCCAACAAACACGGCCTCTTCATCGATCTGCCTCTTGAGCTGAGGATCACATCCAGCAGACAAATATCATTAATCATGAACACAAATGATTAGTTGGCACTATTTAAACAAATAAATAGACATTTTTATTATAAAACATCACCTGATCATAAGTGTGCAGTGTCTCAAAATCCTTCTTTTTAATCAGGTCTTTCACCGTGTCATCGTCAAGGTCGCTAATTCTGTAGTTAAGGTCCCCGATCCATAAAACCACACTGAGTAAGAAATTATGAGAGACAAGCAGAAACATATTAGATGCAAAATAGTAAAAACCTTTCAGGAAAAGAAGATTGCATGGCTAATTCTCAGTCAGGTATACTTACTATGATTTTTTTTTTAATGCAGCAACATAATATATACACAAACATCTTTAAATCTATTTGAACCACGGTGTAACTATGATATCCTACTATTTACGCACTCATGCTTCATGATCGTGAGCGGAGGCTGAGTAGGGTCGAGTTGCCGAAACTGGAGACGACTGCAGATATCCTTGTAGTCTTGATTACGCCTTTCATATTCTTCAACGTGAGCAGCAAGGTGAGCGTTGACGACACAGATATCAGAATTGTGAAAACGAAAACGAATTGACACAGCACCTTTGTTTCCCTGTGAATGGGTAACAGATTAAATGAAATTGAAATAAATCCAGTGAGAAGAGTAAAGAAAAGTAAAGAAAGACTTTGAATTGTTTGACAACAATATTTTCTTATATTTCAGAGGATTCCTGGTACAGATTATAAACTAATCTCTAATATCTGCAGGAAAAGATGAAGCTGCCTAACAAGACTCTCCACTAGTCACTTAGACAGCCATCTGGTCCAGGTTGCAGGGACTGCTAAGTAAGCATGGCTGTATATAAGACAAGAATAATCTATTCTCCAACAGTGCATGTGAATAAAGCCTGAACCTCAGGATAAATAAGCACCAAAGTGACAAGTCCAAAAAGAGTTAGAAGAGAAGACTGGATGTTTGTTTTTTTATCATTACATCAAATCATTTGGATTGTATGGCCTTTTAACTTTACAATTTGATATTTAGTTGTGGGTAAAATGACACGGTTGTTGTTGAAGCAAACATTTTCTTTCACTTGTAAGTCTCTTATTGATGTTTACAGCCATTATTAATACAAATGCATTATATAAGGAGTCAAACAACACCTCTACAACTTAAAATACAGAAATTGCTAGCTTGAAGAGGTGTTTTCCTAATATTTAAAAGTAAAAAAAACCAAAGGTGAGCAACACCCTTCATCTTTTGTTCTCGTCCTGCAGTCATTCTGATGGACTTTAGTGCCTTTTGTAATGCAAAATGTTAGAACGTCAGAAAACAATAAGATAACAATAAGATGAAGAGTTCTGTAAAAACAGTCCTCACCATCCTTCCCATGATACCAGTGCCCACAGTCTCAGCCTCCACATCAGAGATGAACTCTGCATGCTCCTTCTTCACGTAGAAGATCAGCATAATACCCACAAGACGCACCAACTTCACCTGGAACAGCAAAAGAGTTTACAGATCTGAGTTATAACAATTAGAAGAAAATATATTCAGTAATTCGAATGCAATCCTTTTAAAAATGTATTATTATCAGTGTTGCTGCTGCTATATTTTTTTTATTACAAGAACAAAAAAACAAAAAAACTTTAGACTCAAAGACATTCAGTCTCATTAAATTTTCATCTCAAGATAAACAGGCAGAAAATGTAAATCCCAGAGTAGGAGTCTGATGTACAGTAGATAAACATTTCAGTCAGACTACCCATCAATCCTACATGAGTCAACATTTAGATACTAATGTGGAGGCATTTATTTTTTAGCTGGCTGAGTTACACAGTGTCGGTAGCAGATCAGCCAAGTGTGGAAGAAGAAATGACATAGCTCCTCCACTCAGACACACATCCTGTAAATTCGTAAGATGACTTGAACAGACCAGCGAAGCAAACAAATGAGGAAGCTATTAAGTTCAAGTCAGCACTTTAAGAAATGGGAAATAGATGACAGGAAATAAAAAAAAAAAAAGACCAAAAGTAAGAACACTTTATCTGTTCTTGTAATCACACAGCTGTTACTCGCTCACATTAAGACAAACAAAAGATAATAATATTAAAACAGGATTTTTAAAAACAGATCTCCTTACTAAGGCATACTTGGCTGCTGGATGCAAACCCTGAGACACGGCCTTCATCCACTCAAACTCCTTAGGGGTGTCACTGAAGAAAAAAGCCTCTTTGCTGAGGTCAAGTTCCTGAAAACTATAAAGACAGTCAAACAGTAAAAATTTATTGAGGCTTTGATTCTCACTTCTTCCAAAACTGCTGTGGTATTCACTAAACTTTTCCACTCCTTAACACCAAAGCAGCAAACTGAAACGTAGGCAGGATTATTGAGCACCCATTGCCGAAGTCTGCGAGTGGGTTTGTTCTTCACTTTAAATATGGCTGCAGAGCATCTGTCAGAGGTTTGAGCAGTATATGTCGGTCTTTGTAATGGGAGTAAACTAAGAATTGCAGAGATCTTCTTCAGCAATATGACTTACCCCACACAGTACATGTCAGGAGGGTTGAGAGTACAGCTCAGCCAAGGATGGAGGCTTTCCTTTGGTGTCTGTCCATTCACATTGTACGTGCCAAGGAAAAAGCTGAAGCAGAACAAGGAAAGATGAAAATTGTACACTATGGAAAGAAGACTTCAGCTGATCCTGTTAACTCCGACTGTCTCAAGCAAATCTATAAGCTTTCTGTGTTTTGTCTTTGCTGCAGCACAGGGAATTATGCCTACAGACTTTCTTATGCATGATGACCACAGCAGCTTGTTGTCTTACTCATGAACACCGATCGGTGTGACAAAATCTTACAAAAACCAAACTAAATTATTTTAACCCATAAAAATTACCTCAAAGAGAAGAAGAGCATTTCATGCATTTAAACCATCTATTCATTTTCCTGCCTCTGCCACCATTTTTTATTTTAAGTTTGTTAGTTATAATCTAATCATGACACATTTCTCATGCATTTAAGTAGCAGGAAGGAAGTGGTGCAACACTTATCAAATTATCAATTATCAAACTGTGTCAAAGACAATAAAAATATCTCCACTGCATATATTAAAACAAATGTATACAACTCTTTATATATGGACAGACAACCAGTAGGAAAGAAGCTGTGGCACTTAGTTAAATTGGGCTTCTATCTGAATGGTTCACTGATGCAGCAAAGACTACATAAAAAAAAAAAGTGACAACCTTGTTGTGACACTTGTGATGCGTTTCTTCCTTTGATTTCACTACAACAGGTCACATTAGCGTCACATGACTACTAGTCTCACGCCGATATCAGCAGAGTATCAGTGACAGTGGGTTAAGCATTTGTGACATTTGTGATAACACTGCTGCCAGAAAGCACCCAGTGAAAAATCAACTACTTTATAATGTGGTGGGAGACATCTCTTCACAAGAGCCATGCAATTAACTAGTAAAAAAGATAAATAGGAGTGATAAAAGATCTTTAACACCTACAAACATCTCCCAACCCAATAGCTTTAAGTAAAACCTAACATGGGGTGGAAGGGGTAGTATCTGTTCTGAAACGCTAGAAAAATGAATAACAGTAGTAAAATCTAACTACACTAACAGTTAAAGAGAAATCTTAAAGAATATTGAAATTTAAAATAAATAAAATACCATAAATTGCTTATAGTACAAACATAGAAGAATAACATCTTGTTTGATGGCCACTGTTTAGATTCACTGAGACTGAAATGGGTTGCTGAAGGGCACATCAATTCTGAGACATTCTGAGAGGGCCAAGCCCTTGTCATTTACATCCCCACTGAGACTTGTTCTGCAGATCTAGCTTGAAACCGGCTTCCTTCCATACAATAGCCCAACATGTGACCTTCAAGCAGAAGCTGTTTTGCACATGCCCTTAAACAGATGCAGCATGGAGCTCTTTTGTTTTGATTGTTAGTCATGACTATACATCACTTTCTATTCTGATGGCCCTGGCCACAATTACCCATAGAGATAAAGATGTATTTATACACAAAAAATAAATAAATAAATAATCTGAATGTACTATAACATATCAAGATAAATAATCTGTCCTAGCACAAACAGCCTCTTGTGTTTATCTGTCATTTTCTGATTAAGGCAATTATTTACACTTACAACAAACTTTATATGTTGGTTACTATTTAGAATTTTCAAAATATTGACTGCATATTTAGCGAAACTTTTGCATACTTCCTTGTTAATGCTTGTTTTACAGCTAAAGTATTTAGTCGTGTAGACAGGCGTTCTCCCAGTATGGTTTGTGCAAAAGGCTACGAGGGAAACAATTAGGAAAGTTAAGGAGTCACGCAGAATACGAACACACATATTTTAAAATGTACACTAACAAAGTACTGACAGTACAAAGGCCATTATCGATCTGTGCCATGTGTCTTACATTGCATGCTTTAACAAAGTGCCTTTCCTTATTAACTTACTTCAATGGAAGATGAAAATATTTTTCACATTTAAGATTCTTTGGTTAATTCTTCATGTTATTACACAGATCGTTCAACAGTAGGTAAAGTGGTTAAAAGTCAAATCCACTTTCTTTTTTGTTTTTGTATGACAGAATGCTCATGTCTCAGATTAACACTGACCTAAAAGAGCTACATGGGGAGCCACAGCACGAGAGCTTAATTTGGCACACACAGCAACACAAAACCCACAGATGTTGACTCGTTCTTTTAACACAACACTTCTGAAATTGAAACTGTGCACACAAAAACACTGGGGGAGCACACTGTCCCTGCACATGATGTCTTATGACTACTTTTTAATTCAATTTCTTTGCTTTAACTGATCAACAAGAGGGAGCTGTCACCTTCTAAACAAGTTTTTGTGCAGAGTTGGGGGATACTACATGATTTAGACATAATTGGAAATCTACAAGAACGTTTTAATCCCAAAATACTGTGGTAAAAACATGTTCAGTTTTCTTGCTGCTAAATCCTAATATCACACTTCTTTACATTAAATAAGCAAGATGCTTGAAAGACCTATACAGTAGACTCAACCAAAAACCAAGACACGACTGAATTGATATTTTCGCATAAAAACTGCTACAACACAGAATTAAAAGTATCATACCTGAAGTGCTCCAGATAGGTGTACAAGTCTTCATTTTTCAAGAGCTCACACTTGATGAGGTTGTCACGGAGGCCAAACTGCGGCATGGCCAATATCTGAGCTTTGTTTGATGTGGTGTGGCTGGACGAGCGCACCAGGTCATCACGGTCTTCTCGACTAGTGATGCACTGACTGCACACCATATCAGAAAAGGAAATGGAAACAGAAATGAGCCGAGAAAGAAAAAGATAAAAACCCTTCTGTCCTGCTGGTGTGACTTTAGAGCAGATAGTCTAATTAGCACTTTGGTTAACTTTCTGATCCAACTTCATTAAGCCTTACATTAGCATAGATATCAAAAGCTTTATACTATCTAACAACAGCAAAACAGAGCTATGTAATGAAGATCTATTTTCTCATTGCCAATATATGATGAGGTTGAGAGAAGACAAAGAAATACAATATGTCTGCAGTGCACACTGTTATCTTTCAGGAATATAATGTAATCAAACACCATTGTCATGCTAAGGCTGTATTCCAAGTAGTTTCTAGGTTAAAGAACTGAACACAAATGCTGTAGAGCTTAACTTTTCTAACTGAAACATCATAAAGAATGGATTCTTAGTGGAAGAAAAATGTACATAAACACAAGGCTGCAGGTACAAGCTATACAAACAAGACTAAGCTAATTTTCCACACATAATGCATTTGAAATTGTATTAAGTGAAATCGCTAACAACCCTCAGCTGCTGCTGGAAAGGAAACTACCATGCCTCTTTTCTCCTTTTGATCCATTTCATGCAATATTGACAATATTGAAGGTCTAATTTACAATGCGTGGGTCTGTCTCGCTACAAAGCATAGGAAGGAATGAGTTTGGAATTTTTAAGGCAGGGAAGAGGCATGACAGCAGCTATACAGGAAAGGGGTTGTTCCCAGATATACAACATGCAGCTGAGCAAACATAAGCAGTTGTTTTTCTTGATTTCTTTTATTCTTCTTAATCATGTGAAGCAGAACTGAAAATACGTTCTGATTAGCTGCACAGCTCTTCCATTAAGAGTAATTACCATTCAGTGAGAGAATATTCTCATACTTTAACAACCACTTTGTAAAATTACACAGCTTGGTTTTGAGTGTAACAACACACAACAAATACAAGGGCCTTACCTTTCTGGACTGGAAAACGATCTGTTCTGTGTGCCACTGCTGGAACCTTTTTCCTCTTCCAATGTTCCTTTTTTATCTGATGATTTTTCTGTTTTGGAAGATCAGACGATATAAAACATGACATAAATGTCAAATTTAGGATAGCAGCAGATTAATAGCTTCTTTACAGGTTAGCAGTTAAGACTGAATTGAGTGACAGACTATGAAAAAAGAACAAACCCTTCCTTCAGCAAACCAAAATTCCTGCTGTTTAATTATTGAAACTCTGAGTTAATTAAAAGAAGTTCTTATTAATAACTGGAAAAAACATGCCAATCTTGACAATGCCAAGTCAGGGCTTAGTTCATCTACTGAGGCTCCCTTTTACAGTTGGCTACAGTTGTTGCATTCTAAGTAGCTGGATTTAATGGCCGAGTGTGAAGTATGAGACAGCATGGGCCCTGTCTCTAGCAGCTTGGCAGGGAACATAACTGGCTCTTCTGAAAGGGAAAGCTGAGTTCTGAGCTGAGGAAATTAAACTCTACATAGCTAAAGCAAGCTCAGTCAAGGCTGCACCTGACCAAGAGCACCAGATAAAGACCAAGAAGATGATGTCCTTTTTGACTTTGCATTGGTCAATATGTCTTTTAAAGCCAGATGTTAATCTGTAATGCATTTGTTTTCTTATTTGTCTGAGGGCAGAGGGTACAAGTAAAAAATATATTTTACTATAAATTTAAAAACATTACTTCTCGTCCATACAATTGTCAGTTTTGACCTGGAAGACACTGTTTTAGCAGAACATTACGTTGCAGTTACACTCACCTCCATCACTCTATTCAAAATAGATTCAAGTAAAAGTAAATGTGAACTAAATGGACAACACAGCTCATCACTGCTATGCCAACATTATTGCTACTTCTTTGTTTTACAAAAGAAATGTGCTTAAAACACCAGTTTTGCTAAGGAAATGGGTTGTGCTTTGTACAGAGAAAAGAGGCTGAGCTGTTACAAATTCTTATGTATATATATATATATATATATATATATATAAAAAAACCTTTCTCCATTATGACATCATGACGTTTTTGTTTGACTGAGAAACTTCCAGCAAACTGTGAAAGTACAGTTACAACAGAGGAGGACTTGGACAACACACAAGTAGCAGTCAAACAGTCTTGTTCTGAGTTGAGATGCAAACACATGTAAGTATCAGTCATTGGGGTGTAAGGAAATGGCTAATAAAACTCAAACCACCAGGGATGTAGTTTGATTCAAGATCTTAACGTGTATTGGTGTGTGTTTATTATAAATCTAGTAGCAAAAGCTTAAAAAATATAGTAAAATTGAAGAAAAATAAAAATCAAAACAGATTGGCCACACATGTACTTATCATACTTATCAGAAAACGTTGCCGTATCAGATCAACTGCCAAATTAATGCAACTTTTATCATGGTTAAATTTGTTACTGCCTGTTTAATTCAGCATATTTGCAACCAGTGTCTGGATCATACCCCAGCCTCATAAGGTTTCTGTACGTGAGAAACTATGTTATTACATGGCTTACTTAACATTACTGCACATGCTTTTAGTATATCCAACAAGCTAAAGAGTATAACTTCACTTGCAGCATAAAGTGTGACTAACTGCAATTTCACGCGCCTGCGCCTGTTTTTAATCTGCTGCTTAATCATCAGTCAGCATAGATGTCAATTCATTCATCAGATCTCAGACTCTTCCGTGTTAAAATAGTGACGGCTATTTAACTACTACTGCACAAAGTTCAAGATTACCCAATTTCCTTGTATAATCCCCACCTTTAAGCACTGATACATCGTTTCTTTGGCGAATTACTTCATTTGTATGAAGAATGCCTTCTACGACTCCTTCCTTATAAACAAATAAATATATGCTTGGATCTTTTGAAGCGGTGCCAAACGGAATGTTTTTCCTACAAAATGTAAACAAGTCAATTAAACACTTAAGAGGCGGGCAGATTTTCATTCTTTCTTTTTTTTTTTTTTTACGGTCAATTGTAGTTAAATGAGGCTATGATAGTTCAGATGAACCGAAGGACAAATGTCCTCTAAAAACAGTTGTAACACAATGTAACACACTGACAATTGGACAAGTACGTAAACGGCACAATACTGTGTCACTAAAACACGTCTTGGAGACATCAACCACAACAGGTGTCATTAAGCAACATAATCTGGACAGCGCTAGCATTAGCTTAATGTTTTATTACCACCTACGAAAAAAAAAATTACTATTGATTGATATTAATGCGCTGCTGTATAACACTAGCAATGCTACACGGATTTAGAAAAACATAAAATAGAAATTGCCCAGTTCCGTCTGACAAGCTCGATAAGCCATTTGGCTTATATGGCTAAATGTAGCCTTTTTGAATTACTACACGTTAGCATTAGCCATGGAAGCTAGTCAATCTCTGCTCTGTAACCATTTCCAGTGTGTTTATTTCACCGCAACAAAAAACAGCAAATGAAACTATGAGAATAATTTTCATACCAGAGTCCCTCATCACGCTCGACATTGTACGGCTCCTTCACATTCTGTACAGAAGATCAATGTCCAGTGTGTTTCAGACCTGCCCATGCTAACGTTACAGTAGGAGGAGTTAACATACCCCTGTTGCAGATACAGGGCGCTGAACCGCTGTCCAGAAAATTATACCGGAAACGCTTAAAAAATAAATAAATAAACCGGGATCTGGAAGAAAACAAGAATAAAACTGTAGAGTACTGTTTTGGTGGCCTTACTAGGCTTAATTCAACCTTTTACACCACAATGCACAGGTCACAATGATGCTGTGCATTGTGAGCACAAACATGATGTTTGATATCAGCATGAATTGGGCCATCATGATCTAAAGAAAGTACACAAACTCGTATGTTCACATTAAAAAAACATACAAATTGCATTTTTTTTTACATGACTCAATATATCTCTTATTATTTATAGTCTAAATTATTTATTGCCAATAGCCACAATTTTACTGGGTCATTGAAAC
This sequence comes from Rhadinocentrus ornatus, assembly GCA_037177495.1. Lineage (NCBI taxonomy): Eukaryota > Metazoa > Chordata > Actinopteri > Atheriniformes > Melanotaeniidae > Rhadinocentrus > Rhadinocentrus ornatus. The sequence continues at coordinate 11,038,434 of JBAMHW010000006.1, read as the reverse complement.
ATAATAAATTAATGTTAGTCTTTACACCTCCCTCTTTTCAGAAATAGCATGTAAACATGTCCAGAATTCAAACTTGTGCAGATTAAACTAACTGCATTCAAAGGAAGTGGTAGTCTTGAAAATTAAACAGCGTCTTGGTGCAATTGTTTCATACCAAAACCAGTAGACACAAGACACAAAAAGAAGAGCATGGCATGTCATTCACTGCCTTCACATCAAAAGACCTAATATGGAAGACAAAAAAAAGAAGAAATAACAGACCTGTTTTCTGTTTCTGATTGTATTTAATAGGAGTTGTGCCCTTGGGTGCAAGGGGTTGCTTGATAACCGACCGGCTTTTCATGACTTTCTGGTATTTGTCAATCCACTCAAACTTGGGTACCTGCATGGGAGATCTGCAAACATCTGGAGAAAGACAGACAGAGATGGCAAGAAAAAAAGATTAGATGATGATACATCCCTACTTTCCCTTAGCATGGTAAAATCCTTTGTGAACCAGCTTGGAAATCCACAAAAAAGACACAGTTGACACATCAGTCTTCATCCATGTTCACATGGGGCTTCTGGTGTACATATAGTGAGCCAGTGGTGAATGTGACACATCACTAACAAATCAGACTCTCTTTTAACCTTTCAAATGTCACACATTTCACTGATTGCATCATCCAACCTCTAAAATTCACTTTGTGCTTGTATATTTTTTGTTTTTATTAAAAAATAATTTTTCCAACAATGTGCCACGTAGACACAGCTGAGTGATACATGAACTAAAGGCACCAGTTTGAAGCTGTAACCTACACAATAGAAATACACTTTTATTTCGCCAAAAAATTAAATTATTTGATCATTTTTACATATACCCTCAAAGCACTAAGACTATCCCATCAAAAATATGGTAGTAGAACAGATTAGTGCTTTATTCACTTTTAGTGAAATTTATTGCTTGGATGTGAAAATCTGAAGTTATTAACAAGAAAGCCTAGATAAATTATATTATGGTTATTATGGTTCAAATAAACTCACAACTGTAATTTAAAATTATCTAAAAGCTGGATGCTATAGTTGTAAGAATTCTTTTGATCAAGATAAAAAGTTATTTTTTTAAGGAGTTGCAATTTTACCTTGACGTGTTGACAACCCATGATTTTTCTGAAGAAAACATGCCAAGGTAAAATTACAACTCTGTTAGAAAAATAACCTTTTCTCTGATTAAAAGAATTCTTACAACTATAAATGGAATAGACAAAATGAACCTAGTCACGCTGCTGGATGCTATGCATAAAGAACATACCACTCCATGCCTTGTTGACTTCGCCAAGGAAGAGGCGCGAGTGGGACCCAAAAGGAAGTCTGAGCTTTACCTCTTCGTCTCTGTAGCTTATTCTCACTCTGGTATCAGCGCCTACAATCAGATAGAAGAAGATAATGAAAAGAATGCAAATGTACTTTTCATGCATTGGATCAGTCATGTGTTGTATTATGACTGAGCTGTGATGGAGATGAGGGCAACTCACCCACAACCACAAGTTCTTCCGGCGAAGAAACTAAAATGAGGGCAGCATGAAAAATGTTTAGATGTACTTCCAAAAAATCAATAGCATGTCTGCAGTTTATATATAAATTCTGTTTACCTTCAACAACAGTAAAGTCAAGGGAGATGGGAATAATGTCCTCAAGTGATACATCATTGGCTGTAATGGCCATTCTTCGATGAGTATAAATAAAAATTCTGCAAAGGTAAATTAAATATTAATATGTCTTTTAAATTTGAATTTATATTCTGAATTAATATTTTTACAGAAAGCACATGCTGTGGGTTTACACAAAAGTATAGCTAAGCAGTACTGAAAATAACAGCCCTGCAAAAATACTACCTTTGCAGGGCTTACATTATATTTAATATTAATTTGGTAACTTTATAAGGCTGAGTTGTGCTCCTAGCTTAACCATATTTCTACACTACACAGATTTACTATAGAATATTCAAAGGAAGTCATGTTTAGGCTAATTTGTCTAAGCTGTTTAAAACTTACGCATGTTCTTTAGCACATTCCACCAGTCCCAGCAGTCTACTTTCTGTGATATCACCAAAAAGGACATCGCATTGGACAGCATGTTTATGATTTAGTTAAAGACACAGAAAAAATGCCACTTTTACAGGTTATGGTTTATATTCATAAACCATTTTCAACATAATAAATATTTTTCTTTATAGTTCTACACTGTAACACAAAGAGATCCTTCTCAACAATATGTATTAACAACATGCAACAACATTCATTAAATTGTTTCAAGTTTCTAATAAAGACATATTTTTTTTTACATCTAATAAAATTAATAAATTAAATACTTTCATTAAAGTAGCAGCTATACTAATACTAGCCGATATATTTTGGATGCATTGCACATATTTTACATAAAACGTATTTCAAGTTGCAAATATTTTGCAGTATTTTTTTTAAATTCCCACTGCTGCCATCAAAAAAGAAAAAAGCTGATGGACAGCTGCCATCTAGTGGATAACATGTATTACTACAGTAATTATAAGAACAGGATATTTAGGTGCGAGTAACTGCTGACCAAACCTGTTTGTATGCTAAAAATATGGGTGCGCTGTTATTGCTTTTCCTGTACCGAAAAAAAACTAAACCGAGTTAAAAGGCTGTTATTATTATTATTATTATTATTATGATAACACACATAAGTGGCACAGCCCAGTTTTCAGGCCTCACCCCAGATTCTGCTTTTTCTCAACCGAGGTTACCAGTTTAGTTTTAAAGGTGGTAATCAATAGTTTGAACCTCTGGGCATCTAAAAACTAGTGCATGCGAGTTGCAAAGGATACTATAATGCAGTTTTCTTCCCTTTCTAACGTTTCTTGAATTGCGACGGACTGATCCATAGCGAGGTCTTGAGTGGCAACTTCGGCACCACAGGCTTCTCAGACGAAAATCCGCGAGGAGTTTCTCTCTGAGGGAAACCCAAAGTGGACAGCGAAGAGACGCAGTGGCTCTGTTTCATCCAACATTATGGTCTTTATGTTCCAGATGTTTTATCTTTCGTCTTCTCTTGATCCAACCCGACCCGGTCTGCCACGCACTGCCACGCGCTGACTCAGGAAAGATTCGTGAAGCTGGGTGACGTCACACCTGGGCTGTCATCCGCTCGGTCAGAGTTTGTACAGAGTTAAGTACAGTTTGGATTAGGTCTCAGGCCGATGATCCAAAGAGGATTATTTCCTTCAACAGACCCGTATCCCAATACGAACACAATTATATAAAAGCTTTCCAGGAAACTGGTTAATAAACTTGAAGTCTTTAGAAGTAAAGCTCAGTTAGGCTACATCTGTAACATAAGAGACCGAGATCTAATTAGCATCATTCTAACCCAGGCTTATTGATTTCCATCATCATAAAGGACTTTATTCTCTTATCTTCTTCTTCTCTCATATCATCTTAGACTCTCGTTTTTATATCTCAGTCAGGAGTTAAAAATCCTTTGCTACAAAGCAAACAAACAAAGAGACAAACAAACAAACAAACAAACAAACAATAAATAAATAAATAAATAAATAAATAAATAAATAAATAAATAAATAAATAAATAAATAAATAAATAAATA
>JBAMHW010000006.1:11021870-11033749 GCA_037177495.1 Rhadinocentrus ornatus | reverse complement strand
AAAGACCTGAAACCCCCTGTGATCCCAGGTTACATCACTGATGATGTGTCCAGGGGCACCATAAGGTGTATCTAAGAGCAGTTTTACAAACTTACTCTGTGTCCATTTTTGCTGAAAATATTTTTTGTATCCATTTCTGTGTCCTTTATCAGGACATTTTTAATGCTGCACCATACTGTTTCAGTAGAACATGGATCTGGTCTGCAGGTTTCTAGCCATGAAGTTGTAAGTCATGCAGAATGAGGTCTGGTACTGTCTTGCTGATGCACCCCTGCCATCTCAGATGTAGTTGACTGCACCTTTAATAATAACAGACTGGATGTGCTTTCTCATCTGTAATGCATAGGTTCTATGCATCCAGTTTATTCCCCTCAAAACCCCTAAAAAGTTGAATGTGATGGCAAAACACATGTCTTTCTGTCTATCTGAGATATTGCCCTGAATTTTCAAATTTCTCATGAGCGCACGTTGCCATATTGATTCCTTTTTTAATTTTGTTTTTCAATAATCAGTGATTCTCTTCACGAAGTTTAAAGTGGTGAGCCACTGCCCATCTTTGCTTGGAAAAACTAAGCCTTTGGTCGATCCTAACCCTTACCTACTAATAATAATCTGTGGATTGTAAAATCTTCAAAAATGGTACAACTCTTTATTTTTGGTCAGCTTTCTGTCTTTCTGTGTTTCATTCTCAACTTGTTTTGAGTGTGTTGCTACAATCAGATTAAAAGATTTATTTGAATTCTCGAAATACAACGAATTAGGCAGGGAAGACATTGCAAATTATTTCCTTTTTTTCCTTCTTGTGTCAGTTAAATACAAGTTTAAACATGTAAACAAATTACAATTTTAAATATTTGTTGCAGTTTTAGCAAATTTAGCAAATTTTCTGAAAATGCAGCTCTTTCATTGAGCATTCAATTCAAGTACTTGGAAATTGTATACATATAGTAACTGTAGAAATGGTTATAATAAGACTCAATGTATACATAGATTGCATTTATTTAATTTCAAGGTACAACTCTTGTATTAATTTCAAGACACAAATTTTGAATAAATTGACACATTTCTGATTTCATTTAGCATTTACAGGATACCATTATACAAGAAAATATTATTTGTAAACCACAAGGAACAGGCAACTCACAAGTCACACAAAAAACTAAGACCAAAAGTATATAAAGGTATTGAATTGCACATTTCATCAAGGCAACATCTGTAGAAATGCTTCAACAAGTCTTCACAATTCCCTGTAACAGCTCAACATTTGAGTTTTATAAAGTGCAAAAAGAGTTTAAGCTGCAGTAATCTCACAATTACTTGAAGGGAAATATTGTCATGTTAAAGCATTTATAATTATCATGTTAACAGAAGGCAGTGTCTGTGTTTAGACTCACTCACCCATCCTTTATTGAGATTTGTCTGTAATGAATTTGGAATTAGATGACACAGACAACAGTTTTTAGTTTTCTTTTCACATGGAATCAATGAAGGCAATAGATAAGTTGGTGGCTAAAACAAACTACAAGATATTTAGCAAATAAAAGTTATTAAAAATTAACTAAGAAATAATTTTCTTATATTACAAATTTCATATCTTTTATGTTACAAAGGGGATATGCACCCTGAATTTGAACTGCTGTCAGGAATATGTTGCTTGTGGCATGTTTTCTTTCATTAAGAACTAAATGATCAGTACTGTTCAAAGCCATTTTACTGCCCTTGAACCATATATGAATCTGATAAGGAATGATTAGAAAAGAGACATAAAAAACTTGATATTTTCACATGTTTTCAATCACAGAGAAATATTGATAAGATACATGGTAGAAATGTATTAAGGTTTGTCAACAGCTTTTTTTTTCTGTAGTAACAAAAAGCTCTGGGTAGACTACATTAATGATCAACACAGCAGTTGAGCAAGTACATTATGTGTCACTCACAGCAGCAAAGTGATTGCAAGCAGGCAAAGTAAAGAAATGACCACTTCTGTGTGAAGATGAGGACCTCTGGTGGCGAACGAGGGGGCATTTAGTGTGCCATTCAACATTAGGCAGGAGGTTACAGTGGCGTTGCAGCACTCTAGATAACATGGGGGCTGTGTGGAGGCCTTACAGGCAGTTTGGCCAGTGCAGTTGGTGCAACCTGCTGTCCATGTCAAGACAGAATTTATAGTCTCCTTTTTCAGCTGAAACGACAATGTTGAGAGAAAAAAAATGAACAATATGTGCGCCCTAGAGATGCTTAAAAGTTCAGTTACAAAATAGAGATTTTCTAATCTTGTATAACACAGTGGAGCCTGTTTGTACTCTGTTTTTTTATGATAAAAAGATCAGAAAATAATTTAAGTACAAAGACAATTATTTGCATGGTATTAGAGATTAACAGATAATCAGCCTAAAATGATTGATCATTTTCTATAACTTTACTTGAGTGATTTGGAGAACAACATTAAACAGTTTGCAGTGGATGATGTTTATTTGGTGTTTACTGTTTATGTTTATTTACATCTAATTTTCTTGTGAAAGAAGTGTTGGACCATGTAAGCACTAAGTTATTGAGATGGGAATGGCTTAACAGGCTCACATGTCTTTTAAACAAATATTTCCTTTGACACAAATATGTTTCAAATAACGTTTTTTACATGAAAAATACTTTTGAGATAATATGATAAAATGCCTCTACACTTTAAAGGTGTTTAGTTATACTTTTTATGATCTATATATAATTATTTCCCAGGTGAAAGAAAAATCTAAAAAAAAAAAAAATAAATCACTGGTATCACCTATTGTACATTATAATCTTTAGCAATGGTACCACAATTTCCCAGTTGGCATACATCTCTGGTAATTATATTTATTTAGATGTTTTCTTTTCTTTGTAACATTATATATTATGTCTTACTTTTTTTTTTTTACATCTGTTGTGTTTTACTGCCATCTCCATTATACAACTGCACATTTTTCTTACTTACTTACTAGGTCTTTATCTAGAAGAGGCATATCAGAACGTATGCATGCTGCCTTTATTAATGTTTCATTGAATTAATGCCATGGATTCAGAGAGATGCCTTCTAGTTATATACTGGACATCTAAATAAAAAAGAAGATGTTAGGTTATTTGGTCAGTCTAAATTCTTCCTAGAAGTGAATGTGAGCATGACTGCTTGTGTGTTGGCCCTGCAACAGGCTGGCAACTTGTTCAAGGTGTACCCTGCTTCTCGCCTGCTAATTGATGAGATAACCTCCAGCAATCCTTAATTGGAATAAGGAGTATAGCAAACAGATGAACAAATGAATTAGATGAACTGGATTATATTACATAACACAAAGGGTTATTTATTTCTGGGATAGTTTGTGCTCATTTCTCATTTAGAGAAGCAAAATGTCAGAAAAATGTATTAAGGAGAAATAAAAACAAATTTACATATTGTCACTATTATGAATGTTTGTTTTAATTTTTTTCTGCATAATTTTGTTTTGTATTTTTCTTTTCTGAAAAAGTACAACCGCAAGCCGTTCTATAATAATATGTTAAGTTATCACAAAATGATTTCCTTACAGGTCCAAATGTACCATTGCTCTTTATATTATGTTATATAAAGAGAATTATAACACAGTACAATCCAGTTTGTACAAAAACAAAAGAAAAAAAAAAGAAATAGCAAGCATATTTGGTTGGAATACTGTAAAATATGCTAATAAATTAATATATACTCTAAGATTTAGCAGATATTAGCTTAAACTCAGTGGGGATCAGGAATAATAATTAATTTAATATTCCTAAAAATATTATTCAATATTGCTAGAGCTGCATTTAAATTAAATATGTTGTGAACTATGTGTTTAAGGTATTTATTTTATAGCATCACTTGTAGCAGTTCTCACCTGACAGTGTGGCTGTGAGGAGGAGCAAATTTGTAGGTTTTGATTCTTAAAGCTTGTGTAGCAATTTTCACCGGTGCATGTTCCCATATTGCATTTTTTGCTCTGCAAAATACAGCATTCATGAATGATAATGATCCCAAAGTAGGCTTAGCTTTCCCTGCAATATCTTAACTTACTCTACATTGTTAAAAATAAGATTACAAATATAACATAGCATATATTCTTTGCAGATGGCTACTATAACCAGTTATGGTTAATTAAAAATAATAAGAAATCCATTGAAATGATATTCTTATACTCTTTGTCAGCTCTTAGCCTTCAGGCACAGACACAAATTGTGATAAGCATTCCATGATAATGTGATATTTAAGAGACATTAACAATATCACATTTTGTCCTTACATTGTTTGCTGTTGTTGTTGTTGTTGTTGTTGTGGGGTTTGGTTGGGGTGCTTCTGTTATGGTGGTTCCAGTAGCTAAAACAATATGAGAAAAGAGCAAAACACTAAAGAAAATAAAAGTTTATGAATGCAAATGTGCAACATGTGCAACAGTCAGACCGAGATTGTATATTTGAACAAAGAGTCTCTTTACCTGTGATTGTCATCATAGATGCAAAAGTGTTGTTGAGGCATCCAGTAGAATTACAGCAGTTCACAAAGCAGTTGGTCTGAGAAGTGTTCACACAGCGTTCTGCACAGGAGGAGCTGCAGCTTACGTTGTACCACATGGCCGTGGACCTCAACAGCTGGTTGATTGCAGGATCACATTAGCAAACATCCTTTGCTGCCTTGGCCTCGTTGTAATTCACATAAAGTTACATGTGTTTTTAACAGATTTATTTTAGTACTATCAGATCTCTTTACAGAGAAAGCATTAGCTGCTATAAATTATGTATACAGTATGGCATTTTCTACATACTTTGCTGCCTGTGCATTACATTGAGAGTATGGCTTGTGATGCAAAGAGGACTATAATGGATTAAGAGAGTCATTTATCTCTTTACCTGACAGAAGTCACCAGCACTGCATTCAGTGGAATTCTCAGCGATGTACATTGAATAGCATTTAGAGTAGGAACAGCTGAATGAGGGGCAATATATCTGCTTCGAAGAAGTAAAACACAGATCAAATGCCAAGAAAGGTGAAAAGCCAGGACTAATGAAAACAGATTTAAAAATATAATAATACTAATAAGTTGGACTTGCCATGTTCATTGAAGTAGCATTTGAAGTAGTGTTCCCATCCATGATGTATGTGCTGCCTGTAATAAAGAGATAAATGTCATGGTTGGACAGAGAATGGAAATGACAATAATAGTCAAAATATTTATTATTTGTTCTAATTTGCATAAGAAAGCTTAATTAAATTGCAGAAATAGCGAAACTGGCTAGTTTTGGTATGTTTGTGGCCTTGACTGATATAAACAGTGTTGTGTTGCCCAGACCAGAGAAGCACGTACACTTCCTAAATCTATTCAAATTGTGTTTTTTTTTTTAAAGTGATCTGTATAGAAATGTTCTAAACATTTAAATCTAATAAAAAAAAAATTGATATTTGTATATTTTACCTAGAAATTGTCACTGAGCTCCTGTTGCTTGACTTCAGACAATAAGCTTCATAATGAGATTAACACTGGCTATTAAACAATAATATTACTGAGATGACCATAATGCAGCTTGTCCTCATGTTCATTATATGTGAAAATTGGACTTCCGGTTACAAGTTGATAAGCCAGTATTCTCTTTTGAAAACAATTTCTTGAAACAGCTGATTAGTTATCACATCTTGAGATTGCAATCCTGAAACAAATATCTGTTTGAGGAGGATTCTATAAATTTCATTCATGAAATATGCCCTTTCTATTCTACCTTGATAGATTTACTTTTAATTAGACTATCTTGGCTCATATAAAAAAATAAACACTCTGCAAGCATGTCTATATACCCTAAACTATACCACTGGTTGTGCATCATAGATGCTGTTGGATACCATGCGTGCTGCTAGATGTTGAGCCTCCAGAGGTGACTGTGGTGACATGGGTGTTGTTTGATGCTGTGCTTTCAGAGGTGGTTGTGAGAGAATGCGCGCTGCTGGATGCTGAGTCTCTGCTGGTAGTTGGTATGGGAGAATGGGTGCTGCTGGATATCATGCCTTCAGAGGTGGTTGTGAGAGAGTGTGTGCTGCTAGATGTGGAGCCTCCGGAGGTGACAGTGGGGAAAATGTTGCTTTCTGATGCTGTGCTTGTAGAGGTGGTTGTGAGAGCTTGGATGGTATTTAATGATGAATCTCCAGAGGTGCTTGTGGGCAACTGGGTCACAATTGCCATTACAGTACCTCCATCAGTGATAGACATAGTGGACATGGTGGACTGATTGGTGGTGGTTTGTTGGCTTGTAGCTGGGTTTGTCGTGGCCACAGATGAAGAAGAGGGTTGGAGGGTAGTTTCAGAGGTGGAGGCAAGTGAGGCCTGGGCTGTAGAGACAGTAATGTTTCCAGAGGAGGCGGTGGAGAAAACTGTTGTCCCACCACCTTGTCCTGAAACTGATGGTAGAAGTAATCCTAATAGGAGGAGGTACAGAATACCTTTGGGAATTTAGAAAACATAACAAAGTTATTTTACCTGAAGTTTGAACTGAATCAATATATGTGTTTTGGTGTATAGAAAACGTTAATGTGAACACAGTAACAATAGCAGGGTTTAGCAGTAAAAGTGCAACACTATGAAATCATTGGCTCTTTTAACAGTCAGGTATTTTGTTCACAACTTTTCAACCCTCTCTCATCCAATGAATGATTAAAACAGAATTTGAATTTGTTGGGCTTCAAGTTTAATTTTAGAGCAGGTTAGTCATTCTTCATTAACTGACTGTATCGGATGTTAAGCAAAGCAAGGCATGTTTATTTGTGTTTCACATTTCATGTAGAACACAACTTCAAGTATTTTGCATAAAACATTAAAAGCAAGGTGCAAAAGAAACATTAAAAGGACATAAAAAAATAGAAGATTAAAACAAATTAAAGATAATAAAAGAAACTGAATAAAAACACAACAAGCTAAAATAGATTTTTTTCTGTTTTAATTTACACAGATTTAAAGTTTGATTATGTAACTAAATTTAAGTATTTTTTTATTCAGGTGGAAATTAAACTAGGGCTTTAAAGGGGTGACAGCTTGTGATGTGGCTTTAGGGAAGGCAAACAGTTTGGTCCATACTTAAATGTCTGAGCACCTGCTAATTATGTTAATTGTTGTATAGATAGGCTAATTGTGTCTTTTTGTGTCAGATGATCCTCTGACTTTTGCTTTACAACAAGTAAGTTTATGGCATTTGGGATTTTTGTGAAATATCAAGAAAGCAATCAATGGTTTATCAGGAAGTTTGGCCCACATGTTTTTGTTCGTGCAGGATTAACATTAATAATTAATAACAATTAAATGAATAATTCAATAATAATGAGGAAAGTGAGGCCCTATTTGTCTCTTCTGTTACTGTCATCAGGTGAAAATAAATATGACCACACACCTGCACAAATGTTGCTATCAGCCTCAGCTGTACTTTTTGGTGAGTGCTAATTAGAAAAACATGAAGATAACAACAAACTAAACTAAGATCTGATAACTATATGGATAACAAATTTTAACTAATATTTTAAAATAAAATGTGTAATAATAGGAACTGTGGACATGTCAACATAATACTTTTAGCATGAACGTTGTTGTATTGGTCTTTACAGGCGCATTGGGCTGGATATAGTAGTAGTCATGAGGTACTACTTTCTATTTATGCTTCTTTTTGACATATGGGCACCTGCTCTCTTCCTTCTTTCTAAAAAACATTCTGCTGGTATTTGTCTTTGTTTAAATACATATTTAAGGAATTGGGAGATTTGTAAATTGTGCATTGTTATTTTGCTTGTTTTTTATTTTTTTTAAACATCTTAAATGAAACTGACCCGACAGACAAGGGGTTGGGAAAAAAGCAGAATGACTGATGTGAATTGTACCTCTTGGGTGCGCCAAGTGGTATGCAACATCCAAAGGCTATTCTAAATTAGTAAGAAAACACTCATACCTGTATCCTTTGTAAAAGTGGAAGGAGCCATTATCCCACCAGAGGGAAAGAAGACAGTCTGTAAAAATATCATATATGTCAATTTACCTGTGTCTTCACAGCAATAATAAAAATTCAAGTATGTGCTGCTTTAAATGCCGACAATATTTTACACAAGACAATATAAATCTCTGCCAGCAGAATAAACTGAGCAATAACAAGCTGAATTCATGTGATGACAAAAGGTTTTTATTACTGATGGTAGCGTGAATACACATCAGGCTGTTTACCCAGGGTTTCTGAATAACAGCCATGCTCATTCACTGTAACCCACCTGGGCAATTCTTTTGATCTGTGGTCGCCTCTTTTTACAATCCTCTAATTGTTCCAATGAAACCGATCTCATAATTGTTTGGAAGAGTCACAAAAAGGAATGTGTAAATAACAGTTTTAAGGTGTCAAATTATTCTCCAAAATCTTTACACAAAAATGATTTAGAAGTGGTAGCACCCAAGAAACATTCGTCTTGGAGAATTTTGAACATCATTATTTTTTAAGCTTGCAGACCTTCCTCTATGAGATTGTTCCTGCTAAGATTAGCTCAGTGTCGTGACACACAGATATATCTTAACTCTCTTGGTTTGCTATGTTTAATTAAGTGAACACAATTAAAATGTGTTTGTTCCTTGCTCAGTCCCATTGGGAGAGCTGCTAAGCAGCGTGACTTGTTTTTTTTCCCTTCTCCCCTGGATCCCAGCATGACCTCCTGTGAATATTACACCCTGAAAACTGAGTGACAACAGTAGCCGTTTTGGCTTCCATGTCAAAAAGAAAGCCACCTACCACAGTTTAGATGGGAAAAGTAAATTTTCGATATTCAAACTGACATTCAGTGTATCGGTAACCCAGGTACCAAATCCTTATGTTTCAAACCACTTCTACGTGGACTTTTGTTATTAAACTTCCTATTTATATCTTTTTAATGCTGTTTTAATTTTTTGTTTATGCCAGACTTAATTACTAGACAAGGTAGAAATAAATAGAAATCCATCTATCTAATATTAAATAAACTTCCCAAACAGCACTGTCTTCGTTAGACACACGTTCTCTACTTCCATTTGTTATAGAGCCAGTAAATATCCAGTAAAAAGATAAACTCTACAAACAGAACATTCAACAGTGGCTTTAAAAATTTTTGATTATCAGTATGATGCAATATTTGTGGAATTTTAGAATAACAAAAGGAGAAAAAAAAAAGATACTCAGAAATACAGAATTAATTTTTGAAGTTAAAGAGTTACTCATATTTGCATTAACAGCTGTTTGACATTAGCTTTTCCAAAAGGAACATTTAATAACAGTAATCGATCTTTACAAGAAAAAAAACAAAAAAACAACAGAAAATAACTGGTACCCAGCATCTGCCTGTATTATTCACTGGTTACAGTGGTACCACTCGTACCGACCTGCATCACCCGGATAAATATGAAAGCCTAATGTAACTGAACTGAAATAGTAACAACAACATTCATAAATTTAAAAATATTAAAGCCTCACCTGTAGTTCAATGTGCAGTTTTTGCCAGCTGTGGTTGAAGTGAATAAGCCTTCTCTCTCTGTGGAGTTCTTTTTCTCTCTTGCTCTTTGTCACCACCCCTTTCACTTCCTGCTGACTGCTCTGTAATGTAGCAAGTGGATACACACAGTGAGAGGAGGGGACTACAGACCTGTTGTTGAAGGGTGGGTGTAAATATGATGCCGTAATGATTCCAGGTAAAAACTTACTTTGGTGTTTTCACCCCTGTTGCATCACTATATGAAAATATGTGATTAAAAATGACCCAATATTGACCATACTAATTTTATTGATGAGCATGCTATGAACACATTAAAAAATATATGCTTCAATCTACTTATCTACTACTGTATCAACATTTATTTTAATACCACTTCCTTGATTAAATTTACCGTAAAAGAATATATTATATTACAATCCTAGCCGTGTTGGATTGCTTTGATAAGCAGCAACTCAAACCATACAGCTAGCAATTAAAGGTTTACTAAAATAACTTAGTGGATTAAGCCATTGCAGGACTATAAGAGTACAGGTGAGATTTCAGAGCGCTATGGTGTGATTGTATAGGGAGCCTCCTGGTTTCTGTTGAACACAATGTGAAATCAGACCCCCCTCTCTCTCTGAGCCATAAAGCCCCCACACACTACAAATACCTCTTTGTGGCCTAAAGAACGTAGAATTCTTGGGCATGACACAAAAGGGACTTGCCCAATTCAGGTGACAGAGGTCCGTCCTTCTTTCATCAAAGCTACATGGAAAGTGTCAAAATAAGCTGGAAAAATGTGCAGAAAGTTAGGAGTTCTTTGAAATGTTCAAATCTAAACAGTAAAATCCATTCAAGATTTTAACCACTGTGAATCAGGTTTTTCCTCCACACTGTGTGAGGTTACATATAGATCATTTTTACGTAAAGAATATTTAAGCGAGGCAGCAACATGTGTAAATAAGCCATCGATACTATTCCAGTTATAGTGGCACATCCTTCTGCAATAATGGGCTTCCTTATGTTTATACTGATAATGATGATAGCCCTATTTCACCACTAAACAACTTACTTATTAATTAACTTACTAATTACTTCTGCCAAAGCAGAGGTCATATATTTGGTGGTGTTGGGCTGTCTGTCTTTCTCTGTTAGCAAGATAACTCAAAAAGTTATAGACTGGTTTTGATTAAATTTTCAGCACATCTCAGAAATGGAATAAGGAACAATTGATTAGAATTTGGGGGTGATCCGGATCACAACCTAGATTCAGGAATTGCTTTAAATGATTCTTTACTACTGAGAGACAGTGATAATTTTGCCATCAAAAGGGCTTGGCATAAGTTTGCATCCAATACTACAACCTTGTGAATGGTATATGCATTTCAACTTGCAGTATTAGGAGTTGATTTGAAGGTGTAATTAGAGAACAAATAAAATGTTTTAAGGATAAAAAATTCTATAAAGTTCTAAACTTCATACCATGTATTTATGGAAGCGTTAAGTCGCATGATCAAAGAATATTTGTATAAAATCAAGAAAAAATGTCCTCCACATCTTCCCACCAATCAAAATAAATAAATAAATGAATAAAAGAACTGCTGACATCAGTCATGCTAGATCAGACTCCACCGATTCACAGTCAGACAGACTATGGCTTACAGACCTTATTCAAATAGAAATATTCTAAAAGAACCTAAAGTGAGCTGCTTATGCCACAAACCCACCAAAGTTCATGGTGTTGTTTTGTAGCAAATTGACTATAATTCCTTTGAGCCAGTGAGAGAAACTGATCAATGGTTACCAGAAACTTTTAGTTACTGTTATTGATGTCACACACTCAATACTAAAATATCATGGTCTTTACATTCAAAGACTTCTAATTTCATCAATAAACTTATGACCAAGGATAAAATGTTGAATTATTTTCAAAGACTTTATTTTTATTGCTTTAATTTTTTTTGCACTGTCAACATTACAGTGAAAAATTAAAAAACAACAACAAAAAAAAAATTCCATTTACATTAAGGCGGTGTAACATTAAACTACTTCCCTCTTTCTGTCACAATACACTGTTTCACATTAACATCGAGTTACAGATATTAAAAACATGATACGGTGCCCCCATGTTCAGTAACGCTTTCTCATTTCCTCCAGTATTTTTTGAATTGTTTGTTTCTAAAGAGAACCTTCATCTAATGGTATTTGTTGACGGAGTTGTTGATAAAATTCATTATATTACATTATTGCAGAAAAATTAGAAACACATAAACCTGTAACAGCATGTGAATATTCTATTAATTAATTTCAGATTCAGATTCAGATTCAACTTTATTGTCATTGTGCATGTCACAGGTACAAGGCAGCGAAATACAGGTTGCAT
>JBAMHW010000006.1:10923994-10953372 GCA_037177495.1 Rhadinocentrus ornatus | reverse complement strand
TTTTGTTTAGTAGAATATCAGGATTGTTCCAGATGGGTGTGAGTTTACATGGTATTATTGAGGAGTTGTTGTTTTTTAAAAGAAATCCCCACCAGGCTGTCAGAAAAGTGCTGATGTTGATACTTTTCAAGCACTTTAGTTTTGTTATACTTAAGCTGAAAAAAGTAAGATTAGAAATTTCCAAATTGTCACAAAATGTTTGTTCTATATCTATTCACAGGTAATCTAGTGGACTAGGTTAAAGCCATTTTAAGACATATTACAACCTATTAGCTAAGAAGTAATGTTGAAAGTTAGGCAGGTCTAATCCTTCCCTATCTTTAGGCTTCTGTAAAGTTTTTAAAGTGATCCAGGGTGGTTTATTTTTCCGAAGAAATTGGGAGATTCTAGCTATTTAAATCAGGTGGAGGTGGGTTTCATAGGAATCATAGAGAACAAGAAGTTGATTTTGGGTAGAACCATCATTTTTATAGTGGCAACTCTCCCAATAAGTGAGATGGGTAGAGATTTCCAATGAGCGAGATCATCTTCTATAGTCTTAAGAAAGTGAATGTGTTAAGCTTTGTTAGTTCTGAGAGCCTGGAGGAAATATTTACACCCAGGTATCTAATGTTACCTGATTGCAATGTGATGCTGGGTAGATTTTGAAAGCTACAGTTGGTGGGTAGAACTGTGCTCTTAGACCAGTTAATAGAGTAGTCCGAGTGTGATGAGAATTTATTAATTAGTGAGATTGTTCAAAATAGAGATGTTTGTGAGTTCTGGAAGAATAGTAAAACATCATCAGCATAAAGCCTATTTTTATGGATTATATATTTAGACTAAATTCCCTTAATAGCTTGATTTTGTCTAATCGCAGCGGCTAGCAGTACAATAAATATAGCAAAAAGGGAGGTGAATAGTGGGCAACCTTGTCTGGTACCCCTTTGTAGATTAAAACTTGGAGAGGTTTGATCATTCATTCTGACACTTGCATTAGGAGAACTGTATAAGATTTTAATCCAGTTAATGAAAGACGGTCCAAAGCCGAATGTGTTTAAAGTAGCTAGTAAATATTCCAGTTAACTCGATCAAAAGCTTTCTCTGCATCTAATGAACTGTTATTGTTTCCAGGTTATTGATGGTAGAATGATCTATTATATTACTTAGACGAGCAGAGAGCTAGCGATACTATCTTCTTTATTTTGTTAATTTAATCTTGTGTAGATGCTAAGAGGGTTTTATCAGCTTCATCTGGATTCAAACTGGCTGGCTTGAACTTCATTGTTTTCTCTATTTGTTCCATAGATTCTTCTTCCTGTATGTTTGGTACCATTCATGGTTCTGAACGTGACCTGTTGAAGCTCTACCCTGTCCCAATATCTGGGACAGAATTAGTTTTCCATTGATGATCCCCACAAATAAAATAGGACAATTATTAGTATGACATTTAAAGGAAACTGGATACATGGAAAACTTGCTGGACTGCAGCCGTCATAGGACTGAATCAAGTAGCCCTGTTTTAAATCAAAGAAATAATTTTAAATAAACAATCTAAAATTGTACGTTTTGATATTTTAATGGTCATTTAGCAGGGAGCTTGTAATGCTATGTTGATAATGTCATAATGATAATATTTTACAGGAGCTGACTTGATAATTACAAAGCTAATGCTGATTAATGAGTTACCTATGCATTATTTACCTTTAATTTTATATTGTGCCTCTCATGACCTCAATCTGAAGCACAAGCATACTATTTTAATCAGATATCATAACTCCAATTTGAACTTTTGATTTTGAAATAATTAGAAAAAATTAAAAAAAACTATGTCTTAAGCATTTTCAAGTTCCTTCTTAAAGGCATATTCTCAAAACAACCAAACATACATTCAGCATTAAGAAGCAACATGATCATCACTTTGTGTATGGAGTGGATTTACATTCAATGCAATTGTTTTTTTATATGCTTAACTGGCAATTTTTTTACCTTGCAACAAATTTAATTGATCCAAAACACTATATGACCAGACCAGACTGAACTCAATTTCAAACTCTGACTCTGTGGCCACTCACTCATGCTGATGGATGATGTAAAATGGTTAAAGTTCCCTCATAAATGAGGCCTCTGTGGGTTTTTAACCTCCAAACTGCTTTCTATTTGTCTGTCCATGCTGTTTCTCCAATACGTCCATATATAGCAACATACTATCCACACATATTTTTATGCGCTGCGGATAGTTGCTTTGGTAATTGTGATGGCTAGCATTAGGGTTTCTACAGTGGGTCATGGTGTGGATTGAATGGTGCTCCAAAATGGTATCATGGGAAACCAAATGTTCACAGAATTTTTGTCTTAAACGTCTGACAACACTTCCAGTTGGCCTATCTTGATATGATAATTGGTTTATCGTATTTTTGGGGGACATATTATACAAAAAACTCTTTTTCTGTGGTTAACTTCATATATTTGGGTGTCTTAAGCCCCAATCAACCAAATACAAGAAAACACTATCCACTTAAGCAAAACAGAGGAACGGATTGGCAGGAATGTCCATAGTTTATGGAGCCAATAAGTATGTGCATAGCAATGTGAGTTCTCAGTGGTGGTATTAACTGGCCTGCAGTCATTACATTCTGCGGTGGGTTTAAAAAATTGCACTTAAAAAAAAACGCCAGCAGTTCAGACAGTTCAGTACCCAGAGTTCAATGATCAACTTTGTAGTCTTATCGTCAGACTTGCAGTCACATGTTTTGGATACTCAGGTAAGAGAAGGGCGGAGCTGTCAACTGATCACCACCTGGTGGTGACTTGGCTCTGATGGTGGGGAAGGATGCTGGTCAGGCCTGGCCTGGTCCCGGGTGAGGCGGGGGACATTGAGTCCGAAAGAGCCGTGTTCCGTGCCTCTATTGTTGAGGCGGCCACAGAGCTGTGGCCGTAAGGTCACCGGTACCTGTCGTGGCGGTAACCCTCGAACTTGTTGGTGGAAACCAGCAGTAAGGGATGCCGTCAAGCTGAAGAAGGAGTCCTATCTGGCCTTTTTGGCCTGTGGGACTCCAGAGGCCAAAAAGGAGGGGGGCATGGGAGTAGGTTCAACCAGTCCACATGTGCTTTGTGGACTTGGAGAAGGCATTCGACTGTGTCCCCTGGGGTCTCCTGTGGGGGGTACTTCGGGAGTATGAAGTGCCGGACCCTCTTGTACGAGCTGTCCGGTCCCTGTACGACCAGTGTCAGAGCTTGGCTGCATTGCTGGCAATATATCAGAATCGTTTTCGGTGAGGGTTGGACTCCTCCAAGGCTGCTCCGTTGAGGGGATACGGTTTGGTGGCCTCAGGATTGGGTCGCTGCTCTTTGTCGATGATGTGTTTCTGTTGGCTTCATCGGGCCGTGATCTTCAGCTCTTACTGGAGCGATTTGCAGCTGAGTGTGAAGCGTCTGGGATGAGAATCAGCACCTCCAAATCCGAGAACTTGGTCCTCGGCCGGAAAAGGGTAGAGTGCTTTCTCCGGGTCGGGAATAGGGTTCTGTCCCAAGTGAAGGAGTTCATGTATCTCAAGGTTTTATTCACGAGTGAGGGAAGGATAGAGCGGGAGATTGACAGGCATCACTGCAGACGCTGCATCGGTCTGTCGTGGTGAAGAAGGAGCTGAGCAAAAAGGCAAAGCTCTCGATTTACCGGTCAATCTATGTTCCTACCTTCACCTATCGTCACGACCTGTCGGTAGTGACCAAAAGAACAAGATTGCAAATACAAGTGGCCGAAATGAGTTTTCTCCGCAGGGTGGCCGGGCTCTTCCTTAGAGATTGGGTGAGAAGCTCGGTGATCCAGGAGGGGCTCAGAGTAGAGTCACTGCTCCTCCGCATCGAGAGGAGCCAGATGAGGTGGCTTGGGCATCTGGTCAGGATGCCTCCTGGTGAGGTTTTCCGGGCATGTCCCACCAGGAGGAGGCCCCGGGAAAGACCCAGAACACGCTGGACGGACTACATCTCTTTCTCAGCTGGCCTGGGAATGCCTCAGGATCCCCCCAGATGAGGGAAGTCTAGGCTTCCCTACTTGGACAGCTGCCCCTGCGACCTGACTCCAGATAAGCAGCCAAAAATGGATAAATGGATGGAAAAAAATAAATTAAATAAATAAAAACACATTATTCTGGCACCTGGTGCACCAGAAAAAACACTGTGAAATAAACAGCAATTAAAATAAATAAATAAATAAATAATTCATGATGAATTACAGTTAATATATCTATGTATTTTCACAGTTCCATAGTTTTTCACGTTATTTTACATGGCATATGTAAATGTGCATATTATTTCCATAGACTTGGTATTTTGCCATATTTTAAAAATCGAGGAAAAATCTGTTATATTACAGATTTTTTTTAACCTTGTGGGTCAGTTCAGAATGACTCATGAATTTATGGAAAAAAGAAGGACCCATACTGTTCATGGTCCCCCAGTAAGCAATTGTCTGCTAAGTAATTTCAAGTATTGGCTAAGTATTGGTTTGGGGTCTAACCTCTCAAGTATGCCCTGTTATAATATATACAAAGTTTTACAGATCTCAAAGGATGCGGATGAGGGTAGAGTCTCCTAAACTGTCCTTGTCTTTTGACAAAAAGCATGCCCCAGACATTTTATGAAGACCTT
The DNA here is from genome assembly GCA_037177495.1 of Rhadinocentrus ornatus. Classification (NCBI taxonomy): domain Eukaryota; kingdom Metazoa; phylum Chordata; class Actinopteri; order Atheriniformes; family Melanotaeniidae; genus Rhadinocentrus; species Rhadinocentrus ornatus. The sequence continues at coordinate 10,948,743 of JBAMHW010000006.1, read as the reverse complement.
TGTTAATTGTTTCAGCTTGTGAAAAAAGGAAAAAACACTCCTTCAAATGTTTATGTTACTCCTTCCAATAGATGATCAGTAACACACTTGATTGGACAGAATTCAGTTATTAATGAATTTTTCCACCAAATTTAACATATCCCTCTTTTTTTTTTCTTCTCCAAATCAGCCACCCAACATCTTCAGGTTCTCATTGATGTGGTTCATCAAGGTACCATTAAGACAATGTAGCCCAGAGCTTCTGCCATTTCTGTTCCAGAAGAAGCAGCAAATTAAAAACATTTGGCAATATATTTTAAATATAATAAGGACTGTACCCTCAATTCCCAGATTAGTTATTAAAATAAAATTAAAAGTGATTTAATTGACTGGACCTTTAGTGATTAAAGGAGACAACTTATTGCCCAACCCAGAGCACTAACAGAAAATAAATGAATATGTCTGATCAGTGCTCTGTCCATACCCTTCAGAACGACCAAGGCCACTGCATGCTCTCTTCAGATGTGTGATATTAATTTCTACATTTGTCAAGCAAATTAGCATTTTAGATTTACTAAGCTGTAATGTGACATAATCAAGTTATAATTTATCAATTAGAATAATTATAAAGTGGATCCAATTTAATTAAAGTATTCAAAAGGCTCACAGGAAACTATCCACACATTAATGAGGTCCTTGGTTTTGGCTTCAGATGCTCGGGTGCATTTACTGTCATTCTCATTCTTTCTACACTTAATAGGTTCATGGTGTGAAAGGAGGAAGCACATAGTTTTAATCACCATTTCCTGCAGCTGAAACCCAGGGGGAAAAGAAAGATACTGGGCAAGAAAGTTAAATGCAATGCCTTTTGGCATTTGAGTTTGGCTGTGCGTCAGTGATCACTAATGAATTGGCACTGTCAGCGGTGTGAACTCTAGACCCATCAGTAGGGATGTGCTTAGTGTTCGTGGTAAAGCATGTCAGCAAGATGGGTCCAGCGAGCTTGTAAGACAGAAATGAGAGAATGAGAGTGAGAGGAGGGAGCACAGAGGGAGAGTGAAAACCACCAGAAGACAAAAACAGGCCTCATCAGCCACATCTGAGATGATCAACCGTCTCTGGTTGTAAATAGGATTCTTTTCCACCTTCCCAAGTTATCACTGTGTCACACACTCACAGCAGAGATTACTTTTCAGAATGTAGTCTTATGTTGGGCATGGAAAAATCCTCTCTCACAATCATTTAAAAGTTTTTTTCATATTCCCAGGTCCTTCTTTCATCCCTCACTTTTTCTCCTCTTTTCTCATTTTATCACTATCCCTTTTCCCTTCTTTCATTTCTTGTTCCTTTCACCTCATATCCAAGGACAAACTGCTCACCAAAGTAACTTGATGCATCCTATGACAAAGGGTAATTTAAAAAGGCTAAACTGTCAGGCACACTGCACAGCAGAAAGCACTGCAGAGACAGATGAAGGAAAAAAGTACTTGCAGTAAGGGAGACAAACTATCAGGGTTTGTTGAATGGCAGGGAATGATGATGGAGCAGAAGGAGATGCCGACCCCTTGGAGGAAAGAATCAGAAAAATTTCCACCATGATGCTCACTACATTTGATGTCAATTTATCTTTGTGGATACTGACTCCATGCAGCATCAGCAAATCTGTGTGTATTCAATTTAGTAGCTAATGGAAACATCTCAGTCATTTTAAATTCTTTATTTAAGTTGTTAGATAAACAATTTGATAATGTAGTTAATAAGTCAGTTGATCAATTATCAAGTCATTTATGTGATCCCATTAGACTATAAACCTGATGTTTTATCTGGCAGTCAGTAACAGACAAATCAATATTGTATATACCACAAAAGAATCATAGTATTGTCTAAAGTCAGTTATTGAAGTTAAAGCTGAACAGGGTAGTTTGAATGAATAACCTTGCTGTAAATACCTGATCCAGGCTTTAGTTTGTTCCATTTCTTAGAACTTTGAACAGCAGAAGGGCAGGTCATGTGTACTTGACACCATCAGAAATATAGGGCGAGAAACACGATCATGTGGCACGAGTTCAATAGACTGACTACATGCTGAAAGTGCCACGATGGTTTATTATTAGAGATTCAGATGAGTATTAACAGTGCTATTAAGAGGATTTGTAGTTGCCACAAATGTCCTAAATTCCCTGTTTTTTACTGCATTTGTCTTGAATAAATTGTAATTAAGAATTTGTAATTTAACCTCCTGGCCTGGTGGTTGTAATTGTGATTAAGGTTAAAAGAAAACTGTGTTATATAAAACTATACAATGGCCACAAATCTAAAACACAAACATACCTCAACCATGACTTTTATCACACAACATGACGAGCTGATTCAAGCACTATGTGGAAGATTGGATCTAATTAAATGTTTAAATGCAGGTGGGTGGTTTTCTGGCTACTTCAGATGAGAGGTTCTCATGTTCTTCCAGCATTGGTAGCCCTTGACCTTTTATGTTAATCTGTAGCAAATCAGATGTATTATAAAATGCAAGCAAAGCTCTTAAAAAGCACAGATGAAGTCGTGAAACACAGCAATTTCTGGAAAAATAATAGTAGCAGGTGGTGTCAGAGGGCTGCACATCAACTCAGAAAACTGAAGTTTCAGGAATAACTATGGTCAATAAATCCTCTATGGATTGACTTGGTGTAGAGTCACAGTAAAATAAAGTTGAGGGTCACTGCCAACATCTACTTCATTACTTCATACTGTGATTTAACAAATCTTGACTGAAAACAACTGCATTTAGCAGATATGCTGGCATGCTGCTGAGACTGTACTGGGTCCCTCCCACCTTTGATGGTGTGCTCACACTGCAAACTTTTCTTTTCAAACCTGATTCATCAGCCAGATATGCCGACCAAAAGAATGTGATGCACAATTTAACAACATTGCTAACAGTTCAAAGCTGGAAAGTGAGAAGAATATGCAATACCTCAGCTGCACATTAGTTCATCCAGCATTATCCCTCTTATTGCACATACAATCTTTCTCTTGAAATAGTACACTGTAAGTAACAAATTAATCTAAAATCCACGTTTTGGGCTTATTATTAAATACTTTTTCTTTCTTTCTTTGTAATTTCCACAGACACAAAAAATTGTTCTTGTGTTTGTGCCCCCTTGTTTCTTCCTTTTGTATCTAAAAGTGTGCTGCATTGAACTACAGTTTTTTGCCGTTTAACTTGAGTGTCTAAAATCCCAAAGTGGTCCTGAAGTATTTGGCACCAGATGTACTTTTACAGATGTAATATTATCTGCTAACAATACAATGGATAACATTTTATAGAGACATAAAGCAGCCTCGCGCATCATTACATCTGTGAGTGATGACATGCTGCTGATGATTTACATACTAGAAATGTCTCTATAAAACAAAGATGGATGATGAGCTGACAAAGAATGTCAGTTATAAAGGGAGAAATGAGTAAATAAATAAGGTTGTCACTTCAGACATATCCCGTTCATTTAGTCATTTTCCCATTCAGTAATAATGATAGTAAATAATATTACATGATTCTTGTTTAACCTCACATTTACATTGTGCTTACATTGGAGCACTGTACTGCACCTGTAGGCACAACAAAGACGAATTATTAGACATTAATAATTTTGTTTTGCATTCCCATGTCTTGTAATATCAATATGACATCACACTATTTACACCAACTCCTTAAACAAGCACACAATAAATACAATCATATTAAGTAATCTTCCTTGTCCATATATATTAAAACAAGACTTGTACAGACAGGTATGAATGAAAACTCATTTTTAAAAAGCTACTAACAAATAAAATAAAGACAATAGAAATTATATTTCTTCCAATGATGCTGAAACTGTTTAGCTTGTACTTCAGCTCACTATTTCTTTCAGCTCTATCAATCACTTAATTTCTGCCCCCAGAAAACTGCAACTGCAGAAGAAAGAAGAAACAAAGACAATCTTTCCATTCTTAAATATTCCATTTAAAACAAAACAAAAAAACAAACAAAAAAAACAAAAACAAACCCAAACAAATAAAAAACTTTGACTTCATGCATTTATTTCTCCTTGAAAACTTTCCAGGTATGTTTTTTTGTTGTTTTTATTGTATGTAAAATCTGTCTCATCTTAGCAACTGTGGTTAGAGTTTGCTGTAATGGAGGGAGGAGACCTTCACATTGCACCCAAGTCACACAATGCTTGTGGGGCTTTCTCAATATGAATTCAGTTTTCATTACCCCCCTGTAATAAATGCGGTGTGAATCCTGGGAGGCCATGACAGCAAAAAATAAATCTGATACATGAATAAACGATGTCCCTGGGGAGTGCAGACTCCTCCTTTGTGAAGAAGATTGACTCCTCAATGATGGGACACATCAGCCACAAGGATAGGAAACAGAAATAGAAACTGCCGACAGAAAGGCGGTTGCTCTCAGACTTTCTCCCCAGTCAATCTCAAAGCTGTATATAATAATAATACATATTCTATGCAGTGTGACTGCAAGCCATCAAATTCCCCCAAAGGTCAGCAGTTTTATAATTTCCACACTATACGAATGTAATTAAACTTTGACATAGAAACTTAGTCACTGCTCTGCACTTCTTCACAGTTCTTTCATCTGGCATTGTAGGGTTTCTAGATAGAGTATGATGTGTTGCAGAAATACCACTTCCGTAGAAACACTTGCAGTGTGCTTTTGAGGTGTGTTTGTTCACTCTGGCAGGGCTCAAGAACATAAAAACTTCTTTAGTTGCTGTAAATTTCTCTAAGCCCTTTTTATTGTCAGGGTGGGAATATTTAAGTTTTACTCTGACATTTTTACTCTGTTATTCTACCACAAACTCAGGCAGTGATGTAACATGAGCTGCCTGGTACACATGCATCAGGCATAGTGTAATGACTATACCTCTGGTAGCCAAAGCCAATATTTTTGGGCTATCTGAGAAGTAAACAGATATTTGGAAAGTGATTTACACATTTGGAGAAAAACTTTCTCACTGGTCATTGTTTAAACTGCTCAGTCTCACATGAAAATTAGTAATCAGTATGTTTATCCATATATTCAAAACTTAGCAGTGTTGTGTTTTCATAACAGTGATACAGCAAGACATGTTCAAGCCCTTAATATTTTTCTAACCCTGACTGTGTTTTGTTTTGAACGACTGAATCCTTTCGTTCATGAGTGGTAAGAAAATAGGATTGTGGTAAAATTAGATGATCCTCCATCCCATCTTTGCAAAGGAAGAAACCAAAATGGTGAAAAGTTTTAGCAACACACTGCAGGAAAACCTTTGAAATATCAATGAGCTGCAACAACCTATTTAACCTAGAAACAGGCATGTCAAGGTCAGGCACTGGTGACTCTAAGCAAGGTAAATAAGTTAAACATTCACTTAATAGGAAACTTTAAAAATGATTGACCAAATAACTGTGTTAGGCTGTTTAACAATTAGGTGGCGAATGGGAGCAGGAAACATGTATTTATGGAGGGAGCCACAGCTGTGGCCCAATCCTGAACACCAGGAGCTGTTTTCTGTAATTAAGAACACTGAAGGCAGAAGAAAGAGTGAAGGAGGAGAAAGGCAATGACTGCCTTAGCAAAGGTGGTGGTAAAGGCAAATTCATTTTTAAAAAAAAGCTATGGCAATGGACTTTGTCTCGATTAGTTTGCTCACATGTTTTTCTCTCCCTATGACTGTTTGTGTCAAACAATAAGCAAATCTTCAAGCCTGCCAAGTAAATAAACTATTCAGAAAAGAATTCTGTAAAGTAGATTTCAGATTCACGATGTTAATCTAAAACAGTCCTCTGCAGTCCTCCAAGATTACTGAACAGCAGGGTTCAACCTCTTAGCACCTGAATTTATTTAAAATTATATATAAACAAAATTAATGCAGTAAAAATAGGGAAAAAAATTGAGTGAAATAAAATACAATGAAATATTAAATAAATACATTATATTAAAAAATAAGTAAATACAAACAAATAAATGCATAATAAATTAAACAAATAAACAGAATTAATTTGATGAAAAGAAATAAAAATTTTGAAAAGGCCAGAAGCAGTTTGTAGTAACTTTACAACATTAGGCATCAACAGATTAAATGTTTCTTTGGTGCAACACACCTGACTCAAAACAGTCGATCATTAAAAGGCTTGTGCAGAACTTGAGCTCTTGGAGAACCATTTCATTCAAAACAGGTGTGTTGCAGCAGGGAAACATCTAAAACCTGCAGGACAAGTCCATAAAACTGGCAACCCATTATCTAAAACATACTTTTAATGGCCTCTCTAGAAAGTGAACAATAAATAAAATGATTTTATATATACTGTTTTCATTGCAATCAGTACTTAATATGGTGGACCACCTCACTCTAAAATCAAGGAAGAGCATGATATGTTGGCACAGAAATGAAATGTTAGTGAGTTGGAATAGAAATGTGTGAGTGATTACTTAAAGCTTAAGTCCGGCCATTTTTTTTGGTAACTATGTATTGGTGTGGGGAAACTGAATCCCATTACAATCAAAAGCAACATTAGACTGAAGCTGCAAATGAATAAAAAAAGCTTCCAATGTTAAATATTTCCTCTCTTGCACACAGGTCCTGCGTTTTAAAGACATGATTTTATCTTTATATTTAGTGAAAAATAAAAGAGGTCTAATAGATATATCTAATAAGGTTTGTTGTTAAATTGCTGCCTATCAACAACGTAGGCATTGTCTTACCACATCTGGGAAGACTGGCATATTAAAACCTAATACTAGATGTTAAATCTCTGTGAAAACTAAGAGAAAAGACATCTGTTATAAAGCTGAAGCTAGCATGAACCCAATTAGAAACAAGAAAGTTGACATTTTTGATAAATAAAAGGGAGGGTTTTGATCTCACCACTATATGGTCCTTTTATGCAACCTCAGTAACAACCACAAAGCATTTCAGCTGAATTTCATTAATTCACACATGTTCCAGTGGAGCTGACACTTAGTGCACAAATCAGTTAATGCTACTCTGGTAAATCTCACTGAGAGCTATTAGCTCGACCACTGAAGTCAACCTTCTGCAACCCCCCAATCTGGCGTCACAGCAGATGGGTGGAGGTCTGTGATCTGTTGAAGCAATTTTGTGCATGGCTGCCATGGCCTGTCCTGGTGTGACATCTCCTGCTGCTAGCCGTGCTGTACCCTGACCTTCACACTGGGCTGGTGTACAGCTGTCTGACTGGGAAATGCAAACACACACCCCTGGCACACATACCAACATACACATAACATACTTCCAATCCCTGGGGAAGAGCAAAAAGCTTAGTTTTTAGTTGTGAGAGGGGTTTTGGTGCGATGTGTGATTGTGCTGGCCAGCGCCTGCAGACTTTTAGCTGGCAGGCAAAAGACCAGAGAGCTCTGTTGAACAAAATGTCAAACATGGCTCCAGAAATTGTGGCTTAGATGGTCACAGATTTTGTTCAGATAAATGATTGCAAGCAGAAAAAGAATAAATGTGTGTGAAATGCTTCTAAATGTAAAACTTTTAATTGCAGAGGGAAAGAAGAAGAAGCAGGAAAAACCCTCTCTCACCAAACACATGTGGTCAAATACACAAACACCCAGCACTTTCTATTTGTCAGGTTAGAGCAGGAGGACACGTAGCGTAAACCCAAAGAGACACTTTCTCCGTGGGGAGAGATCTTCTCTCATTATGAGCAGGATTGACACTGGGCCTGGCCTGTCCGGAGGGAGGTCCAAGCCAATAAGAGAGTAATTGAAAGAGGCGCTTGACTTCCCGCCTATAACAGCTTACAGACCATGGGTTGATGTGCCTCGAGGAGCATGGTGTTTAGACAACAGATGGGGAGAGACAAACAACATGAAAGCTGGATAAGAAATAATTTCAGGGTAAGGGAAAAAAAAAAAAAGAGATGGCAATTTTCTTCTGTTTAGATGATCAGGCCTGTCCTAAGATATCAGGCTCATCTCTCAAACCAAGGCTGATTCCTTAACCTTTTATATATTACTTCCTATTTTTTCATGTAGTCTATAAAATAGTTAATAAAAAATGTATTATCATATTATATGATATAGTCCACAAAAATTTAGATGCACCATTTTCTTTTCCTGATTAACACTGAGGCAAACTTGGTAATTACTTGGTAACTTGGTAATTATAATATATGCATTTATGTTTAATTATGTGATTTATTTATTGTATTGTATTGTATATAGCGTATTGGATGACCCAAACTAAAATGGTTCATTTTTAAAAAACAACTTTTATATAGTTGTCCATTGGTGACTACTATGCATGAAAGGGTTAAGTAGATAGATAATTAAAATATAGTCACATTTATTTGTTGTTAAATACTTTGAAAAAATTGCTGAAGTGCATAAAGCTGAAAGAAATGGCAAGAAGCAATTTGGCAATAGAGAACAGTTTCATAGATTTTCAATGTCCCAGAGCAGTTGCAGTCCTAAGTGTCAACTGCTGAAGCCAGAATGTGGAGAGTTAGAGGCTCTGCAATAGCACTGTATCTCACGGAGGTGTGTGTTGAGTCCCGGCGGCTAGACTTGTTACAGAGTTGACAGCATGTTATGTTTCACAACACAACCCTCGCACTGACAGTCTGAAAGCCTGGAGCCAAACAAACAGAGGTATCAACGATGCCAGGTATCTCAAGATCTCACTCTCTCTCTCCTACTTTCACACACACATACAAACACTCATGTACATACAGAAGATATGTGTACAACACAAGCACTGAAGCTTAGAGAAAACACAGACACATCCTTATAAGCAAACCAACACATTCTGATGTAAAAATCATCTGCACCACTGCAGTATTTTGGCTTATAGAAGATGATAGATGTAATTCCTCCTTCTTTAAAGCACAAATAATTCATAATATTGGCTCTTTATGCTATGATAGTGGTCATTCATAAGATTCAGATGACATTTAAAGTAAATAAAATAATCTTGCAGTGAATGTAACTCTAGATACAATCCTAAGTTTCAGTAGATGTGGGCTATGCATCATTTACCATGCTATATGCACCTGTGGGGCATCAATTATTCAGAATGCACTTGAACCTCAGGTGTAAGAACAAGGCAGGCCTTGAAACATTCCTAGAGATACTGCGGACGTCTTTGGTTGATGCAACTCTCAACATGATCAAGAGACATCATCTGCAGAGTGAACACACTTTACTAAAGAACAGTCAAATGTTTTTTTGAGACTTTTAGTTTTTAGAGTCAGCTCAGAGTGCAGTCCTTGGCTACTGTAATGATCCAATTCTTTTGATCCTAGCATTTGCAAAAAGTGAGATAGACAAGGTGGGCATATAAAGCCTTTCCCTGAATCCCTGGACGGATGGTGCAAAAATAAATTCCCACACTGTAAAGATTTACCTTGCAATATCCGTCAAAGACATGTGTTTGCAATGCGAGTAAGACAATGTTTAATGATACAGAAAATAGTTGGCTGGTGTGTGTTAGATGCTTCTTAAAGAGTGATGCAAGGACTACTCAAGCATAAATTTGACCCTGTGAGTTTTCAACAAACAAAAAGGTGTGAAAGCAGATAAATTGATCAGGAAGCTCCACTCATTCGCTCCAAACCTTCATACATTTAGTAATGAGAACGCTTGTGGCTTGTGAATCATTACATGATCCCAGAATCACGTTTGCTCTCAAACGTTTGCTCAGTAACACATGATGAAAGCTCTTTTTCTCCTTTCCCATCCATTTCTTTCCGACCATAACTTTTATCCTCTCTGACTACTCCACAGCCAAAAGGTGTTGGAGAGAAAGAGGATGAAAAATTGATAGTGTAGTAGTGACAAAGTCTTAATAAGAGGGATCCAGTCCAAACAGTGAAAGAGAGGTTTAGAAAAGACTAAGAAACAGGATGTCTTTTGTGCCACATCAAAGCTTGTTACTCCATTAGGTCGACACAATTATATGTGCAACTCTGGGTAATTTATTCAACTGCTAAACTTAATAAACACCGGAGGGGCTGCTCCCACCAACTCAGTGTCACTTACAGTTTAAATTATGGCCCTTATATTCAGGTGTACAAGGTAGTGAAAACCAACCAAAGATGTAAAGTTGTTTCTAAGGAAAGACTGTCAAACTGAAGGAGTAGTTGGCTGAAGTTTTGGGGGGGATTGGAAAATGGGTGGGGCCTTATTTAGCAACTTCTATTTTCACATTCACAGTGAAAACAAAGGACAGAACAAAAGAAAAGTACCTCTTGAATTACTGAGGGAGCTGGCACACTTGTTTTCTGTGCTGTGTTGGAATAAAAGATTTGTCTGCAAATAATTTATTCCAGCACTCCCTTTGCCATTTCCCTCTGCTTCCCCAAGTGATACAGAGGCTTTTTGTGGTAGAATTCCAAATGATAAATACTGTGCATTTATAAAAAGTTGAGAGGGGATATTTAGAACGCAGGAAGATACCGCATAAGCCGTTATGCTTTATTCACATCCCAGTGGGAGCCATGGTATCCAGGGATATGTTATGTAAAACTGGTCAAAACCATGCTAATGTGATTCTGAATACAAATCTACTGACAACAGGTATTTCATTGCAGCACTGGTTGCTTAATCTCACCTATCACTGCGCTAAAGGTCTCTTAGTGGAATTAATAAATACTTTTACAAACATTGCTGCAAAATAATAATCATTTCATTTAAGGAAAAATATAATCTTATTAAACAATAAAAGCATGTTGTGTGGGATCAAGACATGAAGAAGAAATGTTTTTAGAAATGAGATTAACAAGATCTGATAAAGGAAATTAATATGTATACTCTTATATTTTTACATTATTCTACCCTTCCTTTAGCAGTTTTGCTATTTTGGAGTGTAATATTAGGTTAGATAATGCTTGTGGGAATGGGCTTGTCACCAAAGGAGATGCTGTTGAAATGATGCATGTGGGTGTGCATTTGGTGTATTGCTGTCTTTGCCTGAAGCAAGAGATGAGAATATCAGAGTAAAAATATACTGATACACACACCACTGAAAAAAAGAGAGATAAAAGTAACATAACCTCCAATTACAGAAACATATATTTCACATGTTTTATACGTGGAAGCACTGTGGATGCTGTTACTTCTAATTTAATTTGACATTGTAATTTTTCTTATATTTTATTCCTCATCCTTATTAGACAAAAATTTTGCACTTAGGATGATGACTGTAAGTCAACATGAAAAACTTAGCTGTCCAACCTAAATTACACATTTTGAGCAGTATCTTGACACCTTTAGCCAAAGCAACCCAAGCATCTTTCTGACATTAATAAGGCACTCAATGCCACTCCATGAAAAGCGGCTATTTGCACCTAAAATCAGTAATACTAAAATGTAGTCTGTTTAACCAAGAGTGAAAACAAATGGAGGAAAGACAGAGTTAGATTAGATGTCAGACATTGCCTGTAAAGATTTATGTTGTGATTTTTGTGACTCCATTGTCCGCTGGTGCAGTATGCAATTGAAACATGAGGAGAACAATAAGTGAAGTGGCTTTTTTGTCACAGCTGCAAAAATGGTGGATAAGTAAGTGAACGTAAAACAAGGTCACTTGTTTGAAATTGGCAGGAAAGATATCTGGGTATAGAAGTAAAATGTAAAGGGCTCTCAGTTCCCTCAACAACTGCATCTAAAGTGCCCTTGATAAACAAGTGCCCTTTATCAAAGAAACACTGAATTGCTTCAGTTAAGTTGTTCAGCAATAAAAGATTATACAGGCCAGAGAGTAAAGTGAATCTTCTGACCTGAAAGCTACTGTTTGGTGGCTGGTGCTGTAAATAATAATGCAGAATGTCTTTGCAACGTATTGTCAATTAAGTGGTGCTGTCAATGGTACTGAAGTTATACATTGCTGTTATTAAAAAAGTATTTCACTCAGGGTATATATATTTATTAGGGATGGGTATTAATTACAAAAATACCTAATTACTTACAAGCATTTGAATTAATTAATCTCAATTAATTGCATTTTAATCTCATAATATTTGTCTCAAAAATCAAACTTTTTTAATTTAAATGGATTTTAGTGGACGATCAAATAATAGACACAGACATTATTGTAAACTCAAGTTTTAGTTAATGTCTGGAAAAATGCATTTAATTGCATTACAATTAAAACAGTAGACAAAGACATAGAAAATATCCCTGCTCAAAACTGAACAGACCTAAAGAAAAAGTTTCATTTTATGTACTGAGCTCCAGGTGTTCTCTAATTAAGAGTCTACAACATGTTACAATACTTTTAACTTCTACAATATTTTTGTCCACACTCTTCATTAATAGACAATAATAACTGACTGTAAGCCAGGATGGGATCAGCCAGTGTCAACTTTGTGCATTTCATTCTCAGTCCGATCATGGAGCAGAGGTGAATGTCTCCTGCTCTGACTGCAGTTTCATGCAATTTTGGGCAGGGGAGGGGCCTGTGGAAGTGCTGTTCATTGACAAGAATAAATGTTGCATGCTTTCAAGTCAGTTTCCAAAGTCTCCAATAACACCAGAAAAAGTCTCTAGATTTCTTGCTAGTTGCTTCTTTGAAATAGAGTCACTAGGTGGGTCTGAATACTTGCTAAATATAGCACCAAAGTAGTTAAATTGGCAATACTGTTTTAGCTGAGTTCTGAAGTGCGTGTCAATTTAATCTGTATACCAGGATATCGTGCACTGAGGCGTTGCTTAAAATGCAAACTGTATACGTACCTTTTCAGGAACCAGGCTGTTTTTTCACGCATCCCAACATATAGAAACTAGGGCTAAAGGCCCTCCGTTCCTATAACCATTTTAGCTCCTGCTCTGAGGCATGTTCTTTTCGTGGTTCCATCAGAACCCTCATGATGTAGGTGTTTGGTCATCCGTGGCTACACCCCTTACCGGAGTTCTGCTTATTTACTTCCGCTTCTTGTGACCCCGGCATTTTTAAAATTCACTGTTTCAGCTACAGACAACAACACGACAATGGACCAAGCCAGCGACAAATAGACCGACAAGGAGGTCAAAATCTCTTTTGGCCATCTACGCCAACCAGGACATCCAGAGAGCATTTGAAGAGGCAGCGCATGAACATGCCGATCTCTTCGTAATCCATATTAGCTTGATGGTGTGTTATTTTTCGCGGGTTTTGTTTTGTTGTTGTGTGGCATAACAGTCACACGTCACTGTCGCAGACGGTTGCGTCACATCGGTCCCGCTATCGCCCCCGACTCATGTGCGAATGCAACATGAAACTCTTCCCTTGGGGAAGGGCTGTTCATAGAACTAGGGCAGTTCTAAGAACTGCTATCTTAGAACTTCTATGTTGGAATGCGCCTTTGGTTTTTATGTTATGAAGCTCTAGGACTGGTTTTGTTACTCTGTGGCTCATTGTGCTTAGGTTTACTCTATGTTGTTGCTCTTGTTAACATGCTTACAACCCCAATTACAAATAATGTCTGTCTGTCTCACTAATTCTTTAAGTCAAACTTTTTTCTTGCAGAATCACTCTTGTGATTATAACATGTTTGCAGGCATAGTCAAATGTCTTTTTTTTCCCAGTATTGATACAGCACAATATCAACTGGTGAAATGTTGGTAGAATCATTGTGTTTGAACTGTGGCTATGTGTTACTATTGTAGGTAACTAGAAATTTACATTTCACTTTTGGTTTAGCTCTTTTGTATGACATAATTCAATCAGTGTTTCTGTTCTTTCCCATGTCATTGTGTTTAAAGACTTTTAACCCAGTAATTGCAGTCTCATCTGCTTTTATGTTCATATTTGGGGTTGCTATTGTTATCTCATCAGTTAAGTGCTGCAACCAATTTTTATAAAGGTTAGCAGGTCACCTGGGCACTGTGTAAAAAAATACTCACTATTTAATGGAGAGAGCGAGTGCTATTTTGTTCACATTTTATGATGTGTGTTTGTTTTGTGATAATTTACCTTTGTGCAATTAGTGCCTCTGACCGCTGTGCTAGGAAAGGATAATTGGAGACTGTAGCTATGGACAGCTTGTAGTAGTATATTGTAGGCCTTGTTTCTATGAATCAGTAAAAGAGTGATAATGAGAAGTACTAAGTTTTTGGTTTTATCATGCGCTTATGTCTTTGCCACATTTGCTCAATCTGATGCAACACAAATCATTTAATAGCTCTCTACTTCCTGATTCCTGACAGCTTTTTTACTCTGGGTTTCCACTTCACAGGTAAGCTATCATACAACAGTGGCTGTGTTTGTTTTATATGAGCTCACCGCCAACCCTGCTGACCACAAATCATGTTGAAAGAGGAGGGAGAAAGCAGCACAAACTGCCATCGTGGGAGGGGAAAGTACCTTTTAAGATCCGTCAAAGCCTTTGCTAATAGGGGTGATCTATCCAGGGCTTTCAAAATGTCAAATTCCTGCTTTGTTCATTTGCATAACCTCTAAAGCATTTAAGAGTGTGTGTGGTGCATTGATTTAGCTGGTGACTTGGGAAACGCTTTCCTTGTTGACACAAACGTTTAAGTGAGTGTGACTGTGGCATTCCTTAATCCACTAAACTGCATGGTGCATAAGTACTCTGCCGCAGTTTTAAAATGCCATCAACACACTCGGTTCTCTTATCTGCTGACTGCTCTTAGGTAAATATCACTTTTTGATCTGTTGTAAATCATAAATATTTCTAGTGGTTGCCCACTGAACTGTTCATTGAACCTATAGTCTGCACCGTGAAGGGCTCTTTTTGACTTCAAGAGCCAAGAACTCATCAACTTAAAAGTCCATCAATGGATGAATTCCAAAAATTGTAGTGCAGCTATGGTATAAGAGCATAAAACAATTTGATTGTTAAACTACATTATGTAAATATATACCAAGGAAGAGCCAGGTAACAGGGAAGTACTTAACTGACATTCCAGTAATTTCTTTTTTTTGCACGAGTTTCCTGTTACTGACACAGGTTTGTCTACATTAACATTTCATAAGACCATTTTAGTCATTTTTCTAGGACTTTTGATCAACCACTAAGCTACTGTTCATAGTTTGATAAAGTCAAAAAGTTATATACCTAGTAATAAATTAAAATAATGTTAGTCAAATTAGAAATAAACATGAAAGTGTAACAACAGCTTTACCACAAGATATACTTAAGAGACAGTGTGTTGTATATAGTGACATCTAGTGGCACAAATTGCAAATATTGCCAAAATCAACATCCCTCACCATACACCTGTAGTGTATTTTGGATATAAACTTCACACTATTAGAAGAGAAAAACAGTGATAATTATTTTCACAGAATTCTACACACGAGTGTCTAATACATTAGTGCAAGCTGACACCTTAAATATGGAACCTAAAACAAAAGTCAGGCATATCTTAAACTTGAGACTTAAAGTGTTGAGACTGCATTTGTATGTGTTTATGGATTGCATTAAGGCATTAATGTGCTCTTATTGTATGTCCTATCTGAGAAAAAAAAAATATTTGTTTGATTTTTACTGAAAGTAAACCATTTAGGGCCCAGATTCTAGTATAATCTAAAAGGAGAAAACATATGACTTGGAATGTCTTTTGATTTATTTCATTGCCATTTCACAAAGATTTTTCTCATAAAAGACTTTAAGAAGTTCAGATAATGATAAACATAAGTGAGGATGAGCAAGACAGTTTTGTTGCCTTGCCAGATATTTTTGTCTTTTTTTTTTTTTTTCTTAAATGCTTTCTGCCTCACTACTCTAAATCTCTGTTAAATCACAAAGAATTAGAAAAACAATGCGATTTGTTGGCTGTAGCACTGAGAGGTCTGATCTAATTACTTGTAAACTCATCCTTGAAATGATGGATTAAACTATTTTGAGCTTTTAAAAAGCTGTAATCATTAGCAGTTTGACCAGCTAGCTTAACAAAGTATTATTCCAAGGCCAGTAGTACAGAACGTTCTGCTCATTAGAAGCTTATCAGGTTTGCTGTATTCCCCCATGGTGTAGATGCCTGTCTTATCATGGCTTGTTTGACCTAAATACAGTTACTGTCGGCGATTCTTGTGTCATCAAAGGTTGTAGGTAGGTGTTTAGGTAAGACTATGTTTTGCTTACAAAGAAATGAATGGCAGGAATTACAAAGTTAGGTTATTATAAAAAGCTACTGTTTGAGGCAAGGGGCACAGCAAGAGAAGGCAACCTAGACTGGAGACACTCCAGAAATGTTTTATAATGTCAACAAGTTGATGAGTGAAACAGACTGAAAGGGTTTAAGTTTGAGCAAAACATGTAATCTCACATTTTCACTTGCTATAATTACAACACTGGTTTTGGAGTGTGGAAAAATTCAGTTATATCCTCCACTTTACTGGTTTGCTAGGGGTACTGTCAGAACCTCTCAGCATCATCCTGCAATGCACAGGGTACCGACTGGCATCTGTTTTTAACAGTTATTATTGTGTAAGTGGATTTTATGCCAAGTCGTGATCCTTGCTTCATCCGAAATCAAGTGTTTTTTTGTGTTTAATCCAATGAAACAAAATGTGAGAGCAAAACTGACAACAGCAAACTCAATGAAAAAAAAGGTTGTCAGTCCTTAGCGATTAGTTATTTATGTTAGTTAAACGACTGAGCAAATGAATGAACACTCTGATGAATAGAAAAATTAATTACATAAAGGAGACATACTAGTGCAACTCTCATCTTTCCCACAGTTTATAAGTTCATACAACTGTTTAAACATGTTATGACAACCAGTAAAATAATCCTTCTAAGGTGCGATACTAATCCCATTAGGTGCCTAAACTGCTCAAAAGAGCAACATCATAGAGAATATCATTATGAATGCTGTTTCACAGTTTGAGCTCTTCCAGCACCATCAAGATATTGTTTTTTGGCAGCAACACAGATCAGGACATGGATTCTTAGCAGACTTTGCTACAACTCATTTTAAAGCATTGACATTTGTTCTGGATCATTACTTCATATTATCATATTAAAAACCTTCATTGTTGAGTGCCTCAGAGCATTAATAGTGTTCATTTTGGTGTATTCTCAGCTGTTGGTGAATCCCAGCAGTGAAATAAAACTTTGATTCTCATTCAGTGTTGGTGGGTCAGTTGCCAGCATGATTAGAGTTTCAGGAGGCTTGCTGTTTTAAAATGTGTATTATTTTTTTATTATAAACATCAAACACAGTGGTGGGTTTTTCAAGATAATAGAGAGGCTAAGTACAGCAAAGAAGAGGGAAAAACTGGAGTTAATTTGTATAGACTCAAACTGGTGTCATTTATCGCCATCTATATCTCACAAGTTAAAAATCTCTTAAGGCATTGTTTCCACAGAGATCTAGTTAAAGGAAAGTAGAGAAGACAATAGGGGAGAATAGAATAAATAGACCTGACCCACTAGTACCAGATAGCTTCTGTAATAACTATAACATTAAGGTTTTGTTCTGTCTCTTTGTTGTTTGAAACTAACCAAACTCTTTTGTGAACATGTTTAATCAAGTATCATCATTTTAAAATGTTGAATAATTTAATAACTATTAAAAAATGACATAATTGTTTTACGTTATAATTGTATACTAAGATGCTCTGATCAGTATGTATTTCCGTCCAATTATGAGTGTGTAAAATGTAGGATTGTTTGTAGTCAAACTTGGAGGAAATGATCACCTGACTTTTTCCTTTACCCACAGAACATTTTATCATGGTTAAATGAATTGTTTTGTTTGTTGCTCTGTTAACATGTTAATCACACTTTCAGTGCTGACTAATGGCCATTTTCCACTAGCTACTAATCATCTCGACTCAACTTGACTCGACTTGGTTTTTCATTAGGTGGTAGCACCTGGTACCAGGTACCTTTTTTTGGCATCAACCTGGTTGTGGCTCCAAGAGAGCTGAGTTAAGCTAAAAAATAACTTTTGTGCCGCTGCCTGCAACATTTCTTTGGCTCTTTTCTCTTACCTTGAGTCTGACACAAACCCTTAGACCTAGTGTCATCTTGTTGGCAAACAAGCTAGCTCTAAGAGATGATTCTTTGTAGTGAATGAGAAGAGCTGACTTCCATTTGAGAAAGACAAATCTTCAGAAGGGGTTGGACTTTATTTTGATTGACATGCTATGCAGCCAATCAAATTCAAGGAAGACTAAGCTCATACCTAAGAAAAGAGGCATACTCTCTTAGGCTACCTGACTTTAAGAATCCCATTTAAATTGAGGTGGTACTCATATGTAATTGTAAACATCCAAACTGAATTAAGTCAAGTTGAGTCATGTACACCCGAGTAGGTAGTGGTGGAAAATAGGCTTGTGTCGATTGTGACATGTATTTATTAGATTTTTCTTTTTGCACTGACACATTTGGGGGGAAGAGTATTTAAATGAATCTCAGAGTGATTTGCTGAGCTTTGTGCTCACAATTCACAGTTGATCACATCATTATTTACCGGTAAGAAAAGCGTGTCTTAAATTTTTCACTTGGCGTGGCTGTGAAGGTGTGCTGAGGAGGCACAGACATTTTAAAACGCTGACAAAGGGAGAGTATGAGTAAATGAAGAGATTTTCCATTTGATAAAATTTATTTATAATGGCAGCAGAAATATTTCTCAGATGTAATTTTAGACTACCTTGAAAGAGTAATGCAGCAACCACTGCATCAAAACGCTTTCCTTTATTCTTTGGTTTTATTAAAGTTTGTTTATCTGTTGTTCTTTATTTAATGGATGCACTATCTTGTCTGTGGCATCCAGAGTTTCACTGATGGTGTCTGTGAGGGACCGAGGCCAAAGACAGCACAGGAGTTTTCTTTTAAGAAAAGTCTTTTTACATTTAATTTAATAAAAAACAACAAAAATACAAATTCTAAAGTAAAGGTTCTGGGCCCATAAAAAAGGTCAAATAAACAGAAAATCAACATAAAGAACTAAAAACTAACTGACCTAAGAAACCGACACACAAGGGAAGCTATATTCTGGCTGATCAGTCCATTTTGACACAAGAGGGAAAACATAACATAACCATCTTCAATTAACTTAAACTTAACTAATTCACAACAAAACATAATTTAGTCTCTTACCTCATTGGGGAAAAAGAAATCTAAATAATCATATTTCTACGTAAACAAATAAAGTTTTACAAAACAATAGAAAATCTAAACCCCTCTCCCACTATTCTGTTGTAAAATGGATGAGTCCAATTGGGCAGCAGCCTCATCAAGGGAACTCCACCTCAGCTGGGACTCTCTTAGCAGGCTTGGGCCTCCCACACACAGCAACTTCCCCAGGAGCTGGTAACTCAAAGGAAATACATTTTAACTGAAATTAAACCAAATTAACCAGGTGACCAGAATCACCTCGTCGCTCCCAGAAATAAAAAAATTGGCAAAGTGGCGGAACTAAGAGGGGGGCTGTGAGCATGGGGGTGGATGATTGACATCTATCAAACTCCGAGCTGCCTGTAGCGAAGAGCTAACTGAGCCAACTTGGATCTAACGTGAGCTAATTTTTGTACCAGGCTTTAAACAATGTTTCTGCTGTGAAGTTGGCCTTTTTAACATGGGAGTCTATAGGGATTGACTCTGTTTTGGAGCCAGACCCTAGCAGATGAGGGGTGAACTGCAAATTTTGCACTTCCGCATAGGCTTCACATTTCACTGCTTGACGTTACCACTTGGTTGGGCTTGCCAAATTTCAATGACTCCTCCTCTTTTATGTGTGATGTCAAATCCTGAAATTTTTTTTTAGAAAAGTCTTTAGCTTGATTACATTCAGATTTTTAAATCAAAGGTCTCAAGTCTTTGGCACATTCCTATTGGTGTTGTTTATGACTTAACATAACACATACTAGTTTAACCTGGATGAAATAATTGGGTCTAAATTTTGAAAGGAAAAAATTTAAACTGTATATTCTTGCTCTTTGTTACTCTGAATCTCAATGATTCAGCAAGATTAAAGTGTTTTTACTTACCTAACTTCATCCAAGCAATGATTATGTTTGCTTAGCTAACCACAACTGTCACATCAGCTTAGTTATCCTCACTAATGCTATACTTGACTGGGTAGAGCTAGCTTCAAACTCTAAGTCCACATAGGGGCCATAGATTTTCCAAAGCATATTCTCTGAAAGACTGCATGTACTATCCAACAGGTGAACACTCAGAATACATGCATCCATATTTAGTTGTACAAATATGTTTTTAGTGTTTTGCCTTTACTACCATATCATCATTCAGTTGGTTGAACTTTGTTAAACTTGTTAAACTTTCTGTTGTTTCACTATAGAATAGAGCAGGTAATATTTTCTGATTTTAATGCAAGCACAGGACGTTTCATGCACCATCCCAGTCTGCAGAACAATAAACTATTTGCATGCATGATCGTGATGTGTTATACTGAAAATAAAATAGCATCATGCCTCATGTGCTTGGGGCACTGAATCGATCAGGAATTGCAACATCAGCTGGAGAGTGTGTGTATGTGTGTGAAAGAGAGACAGGGAGGAGAATGATTCTTTTGGAGAAGGGCTGGGGGGAGTTTGAGGGCTGATGATGAAAATCGATAAAGAATAATAAATGGAAAACAACTGGGGAGATTATGGAGGTTATAAGGATGTGGAAAGAGACTGATTTAGTCCTTTTAGCTCATGGAGTACAACGTGAGACAAGCTTGGAAAACACCTTGTGTGTTGATTCTTGGATGGGCTGTATTGAAGGATGTACCTAGAAATGTTTTTGTACATTAGAGGGTGGGTGAAGCTTCAAGGTTATTGAAGCAAGCTGTAAGCACTAGGTCATTGGATTGAACTTGTTTGGGTGCACAAAGGGAGTAAATAATCTCCTGCCCCCGACTAATTAGATGCCCTTGGGAAAGGTCGACAACCCAAATGCTTCTGTGTGTCTGCTCTAGGGTGAATTGTACCACCTCCCATGTGTAGGTATGTGATCTCTGGAAAGCAGTACTCAGAATTTTTTGAATACATTTTCAGAGAAAGCACCACAAAAATACTGACTGCAATGTGAAGAGTTTATTGTGACTGAACAGATGTGAAAGTTTGCCGCATGCATACAGCACTGGTTAGAAATACAATCATAGGACCAAACAATTGGAGAAAATGAAAAAGCACACCTCCCCTGCCTTTGCCTTGCGTTATCTTTAAGAAAACATGCAGACACTGTGTGCAGATTAATTTAAAAAAAACTCATTGCGCATTGATTAGAATATGCCTGTAAAAGACTACTTACAAATAAACAGACAGCTGGTCCCTTTCAAGAAAATTCACAGATTGACAAAAACAAGCTCAGAGTTATTTAACAGACAAATGAGAACAAAGATAACTAAACGAGAGGTAATCTTCATGCAGCAGTCTTAAGACGAGGTGTGGATAGGGACACAGAAGTTTTTAAGAGATGTGCCTGGAATCTTATTCTTAGTATTGACAGTGTAGTTAGCTGGACGTTGTGCATCAAAATCTGCTTTCAGAATTAACTTGCCTGACATAAACAGTTTGACCAATAATGAAGTACCCACTTAGTGATTATAATTAGATTATAATTATTTGATTAGTGTTTATTAATCAACTGTTTAAATCTGATATTCAAATTTTGTGCTTAAAACTTACCCCACCCTTTTAAAACTATAGCAGCAGAGTGCAAACACTACAATAATGAACTATATCTCTATTAATTCCACATATGGTGACATTAACTGTTTATTTAGCAGACACAATACATCAGAATTTGGAGTTTCTGTCAATGTTTTCACCAACAAAGTCCATTATTCTCTTCATGTGTTGGAGCAGCTTGTGTCCTGGACCTTTAAACCACAATAGTGAGCTGAGAAGTGCTCCAAAGAGCTAAAGAACACTGTATAGTGAGGAGATGAGTTCTCAGCAATCATCCTCTATTTTTGTAGTAATGTCACCCACTGTATATGCAAAATACTGATAAGAGCAGCTGTAGATTATTTTGAATCAATCCAGAAACAAATTTTTATAAATCTTAAGTACAGGCACTCTAAATAAAATCTAACAAACTTGAATCAATGCTTACTAGTGGAAGTAGTTCAGTATTTAACTCAACAGCAGTCATATAATTTAGCACATTGGAGTGGCTGTACAAGGGACAGTTTGCCTTACCAACCACCAATATCCCATATTACTCAGATCATCTACATAGATTTGATTGTTTCATATTGTATTGCATGAATGTGAGGCTTTTGATTCCACCAAGGGATCACATCCTGTGGCCGTACTGCAGAAAAATGACCAGTTGGTTTGATGAAATTGCAGAGGCTGTGTACAGCTGGTTGTGATGGATTGAATGGATGAACTGGTCAGAAGGGTAAGTGTGTAGGGGGTGTAGATGTGGGGCATGAGCTTGCAGGGACTGGAGCAGGAAACACCAGGCAGAAAGCACACCTCAGAGAGCCCCATCTGTTTTCTTCATCAGGTCCTGTTGGGCACAAGTCACAGTGCCAGGTTCCTGCTGACTGCCTCTCCTTTTGGAAATGCACACACATTTACGCACATATGCTGTGCACTTTATAAACAAACACAGATTACAACACCTACACACCAACACTCTAAAGCAGTAAGTGAAAATTGTGCTGTTCAAAAGAAAAAAATATTTTCTGCTAGTTTATTCTCCTCTTGTCCTTGATCTTGTGACCTCAGCATCAGTGGTGTACTTGTGGCAACATTCAGCCTTTCAACATGGGAACAACCATGTGCTTTTGATCCCGCTTTGCTGCGATGCTTACTGGTATTTCACCCACACAAACAAGGCTGAGACTATACGAAGATGACATAGCAAATTCTGTTTGCCATCTCTTGTGGAAGGAACAGCGTTCCAGTCTCTTCTTTAGAAGCTAAGAGGATTTGTCTCAGGGAGGTACCTCTGCTGTGAGTTTTAAATCACTGTTGACAACAGAGGTTCTCCCTGAATGAGATCTCCAATTTCATTATGATAGCACTGATAGTATCTCCCACAGAATTGATAGAAGGTGGTGTATTATTTTACACTAAAACACCCCCCTCAGTGCCGGAATTAAATTTCTTTCATGTTAAAAGAGACTAGTGCTGCCTCAATGTAGGACAGAGTGGAATACTCCCTTTTGAAGCTAAATGACTAAATAGTGCTTTTGAACTTGGTTGTCAGTGAGTAAAACTTCTCCTCAGATTTGATCTCTTGATCTCAAAAACATATTTTGTGTTGGTGAATGCCCATGTGTTTGTAACCACATGTGTAAAATATGAAGACATGTGGCACAATGTCACTCTTGCAGGGGTCAAATAATATGATGGATTTTGTTTTGCTCGTTTTCAACTCATTAACTTGATGTCCGATGAACAAAGATGCAAACATAAGCAGGTGCCATAATTATATGATGGAAGCATAAATGAGTGATCTTAAAAAAGGAAAAACGCAGCACAATCAAAATCTTACATTAACTATAAAACATAAGGTACCTTGAATACCTTATTATGTGTGATGGCTTGCAGTGGGGTAGAATTCTTTGTAGGATCCACTACAACAATGCCAATAGAAATTCAGAACTACTAAATCACCTTAAATACCTTTTTTTTTTCTTCCCTCAAAGTTACACTTTTAGCTTTATGAGATGTTTAAATCTTGAAATAAAGATTTTTTCCTGTGGAGATTAATACTTCTGATTCTGAAGTAGCTAAAAGTCTCTTCTTTTAACAGTTTTGAAGGTTTATTACATCATACTTTTTAATAGTTTACTTTTTACTTCACCCAAATACCAAAACTACAAACCACTAACAATTGATTAAAAAGTTTATTTAATCTAAATATGTTTTCCTTAAATGTTATTACAAAGAATTATATGCTCTTGTATACATTCACAGGACCAGTAAAAGGTTTGAACACACTTTCCTGTTAAATGTAAAGGAAAAATGTGTCCAACCTTGTGACTGGTAGTGTAAACTTTCCCACATATGCTTCAAACCCGCTAAAACATGGGAAGAAAATATCTGCTCAATCTGTTTAAAAAAAACAATTGCATTGGCATATATATATTAGTACTGGGCAACTAACAAAATAATTAATTGAGATTAATCGCATGACATATTGCGATTAATCGCAATGTTACGTGCAAAATGTCTCTTTCCATTAAAAGAAGGCCTAAGGCTATATAAAGAAAATCCAGTAAATTCCGGTTTACAAACACTAAATCGGGGTCTCTGACCTGCGACTCTGTAGCCGCAAGTGTCTCTCTGGACCTTTCACAATGCCTCTAAATATGCGGCTAAAATATTTTTTTTTAATCTATTTTTGTTGTCATTAGGTTGGAAAGTATGGACTGTTTTTATTTTACATCATTTTCTACAAATATCTACATCCCTTAGAAGTAAGTCTGTCTATCCTCATTTGATAAAGGTTATATGTTTTTCTTTATTTTAAAACCAAAAAAATGGAAATAAAAATGTGGTTAAAAATAACAAATATCCTATGGTGGTTCTGAATCAAAAAATATATATATTATGTTGCCTTTTTGAAAAGGTCTCGTAGCATAAAGGAGTTTTATTTGGCTGGCTGAGGGGAAAATGGCTTTTTGGATTGTAAAGGCTGAAGACCCCTGCACTAAACACACAAACACATTTAGATGCAGTTTTTTTCTTTAAACACTAACAGTTAAAATATTTCTTAAAATATATAAATCAAATATTTATGACAAAGGAAGATCCTGAAGGATGAAATGTTCAGGATTTACTAACTAAAAGGTAAAAAGTCAGCAGGATGAATTTAAAGCTGTGAAG
>JBAMHW010000006.1:10905882-10918737 GCA_037177495.1 Rhadinocentrus ornatus | reverse complement strand
TGGTGAGTAACATATACCAGTTAACTAATTAAACAAAACAGACTTAACCAAATAAACAAAAACTAAATGTTAACAATAGTCTGAGTCTTACTATAAAGAGTTATGGTTGACATTAATATGCACAGGTTGATATTATAATAGTGGCAAATGATGTGGCCTAACCCACTTTGTCACAATGTCCAGTACGGTTCAGTGTCTTTATTAGCTTATGGAAGAAAATGAAGAATTATTTCAATCAGCCTCTAAACTTGATCCACTGGTTATTGTTTTTTTTAAAAACTGTGGTTACCACACAAATTCAGCGAGAAGATCCAGATATCTGGCAACACGTAATCGCAAACTGACCAATCACAAGGGAGTAGCCTACCTCCGCGTAACTTTCTGCGTAGCAGGGGTGTCAGGTCTAAAAGAGGTGCGCATCGAGCCTCTGCGGACGTACGTGGCGCCTACTGCGGTGACACAGACGCCGTGCAAGTATAAATCCACTGTGGGGCTGTTGGATCAGAAGGAGTGAGTCTAGACAATTACACTGGACAATGGTATTTAATAAGAGGACAGGGATGTTTGGGAGCCAGCTCCAAGTGGCTGTCATGGGTGTTTAATTTACCCGAAAAAATACTCACTCAAAAACATTTGGCCTCTTGAAAGACGTCAAATTGACAAAACTAAACTTTAAAGTAACTGTTAACACAAAGAAACCAAATTAACCTAACAAAGAAGCAAAAAAAACAATCAAACATGAAACAAAAGGGAAATTAAATACTGGCTGATCAGACCAGTCTAAGCACAAAAGGGGTTAACAAATACTGACAAATAAACTAAACAAACAGACAAAATTTAAACAGTTAGTTTACATATTACTTAAACAAAAAGAATTACCAAAAATGAAACAAGAAAGCAATCTACTCAAAATCCAAAACAGATCTAAATATATGAAGAATATGGAGTAAATGATCTCCCCTCTGGAAGAAGCTGGCTTGGTTTTGGCCCATGGCACTTCCTGCTCCTTGGCTTTGACCGGTTGTGCTCACTTCTGCCCCCAAGCGTTCATATGGCTCCCCCAGCATCATTCAGATAAAAGAATACATGTTAAATAAATAAACAAAACTTAAACAGAGTTGAGAATACAATAGTGCTCTAATGTGCGCGCCAACAAAAAGAGAACTAAAGCATTTCAACTAAATTTAAACCAAATATGTAAACAAAATGGTGTTAACTCGTAAACAACACATTCATAATGTGTTCGTGTAGTTGAGATACCGTCTTATACTGTAGGTACGGCCATCACAGTGTTGCACATTGAATAGAAATCCTGGTTGGCTTAACTTCTCAGGCACAATAGCTTCTGTGTATCAGTGTTTAATATAAAATTAATAATGCAAACAATGCAAAGAAACATATCTAGGTCCTTGGTGCAAGGTTCACCTAAAGTATTTTGCACTTTTTGTGCTCTTTCAGTATTAGTTTGATGAATGCAAGCAAAGGCTACAAGGAGAATATTTTCTTTCTTACTTTAAGATCGTGGTTGGTCACATTCTAGCCTATGTTGAGCTGAATTATATTTCCTTAAGGAAACCGTTTGATAAAACTTAAATAAATCCTCTGCGCTCCAAAGCATCTGTATTAATTTTGACATTCTCTTGAAACTGGGAGTCTTCAAAGCCGGCATGTTTAAACCTCAAACTTTTTGAAATATCAAAGTGGTTGTATGGCAACTTTCTAAATGTCACCGTGGGGGATCTTCCACTCTTTTGATGCTCTCTTCTTGAGGAACAGTAATGACAGGTCTGAAGGTGTTTCAGCAACCATATCAATGCAGTTGTGCTTCTCTTATGTCAATCCTCTCTCTGCTTGAACACTCACTTTGAGAACATGAACATGAATTGTTATTTCACTCCCTAAGCCAGTACATTTCTTATCTTTTGAATGATATGAATTCTTGGCTGAGTAATTGCAGATCTAGTGTTTTTGTATATTTCCAGCACCTCATTTAGAGCTGTATGCATTTTACATCTTAAATTGTGATGCATACAAAACTTGAGGATTTTAGCATGCCCAAAGGAAATGCTGGCTAATAACCTCATTTATTAGTAGGATATAGATTGAAGAAAGTCAGTCGAGAATCAAGTCCTCCAAATGTCCTGAAAGTGGCAAGTATTGCTGCATGCTTCAAAGCTGCCACTGACAGACTGAGTTAAGTCAATGGATTTAGCTGCAGGGTTTTTTATGTAAAAATGAGAGCTCCATAAATGGCCATAATGACCCAATAGGGTGCATGCTAACATAAGTGATGCATCCCTGGGTAATTGCACCATGTTGTAATTTGGAAGTAAGACAACATGAACCTTTCTTTGATGGTTACCTCACTCATGGAACACTTGGTTTGCTAGTGCACTGAGATAGTGTCATTTCTTGGTGTGACTTCAATTCATTCCTTTTAATTCAACACACAAATCCCATCCATTTTTTAAGAATATCTAAAAGTTGTTAATTAAGTTAATCAAGCAACCACATATCTGTACAAGCATCTGCTAGGAATGAAAACGACTACAAAGAAAATATGGAGCTGAAAATTGTGCATAATGTGCTATTATTATTATTATTATTATTATTATTAGTAGTAGTAGTAGTAGTAGTAGTACTAGTGGTATTGTTGTTGTTGTTGTTACTATTAATTATAAACCTGGATTATTATTTCGCTAATTCACATTAATCTTTGTCTTGTTAATACATTTTTGTCCATAAAGTTGAAATAATGTGCCTCTTTAAATTCCTATATATACATATCAGTAATTACCTCCTACCCAGTGCAATTAGAAACAATAGAGACAATATACACTTTATCTATCAAGAATAAATCCCATTGCCACATGAGAAGAGGTAAAAAATGTTTTATTCCAACTTTATGGAGAACTGTGTATTTGCACAAGAGCAGCTTTAAGCAAATTTCCCTCCCTGAATTTCAATAAAATTC
Source organism: Rhadinocentrus ornatus (assembly GCA_037177495.1). Lineage (NCBI taxonomy): Eukaryota > Metazoa > Chordata > Actinopteri > Atheriniformes > Melanotaeniidae > Rhadinocentrus > Rhadinocentrus ornatus. The sequence continues at coordinate 10,915,763 of JBAMHW010000006.1, read as the reverse complement.
GGTTTGGGATCAGAACAAACAAACTTTGATGAGGCAGTTAAATGCAAAATTTGAAACTTTTTGTGTTTCTATTTTTCTCATCCAGAAATGGAACCATTTGTCACATTGTCTTGTTGATATGGTACATGTCCTGCTGATGTGAGCTGATTTTGACTTATGTCTTCAGTTCTGTAGATTCTTGAGAGAGAAAAACATTTGACTCAACAGGCCAGGGTAGTAAGACAGGGTGCAGAGCTGTGTTGTTTCTTCAGCTTGTCCATCTGAGTCTCCCCCTCAGTTTAACATTCAGCATAGTTTGCTCCTGCTCCAGCCCTGGCCCCTTCACATTCTTCTCCCAGACTGCTCATGTCTCAATCTGACCTTGAGCAGCAGGCTCAGCAGATGTCCAGGAGAAAAACTAGGAAGCATCTGCCTCCAACAGTGTTAGTATTTTAGCTTTCAGGTGGGCACATACAGAGGGGAGAACAACATATTGCAGGGAAAGTGCTACACTAGGTTCCTTTTCTATTTTTCTTTCTTTTTTTTTTAACAAGTGAGGTCCATATGGAATATGGGGAAATTAATACAATAAACCTCTAACCTTTCTCTCATTATGATTGTACCCACCCCACCCTCGAGCTCGAGACCGTTGCTATGCGCACATATTGCCAGATAACTGCCTTTTTCTTACAGTTGTGTTTTAGAACAGGCAGAAGAGGTGAGATGTGGGCTTCTGAATAGACTTTTTTCCCCTAAGTTAACAAAAGCTCTTTCTACTTATTATCCTGAAAAAAGTCAAATTCCCAGGGCACTTTTGTAATACTTTCTGTGCAACTCTCAGCATGGTTGATGTTATGGCTTCAAGAGGGTCCTCTGAAGTCCCAAGTTCCTCAGAGCTTATGCAGTGTAGAGTTGGAATCATCAGGAAACTGAGGGAAAGAGGACTGAGGGAGCATAAGCTCTCATTTTCCAGAGGAAGTTAAAAGCAGCACAGCTCCTTCTAATGCTCAGAGGCCTATTTTAGATATACTGAGCTTTTAATGTCTAATGCACACTGCTGAGCTCACTGACAATGTCAATGGTAAAAGAAGGACTTCAAAAAAGCTACAAACATGGAATAATCCACAATTTCAGTAAGAGGGTGTGTTGCCAGCATGAAATAACTGTAACTGGTGTAATTTGAGTGAAAACACCCCCAAAATGTAAACATTTTATCTGGTTTTAATTAAATAAAAAAATTTCTTTTCTTTTTTTTCTTTTTTTAAATTCATGCTGTACACCCTCACTTGGCAAATGGAGTTCCTGGGAAAGGAGAATATTCATTAATTTTGTAATGTATCCTGTTGATGATTGCTGGGAAGCTGCAGCCTGTCTCAGTAGGAAGTAGATATGAAACTTTGCGTGCATGTAGAAGAGACATTGTAAAGTGCTTTGTTCCATACTGAGGTTAAAAGCATTATATAACATTAATGGAAAAAATGTTGGAATATTTCATGCATATGGAGATTTATGTTTCATATTTTTGGACCCATACACACTGATACTGGAGAGATGTCAACAAACAGTGGAACAAAAAATGTGACATATCTTAAAATAATAAATATGTAATATATTGGTTCATGTTTATTATCTTAATTCATCAAACGTAACACCAAAAATGCAAATTTTAGCCCTAACCCTAAAAATTAAAAAAAATATCTGCTGGATAATTACTGCATGGGTGATTGTCTTCCAGCAACCAACAAGTTATTTAACCCCAGCTGATGCAATGAGTAGCTTTTCATTTCCTAAACCATCATGTGGAAAGACAGATTCCATTGTTGATGAAAAGATGTTATTCTGTTTAAGGGTCAAATAAGGGGCTTGCATCAAGCAGAGAAAACATCTAAGGAGGTTGCAGAAACTAATAAATTTGGGTTGAACTGAATGATCATGATCATCGATCACTTAAACTTTTGGTGAAACCAAATTAAAGAAAAGAAAAAAAACCACCAGAAAAACTCAGGGTTATAAGAAAACCACTAATCAGTGAGGCTCAGTGGAGAAAAAGGTTTTGATTTGCTAGGAAGTATAAAGATTGGACGCTGAAACAATGGAAAAAGGTCGTGATGTCTGACGAATCCAGAATTACCCTGATTCAGAGTGATGGGAGCATCAGGGTAAGAAGAGAGGCAGATCAAATCATGCCTAGTGCCTACTGTACAAGCCTGTGGGGGCAGTGCTGAGTTGCATTATATGGGATGGCTTAACCCGCATGCAGATAAAGGCTCTATCAGGCTGTTGATCATAACTTTGTTTTGGCAGAAGATCCGGTTCTGTATGGGATAGCTTCTGGGCCCAGACTCCGACCACAGCCCACCAATTAGTGACATCTGGTTTAATCAATAGGTTCTTATAAATCTCAAAGAAATGTAGTAAATGGTCATAGCAGTCTTTTTTGGGTTAGTTAAAAAAGACCCACTGTGATCACCAAACACGCGTAATGGTTGCTTTTATCATTTCATCTACCTTGCCTGCCTTGGCCCTTCTGAATATATTGTCTGACCTCAGTAGTGGATTATCATGTAAACACAACCTCATAAGCTGCACTCAATGTTCCAGCTGCAGCGAAAGAGCAGGGTCATTACGTGTTAATGTGACAAGTTGAAATATGCCGTCTCACTAGAGATAAGACTATTAATTCATGTATGTAGGGAGATGTTTTTTTCTCAAAATGGTTAATTCATAACTTATGAAAAAAACTGACTTTAAAATGTATTAAACATTAAGTTAAAGGAAACAGTTTGTGTTAAAATAAGCCTAAAACCAGTAAAACGTATTTCATGAAGAGGATTTAAATGTCATAGTGTTAAAGTATGCATTTTCAGATAGCTAATAGACGGTTCAGGTTGTGTTTTTAGTGCAGTGTTGTGTCGATCCACTACTCTGGGATCGGTTGTCCGCGCATGCTCAAAGAGGATTCGAAGGGGTTTCCTGATTCCAGTTATTTCCTCAATAGAAAAATATCGTCTAGTCTCTCGTCATAATTAGTTTCTTTCTTCATTGCCACTCTTATACAGGGGCGCAACGCTTATTTACTTTTTTACTTTTCAAGTACATCCGGCCTACATTCATTTCTTCCTGCAGCTATTTTTTTTTAAATTACAAGCTAGATAACAATTTTCAGGTTTTATTCCCCTAAAGGTAAACCTCTATTTCTGCTCTGCAATTTCACTACCATTATTTTCCAGTTTATAAAGTTTTATATCTCATTTTTATGTGGTGCAGTTTCTTTTCATACTGAGTGCAATTCTGTCTCCAATCACGCTGTGTAGTCTACAGTGATTTGAGTAGATGTCTGCTATTTTTATTTAACCTCAAAAGTCACTCTGAGAGATCATGTGAGGAGGGATTATACACTTTCAGCCAACTCAATTGCTCAAGCTTCCACACTGCAGCTTCATTGCGCTGAGACAGCCTTGTGATAACGATCAGCTGTACTGATCTGTAATGACAGGGCAGGGGTATGGGGTTCTGGCAGAGCAGATCTGATGAATGTGTGAAAAGATAGGCAAAATGGCAAACAGGGAGTCCATCTGGCCAGGAGGGGGCTCTGGATGTCAGGAAACTAACAATGATTTTTCCCCATCATGCTTCAAAATTGTTAAGAAGAGTTTTTCGTTACATCATCTTCATCAATAGCTTTCTTGTTTTCTATCTGTTGATTCTTTTTCTCCTCACCTTTGGATATCATCACCATTCTCTCCATCCTGCACACCAAGTCACCAAGCATTAGCTCCCTGGTCAAGTCTCTGACTGGTGTTGAATATTTCAACATGGCTCTGCTTATCTGGCAGCCCCTATGACCTGCCTGGATGAGTGAGTGAGAGGAAGAGAAAGCGATTCACATGACGAGCTGTGGAATAGATACTATGCACAGTCATATATAAGTGAAGAGCTTGCCTCGAGGTGCACAAGCACATGAATACCAGATCTTCCCCCCACTCTTATTTGTGCAGATGGATCCTGAATTCTATAACAGACACATTTCAGGTTTTATTTGGGATTTCACTTTTACTGGATTCTGTTGAATTAGCCGAAGAAAGAAGACAGTTTCTTTATTTTGTTAAAGTCAAACAATCATGAGGTTTGGAATATTCTGGGTTTTTTGGTGTTGTTAATTTTTCTTTGTGAAATTTATTGTAGTATTTGCAAGGTAAAGCACAGAACTGAAATATTAAAAAAGTAGGACCATAACCACAGATTTTTTTATTTATTTATGTTTTAAGTGGGCCTCTTAAAACTTGGAGGTACAATAATGTTGAGTAAACTGTTAATAAATGCAAATCACTAAAATAGTTGTAACAAATATTATTTTAAGTTTCTTTTCATTTCATCACTTAGGATCTTCTCTCTTAGTTGTTTTTGCACTGAACTGCAAATACTATCAAGCAAGATTGCATACTTGTCAATATCTATTACCATTAGAGTGGTGACTTCATACATGTAGTCCCTGCATCTTGAAAGCATAGGCTTGTGGTGCCTGACACACTTGTAGAATGTAAAATGAAACTGGGGGAGAACCCCCCCCAACTCCACATTGTCCCCAGTGCATTTGACTGGGTGGTTAGTGATTCTAGAAAATTGTGAATATGCTTTTTTCTGTCAAAATCAAACACCAAAGACTAGCAAGCTGTCAGTCTAGTCAGTAAGGTTGCACCATTGGGGGTTTGGTCAGTGGACCATGGAGAACAGAAGAAGGACCTGGCCCTCAGATTGAGATTGGCAGCAAAACATTAGAGGGCATTGCTTGGGGAGAGACTTAACCCCCACCAATAGTGGTGAGCTAAAGGATCATGGGATAGCATTGTGGGGGACCAGAGAGGGAAGATGACACAATGCAGCCTCTAATTGGTTCTCTTTCTGGAACAGCCGTCGCTGCCTTTCTCTTGAAGAACTGCTGTGCTCAGAGAGCCGCAACTGAGAGGCCTGCAAAGCCTGTTGGATTTAAAAGGGAATCTGTATCTTAAAGGGATGCTGGGCTGCAGAGGGGACGACCACCATAATCAATAATTCATAAGGCCATTCCTTATTAGGGTTTCTCCTGACTGGGCCGGCGGTTCTTATGCCCAGCTCTGTGTCGGATGAGAAGGTTCTTGGAAGGCAAAGCTACACAGGAACTGCCAGCTCTACACTGTTGCTACAGCTGCCTAGCTGCTCTCTCAGACCATTCACTCAGTGTAGATCCCTTTGTTCCTCATGGTTTCGCAATCCCTTAAAATATGAATCCAACCCTCTAAGCATAACAATGAGGATGTAATAGAGCACTGCAAACAGCTATTTGCATAGCCAGATCCAGGCAGTCTCAAGACATGTTTTTTTTTTTGTTTGTTTTTTTTTTGTAATTTTCAGGTTTTTGTTTTTACAACTGAAATAATTTTTTGCTGTACTAAAAATTTCAGAGTGTTAGAAATTTAGGATGATGGGACTTGCTGTCTACAAACCAACCAATGTGAATGCAACATGAAAAGATATGTTTACTGTTAATGCTTGGGCAATTGCATAGGAAAATGAAACTAAATGAACAGTGTTGATGGAAGTCCAACTAGCTAAACTTGTGTAATTGCAACAAAAAGGCAAATCATGACCACGCTAAGAAGGATTTAGCATGAAAAGTAAGGGTGAAAAAAAAGGGTAAAGAGGCTAGAGGCTAGAGGGTGAGCAACAAACCATCAAATATATTTATATATACCATAAAAATCAGTGCAGTCATTTTTTCAGTCTGTCAGGTAATAAAATCTACTTTGTGACTCTTGAAATATGTGTTGCTTTTTACAGTCGGCCTAGAATTCAGAGGGGATCATCATCATCGCAAAGTCTGCATATGTCAAGCATGAGATATTTGTCACACAGTGTTGTGCAAACGTAGCAGCATTTATATACGAAGATATACAACAACTGAGAGAAAAGCCAAGGTTTTGTTGGCTTGTGTTCCTGCCCCATCATACATTTGAGGTCTGCTAAGTGCATAGTCATGTAGAACTATTGGTCAGGTCTTTCTCATTGGACTGCAGCTGCAGCACATCAAGAGCAGATGAATTACTCATCTGCCATGCGGTAAGATCTAATCACAAACATGCAGCTCTTCTGGATGCTTCTCTATTATTAAACTCCCCCAAGGTTTTTCTCATACCTTGTTAGGCTTGTCATACAACCATAAACTGGAATACAACTTACAATCTGAACCTTTAACCTGGAAGAGGTTTAAATTATTTTAGTTTGTCTAACCATTTCTGCAAATAATGTGATCACCTTGCAGTGATAAATGAGATTCTGAACACGTTATGGTCAAAGTCCACAAGGGATTTGCTAGAGGTGATACCCCTAAGCACAGTGAATTCCACATGTTCACTTAATGCCACTAAAAGTGACTGCTGTGTAGGTAGGAACCATGATGCGAAACAGATAAACAGTGATTACACTCACCATGATAAATGAAAGGGCAGTTCGCCAATGTGAGGAGTTTTACTCATCATAGATCACAATTTGTAAGTGCTGCTTGCTCAGGTTGCCAGAGTGGAGTGGAAGCCAGCTCTTCTTAATTCAATCAATATGATTTTATGCAGCTGAATGCTTTAAAAAGAAGGCCGCAAACAGTCAGTTTCTTAATATATGTACAAAACTTTAAATCTGTTTAAAGGATGGCATATTGTATAAACATGAAGTGGTGAGGAAAGGAACACAAAGTCAGACATTTTTACCTCTTCTCGTCTTTTTCTAAAAACATAATTTTCTGACCAACTAGTTTTTTATGGTAGCTTTTAAAAACATTATTTGTGGAAGGTTAACCTCCCATATAATTTTGAGGCATTATTAACATTGGATACTTTTTTATTTGATCCTCTTCAATGTTAGGACAGAAAGACGAAAAAAAATTAATAATATTTCAGAGATGCATTTTGTAACATTCGAAATTTAAAACTTTGTGTTTCCTACTCATTTGATGGTATAGTGACAGTTATTATGCACGTTTCTGGAGCAAACGGATATTAACACACTGGCCATTTTGTACTGTGGCTGATATAACAAAGAAACACAAGAGGACACTATAGAGGAAAATAAATAGAGAAAGGGACAGAGCTAAAGATAAGGAATCAGGAAGACAGGAATCAAAACAAGATATCTTTTACTGGATAGAAAATGCTCACAATACAGGTAGGATTTAAGATGGATGCCGATTTAGTCATCTCAGCGATCACTGAGAAAATCTGGAAAAGCCTCATGCGTCTTTAAATTTTTGTGTATATAGCACACAGACAAATTTAAGTAACTATTCAATTATATTTAATTAATTAAAAAATTAACTATTTAAACATATTTTAGTTCAAATATTACAAACGTAACATTTAATATTATTAACCTCATAGCATAATTGCCCAAGTCATATTTTGCCTAAATTGTGACATCTTTCTGACTGACTGTGCATCATCGCCTTTGAAACTTTAAAATATAACTTTAAGGTTGTACTATGAGGCTAATGATTTGTTTGTTTCTTGAAAAGACAACAACAAAAAACATAAACAAAAAAGATTTAATGCCAGAGATTTGAACTCTTTCAAAGGCTTAAATTGATGTTTGAAAACTCCATGCAATGAGTTTTGCAGTACAACTGACTCATTTTTGAGGTTGTGTCAAATTATGAGCAGAGGAACCAAAGTCCAGATTATTAGCTCTTTAACTGTGTTTTCAAACACCAGAGAAAAGGCTCAACCACCCTCAAGACCATCATTGTGTCAATTCCTTTCCTAGTGAGGGAGGTGGAATCTTGCAATAATTGGCACGATCAGAATAACATCAGAATTCCTTTTGCCGTATTCTAAGCTGTGTGTTTACAGCCAGAGCACAATTGCTTTAGACCAATCAGCATTTTATAATGGCAGCTTTAGGTGGGTCTTAGAGGTTCTCAGAGGTTTATGTAATGCTGCTGTAACATCAGAACAATCATATGTAATACGAAATGGAGATTATCACTTTGTTTAAAGAAAATAAAATACTGAGGGCTTCCTTTAATTACAAAGATGTTTTTGTTATTCTACTGACTGGTCTTGGGAAGAGTGCTATTTCAACAACTGGCTCCAATTTGTTGATCAGCATGTAACAGATGGTTCAACTAATCACCTGCCAATTATTTGTTAAAGCAGCTGCCCCTTTCCAAACAGTTTTCCACAATGACTTTTTACATAATTCTTTGTAACAAACCCTCTGTAGCATCAGGTAAACAGATTCTCTAAACTTTTCACTTTTGCCCTTTGTCATATAAAGGGTTGTGGTTGTAGTTATTATTTTCTTTTATCTTTTTACATTTCGCACCCAGTAAACGCTGATGTGGTGGTCATGTATTTTTTTGTTGTTGTTGTTTTTTGTCAGGCCAGCGTTCGGAAATGAAAATAAATATTGTCCTGTTATGCACACAGGGATGTTTGGATTTACTTAAAGGGGTTAGTACCTTGGCGTGTTTGTGTGCGTGTGTGTTCCGTTACTTTGAGCCCCCCTTTGAGTCACCGGAAATACCCCCGCGTTCCGGGACCTCCCGCTTTACAAATAAAGCACTGGAGGTAACTTTGCGGACAGTGCCGCAGTTGCAATGCACAATGCACATGCTTACTGTCATGTTTTCTGCTCTGCCCTGCCTGGGCTCATCAGTAGATTTAGTTCACCTGGATTTTTCTAAGTGCAACTCTGCCTCTGCCATGGTTCCTGTTACTGCACTACTTAATTACTCTTCAGTCTCTCCTTTTCTGCCAGATTATCAGTAACACTTCTGGACCCCGAGCCTTGCCTATCGTCTTGGATAAGTACCCCGTCTGCCTCAGTGTTCTGACTATTGCCTGCCTTCTGACCTTGCCTTTGGATTTTGGACTCTTTCAGCTCCTTTCCTTCCCCCCTTGAGGACTAGACGGCTTTGTTTGAGTCTCACCGGACACTTGCCCCTTTGTTCTATAAATCTGTTTTCTTTGTATTCCTACTCCTGTGTGTCTGGATGAATTTCCGGCTCCTCACAATCACCCATAACAGCTTACAATGTGCCTCGTTGACGCCCGCTTTGGGTGATCATGTTGCCAAAGAAACAACGGGAACGAAACGGACGTACGCGTGCTTACAAGTGTGTGTAAGGGGTGTGTGATTGCGTCAACATAGTGGGGTATATACAATACACAATATATATATATATATATATATATATATATATATATGAAAAAATTATAATAATTCTGATTAAAAGAGCACTTTTTTAGCCCCGACGGCACGGGCAAGTACTTCAGCACCACCTAGGCTCTGTCTGTGCACGCCAGTGCTGTCAACTGCTTAGTTAGAGAATGGTCATGCCAAAAACAATGCTTCGGGGTAAATATGTTTATATGAACCATGAACTGCTAGTTCCCTCCTTCTCTAGTGAACTATAAACAAAAGCAATAAAATAGATGCTACTAGCAACAGTAAAACGGGTCAGCTGTTCACTGACAGCGATCCTTTTTCACGGAACTGAACGGAAGTGCTGATGTGGAACCCTCTCACAGGGACCAGTGTGGGTGACAAAACACCCTCATCCTTCACGCGGGCAATGCCCATGTGTCGTTCTTTTGGTGTTCTTTATATTCCTCAACCCAGCGCGCTCATGTTGCCCATAGACACCTCCATGTCCTGATGTCAAAACAGAGAAATGATGGATGAAGTGGGCTTGCAATGATGCACATGCGTTAATTGCATTTAAAAATAGCACAATTACATGATTTAGTGTCGTTAACACATTATATTTGACAGAGTTTTTATATATATATATATATATATATATATATATATATATATTGTCGATTAATTTATTGGATACTAATCAAGAAAATTTGTACCTTCTTGTATGTGTG
>JBAMHW010000006.1:10877230-10905329 GCA_037177495.1 Rhadinocentrus ornatus | reverse complement strand
TATTGGATACTAATCAAGAAAATTTGTACCTTCTTGTATGTGTGTATGGTCTTTTTTGTTTTCTGTTTTTCAGAATACAACACAATGAGGGGGGTAGGCATTTGCATGTGGTCCACCTGTGACTGCATCTGACCCGATTCCTGCAACTCCAGCATTAGTCAGCAAAAAAACTGTGTATAGAGATGGTAATATTTAAGTCTTCAGGGGCCAATAGTTGAGTGTTCTGACTGGTGCCAGACAGCAGGACTCTTACATGTCTGTTGTCAGGGCTAGCAGTACAGAACCCAGATCTATTGCACATTTCTCATATCATGTAATTAATAAATGGTCAGCTGAGAGAATTAGTAGCCTTTTTACTGTACTCCATCAACGAACACGTAGGAGAAGAACCTTAAAAGTAAGGTCAAAAGAAATTAGTGTAGAACAGTACCTGGTTAATTCGGAAAGTGGGAAAATTAGTACCTGCCTCTTTTAATACTGTCGAAAGAAGTACCTGTTCTTTATTACTATTAATTTTTTAAGGTTATTCTCCAACAATATATAAATATACTGCACAGTATATTGCATTAAACTGCAAACGTAAGCAAAGGGTGTTTATCTTGAAAGGAAATCTGGCTGGAATCTTCAAATGTTTTCATGTCGTATGTACAGTTTTGTTCGAAGTCAAAATGTCTATTTGGGTTTTTGCTACTGAGACAAGATCAAAAATGTACAGTAACTAGGGGATGGGTAGTTTCCTTGAGGCAGCCTTGACAAAAAGTAAGGTGACTTCAAAACTCATTGACTGGAGTCTCTGTAGTATTATGGCTACAAGAAGACTTAAGTGAATGATCTTAAGATTCACATAATCAATTGGCTTGTATGGTAAACAAGACTCATCTGAAATGTATTATTCCAGTCAAAAGAAAAACAATACATGTATTAAAAGAATGCATTCATTTGATTTAACTAATGTTTAAATGAATCTCTTTCTCTGTCTCCCTCAAACTGCCAATCAAACCCACTAACTCTGAGCCATGTCAATTAACTGCATTTGTTTCAACTTCATTAATTCAGTGTTTTATGTGATAGATTGGAGCAACCGCCAAGTGAAACTTAATGGTATCTTTTGTGGCGTTTTTAATTTTGGCTTCTTTTTTTTTTTATCAGGCCTAGCAGTATGCATGTCTGATTCTGATTTTTTTGGTCAAGCCACAGCTTTGTTGCCAGTTCTGCTTATTTTAAGTGTCTTTGGTCTTGGTTTTGTGAAGAGGAGCCTACAAATATTGGCTGTTACAGGCTGTGCTTTTTGGGTCGCAGGAAGGAAAAGATAGACATATCTAATTGCAAAGAGAGTGCAATTGCAGAGAAGTTAGAGAGAAAATGACCTTGTTTCTCACTTGATTTATTACCTTAGAATGTATCTGCCTAATTAGTTTATTATCTCAGTCACTTGTATCCAGTCTTCTTTAATTTAGTAAATTATGACCTCCTGTAGAGTACAAAAAATGGGTCTACCTTGCTACTGTATGGGTGTTGTGTGTCACATGGACTCAGTCTGCCCCTCACTCATGACTTGCAGGCCTACTTCCAATAATTAAAGATGGTGACTTACAAAATGTTAAACTCAATGAAATGACAGTGTGTGAAAGTGGTTACTTTCATCTATAGTTTTAGTTAGGATTCAGTAAACTTTCACTAATTTAAGAGGCTAATATATTGCTTTATAGTGTACGATTACCTTTTTATTCCTCATTTTATCTCTGTCGCTCTCTCTCTCTTTCTCTCTCCCTGTGTAGCATTATTTTCTGTGCCAAGAGATTGGCAGTGTCATACAAAAAGAAAACGCAAGCTGAATGCTGCAAATGGCATTTATTTAAGAAACAGTAAAGATAAAAAAACACCCTTTGGTAGGCTAAAAAGAAAATGTGATCCAAAAATCCCAGCCGTAGTTTAATCCAGTTAATCATACAATAAACTCTTTTTCACGAGTCAAGTGATATAGTTTTGTATCAACAACTTCTGAAGTTATTTAGTCACTGTAGATCAATTCTACATAAATAAAATCGTTTCAGTGGGAGGGCAAAGGCATCACCAAGTTTTTATGGAATGCAAAGTTGACAGCTTTGGGATTCCACTTGCAGTTACATCATTTATTCTCCTTATCGTACACCTTAAAAATCTGCATGAAAGGAGTGTTAAGGGCAGGGATTGTCAGAGAGAAATCCCTCATCAGTGCAGCGCAGCACTGTTAACTTTGCTTGGCCATAAACGGAGTCTTTGCCTTCAGAAAAGGAAAGAGGCTGCCCGTCCTCTGACAATTTTGGCAGCACTGAGGAAATTTTTGTCCTTGTGGGATGACCTGTTGCAATTAATTTTATATTCTAAATACCATTCTCTAAAGTCAAATAACTCCCTTGAGTATATTAAAACATCACAAAGGTGGGAGAAAACTTGACAAAACATATCCTTTTTGTTATATTGGTGACTAGCTGAAGTTTTTTTTTTTAAAGTGTGTTTGTTAAACTGACATTTGAGAAAATGATAAACCAAGAACAAACATGCACTTCAAATGCAGTCTTTGTACTTCGTTTTTTGCTTTGGGGATTCTTTGTTTGTGTCTGACAACTACAGTATCAATAGTTGTTTATTTTAATAAGTGTTGGATTGGGGGGAATTCTGCATGAAAGGCTTCTTTGTACATAGAAGAAATTCCAAAATAATCTCAGAAAAGACAGGAACCATTACACATTGTTTGCCATGGAAATTAATCAGGCTTTGTTTATCGAAAAAACATCTTAATGTTGTATTCTCTTTGAAATAATGAGCCGCAGCAAGATGAAACAAATTAATTTCTTAATCCATTCCTCATTTTGCATTGCCCTCGAGTATTTGCAAGTTTTCTTGTTCTTGTTTTTCTAGAAAACAACAAAACAGATTTTATTGTCTTCAATTATTTGTGCTTATTATTTTCTTGTCTTTACCCCCCGTTTACAGAATAATTTAGTATATGTGAATGTTCAGTGAAGTTAAAGGTGTAAAGTTAAAAAGCATTTTGATAATGGTGTGAGTCAGAACCGGCCATGTAGATGGCTGAATTTTTTAAAAATGTAGGTCATTAGCAAGAAAATTTAAATGATTTTGAAGGCTTGTCTTGGCTTAAACTCTTAAATGTATTATTGCAAAACAGTTCAAATTATTCCAATCTGTTTAAGAACTGCTGCTGATGTCTTTGCCAAGACTCTCTACAAATCTTTCCAGGTCTGCCCTGGTTCAGGACAAATACAATAGAACTTAACCTGCTACTACACAAATGATCAAATGTCATTATTAAGTAATAAGTAATCGCGTCCTACAGGATATTTTCTTTTAAAAGATGCCTTTTACAAATGTTAACATGCATCTGCACAGATTTTTGTTTTTATTTAGTGTGCTCCATGTACAGAGAGCTGTGGAGCTGCTGCTGCATGACGGAGTCAAAAAAATTACTGTTGACTGCTTGCTACCAAAATGTTCCTTCATAAAACTCTTCTTTGCATTAGCTCTTAAATTGTATGACTAAGAATATGCCTGTCCATTCACCTTTTATTAACCTTCTTTCAGTGTTTTATGACAATAGCTTATAGCAGGCTGACTTCTCATAAAAAAACTGAAGTGACATCGCAACAGCATAAAAGTGTTCTGGTTAAATGAAGGCTGACTACTCGTGTTCACTTATTGTTTTGTCAGAGAGAGGTTTGTTTTGTTTCCCTTTTCATGTCTGTGCCTTTGGTTTCCTGCATGCTTCATCTCTGCAGTGTCACCTGGTTGTTGGGGTGGAAGTGGTAGTGGGGAGGGGATTTAGCTGATATAAATAGCTCCATTTTCTCTAGCTGTGTGTATTGTTACTCAGTGTTGCTGTCAGAGCCTGTTTACGCCATAAACAGCCTCCTCCTAAGGTCTGCGGTCCTCATACTGTCACATGTGATTGTCCGTCTACTGCTCAATGGCCCATTCTGCCAACATGCTGCAGAGGGAGGGAGGAGTTGAATGCCCCCAGAAGCACCACCAGCCACTGTCAATTGTGGGCCTTGCTTTTGGCTTTGCGAATAAGTGAAGGTAAAGATTGATAGATGACATGAACAGAATGTTGTACAGAAGATGGGGGTTGCTGACGGAATATGCTTCAGATTGGAGAGGTCCTGAGAGGGCCAGCTTGACTTCAACCACACATGACTAACTGCCCTGAAGGCAGGTAGAGAAAAGGCCCTGTCATAATCTATTACTGCATCGCAGCTCTGGAGGCAACATTACAACTACACAGCAAAAGCATCTGAGCCTTCTGTACTGGGCTGAGGAATGAGAATGTGGGGTATCTGTGTTAGCTGAACTAAATATGAGTTGTACAGCTTGTTAAACCTGATGCAGGACATGTTTGCTAGCATCCCCCGAGTAATATGTGGCTCTGCTCTTTCTAAAACACGTTTGTCATGAAAATCGATGTGGAGTAGCCCTACAACCAGCAAGAAAGAGAGGTGTCACATTAGCACTGTGAAGCATTCAATAAACTCATGGCAGCCATGTGCTAATAGGTGCTAAAAGAAAAGATTAAGTGAGGGTTGAACTTATCTTAGAGTCATTAACCAAAACTATTTTATTATAAGCAGCAGAAACAGAAATGAGACAAATTTGCCTCATAACATGGATCATAAAGTGCAGTGTGCTGCATTAGCAGCTGAGTTCCAGCACAACACAACTCCACTGACATCAGTTATGCATTCATCTTGCTGCAAGGTGCATGTGTAATCCTTGCTCGGCAAGAGCGTTTGTCATATGCTAATCTTTCCTCAGTGAATGAGGAAGGAAGTGTTGGAGTGTATTTTTCCTAATCTCTTTTTGATACCTCCCCATTCTCCTTCTGACTGCTATTACTACATAATTGAGAAAACAAACAAACAAAAACAAAAGCTATTTAAAAAGCTATTAATTAATTATTAAAAAATCACTATTTAAAACTTTCTTTCATAACTTGTGGTTACCAGCACAATTTATTAGATTTCTAACTTAATAAATAAATAAATAATTGTCCATGACCATTAAATTGTGGTTCACTGTCTCTTTTAAACTGTAGACACATCTGAAGAGGATAATCTTGTCACCAATCAGAAGTAGTTGATTTGGTCTAAATTATGGCACAGCGTGTCTCTTGAAATTTTGATTTGCCATTTTGTGGAGCAGAATAAAAAGCTTGAATCAACAAGTAAATAAGCTAGTAGTAGCACTTATGCTGCACAGCTTGTCATGAAAAAATAAATACTTCTCCAAATGTGCAAGCTGTTGCCTAAACCTAAATATAAACTTACAAAGATACTCAAAGTTTCATACCATCTCCATCAAATTAATATTAACAGTAGAAGAAATCCAGTTGTTACAAATAAAATTAAATAAATGACATGGGCTATAGAGGCTTAATCTCACTAAATGGATAAGAAAAGTTTTAACACTATTGATGGATGGTGTCTGTACAGTAAATAAAATGCTGGTGTTTTATTTTGGAAGGTATACTTCCAAACAATAATGCCATTTTTCTCTGTTGTATCTCTTACTTCATTCAGTCTCTGTAATATCTGGATTAAATTTAAAATTAGGCCTCTTACAATGATAGGAGGATGAGATGACATGAGCAAATACTGGGTCAGTCCAGTGCATGTCAACCAGGGAGGATGATGGTAAGAAATAAAATGGAAACCTGTCATTACAATGTGCGTGTAAAAAAGAGAAAGAAAAGTTGACAGAATGTTTGTCGATTTTACATAACATTGGTTCTGTTTGATATTCCTGTAACACTTTAAAACAGACCAATCAGTTGTTGTGTTATGCTTACAATAAAGAACCACAAAGAACACGAAGGTCCCTATCCAGTTAAATTCAGAGGTAATTAAATTTTATATGGCACATTGTGTTAAGTGTGTGTAGCTACTGTTGTTTGATTAGTTTTGTTTAAGTTAGTAGGGACAAACTAGATTTAGATGACCTTTCAGCTCATAAATGGTAATCTAAGTGTAGTTAAAGTGTCAATATAGATTATTTTAAACCTCTATAAAGCAGCAACAACTTGCTGGAAATTGAAATATAGGGGTTCTTTCAATGATGCACACTTCTATCTTTGTCTCTGCTTGTGTTGTTTTATTTGTTATATTAAGTCTTTGTTTTCATTGCTTTGACAGTTAATCGTGCAAGCTCTTTTGCACGTGCTCATGTCTTTAAACTCACATGTGTGGTAGGTTTTTGTTTTTTTCCTCCGCTGACTGATGGACCTTCTAAGACAAGAATGTAACTGAAAGAAAGAGGCAATGAGTCTTTACAGGCGAGCTTCTATCTGGAGAAAAACACTTCATTTGGCCCCAAGTTAGATTTTCCTTTAGGTCATAACTTTTTTTTTAACCCCAGAGTTTGCTGCTCTTTTAACACACCTCAGGGGTTTTAAATATTATACATTTCACCTTTAAGAATGGTTAACTAATCCAGTAAAGAGTGACATCAGAGTAAAATGAAAGTGTGCAGCAAAACTATGTTGGTGAGTGAGTGAAGTCTATCTGCGCACTATTTAAACAGCATTTCAGTTGACCTACTGAATGCCATACTAATGACTAGAAGTAAATGCAGCATGTACTCATCTGCTGATGCTTGGAAGATAAGCACATATCATATTTGATGAGCTGTCTTGTCTTAAATCATTTGGAGGAAGGAAATAACACTGGACATCAGTCCGTTGAGTGCTTACAGCGTACAGTGCAACAGGTCTGAATACTCATCTAGTAAGACATTGTTGTGAGTCCCTGGATGGTAAGCACAGTTAGCACAAGCAGCAACAACAGCAGACAAGATGGGATGGGTTTTTCCCATGATGACACTTGGGAAGGTCAAGGTAGTTACAGCATCTTGTCAGAGTCATTGCTCAAAATCTTTAAACAGTGGTGATTGTTTTGTTGACATGGTGCTGTGCATACAGTAGAAGAGCTGTGGTAAAAAATTGCCAGACTTTTATATTAAAGAAAAAATTAAATTATTTTTTAAATGATTTTACCTGAGCAAAGTTACAAAAACACAGATTCCCTTGTTTTTTATCAAATATATTTATAGGCCTAGTTGTTTATTCATTTTTTGCTACCGGCATAGAACATACATATATTGTTACTATTCACAAAGGAAAATCTATGTTAAAGAAATAAGTGCCAGACTGCATCACATAGAAATGAATAGTGCTGAACCGAAAGAACTGTTATGCATCCCTGATTGTGCCTTACTTCATGCATAAATATTAAATAGTCTTTTAAGAAAGAGATGCTTTCCCTCTGCCTTCCTCAATAGATTGTGATTTACTTCTACCACTAAAATTACAACACTGGCCATTTACAATTGCAGTTAAGGTGATTGCATTTTAGGGCTGGAAGGTTCTGAAAATGTTGGTATCTATGGGATACAAGGTAAATTCAGGGGAAGTATCACAATTCCTTTTTCTTGAAATTTCACAATCATTTAATAATTTTGCCTTTAATTATTGATAATGATTCTGATGATAATTAAACAGTACAAAGATTTTTGTCAAATAAAACATCTTTTGTTAAACAATGGCAGAACTAAGCTTGTAAAAAATATAAAATAACATCATAAATCTAACAAAATAATAAAATAATTCTGTTACTCCTTTTTATCAAACCTAGTTGTTTGTGAAAACACAGTCAACTGTACAAATTATCTAAACATAAGCAAAGCCTGCTATTAGCTTGCTCTTATTCACTTTCTGTGGCTTTTTGCCCCCAAAGCCCATTTCAAGTAAAATACTGATCTCATCACGCTGGCATCGTATTTATAACAATCTGTCCAGCCCTATTGTATTGTGATCCACATTCCCTCTGTATGCACATCGTAGGCACACTACATGTTGATAACATAAATTAAATAAATGCATCCTGAATGGCAATTAGTGAAGCAATCTTTTTGCATAAACAATGGGAAGCAATTTAACTGCAATAGTTTGAAAGGGAACTCATGGTGGAAAGTGAAGTTTGATTGGGTTTGTAAAAATATTAAAGGCACTTTTTCTATCATGTTAAAATCTTCAGCAAGTACATGAAAAAGTAAAAAGAGTAAAAATAGAAATTTTCCCAGCTCCATGAAAAATCTTTTTTTTATTTGGTTGAAAATCCGTCAACTGAATGGCAATCTGTGTCTGGTTTAACCTTGAGCCTACAATACATGTCCCGGCTTTTGTGAGTTGATCCATAAACTATCATTTTTATTTAACTGATTGTGAAGAAATCAGGCAAAAATGAAACTTTTGAATGTTCAAACTGATAAGCATTTCTGTGATCATTATTAGTGTACGCTCCTGGTTTTCTTTATCCAGATGGGTGCGTTTCACTGATCCATGAAGTGGTCATTCAAGTGTCACTCTATGAATAGGAGGCTGAACAAGCAGAGGCTGTTGTCATAGCAACTGCCAAGGGAACACAGGTAAGGGCACAGACGATTGCCTGAACTGAAGAGTGCTTGATGAGGGGTAGGAGCCACTGTACAACCCTGGCTCAGTGAGTCAGGCCCAACGTGACAAAATAAAAAAATAAATAAATAAAATTGTGATTCCCAAATTTCTTAGGACCTTTCTGATTGATAAACTGGATCTGTCCATTTTGTTTTAGTTGAAACCTCACAGACTTTTAACAATGATATATTAATACGCAGGACTTGCTGGAAGGTCAGTAAGTCAGCATAATGCTTATTTTTCTTGAAAACAGCATCAATACCACACAGAACTGTAACACTGGCCACCTATTTTAGATCATACTATTTTTATCATTGCCATGCCTATTTATTCAGTAATATTTTTCCATCCTTGACATTACCCTTGTACAAGGTGTTCTTGAGTTTTTGTGAATCATGAGCCTCATGTAAGATTATGGCTCTAATAGACCTATACAGATGCCCTATTATTGATTGTCACAGAGAGCGAATAGTCAGCTTAATGCACCAAGCCAGTGGAGCAAAACTGACATCATCCAAGCGTGGCTCCCTTTTCCAGCACAGCTCATGGAGGTAAACTTTCTGTTTAACAATGCAGCCCATTTTTGAGTCGTATCCCAGGCTACTTATTTCATTGTCAAAAATAAAATATTCTTTTTTTTTCATTCAATATTACAGACTATATAAGGAAACTTTACAATGTATGAACTGTACATCTGTGAGTGTCCATGTGCCAAAATATCACAGTATGAAACTTTTGTTTTGTGCAGACCCTGTGTGCCGTCTTGTTACCATATGGCTGTCACATGTTGTAGGGGGCCAAAACTGTACAATAGCCACTCAAAGTCAAAATCAGTCTCGTGTGAAAGAAAAGATGTCGGTGGGTAAAAAGACTGGAAAGACAGCTGCACTTGTCACAAGAGGTGTGAAAGATTTGTCCATGATGGCTGGGTTATCAAACTTTAATGTCATCAAGTGGAGCTTTTCTAGTTTGCCCTGTATTTATGCATCTCCTGTTAATTAATTTTTTATTTTTTTATCAGTTTGCATTTTATCAGTGCATTAATTTTGATTCAGGTAGCCAGGTTGATCCAGATAATATGATGTGTAACAGTGGAATAAGACTATTTATATAGTTTGTTTCAGTACAAAGATAAATGATCCATAGAGTAAAACATCATTTAGCATTGCATTATGTTTGCGTATTTGTCATACACTCGCCTTGGGTAATGTATTTTGCTTCTATGCCCATCTATGACTGCTAACAAAGTAAATCAGATTAGTACTTGCATTTAATTTCAGATTTCACATTGCAAATAGCCTAAGCCTCCATTTATATGTAAACAAACTGTGTGCACTGAATATATTTGTACACCACTCAAGAGTTATGGATCTAGTCATTTAAATTTCACCATTACAATGTATATTTTAAGGACCATGAAAACATGCTTAGAGCACGCACAATGATAAATACACACATCTAGAGGTCATACATATTCATGTCATCCCGCTGGGGCATTCATTACTAGTTCTGCTAGAATGTGCTACTCATACACAGGATTGCACACATGCACATTTGAGTATTTATTTATGTATGTTACTAAATATTATGACCCTAAAACACTAAAGTTTGGGTCATACAGAGACAGCATTTGTGATAAGTTGAAATATTTTACAAAGGTAAAAAAACTACTCACAAGTGTAAAAGTGATTGTTATCACCTTTTGTTACACTGAAGAGCGTATTTGAGCTGAAGCTATCTGGACAAAAGGTGCTGCTTATCAGTTGTGGGGCTGGGTATCACCACTAATTTCCTGACTTTATTTGATTTGATTTGCAACAGCCTGATTCAATTTGATTTTGATTAAATCTGATTCGATTTGATATCAATTCATCATACAGATATTTGTGTAACAACACAAGTTTTTCCTGAATATTAAAGACATTCTCAGATAACTATTTTTTATAAAACACCAAGCCTGTTTATGACTATCAAAATCTGATATCTGAGTAATCAGATTACTATAATAATCAGATCTGACGTTTCCACATGGCAATTCTGAAATTCAATGGGCAAAAAACTGTTGTTTGACAGTAGTGTACACCAACAATGACAGTACCATTAGAAAAGTGGGGGTGCAGAAAAGCGGTTGTGTGATGGTGTTTCTGCAGGCATCTGTATGACCCATCAAAGCTCAAGAAAATATTGTAATTGTAACTAAAACACTGAAAATACATATATCTGTGGCCAAAATTCTTAGACATAAACATGTTTTTCTCTGTGGCCTCAGGTGCAGTGATAACTGCACTACATGTAACTTCTTAAACATTGTGTACTGTCTTTTTAGATGGTCAATTTCATTCTCTTATCCCACAGAGTACTCTAGCTCTGTAATTTTAGTAAAGTGATTAGATATCAACAGAAACGTAGATTTAATTAAGCTTTACATTTTTCTGTCAATGATCTTTGGTGCACTTTTTAGCATTATTCAAAACAATTATGGCACTGTTCACATAAAAGAAAAATGCCTACACAATAGTTTTTGCAGCAACTGTTACTCTCCTGTGTAGCAGATTCTAGTGGAAAAAAGAAGGTCCCAGAAAGAAGAAGATGCACCTAAAAAGCCATGCTTTGGAATATTGTTGATGGAGAAATGTCACAGTTGGATTTTAAACAAACGACCAGATGATTTGCTATCCCTAAAAGAGGACACTCATGCCTGACACAAATTATGGGTTTGAACATTGAAGGTTTAAAGAAAGTTAGGAGATGGCTCTGAGGGACCCTCCTTAAGCAGAAATCTGCCAGTAGAGCCAAGCACAATCAAATCAACTCACACCAAAAATCACCTAAAGAATCAACAAACCCTCTTAACTTGAGCTTCTCATTTCAGATTTTCTCCCCCAACTCTGGCAGTGATGTTTCCCAGAACACCACTCCTGCATTATTGCCCTATTTTCTCACAGAACTGGTCTCCTCAACTAACATTTCAGTGCTGAAAACAGTGTTTTATATTCTTATGAAAGTGAGCAAATGTTATTCTCTTAAATCTGACCATTCTTTTGAATGACTTTTGAAGTTCTAAGATCCATAAAGATGAAATTTGAACCTGGTGAATATTTGCAGATTAGATACAGAAAAAGACATATTAATTTGCCCTATTCCCACTTTTATGTTAATTTGATTGTTTCTTATATCAAACACAGTCCAAATTTAGTTGATTTGTTTACTTAGAACATTATTTCCTATCATACTTAATAGATTTGCTTTAATTACTTATTTTTCTTGTTCATTCTTATTTCATCCTATTTGAATTTTGAATAATTCATCAATGTTTCTACCAATGATTTCAACATATAACTTTTGTTCACAAATGTCTAAATCTGATATCCCGGGACAAAGTAAATGAAGAAACAAACATTTTTTTTTTACATTAAGCCAAACACTAATATGCAATTAGAAATCTGATCTTACCAAACTGCAAGACTTTTTCTCCCATTGGCTGAAGACAGTAAGCCACACCTCTGTCCATGCTCGGTCTGCGAGTTCAAACACACAGATCACAGAAAGAGATGAGAAAGAGTGAATGAGAGAGAGTAGAAGGAGGGAGAAGAAATGGATTGAAGGAAAAATGTAATGTTTTATGTGTGTTTGTCTTTTTGTTCTGTGCATATTCCTTAACCAAGTTTAGCGTCCACCATTAATGTTAATATATTTTGCAATGATTTAAGTAACACACTTTATTTTAACAAGTATTTTTTTAATCAGAACAACTCACAGGAGTTCCCTTAATTTTTCTGGCAAACTCATTTTTAATTTTTAAATCATTCTTGTAAATATTTTGCCAGTATTTTTTTGCTATAAACCATCAGTCCTTAGCTGCCTCTCTGGGTGAGAGTAGAGGAAAGAGAGGGGTAAACAAATACAGACCCAACATACTGAGCTGATCACCAACAAAGAGTTACGGACAAACTTCCAGGACATCAGGCAGTGTTGTGGGGATGCTTCCACCTGAACCTTGCTTTGTATGGATACAGTCCAATAGAACCGAGCGTGAGTGTCACTTCAGTCAACAGGGAATCCTCCGATGAGGACAGGTCCCTGCTCATAAATTGCTTTGAACACGGTTGGTGTCACAAAAAGATTGACGATAATGAATTAATTTTCCTATATTAGTCATTAATCTAGACCTACCTCTTAAACAACCCATCAAATTGTGTTTAGTCAGATCCAGAAATTCTTTCTTCGTTCTCTTAAACATTATGTAACACCAGAGATTTACAAATTCAGGCTTCATTTTCCTACATTTCTGCACATCTTGTAGATTGTAGAACAGTTAATAGATATACCGTATTATAATATCTGGTCGTTGTCTGTGGTTTCCTTGTGTGGTTGTAAGGTCAATTCAAAATGAGAACTCTGAGTAGCGTGTGAGACTGATTTATTTAATGATATAAGCTATATCAATTTTGCCTCTATGGGTGGTTCCCGGAATTCTATATTTTATTGTTACACCTGTCAAGTATTTAAATGATTATTTTTCTCTGAGAAATATATGGTGTAAATACTAGTAAACTTACCAAGGAAAACCACTGGAAATTACAATGTTTCATTTAATGTCGAAACTCCACAAATCTTGCACTCAAACCAAGGAAACTTCTACAAATGCAGATTCGTCATGGTTTGCAAACATAACATCATCCACACCTCTCAGAAACTAACTTCTCTCTGTGCCTCTTTGGTAATTCACGATAGCATATTTCAACACCACAAAAAACAGAGTTTATGTTGGCCCCTAACTTCAGATAGTGAACCTTTTCCAGAAATATACAAGCCCAGCCTTTTTTATTATGTGTGTTTTCTATAGGTCACTTTTTCTACTCTCTTAAAAGAAAGTGTGATAGTGCCCATCTCCTTTTATTTTCATAACAGGGCTAACAAAACACATTGATCCCCCATTGTGTCCCATCCTGATCTAAGTCTATGCCCTGTTTGCTCTCTTCTACTGACTGGTTGAAGGTATTTTATTCCCCATTCAGTCATCCTCCATTACTCACCGTCTTTTAAGTTAAAGGATATGTTGACGACTCCCTGCCTCTATTTAGCCATCACACCATGCAGTCCATGAGCAACAATACTGATCTTATTTGGCAGCATCACAATGCATGTTTCAGCAAACATCCTCATTGCTGATGTCAGCAGAGGAGTCTAACTGGACATATTCAGCATGGGAAGTGCAGTCACCTTTGATAGGCTGGCTTTTGTTGGCACTTGTCTATTCAGATAGTGTCAGCACCAAGAACTATATTTGACCCCACATGCCTTGCTTCCCCTCACTGTTAGAGTAGCAGGTGGACAGTTTGATTCCTACTGTGTGATTGTTACTGGTATGACAATTTCCTCCAATTTCGTTCTTCTGGTGCAGATTATTAGAAGTTGGTTGTGCAGTGTGCTGTGTTTACAGATCCCAGAACAGAAAAAAAAAAAACAAAACTTGAAATGCCTGCTTTTTCAACAGTGTTAGGAGTCATGGTGAGAGGGAAGCTTTGTGCATTGTACATTGTATGTTATGCTTCCCCCGTAGGCATGTTTTCTTTCACAGTTTTGAAGCAGTGTTGCATCCAAACACCTTATTTCTTTTCAGCATGATTCTGTGATACCTGCAGGAAATATTCAGCGAGAGTCATTCCTGAATGGTTACGGGTTGTGAAATCACACAAACTGGCATGTAAACTGTAAGGTCTTTATGCCTCTGCGTCCACCTAGAAACAATATGAATGTGACCCATTTAATAAAAGAGAATGTTGATTGGACATTTTAATCCTAATTCAATGAGCACAGGTGCTGCCCTCCAACCTCTTGCTGTAGAGAGTGGGGTATTGGCTGTCAATGTTTGAACAAGGGCGTGGAAATTTACTGTACTGTTGTAACAGAAAATGTTAAAAAAAAAAATGAGCCTGAGACCAAAATCTCTGCTCATGAAGCCAATTATAATTTACATATATTGTTCAATGTTTTTATTTTTTTTATTTTTTTATCTACAGTATCTGACACTTAATATTACCAAAGCTCATATTTCTTTTGTTTATTTTGTTGTACAGTAGAGTAGTGGGAAATGATCACATTTAACATGCATCAAAATGAAGATCCTGAATCTATTCAATGTCAAAAAGTGATTACTGTATCTGTTATTTGATATGAAAATGCTATCAGAAGGAGCTTCTAAAAAGCAATCTATTGTGGACATAAGATGGCGGAATGAATGAAACCCAATCTGTCTTCTGGGCTTTAAAGGTAGGATATGGGCCCACTCTGACTTTTATAACGTGTGCTGAATTATTTTGGGAACACAGAAAACATGAGAGACTACATTACATACTTTCCAGTGAAAAATTATTTTAAAAAAAAACAAACTTCTATCTAGAGGACCATCAAGTGAGTGATGTCAAAGCTTCATCCCAATTCTGAATGAGGGAAGCAATTTACTAGCACTACTAGAAATTTTATTGCCAAAGTTTTGCTTGGCATTCAATCTAATAAAACCTTGTCTTTTCCACTGTTGAGTGTACTTTTGTACAAAATACAACATCCATTTCTGAAGATATTTCATTGTCAGTGATTTCACTCTCAGCAAAGGGATTAAAACCAAAGTCACAAAATCATTGAAGACAGCAGGTAGGATAGCTCTAGTGCATGATGCATGTCATATTGCCCCATAATCTTACATCAACCTAACTGTATATTTTATCAGATTTAATTATCAGATGGTTTCTCATTTCCTCCAAGAGCAATAAATGAAGTGAATGTGCGTAACAGGAAGATGTTGATTAGAATTCTGTTATGTCATTGTACATGGAAATGAAGTGAGGAGGTAGGACCTAAACACAGGGCAACGTAATGATAGGAAGGCACATATATCAACTAAAAGCAGGAAGTTTCAGAAACTATATTAACAACATGCAAAACTATCGCTACACTCACACTGCAGGCTAAAGTGGGTCAAATTTATCTTTTTTGGCCATATGTGAGACCATATTTATTTATTATGGTAGCTTTAACAGAACAAATCCTTTTTTATATATATATATATGGCATATTTTGTCACAACACCAGTGTTAAATATTAAAGACATTCTCAGATAACTGCTTTTAATAAACACTCAGCCTGTTTATATGACCATCAAAATCAGATATGTGGGAGTAATCGGATTACTGTAATAATCTTAAATGACACATCTACATTGAATACTTCTTCTGAAATACAATATTGCAAAGATTGTTGTCTATATATACCAGTCCATTATTGAAGAGTACGTATGTATGTAGTGATGTCACTTCCTGTTATTTTCAAAACATTTCGTGTTTGTTGAACAAGGCGGAGCAAACAGTCTTAACGGTAGCTGCTGATGTGAGAGGTAACAAGATGCTAAATAGTTTACAGGTGAATATAATCCAATGGTTAATAATAAAAAAAAAAAAATTGGATTGTGTCGTTATCTTGGCAAGAAAAGGTAATTTTGCTTTTTTAATTTAAGCTCATTTTGGGCATATAGAGGTTATATATTGTCAAAGCTGTGAACATAATCCATCAATAACCTTTTATCCCCCTTATTTATGAAGTTTCTGATCATTTCCCAGTCTTGCATTTAGACTTTTCCTCATTGGGTCATTTTCCACATTTTCCTTATTGATAGCACTCAAAACAAAATGGTTTTAAGTGCTATCCAAAAATCCGCATTTGGCATTGTCTTGGCAAAAGAAGCTGATTTTTGGACGGAAGCGACACAGGCAACCTTTTATTGGTGTATATATGCTAAGATCTCACAGAGCATCATTAAGTCGCATAAGACTAGGGTCACTGGAAATATATTAAAAAATCGACCTCCAAGTTTTATGAGTCGATTTTGGATTAATGACATTTAATTCAAGTATAATGATTGAGTTTTTCTTTTGTTTGTTTGTTTTTGTTTTTGTTTTTTAACCCAGTTCTATGTACTTCTACCATGGAACATCAACCATGATATATTAGCGAAGGAACTCTTGTGCATACTATTGGCAAACATGCATGTTGCTAAGGGGAATCAAAAACACATTGTTTCGAATGAAGAATGCAGTTAAATGAAAATAAATGTATAATTTGCTCTTGGCATACATTCCCTGTCCAAACGGTGGCAAGATGGCTTTGATTGTTAAAATGACTATGAACACATCTGCCTGTCTTACAGACCTGGACCAGCAGGGGGATTTGTGCGCACGAAGCCTCGTGAAATGAATGGCTGGATGGCTTCGAGGATTCATGAAGCTTAATCTCGCCATCATGACTGACTGAGAGCGAGCGAGAGAGAGAGAGAGAGAGAGAGAGAGAGAGAGAGAGAAAGCCTGAACAACAATGAACTGGTTAAGAACAAAGGGAACCAGGCAGAAAATAGATTGAGGGACTAAGTACAGATGAGAGCAGGTGTGGTAATAAGTAACCAACAACCAGGTGCAATAAGGGAGCATGAAATAAACAAGCACATCTACTTATGTCGACTTAACACTTTAAACAATAAACAAGATGGAATAGAGGACTTAGAGACAGTTTGAACTAAACCTAATATACAGAATGTAACAAGATCAAAACCCTCAGATTATGGCATATTATATTTGCTGATGAGCATAATATACTGCTATCTTATTCAATAAACAGCTACTTGCACACATTTCTTTTCCTGTTGGCTAATTTCAGTACTGGGATATTTGACAGATATGTAAGCTTCCAATAAAAAGACCACTTTTCATCTATTTGTTTTATTAAAAATATTAATTATAAAAAATAATTTGCTTTGCAAGTGATAGTTCATGCAATGAGCAAAACAAAAAGCCCCCTTGAGATGCATCTCCAATAGCTTTAGAAATGCATTACAGGCCTCTGAATTCCAGTTCAAATTGCAAGATACCTAGAGGTTTACAACCCATATTTTACTAACAATCTATGACTTTGCTGATATGTTTAAGTTTAATTATTCTGGAAAAAAGCAAAAAAAAAAAAAAGCTTAAGAAGTTTGTGACAAATTCTGTGTAGTCTTAATTTTAGGATATGTTATCACGAAAATGCATATATTTATCTTTTTAAACATTTTAATACAAAATGCTTTTACAAGATATACGCATTAGTTTAACAATACGCGGGAAAAAAGGGAGTGTTTGTTTCACTGATCAGCAGCAGATCTCAGGTTTTCTAAGTAATCATGAATCATATGTAGGTCCAGTTTAATGAAACTGGTAATCTTGTAGTTTTTTTTTTCTAGGAGCAAGCACTTCCCAATTGGCCGTCTTTTCTTCAGGCAAACCCGGAGGTGCCAGACTTCATCTGCTCCCGCCCTGCTGGAGGGGATATCACCAAGTCTGATAAATGGTGAATTCCTGACGGATCGCCTCCAGTCAGTCAGCAGACAGAAAATAGCTCAGAGCTCATATGACAAATGTTATCCTCCCCCCACACTCCATTCAACCCTCGAAAAGATGGACAGCCTGCCTTGTTGTTATTTTTTCTTTATCTTTTCTAAACAACACGCTCAACTGTCAGTAATGCTAACGATTACCACGTCCACCCACAAAATAAGTACATTTTCAGAGGACAGCTTTAATCCCTTTAACAGATGCCTGAATTGATTTTAAGCTTCAGAATCATTAATTAAAGCACGGGACATTTCCTGGCAAGCTCCACATTGATGGAGAGCAGATCATTAGTGGTCCTTTGGGTCCTTGTAATATACTCTTCTGACAGTGGGCAATTCAGCACTGACTTTAGTAGAAGGACCCCACTCACAAATCATCCTTGTTGACCTGTAATTTGTTGGGGGGGTGGATATCTGCTGCACTAAGAATAAGGAGCTACTCCCTGATGTTTATCAATTATTGGTTTTACATTAGTTAGTTCAAAGCAGGTTTTAGGCGTTCTGTAAAAATGCAAATCACATATAAAGTAACTTATATTTGCTAAAGATTTAATACTTTGGTATCTTTCTGTGTTTCTAACATCATTATGAATTATAACAAGGAGATCATCACAGTCATTGATTTGCTTTTCTCTGTTTATCTCATTATCTGCATTTCTTCAGTACTGCACAGTCGTGTTGATCTATTATGGCTGGTGAATCTCACTGAGGACTCTAGTTCAATAGCAATGATCACCAATCTTAGAATCAATCATGTCCTTATTTCCACACTTGTAAGTATTGGCAGTTTGATAGATCTTATAACTTCAGGGTACAGCATGTAATTAAAAGGGCCCTTTACGGTTGCAAGGCTTTGCATTTCAAATTATCCCAATTTTAGAACTCCTGTTGCTAAAAGAGATGGAAAAACATGCACAGCGGCACTAATATAAACCAGAATTCCTGAAAATAAAGGATAGCAAGATGTCACAATATCCCCAAACGCACTTTAAAAAGCTACTGACCTTTACAAGAGGGAAGTGCTTACACTCTACTGACAACAGACTCAGAAGGATGGAGAAAATGAAAAGACAGGCTTTCTGAAAATAGTGTTTTAAAACAAAAAATAGAGAAGAAGCAATAAATCAATTAGTTACTTCTTGTTGTAATATTATTTTATGAGACCATGCATTTTGTAGTGGCAACAAAATGTGAACCACAAATTCAAAGAACATGAAGACTTAAGGTCACAAATCAAATCAAGCTCTCAACTGCATCTTCAAGCAACATTGATTTCCTGGGTCTGTGCACCACCACAATTCAATGCCTAGCTCCTGATTAAACACCAACAGGCGTGTTTGAAAAAGTACCAGAGGTTATCTCCTGCTTGCCATCTGCACCACTGGGAATCTTGGGCTGATTTTTTACTGGTTAGCTCACAGAACAACTTCGTATTGATGGAACATCCTATGACAAATGGATTGGGGCTTCCACTGGTCTTGACACAGTTATAATCAGTGTCACAATGGGATTTAGGGCCTCCATACTATAAATTAACGTATCAAAAAATCTTTAAAAGTTGGTCCTTGTCCATAGCTTTGAAATATTTTTGTGAAATAAAATGACAGGTTACCTGCAATTTAAGTTTTTGCTCTATATACATAAAAGACTATTCTAGCCGTTAAAAACACCAGTTAAAAGAATAATGAAACATTTGAGCTCAGCTTTGGAAGAAATCTAAGTTTGTAGTTAAAAGTTTAACACAGTTAGGATAAAATTATGAAGCTACAAATTCTAACAATTACTGAGGAGTCATTTCAAAACCCACGTTTAAACACAATCATTTACCCTCTCTGACAAAAGGAACTTGCACATTTAGAATTTTACAGCCAGGCCAGTACCCAGTATTATCTGGCAACTTGCTGAACACCCAAATAAAATGTACTGTAAGGAGTTTTTCTCTTCAAGGAGGATGTAAACGGATGGGGTGCTCTGCTAAAGTAGATTTGGGGGAGCCAGCCGAGGCTGACTAATCAGAGGGTGCTTGGGAGAGCATTAAGACTGACGTGTGGAGGGGAAATGTGACACCTGGAAATTACACAATGTAATGGAATCAGCCAAGTGGTAAATGTAGCTTTTAAATAGGTTTTGTGTTCTCCATTAACTTGCCAGACACTGATTGGTCCTGACAGAAAGGGAAAGTGATGGTCAGCATGTTGCCCCCTCCCTCAAGTACAGCCTGTTGTACATACGCACACACACATCTCACATTGTGGGACATGTAGTTCTTTATAGTTAGTAGGGTGTTTAAAACCAAATGAAAGGCTGGTTGGTGCTCATTGCAGAAGGTCATCCCCATCACACCCAAGTGCTGCAGTTACGTTCAAATTCATGTTGTTTTTATTTTCTTTTCTTCTTCTTTTTTAGTAATAGTACGGTTTCATTGGTTTCTACATTTTTTTAAAGACACAGTACAGAACTTTTGCAATTTTCTTAGTGATGCACCCCCTATCAACAGCTACTTTGCCATCCATCTTGAATCCTAGCTGTACTGTGAGTTCTCTCCAGCCAGGAAAAGACAGGCTTATGTTGAGTTGTCTGATTGCCTGTTATGCTTCTTTCTCTCTTTCTTCTTCCTCTGATAATGTTTCCTTGTGTTTCTTTGCTGAATTAGCCACAGTGAACATTCAAAACGGCCAGTGTGTTTATATCTGTTTGCAGGCGTGTGATGTGGTATGTAAAGCGAAACTCAGGTGCTTGGTCATGTGGCGTCCCTGAAGAAAAGGTTGTGTGGTGTGGTTTCTTAGCCATGGGATGCTGCTGGGCAGCAACAGCTCCAAAAATGCACATAATTGATGTCACTGTGCCACGAAAAGAGTTCAGAACGCAGCGTTTTAAGGACAGAAAATTACGCAATGTGTCTTCAAAGCAATCACTTTCAGCCAGGATAGGGAGTGTAGTAAAGAAGATAAGAGTTATTTAGGAACAAATCTACGCAAGTGTAGAATATTACTTTTTAACTTTTTCACATCTTGGGATGCAATGTCTCCTCATAATATAAATATTATATATAAATTTTGCAGAGTTAAAGCAAACAAACAAACAAAAAGTGATATTATGGGACAATTGGGTATTACAAAGGTTCAATTTCCTATTGAGCTTTTATAGTTAATTTTCTTGTCCAAATAAAATGGGTTTTATATTAATGAAAGTTTCTATTCTATTCTACTCTATTTCTATCAATTTCAAACGTAGAATAGCAAGGTCACAGCTGTAATATAAAAAATACAAGTTATAAAATGTGTGATTTCACATAACTGCATTAGTTGTATCATACCATGCTGTAATGTAACCTTTTATGGTGCCTCACTCTATCATTTAATGTAAAGAAGAATTTCACAGACTTTATCTAAACAGATAGAATTGGAAGAACACATTTGTTTATTATTAGAACATTTCCACAGAACAATTGTTTACATAGCATGCCTTGACTGATTATACTTCAATAATCCATTACAAAGCCTATAAAAACATCACTGTATTTTATACTTAGTGGCTGATTGACCTTCATTGGCTCTACACGGGATAGTCCACTGGTATCATCTAATTTAGAAATCTATTTCTGGTTCATTGCTTTTATATCAGTTTATATGAGGCGTAAAGAATGTAGTTATAGTTTGTGGTCTCAGGACTTTATCAGATTATTGGCTCCATCAGTTTGTGCAGATTTCGGGAAGAAGGACTTCTTTTTTTTTTTTTTTTTTTTTCTCTTCTGTCATTGTGGAAGAGATTTTGTCTTACTTAATTGTCTAACTTTAAGACTTACAGGTGAATTTCTGAAATCAACACTTTAAATCAAATCAAATTTGATTTATAGAGCACTTTTCATGCACAAAACAACACAAAGTGCTGTAAATCAAACAAATTATGCATATTAAAAACAAAATTTAAAAGCTTTTACATATCAAAGAATAGAACAAAAAATAATACAGACACAATCATACACAAACTCACACACTTACAAACAAAGCGCATGTACACTCCCCCCCACCCATCCATACCCCATTCTGTACAAACATGAACTCCCATCACTAACAATGGTCTCTAATAAAAAAAAATAAATAAATAAATAAAATGAAAACAGTTGTTGCTGTTTTTAATTAGTTAGTTTATGGTATCCTATGTATGCTTCAATGATTGATGAAAAGAAAGAAAGAAAAAAAAAACTGCTTCTAGTACTACATGACAGCACCTGGGTCCAACTCGACTCACAGCAGTCTGACTACTACTTAATTATGATGTCGCACCCTGTTTGATGTAAGTCGCTTTGGATAAAAGCGTCTGCCAAATGACTGTGGAATGATACTTTATATGATATTTAGACCTGTGAACGGAAGGTGATGCAAAGGCCCATTGAAATACAAGCGTTTAATATTAATCTTCTAATGTATTCTTATTATTTTCCTTCTGTCAAATCAAATGCCTTTTTGGGGGCCCGAACATGCCCTAAAACTCACCAAAGTTGGTGTAACCCCCAAAGGGAACGTGAAATTTAAATATTCTGGGATGCTAGGGCATGTTTATGCAGAATTGATTCTACAGCGGCACCGGTTTTGAAAGCCTCGTCACTGCACAATATCAATCTTGATGAAAATTGAAAAAAATCTTCTCAGAGTAAAGGCAAAAACTCAAGAGGAAGTTGGCTATTATGGGTCAGTCACTATTTTGCTCAAAGTTGCCATTTTGGTACTTTACTTACATCACTTTGGAATAAACTCCTTATTGAGATTTCATCGTACTGTCATCAAAATTGGTCTGTATGTTGTTAAGGCATGTGTAATTAAAAAAAACTTCTCAAAGAAGTTGGCGTTAAGCGGGGCCTGAAAGTTTGATGTTTCGCCATGCAATGCAAAAGAGATATAACTCCCACATAAAAAGTTATCTGCACCAAATTTTGCAGGTATGATACCAGTCTGATCCTGAACACAATTTCTAAGCAATGATTATGACTAGTTTTATATATGTCTTCCTTAAAATATGATTTGACATGTAACTGGATGTGTGAGGGAAGGTATTTAAGAACATATATGAGCAATTTATTTCCAGATATAACAATTCAGATCAATGTGATTTAATTCAAAGTAGTCTGATATTGTTCTAAATATTTTTTTTTCAGTTTTAAATTTCTTTTTATGAAAATAATTATTTTTCTTATAATTGTGGCAAATACAAATTAAATAGCAAGATGTATTTATACTAAGGCAAAGGAGTCATCGTATGTCACGTTATTTAACTTTTGTGTTTATATTAAAAATAGCTGGGTATAGTCTACTTTTACTGTAGCTCCCTATATCCTCATTGCAATGTACAACAATGATTTTGCATACTGCATGTTTTCCTAGTAATGTACAACCCTAGTTGTAACCTTAATATCACCTTTATCCACAAGCATTGTGATCGGTCTTTCCAGAAAAGCGCTTAATATACAGTTTAACATATTCTTTACCCACGATTTAGTTTTGTTTATTATGTATGCAGCCAAAAGATGTAACTCGGGTAAGTGAAAGCTGCCTTTCCTGCCTATGCTTGGAGCTCTTACATGTTCACCAACATGTGGGAGTATGAACTGGCTCAAGGGGGCCCACACAGTGCCATGAAGCTCATGAGCTTCAGCCTTCACACAAACCCTGCAGTCCTTTCAATGCAAATGAGAGAGGAAAAGAAAAGAGGGCTTAGCTGGGTATATTCAGTATTTTCCTCACTGCTTTTGCATTACAAATGAATAAATGATAAAAGCCCAGTTTTTAGTCATCTGGTGACTGTCCTCCCTTTACGCTGCATCCTCTCTCTCTCCACCCGTCATCCCATCATTTTAAGTTTATCTTGACTTTCTTTTTGGTTCCTTGGTTATACACACTCTTATGACTGAGTCACTTTTACATATCTAAAGTTATTTTAATCAGTTTTCTTGATACATGTGTTTGGGGAGGAGTGGGTCCTTTGGTTAACAACAATTTGACCATCAAAAAAGAAAAAATTAAAAATGAATTATATGGGAAATGAACATCTGACCTTGAATCCACTGTAACAGCCAGTGACCACCCGTTTCACAACTATTTCGATCTCTGCTCTCAAGCTTTAGCAACCTGTGCTATGGCTGGTGTGCATTGAAATAGTGGGTCATTACTACCTCTCTTTCAGAGGAATACTGGATGCCCATAATCTTAGAATAGTGGGAGGGTGTGATACAAACCTTGCCCTACCTCATGGGATGCGGGGGTGGAAAAGAGTATGCTGGAGTCAAACACCAATTACTGTAGGCAACGAACTCTGGATAATCTACAGTTAGAGAAATACTTATTAGGATTCTGTAGACTTGTAGTAGTCTTGTAGCATTTGAGCTGTTTAAAAAGCAAATTGCCATCAGAGATCATTAAAGTCTATTAAGTTAATATTTACATGGGTAGGTTGTACATCTCTCCCCACAGCTTGAATACAAGGCTAAAATAGTTTTGTATGTTAAGTGGAAAGAATTAACCTTTTGTTTAGTTGTGAAGATATAAGAACTGGGCTTGTGGAGAGCTACTTAAACTAGCCATTTGCATGTGGTAAAATCATTATTAAAGATTTCTATAATTATATAAGATAATTATAATAATAAAAAAAGGTCATCTTTACCTTATTCTTCTGTGAGACAGGCAGACAGATAAATAGCCCTGAAAATATGTTGAACCTGCTTCTTTAGATAAGTAATAAACAATATGTGATGAAAAGTGCCAAATCTTTTATTAGATAACCAGCACAATCCTGATGCAAACTGCAATGTATTATTCCTGAGTATGGTCTATTGAAACTGGGAGAATGGTGGCGAGAAACAAGATGAAGTCTGCTAAGGAGTGGCAGGGAAATCCTGAGAGGCTGCATGGTGAAGAATCCTGAAAAAAAGACTCCAGATATTAGTTTATGGATCCACAAATCCAAAAGGCGTAGTCAAGGGCAATCAATGTTCATACACTAAAAGGCAGTTATCAGGCTACTTATCAAGGGGGTCAGGCAAACTATGTGGTCATTCCAAGCAGAGGTCAATATCCAGAGAGGCACTTGACAGGGTCGATAACAGGAGGTCTGAAACACAAGAAAACCACTGGCTCACAACTAGGTTAGTATTGCTGACCATCTGGCAGGGAAGCAGAGACTGGAGAGTGGGTGAGAGTGAGTTATCAGGGCAGGTGGAGCAGATGAGCTTGATGAGGAGCTGGAGGCTCAGCCTAGCAGCAACCATGACACAAACATGCCACAAGCTCAAATTGACACCCTTCCTCAGAAAAAAAGAAGAAATTCCAGAGCTTTAATAAAGCAACTTTAGAAACAAAACCAAGAGGTAAAATGAGAACTGGAAAGAAGTCAAACAAAGGTTTTTATTATAGTGTGCTTGAGATGAAAGCCCCAGTGTGTAAGAATAACTCCCATCTAGTGGTGCGCTAATATATTACAAGCAAATGAGTAGTGCTCTACTGGAGCCTAACAGTTTAAAAGCTTTTTACAACTACGGAAGCTGCAGAGATTCATAAATGTGAAGTTCGAGTGTCCTGTCAGGTGTTGAGGAACAGAATGATACATAATTATTTATTTTTTTTTATGCCAAGAAGTTACAAGCGCGCACTTCATGTATTTAGTACCAAGCTACTGCTGATAGCTGATGTTATTATATGAAATCGTTTTTTGTGACTTGCAGACTTGCAGAAGGGAGAGAAAGAGGGAGTAAAAGCAGGGGCAGTGGACTGTCGGTGCTGCAAGAGGAAGATCCTGTGCTGTAACATAACTCTGTGTTTAATAACATGTATTTCAACTGATTTATCCAGGGAGGTGGGCGACGTATTGATAAAAAATAATTATTATCTGAGAGATATTTCTGCGTAGAATGCTGCGGTTCTGGTGATTAAATCACGCCAAGAAACTGGTTTTACTTTGGTCTATTTTGTCTGACTAGAAGCAGGACAACTACCCCCATCCCGTTAACAAATCAGCTGAAATAAAATATGAAACACGAGCGAAAGCTCTCGGAAAATACGTCTGAAAGAAGCGCACGGCCACCTACTGGTATGACTTCTGTGAAGAGTAACAACTGAAAACTGTTACAATTTAGCTTTTCTACTGAAAGCTAACTAACAAATTTGCCATTTTTGCCGTTTTTTATAGCAAATAACAGTAAATGATCCGACTTAAACGGGAGGATAAAGTAGTTGCTGGACCACCCTGCCCTGTTTCTAACATAGCACCAAAATAAACTTCACTGTTAGATTGCATTAACCCACGTATCCAGCAGAAGGCTGCAACCTCCGCGTTAGCTTTGAAGTCCCTCTCCTCATCAGCTGCCTCCATCTGGTAAATACTCCACCGATGTACACTCTTATTTTCTCCTGGTTATTATTTATTTTTCTTTTCATGGCTATTTTTTCCTCCGTCTCGCGGTCAAAGAGAATAGATGGTCCTCCATTTCAGTGTAAGCTGGCAAGCTGAATTATCCACGTCGTCTTGGCTTGTTTACACCACCACCGCGCCTTCCTCCTCCACCCGAAACAGCGGGGTCTCGCAGGTAAAATGCACAAGTTTGTCCCCTTTAGGCTACTGTGTTCAAAGATGGCGATGCAACATGGCAGCCTCCAGTTGAGTGCACCTCCACCTATGTATTTATAAACATCTAATTCTAAGCTACAAGAATGCTTTCATTTGGATGTGATTGTGATTAGTTTGATAAAATATGTATTTATAAAAGCAATTCTTGATTTTTGCTAACAAAAAAGCTACACACTGTATCTTTAGGCTTTACCACACAGAGACTACACACATACAATTAATTTCAATTCAGTTAAACTTTATTTAATACCATTTCACAACTAAGTTATCTTAAGGCACTTTTACAGATGCTTGTCAGCCTCAATATAATTATTTATAATTATAATTCAATTAAGACATATTCATGACATGATCCACATTAGTCCAGTTTATAATAGCTGTGTTTGTAGAAGCCAATTCAGAAAAATAATTGCTTAGCTGAACAAATCAACAATACACTCTTCAATTTATTGCCCCATCCTGAGCATGCATGGGGCAGTGGGCAACTGTGGATAGGGAAAAAAATCATAATAAAATACAATAAATAACATGAATAATAATAAATAAAAAAAAAATTTAAAAAAAATCCCCTTTTAACAGGAAGGATAAACAACCTGACATATTTATACATGGAGAGTAAAGAACAAGGAGAGAATAATGGAGGGAAGTGCTCAGTGCATCATTGGATTCACCCAGGTGTTGTAGTTCAGGGTTTATGTGGGAATGGCGTATACCGACTTATTTTTCTGTCTGCATTGCTCATACACACTTCTAAGGTTACTGACTTCACTATGGATAGCAAATCCATGATTCACCCTACTCTGCCTCTACATACTGCCTTCACCGATTAAACTGGTTAACTTTAAATTAAGCATAAGGACTGATTAGTCAATTAGAAACAGAGTTGGGCAAGCCATGCTAACCAACAAATATATATTTACAAGTTACCTTTAAAACAGTTACAAACGTTACAAACGTCAAAATGTACATCAAGTAGAATCTCAGCTACGTTAGCGATGCTACACCAGTAGCCAGCAGCTTCATTAACATTAGCATTAACAACATTAAGATTAACACCTATGCGACTCCATTCCCCAGCCCTGTTGGAGATGATGCTCACAAATGGACCACTATACCACTGGACACACTCCAGCAATCTAACCATTAAGCAGCCTTAACTATAAGATAGTCGATGCCTTCTGAACCCAAACTGGGAGCTTGTTCCACAGAGAGGGACCTGAGGCTCTGCCTCCTATTTTAGTTTTAGAACTTCAAGAAAGAAAATATGGGACTATAAGATCTTTAAGACTCAATAAAACCTATGGTCATGAAGAATTCTATGTGGGTAGAACAATTTAAAATTTTATATTGGAGTCAATAGGGATCCAATGAAGAAAAGCTAAAATTGGAGAAATTGCAGTAATCCAATATTAAAGTAAAAGGATCGATCCAGGTCAAAAATTATTATCAGGTTCCTAATTGTATACACTTGAGAGTCAGTGTAACGCCATCCAGAATAATTAAATTGCTAGTTTTCATGAGGGACTCAAGTCCAAAGACAACAGCCTTAGTCTTTCCTGAAA
>JBAMHW010000006.1:10849514-10866010 GCA_037177495.1 Rhadinocentrus ornatus | reverse complement strand
TATTTTTCTTGTCATTAGGTTGGAAACTATGGACTGTTTTTATTTTTTTGTTTACATCATTTTCCACAAATATCTACATCCCTTAGATGATCAGAAATAAAACTTTTGGTTAAAAAAAACAAATATCCTATGGTGGTTCTTAATCAAAAAATATATATATTAATTGGCCTTTTTGAAAAGGATTCGAAGCATTTGCAGCTCTAAAGGAGTTTTATTTAGCTGGCTGAGGGAAAATGGCTCTTTGCATTGTAAAGGCTGCAGAACCCTAAACTAAACACATTGAGATGCATTTTTTTGCTTTAAACACTAACAGTTAAATAATTTCTTAATATGTATAAAATCAAATATTTATGACAAAGGAGGATCCTGAAGGATGAAATGTTCAGTATTTACTAACTAAAAGGTAAAAAGTCAGCAGGATGAATTTAAAGCTGTGAAGCTGCTTCCTTCTAAACACAGAAGGAACAATAACTGATGAATATCAGCATCAGGTGAACAGACAAAAAGCAGGATTACAATCTCACAGCTTCTAGATGGCGAGGGGAGAGAAATATTCACAATATGCACAATAACTTCCATCCATGCACCTTTAGTGCTTCATTATCCAGATTTCTGTCTGGAAATTCTCTAACTTTGCATTCTTAGCTCCGCTACCGGGAGTTAAGGGGTTAACATCTTGACTTCCGGGTGTAGCGTCAGGTCTGTGTTATCTACAGTCCAGAATCTCAGCTAACAGCTCAGCAGAACCGTTTCTGTGACCACCAAACAAAGTTAAGACAACAAACAATTAAAATACCAGGTACACAGAGTCCGAAAAATATGTAAATACAGATGATGTCTTCCCGTGCACCGACTGCATGAACAGACAAACGGCTCCTCTACTGAAAGCTCACATCTCACAGATTCCACAGCTGGAAGTTTCATCTCGCTATGACCAAGATTCACAGAACCAGAGGCAGAAGAAGTCCCAGTTCATGCTTCACGTTTGTAAAACAGCCAGATAACAGGTCTTACCTTTGCTAAAAAGTTTCTCATTGTCTTTGGGGAGCAGTTTGCCATCCAAAAATCACGATGATCTGCCCATCTGCATTAGTTTGGCCAGATAAAAAGAAACATTGTTTCTTTTTCTTCTTTCTTACCTTCCAGACAGAAAAGGTCTCTTCCTTTTAATAAACCTGCTCTTTCCCGATTGCATCACAGACACCGCTGCAGCAGGGAAGGGAGACGTGACTGCATGTTTCTGTGATCACAGCCAGTGAGAAAATAAAATTAATAAATAAATAAAACTTAACGCTGGATTAAAAAAAATTAACGCGATTAACGCGTTAACATGCCCAGCACTAATAACTACATATCAAGTTCCTTTGTGTTTAAGACTTTAGTTGTCAGATTAATAGAAGAAATAATCCATCAAATAATCACTGCAGCCTTAACCGACTGTACACATGGCACAGAAGAAACTAAAACATGCATTTGTTCAAGAAATAGGGGGAGGAGGTCTTCTCCTCGCTATAAACTTTCTAAAAAGCTTAAATTGAAACTGCCTCTGTGTGGAGCACTTTCAAGAGGAACAATAGAAATAAGATAAATATCTCAGTCAGCATATCCATGCTGGAAAAAGTGCAAATGAAGGCCTGTAACAGGATGAGACCGGTGTTGGCAGTGTGGTCACATTGATGAGAACAGTGGATCCCACCATGCTTCATCATGGACTTGACTGGCTCTTAAGGTGATTACCGATTGATTAACATTACAGTAACCACAAGATGATTTTAATCTAAAAATTATTATTTCCTTACACTTCATGACCTCTGCAGATGTATCCAGCAGAGAGAGTGAGGGGGATCAGGCTGGGTAGATGAGAAAATCTCTTGACTGATCATGCCTGAATTTATCACATTCAGGCATGATCAGTCAAGAGATTTTCATCAAAGCAATGTCATAATTAATTTGGTAGCATGTCCCGCTATTTGACATTAGAACCTAACAAGTAATTGATCCCGGCTAATTTACTTTCTTCATCAGCAAGGATGTTGTTTGTTTTTTTCTTTATTAGCTGTCATCATTATCACCAAAAGATTCTGGTTGCCCGAACAAGAGGTTGGATTTTACAAATTTTTTTTGAAGACGACTATGGTCTTGTACTCACAAACAGGGGTTGACTGGGACAAAAAACTGGCCCAGATCAGCCCATATACAATCATGCACACCACAGATCTTTGGACTGTCTTGAATGTGAATATTAACTCACAAGGAACATGCCTGGTGTGCTCGATGGCCAGTCCCTGCTCATGAACAGAGGTGTTTTAATAACCATGTTTGCTCCTATGTCAATATGCAAACACAGTTTTTGAGTAATGAAACCCCTTAGAAAACAGATTCCTCCCAAAATTTACTGTTGCATTTATGTATTGACTGGGAAACCAGGGATTTATGCGTTATTATTGCGTT
Source organism: Rhadinocentrus ornatus (assembly GCA_037177495.1). NCBI lineage: Eukaryota > Metazoa > Chordata > Actinopteri > Atheriniformes > Melanotaeniidae > Rhadinocentrus > Rhadinocentrus ornatus. The sequence continues at coordinate 10,863,559 of JBAMHW010000006.1, read as the reverse complement.
AACGCATTAATTGATTAATACTGTTAATTTTTTTAATGCACATTAAATTATGTTTATTTGATATTTTTTTTCCCTCAACTTCTTGCACACTGGCCTCATGCAGTCCTGCTGCAGTGGTGTATCTGTAATCAGGAGAAAGCAGGTTTATTAAAGTGAAGAGATATTTTTTGTTTAGCAAAAAAGAAGAGGTGCCATTATGCGGGGTCGAAACTCACGCAAATGTGAAGAAAATTGTGACTTTTGGACAGGAAACTGTTTTGTAAACATTTTGGAACAAGTAAACTATACGTAAAATGTAATTATTTGTTGTGTACATTTTTTCCCCTATGGCCCTACTGTTTTGATGTGTATGCTTTGCATCTGTTTTGCAGCCTGTCTAATTGATTGTGTGTGACACTTTTCACCATTTTACTGGCATCATTGCTAAATATACAGACCAAATACTAGAAATGATGCTGCCAAAGTATGAATTGATCAACTCATTGCGTTTGAAACATGGACACTCATTTTCAGACAATCAATTCTAGATGTTTCCTCAGCAATTCAATACATGACGTTAACTTAGATTTGCCATCTCATGTATGTGCATGCATCAGAGAGATGGATGGACGGATAGACAGATGAACAGACACTGTAGATGGATAGATGGAAGTGTGGGTGTTAAAGCACCCTTATTCCCCACGGGTACAATGACTATGCCTGGAGCCATTGTTGCCTTGCAGTATCCCAATCCTGACAAACTGCACTTTTTTTTCTTTTTTTTTTAACAGCCTTGGGCATGATGTGACAGCTGCCTTTTGCTTTACATAAAATCAACACACTGGTCATTTAGAATGTACAACATGGTTAATTAAGCAGTGAAATGCAAGTAGTCATTATCTGAGAAAGACAGAAGAAGAAAGACAGAAAGACAAGATTTAACATTGGACTAACATTTACGGGGTGGAAAGAGCCTAGAGAAGAGACAGGATGCAAGACAGATACAGAATTAGCCCTTGTTAGAGGCCGATAAAATGTGAAAATCTGCTAAAACTCAGTACTGCCATTTTAAACAAACATACAATTGAAAGTATACTCTGCTTGTGACAATGTCTTTGACTCTGTGTCAATAACAATAACAACTGTCATGATAATCATGTCACAGTTCAAGCGTGCAAATTCCACACTTCCCCTACCTTTCACACATTGCGTATTAGACTAGGCATGTTTCTGTCTCTGCTCCACACTCATAACTCCCTGTAGTTTGGGAAGCTGCAGACACAAATTTGCACATTGTTTAATTTCTTGCACAAAGTAACTACAAAGTATTTTTACAAAATCATCTCAAGCTCATTCCTTTATATTATAATTTTTCAGAATACAATGATCACAAAAATGTGATTTACTTCTTCCTGCGCATGATTTTACAAATGTACTTTATATTTATATATTTTAATTTTACAAATGCATAACTTGCATATGTCAATAGCTACAACCTCATACGCCAATATAGTTTGTTACCTATGCTATAGTATGACAAACATGACAAACAATGACAAACAAAGTTTAGTGGGAGAACTGTGATTAAAAAATTGTGTAAAAAGCTTATATGATACCACAAAAGGTCCTGTGAAAGCCGAAAGTTAAAGGTGTACTACCAGTAAACAAATCTGTTGACAGAGTGATTGTGATTGATATGAAACTAGGATAAAATGTCAACAATTTTGCAGGGGAATCAAGACAGGAAAGTGGTACTCTTAAAGTGATATTTGCTTAAAATATTCCAAAATCAGATGCAGAAAAACAGGAAAGAGAAGCACTGGGAGCGTGTTATTAAGCAGTAGTTGAGATCCCTAAAAAAGGAGGCTCAGATCAGGAAGGGAAATTTTTAGTGCTCCTCACAAAGCTTTCCACTTAAAGCCTCAGGTTTGACAGAGCTGTGCAATTTTTATACTTGCCAGAATTTGTAGCGAATGCATGACATGTAAATTGAACTGGCAACAAAACAGCCAGTGGGCAGTGAAGGCAACTGAGGTCTGAAGATACCCTAAAATATCCAGATGCATTACAGAGAACAGATTTTGGAGCAGTGTGCCATTATGGCTATGAAGGAGCTTTTTTACTCTCTTCAGAAACTGTTAGATGAGTTGAAATTTCTACTTGTCAAACATCGCTAGTGGCAGCCAAAGAAATCAATAAGTCAAAAAATAATAAGTAGTTACTGACAGCTTACTGTGGCCCTTTTCAAAGCAAGAGTCTGGAGCAAAGCATATTTTAAGCCTTCACCTTTGCCATTTTGGCTACACAAACATTGTACAGGGCTGTGGCGGGTATGATTTTTATTATGCAGATACTTAGTAGTAAAACCTCCAAAGTAGAACTCTGTAGGAGGATTTCTGCAGGCAGAAAGAAATAGCAGCACTTGAAACTACGTGAATTAAAACATCCTCAACAACTTCTCACCTGCACCAGTCCATTTCAATTTTAAAACATGTCAAACTTATATATACAGATAACATGTGGTTTCTAAAGAATCATTTTGTGACACTTACTTCCTACATATTTATATGTAAGAATGACAGCTGGCATATTCAGAGAAAACGCCTGAACTTTCATTCAATCCACGCATTTAAATAAGAGCTGCAGCAACAGTAAAAGTAATAAAGTGAGAATTTTTCAGGTCACAGAAAGGTGAGCAGTCCCCATTTTTCAAATGTGCCGTTCATCTGTAATGGATTTCTTCCCATATGATTCCTGGAAAAGGACTCAACTAATACATCAAAAAACAAGCCCCGAATCTCTGAACAGCAGCTTCAAACAGCACAACTTAATGTTTATATTTATCTTGAAGATAGGTATGCTTTTCTTTATTTTTTATTCATGTGAAATACCAATGTAGCTACAGTGAAATATCTCAGTTTAACATTACTTGGTCCTTAGTTAACTAGTGATCTACAAATCACAAACAAAAAAAAAAGACATTAATGTAAGCTACTGCAGAAGTGTGTGTTTGGTGGATTTCTAACATAGATTTTTTCTTCTATAACATGTTATATTTTCTATTACATCAATAAAACACAAAGGATTAGCGTAGCTGATTGTTTTATTTGCTGCTCATTTTGTTATAGAAAACATCACTATTTCCCAAATCCTTTCAGAAATTTCGCACACTTGTGAAGTCTGAATACTGTGATTTCTTCAAGCATAATGTAGCCTCTTTTTCCAGTTTGTAGGATAGGAAGCACATTAGTGTGATTAGCAAGTGGTCCCAAATGTTGATTAATGTGATTTGATTCAGGGAGATAATCATGCCTGATGCCTAATATTTAGCTGATCCAAAAGACAATGGACATTAATTATTGTCGTCACTAATGCTTCTGGTGTGAACTGTTCCCATTACATATTCACATCCTATTTAGCACCAGGAAAGGCAAAGCGAGAACGGGAAATGCTGGGAGAGAAGGGAATAGAAAAAGCAAGCAGATAGATTGATGGATTGATTATCATTATCAAACTGTGATTAGACATAAAAGTGGGGCTACAACCTATGCATTTTTATGTTCCTGAAATTAACCTATGAAGACCTAAATTTAATAATGTCTTGAGAATATTAATTGACAAATACAAGACATTTTGTTCTATTGAAGTAAAAAACTGATCCTGAGCTCCTTCAGTTGATAGTAAACCTGCACAATGCTCCCACTATACAGCATTTGATGGGGAAACAATTAACAAGCCTGTGGGGGGAGATGGAGAGATTGATAGGCATGCAGTTCTAATCACTCAACCAGGAGAAGCTCACTTTGCCGGTGCTGTGCTTTATGCACATTTGTGTTTATGAAATTGCGATCGATTGTTTCAATTACATGCACGGCTGGACCATAACGTTGTCACAATTGATGTGCTACTCCGAGTCAACCATTGTGAATATCATTCAAATTGTGAGTCATGTGAAGAAAAGTACCTTTTTAAAAAAAAAGTCTTTTTTTCAAATCTCAGTGTAAGCTGAATTAAAAGATACTGCAAAAGATAATATGATGTTAAGTGAAAAGCTGTTGATCATCACAACAAAGCTGTAATCTTTACACCGACCCTCCTCTGCAGACACAAACTTTGTGGTTGTGACCATAAGGAAGAGATCGTGAGGGGGAGCAGCTGAAATGAGATTTCTCTGCAGGATGGCATGGATGTCTCCCCATGACAGCATCAGGGTTTCAGTGATCTGAAAGGACCTTGGAGTAAAACTAAAATTTCTTTATTGAAGTAATGTTTTCACTCTGGGGTACCATGTAAAAAAAAAAAAAAATCTTTGTGGTTGACTACCTTATAGTGTTATTGTTGTCATATGTTGTCATTGCAGCAGACACGTGCTTGTTGGAGGGACTGTATTTTCATAGAAAACTGCTGTTACATTACATTATATTTACTAAATAAATCCTCAAGCTGAATCAACAAAGTCTTTAAAAAACTAAGTTCACCTATCATGTAATTAACCACAAAAAAGAAAGACCACAAAAGCCTGTAAACCAAATATGATCCTGTAATTCCATTTCAAGAAAAAGTTACTGTGATATTTACCAACAAATAGTTTGAACAACATGTTTTCATTCATTCAGGCATCAGTGTTTTATTGTCAGTTCAATTGTGCATGGATTGATAGAACAAGCTACTACACTTTAGGGTTGGTTAGAGAGCAAAAAAAGATTGGACTGAGACAAGATTAATGATGGTTTTGGTTTGTAACCTTTCTCTAAATAAATCTTTAATGTTGAAATATGATGTTCAAGGACATCCAACTTTATATTTGGATGCAAAACGTGCTAAGCTTACCATTAACTGTAGACTATGAAACTAAGCTAAAGACCACCTTATCATCTCTATTATTGCCCAAAAATGCAAAATGTCAGTGGATAAATGCTTTATATTGGCAACATAATGATACAAAAACATGTTTTCATACATTTATTATTTTATTCCTTCACAGAGATGATGTTTTGTAGTTTTTTGTCTTTAAACAGGATCAATTATTTCATGAAGTAAGCCTGCTAAAATAGATGGAGTAAGGCAAAGAAAGAACCCTATAAATATAGGTGAAGATCTAGGGTATTTTTAAAATAGCTTCCAAGTTTTTTCATGAGCTTGGGTGAAGGATTAGACTCTGTTATGGCATTAGCCGTGTGTTTTGCTTTACGTCTACTATTGTGTACCTGAGTGAGTCATTCTTTTGAATAGATGCTTTGGTCTTTGAGTGTGTCCACAGGTTCAGGTGTGGTTTGCTGTCCCAAGGCATGTGTCATCTACTGATTGGCCTCCCGCTGAAAACCAGCTGAGAACCAGTCATCTCCGGATTGGTCCCTGCCGTCACATGCTGCCTTGAAAGGACCAAGAGTTCCTGTGTTCTGGTGGCAGCACTTTTGACAGCAGCAGTGATCAGCCCACTCGGTCCTCAACAAGGTTTTCTTTAAGGTTTATTGTTTGTTGCGTTTCCAGCTGCTGATTCCCACTTGGTACTCTGTGTGAGTATATTTATGTTGTAGAACACAATTTCCACTGTTAAAAGCCGGAGCTGTAGGGGTGAACAGCCATTTTCTTTTCCATGTATTTTCACCTGTTTATGTGGTAGGGAGTTAGGGTTAGTAAATGTGCTTGGTTTGGTTTTATGCAGGGTTGATTTAGCATATACTTGGTTGGGATAGTTGGTTTTGTTTGTTGTTTTGCCCTTGGTCTACCACGATGACCTTGCTTTACAGGCCTATTTGATGTTTTTTATGAGAGGCTGATTGTGAATAAATCTATGTTAATTCATACAATTGTTTGACCATGATTTGAGGGCCGGGATGGGAAATCCTTTTGTGTTGCGTGCGGGGACCCTAGACCAGGCGTAACAGACTCCTTTGCTTTTCTTTACATTATGGTTTGGTGTAGAGACAGTCAAAAAATAAATTATTCTGAAAACATCAGAAAATTTTCTGCTGATGAGGTCAGTATTTGAGTGTAATGTGATCCCATATGTGCAAACAACACATTCATTCACTATATAAATCCTTTAACAAACTGAAAGAGACAAAATCAGAAAAGCTATTTGTTTGGCTTGTTTCTTCTCAGTAACAACTGTTTACTTACAAATGAAAAAAGCAGCTTGGTTTAACTGCTTTATTGCCACTATAAGCCTGAGGACGATGTGCAGTAAAAATATGGATGGAAGATTTTATTCAACTGTGTTTGATTTAGATCAAGTCTATGCATAATACATTTGAAGTTTTCTTGATGAGAGCTTTCCCATCATTGTTGCCATCATAGTACTCTCCAATGAGTGACTAGTGACATCTGAGTAAAGCAGTACCATCCTCCCTGAAATTGGTAATGAACAACATAGCTTGAAGCAGCAAATGTTTATTGTTGCCTCTCCCCACTGTGCTAAAATCTGTGCTGCTGCTTTGTGTGATTGCACTGTTAAAAGCAATCATTGCACCCTGCAAAAGACAACACAAATTCACACATTACCAATGATAGGAAAGTTAAAAATCTCTTCACACATACATTATAAATTGGGTCGTAATTCCATCAAGTAACTTGCTATTAATTACTGCTACTGCACCTGTGTTTGATTAGTGTCTACTGTTGATGATTTCTGGGTTCACAGACTTGTCAGCGCAGCCTGTCAAAAAGCCTGCTCAGAATAGGATGGAAATTAATTGCTCCCTGCCTTGATTAAACGATACAGTGTTTGTGGAATGTAATATGTTAACTCTATAACAGCAGTGATGAGAAGTCAGAGATGATCTGTTGGAAAGACCATCCCGCTGTCTGTCAGTTAAGTTCAAGAAATTTAAAATTGTTAGCATGTTGTGATGAACTCATTTTATACAGGAAGGACACACGTGCACTGTCAGGGAAAAGTTCAGTGGGGCAAAAGTTCATCTGGCAAACATTCTTAACTAACTCAGATTTCCTCCGCTGCCATATTTAAACCATACTGACAGCTTCTTAGAAAGATGTTTAAAAGGCGGGATAAATATTTCAATTTTTGTAACACCTCTGATAATAAAACAATTTAAGTTCCCATAGATAGGCTAGAGTAGGAACATTTGAAGTTAAAGGATGCCCAGTCTGTTCCTATTGGTTACTCCCACGGCTCTTAAAAGGCACTGCCCCTTCTGTAACACTTAGAGTACTTAAAAAGACTTTTTGTTGCCACCTCAAATTTTGTTTCATAGGGACTTTAAGGGAGATTCTGCAAGAATTCAGAGCCTCTGAATCGTCATGCATATTCAAATAACAGCAAGAGACTGCCAATAATTACATCATGAACCAGCATGGTAATGTAGTATATATTTTGCATTATGTCCTGTCCTCTGCATGCTCTATCCAGGTCCTCCTGGGTATTTAGAATTTTTTTTTTTTTTATCTTCTTCAAATTTTTCTGTGCCATGTGTGTAAGGGAAATCCCCAGGAAAATCCTACCTCAGTCTCAAGAATCATGTGTCATTGGCTGTGGTGCAACAGGGTGTAAAGTCAGTGTTTATGAACAATTGTATTCGTTGAATTAGCTCTTAGTCTGGCATAGTCTTTATTCTCTCCATTCTTATTTGACAGGTTTTTTAAAAACTTTTAAGTAATAAAGCAAACCCAAAATAGTTATTTTTTTGTTTTTATAAACTGTTGAATCTTGCCTGTAAATAAAGGCAACAAACAAATTCAATTTGAATAGACGTCTCCCAGGAACCTCTGCGTGGTTCAGCATACTATGATGTCTTCCAAGTCGTCCTGTATCTTTGCATAGGGATATAATGATAAATATTCAACATCAGATGCACCCCAAGAGTACAATTAAAAGAAAAATAGTAATATTTTGTCCTTTTCCACAGCAAACAACTCACCTCCCTGACCAAAAGTCTTTTAATTTACTGAGGTAAGGTGTTAATTAAAATTTCATTTACTGCACACAAATCCCTTGCTTCTAATCCCCATAAGTCCGACATATTGTATTGTCATTAACCACTCAATGGCTGGTAAATACAAATCCTTTCACCTTTCACTCCGTCGTCCATGGATAATTGTTGTATCATCTCCTCAGAAGCTTTCCCATGGGGACAGCCATGCAGCACAAGAAGCAGGATCAGTTGTGCTTGACACTGTATTATGGAGCTACTGGAGTTCACTTGGCAGAGGAAGGAAGGGCCTTGTACTAGTCTGCCATCACTGACAGAGCAGACACAGTAGCTAATTAGACCTTTGTGACCTAGTGAAACACTTAAATGTTGAAGCGCCAATCTTTAAGAGTGTTCCCTGGTGGAGCCTGAGCTTGTTACTGTGTAGTTTAAGACAATGGAGGATACTATTTGAAACTGAAGCCCTTCTTATCTGAGAGTAAAGATGTCAAGATACTCTATTTAAACAATACAAAAATATATGTTTGAAAGACTGCAGATCACCAGGAATGTTGGTGGCTAAACCCTGAGTCATTTCAAAGAATCCTAGATGCAAAAAGAAATTAACCATTTTACTCAGACTACCCAGACTATGCAACAACTTTCAGGTCACTCCCTCTTATTGACTATGAATGGGGAGGGGCACTCAGACAATTTTCCAAAGGACCCTCAAGGGATGTTACCATGGACAATACAGGTTAATAAACTCCCCATTTACTAGTGGTTCATGTCTACTATTTTAAAAATGGCTCATTCAGCAATTGAGGACAGTCATAACGACAATGCTTGTGATGTAATGATGGAGAATATTTCTGGACCAGAAGCAACAGGAACATTAATGGAAGAAGAAATACTTTTTTTAGACCCGAACATGTTCTATAATGTTGATAAGTCTTTAGATTCTTAATGAAGGTCCAGTTTAGCCAACATGTGAAATATTTTGGTAAATAAATATTTCATTGCAGCTTTTTCTTCTAAGTTTACTTAAAAAATAAAATTTCATTATTTAAATATTTTCTTTCTGAATTTTGAAGTAATATTTTGGATTTCTATTGGTGAGGAATCTCACTCTTTAACCATCAGTCATTAATACTAGTTGCCCAGCCTGTTTGTATTTTGATGGTAACACATTCTGCCATATTATGAAGGGATTCCTTGATGATTTTCACTGTGTTGGGTAGAAATAGTATTGATCTGAAATAGTAGATGAAACAATGCACCAGATTAATCTCACAAAGTGCATTTCAAACATGACCAAAAGCTTAACCATAAGCAAACTAGGTTCTTTAACTTAACTAAATGGGCCTAACCATATCCAACAACAAGGAAAACAATGACTGAAAAATAAAAGTTAATGCAAACTGAATTAAAGTTACCTCCGTCAGGATCTTAAGCTTGAGTTTAATGTTCGGAAGTGCATCCATTCCTTCTGTCTAATGTGAACATTTCAGCTTGTCTATAACTATATACTCCGGAACAACATTATTTGTTGTTAGGATCTAATATTGCAGCGACAACTGTGTCCAGCCACTTGTGTCAAAAATGAATTTTTCCTATTTCGTTGATGCTAAATACTTTAAAAAATAAACAAAAAAAAAAAAAAAACAACAGTAACAAATGCACAGACAATGAGTGTGGGTGATGGACCTGCCTCAGGTTGGTTTGGTCTGCCAAGTGCAACCAGAACAGCTCTACCTGTTGGGCAATAGACATGGGACTCATGAGGGTGTTCTGTTGTAAACACTGCCAGCAAATCCATTGGATCCTGTGGGCTTGGGGATGTGACTGCCTAGTATTTTCTGGTGCACAGTACACCTGTATGACAGCTATGGCCAAAACTGTATAGCACTCGTTCTATAACAGCACTTACGTAGATGGACCGTTTTACAGAAAAGTCAGTACCCATCAGCAGCTAACCAACTAAACGCTGTATGATAAATTGAATTTCAATGGGACAAGGGTCCATTCAGCTTTAAAAAAGTCATTCTTCTGTACAGATCTTTGATTATAAATACAGTACATGAAAACAAAAAAATTAACACAAAACAAATTATAACTTTTGCCTTATTCAACTGTTTAATTGTTTTGAGATGATGACTACCCTAGAAACTAAACACCTTTTTAAAACTACCTGGTTTATTTATGTAAATACTTTAGACATTATCAATAATCTCCTACAGTTTTCGTCTTTTTTATATTATTTTTTTTTATTCATTCACTCTTTTTTTCTGTTTAGAACAGAATAATGTTGACTATAATAACTTTTTACACAGACTTTGTGTGAGGGGTGAACACTGTTGTTCATTAGTGCTCCATTATAGTACCATTTTCTTTGGATGAACAGTGTTTGATGAAAAAAAAGGAAGAAAGAAATATTATTTTCTAAGATTATCTTTTGAATTTTGGAGGTTGCCTAAAACAAGTTGCAGACCACTTAAATAGCCGGTGGGCAAGCAGGCCCACAAGATAAAAGTGAAAATGAATGAGGACCTCTTCATTCAGAATTGGTCATATATTTTCACATTATTCAGTCGTAACTTATACAGTATGTTCACATTCAAATAAAAGGCAGTGAAATGTTATACATCTTCAACAGACTCTTGCAACTTAGCACTTAATTAGACACAATAAAAGTCAAACTCTAATCACACTGAATGGTTGAAAAACTTTTAGACAAAATCTCTTTTGACGTTCTACGCTCTGCACAGATAACATCAAATTCTGTGATCTGCTGGATAAAATCTGACTGAGACTGACTCCTCTAACTCAATATATGCAAATTTTAGCCTGGCAAGGTTCACTTGTAGCGATTATCCATGTACACGATCCTTGATTAAGGCAACACAGTGCAGTGTACATTGATTAAAAGAGCACATTTCCAAATGACCCCTGTCTCTAATTACAGTTCTTTTTCTTAACCCACTCAGTGATTAGTAGTAGGTGTGCTGGGTCATTATTTCAGCGCACTTACTGTGAAGTGCAGAGTCATAACCATTCAGACAATAAGTTATGTCTAAGGTACCGAATGTTTTGGAATCATGAACTTTTAAAAATAAAAAAAAATACATTAACTTGCAATCAAAACCTTAAACTCATGGTTTCATCATCATGTAATCTCATTAGCTGTACCCTAAAGGTCTTTTTAATCCTCTGGAAAATCTAGCTTGTATCACTTGAAATTCTGCAGTGTGGGAAAGTGCACATCTTTTGAGCTAGTTTATATATATATATATATATATATATATATATATATATATACCCTCCCCCTCTTCTAATCCACTCCCATACACATCCGATAATATTGAACTAATTAAGTTCTTTAAACAAAATGTGGTGTCTTTATGCTTTACAGTGTGGGCTGCATAATAAAAAGTTTATTTTTATTATTAGTTGTACAAAAAAGACAAAAAGAAAGAAAGAAAAAGGATAACGTACAGGTTTATCTTTTAGATCTTGATGTTTTGCTCAAAGCTGGTTGTGAGGCAGTTACACCTCAGCAGGCTCCTTGACTCAAGTGTGACAAGAGGGACTTGCCCAACATGAAGCTGTGAGTGACATACTGCTGGTTCATATGTGCTCCACTTCACACTCATCTGCTCCCACAATGATGGAGAGCACACACACATACACACATTCATCTACACGAGGAGAGATGTTTCAGGAATAGGCCATACAAGACAAAATGAAACACGGAGCCCAAAGAATATGCTACATTGGGTTCATTCATTCATATTGTCAGCAATCCATCGCTGGTATTCTCTCTTCATCAGAAAGACTGCAGTCCCACTGCTTCCTTTCAGTTTCTGCAAGATTCCACAGTTTTGGTATGCATTGTTTTTTTTATTCCTTCATTAATAAACACATTTTAAAAACTTAAATAAGCTAGTTCATGTCCAATACTAGAGAGAGTGTAATCATTCAAGACTCCAGTGAAGACATTAATGCAGGAGAGCAAGCACACTTTGTAACATAATTAAAAGTTGTCCAGGGGTAGGGACTGCTGCAGGGTGCAATTACTCATAACTGCCAATGTGATAACATGAAAGTGTGCAGATCGCTGTATTGTGCACACGTTCAAGCATGTTTCAAATTGTTGAGGCATTTTCTTTGAAAAGTCCTCTAATTCTGTGAATGAGTGTGACAGATTAAGACTTAGGTTTACTCAAAAGAAACCCACATAGCCTGTCTATAACTCAGACATCAAATGCAGGAAACCTCGTGGTCAGTCTAACCAGACAACATCACAGAAAGAGTGGGCTCTATGCTGCCTGCACATGTCTGACAAGCTGTCACAGTGCCACATGTATCATCTATGCTAAAAACGATGAAAACACCTGCACCGCCATGATACCCACTTTATGTTGTTGTAGATTTTCTATTGAGCCACACAAGAAAACATGGTGGAATTGCATTCTTAAACATTTATAATGTGGTTTTGAAGGCACTGAGTTGTCAGGGTTGCATGCTGCTTATAATTAATGTCTCATTGTTTGTATTTGACAGGGTCATTAAGGTTAATTGAGTCTTACCTCAGAATTCTGGCTGAAAGCCACATGCGCAGTATTTATGGTATATTCGTTTTAATTAATATAAAAGAAGTAGCAAGAAAGAATTGCCAGGTCTAATGATGAGCAAATGCTGTGTAAACAACAACAAAGGCTGTCCCTGTTCAGCTGCCTATGCAGTATTTGCAAACACAAGCATTTAATCATGCTGTGGCTGTCACCACTTCTTCTCTTCTGCCACTGAAAGATAGGCTACACAAGTGAACTAAGAAGAGAGCTAAGATAACCTCCCAGACAAAGCCTTGCGGTTATTGGCTGGATAATTTGGAACACTTGTCATGATACCATACTCTTGCCTTGTCTTTCTTTAAAGAACCCTCTGAAGACAGCAAACACACTTTAAGTGTGATTCACAGATGGCCTTTCTATAGTTCTAAACCCAATCTACATTAATTAGCCATATGTTTATATGAATAGTCTTAACTTTTAATACTGAGAGTCTGCAGGGGGCACAGTGCCAGTCTTCCTCTTAAAACGAAAGTCTGTGCTACGGTGAAACAGGGTAGAACAATCCACGTAGCTTTGTTTACCATATTGCATTAGAGGTGTAATAGTAAACCTTACCCTCGATCAGTGCATTTTGCATAGCAGTAATGTCACAAACTGAAATGATGATGTGTTCTTCAAGTTCTTTTACAAGTACTTTTCTCTATGGACTGGTATCGATGTTGCATTGTCTTTATTCTCAATATACAAATGGTAACAAAGTCTGCCTGCAAGTGAAAAGTGGTATAATGAACTCAGACATGTACAAATGTCAAAATTGAAATCAGCAAGTAGCAGTAAAGGTGCTACATGGAAGCTTTGTCTGACATGTGAGACCATTCCTCCTCCTATTAACATTAACTAGGGCACTGCGGCTTGTCTTAACCTTATCCAAGACAATAAGGTATAGGCAACAGAACTGTTCTGTTTCAAAGCCTGATGCATATATATACAGTGAGGAAATAAGCATTTGAACACCCTGCTATTTTGCAAGTTCTCCCACTAAGAAGCATAGAGGGGTCTGAAATTTTCATCGGAGGTGCATGTCCACTGTGAGAGACAGAATCAACAACAAAAAAAATCCTGAAATCACAATGTTTGATTTTGTAACATTTTATTTGTATGATACAGCTGCAAATAAGTATTTAAACACCTGTCTATCGGCTAGAATTCTGACCCTCAAAGACCTGTTAGTCCGCCTTTAAAAAGTCCACCTCCACTCCACTTATTATTCTAAATTAGAAGCACCTGTTTGAGGTGGATAGCTGCATAAAGACACCTGTCCACCCCATACAATCACTAAGACTCCAACTACTAACATGGCCAAGACCAAAGAGCTGTCCAAAGACACCAGAGAAAAATTTGTAGACCTCCACAAGGCTGTAAAGGGCTACAGGGCAATTGCCAAGCAGCTTGGTGAAAAAAAGATCCACTGTTGGAGCAATCCTCAGAAAATGGAAGAAGTCTTCCTGGGTCTTCCAACATGACAATGACCCGAAGCACACAGTCAAGATAACCAAGGAGTGGCTCTGTAAGAAGCATATCAAGGTTCTGGAGTGGCCTAGCCAGTCTCCAGACCTAAACC
>JBAMHW010000006.1:10822632-10849033 GCA_037177495.1 Rhadinocentrus ornatus | reverse complement strand
GTTTTTTAATTGCATTACAGGAAATAAAGAACTTTATCACAATATTCTAATTTTCTGAGACAGTCCTGTATATAAACATCATACATCTGTTCAAGAGAAGCACCTGAAGTGCTCCCTGAATGTCATTTATTTAAACTACCCTCTGATCAAAGTTCAATTAGAAATGCCATGGAAAACAAATTTAAAAAAAAATATTTAAAACTATATCTTTAAGTCCATACTGCTTTGCTTTGCTTATCTTTAGCTTTTGAAATTATAAAATCTGTCTACAGGGTGGCCGATTAAATGAGCATCCCATCCAAAGCATGAAGAATACGACCTCATCGCAAGAGAAAAACAACATCCTGATCCTGACTGCATTCTGATGACAGCCTGAGTGTAGGTCAGTATCAGTGATGCATACCACATGCACACGGGTCAAGAACAATCACAGAGCATTTCGTGAGAAAATTAATCACTCCTTGATTGCACTCTATAGGTTTTTCAGCAGATGAGTTCAAGAGTGATTTTAATTCTCCAATTTTCCTCCTTGACCTTAAAGGACTCCTTCAACATCAAGGGCTATTCACTGAGAAATGAACAACTGTGGATTGTTATAGTGGAGATTTGTTTTTCTTCTTTTGTAATGTGACAGGCTTACAGATGCCCCTTTGTAACTATGACATTCGTCATGTCTTCACTGAACCGTCTTTTCACATGAACTCCAAATATAGGAGAAAGTGCTTTAAATATTGTGAAACTGAGTCTGTTTATTCTTCTTTATACACATGTACAAAACCCACTTCTTCTTTTTAAGCTGACTTTCTGCACTTACTGAAGACAGATGATGGGGATGATAAGGATGATACTGCTAATATTTCAATTGATAAATCAGGTTAGTCAGGAATCTATTATTACTCTGTGCCTTGCTCATTTATAACCAGTGGCTGAACCCCAATAGCAGTCATTTCCCATCTCACAGACTGTCTGGATGACTGATCAGGGTTGTGATTGTCTCCACTCTCCCCATCACACCACCGCCACATGCATCAGCAGCAGCACATACATCTTGAGCGTTCTCTAACTCCAAGCCAGCACAATCCAGAGCACTGGTAAACGTTGCAATCAGCGGCAGAATTGGGCCAATTCTTCATAACCTTGTCTGCACATGGCACCTCGCCTTGAATCATAAGAGCGTGAGGCAGTAAGTGTTGAGTCTGTCAGCAGAGCAACTGCATTGCTGAAGTAGCTCTGAAGAGGGTAAATCGACATTTAATTATCTGTCTCTGCCCACAAAAACAATGGGCATTATGGACCTGATGTAATGCGGTTGCCATAAACCTTGTGATGATAACATGCACCAATAGCACAGGGCTGCATTTTCAGCACAGGCAATAGACATCACAAGAGTACCCTTTTTCCACTAGCAGTAGAAAACTATATCTGGAATATTCATTTACAAATATCAAGTCTGTGCCACAAACCCATTTGTGATTGGTAACTTTTCTTACAAGAAATCAATACAACTCTCTCACAGTTTGAAAAGTTGACTCTGTAGTCTTTTGATGAAACAATCATCTTTTCTTCAACACAAAGCTTCTTCAAAAAAGTGAACCCCATCAAAAAGACTCATGAAAGGCAGGCATTTAATTTATATCTTGGTTAGACGTAGAGATGAGTTCCCATTGACCATTGTTGAAGGGAGATGTTCGATCTTCAGCATCAGTCTTATGGCAGAGTTCTTAATGCTGCTCTTGAGGAGAAAAGCTGAATCAATAGATAAAATGTTTCACATGATTCATTTGTTAGACTCAATCGAAGTAGCAGCAATTTTTTTCCACATAATCATGAACAATCTAACATCTTGGACTGCACATCTTCTCTAGCCAATAACAGACTTGCAAGCAAGCGGTGAAAGGCGTCATGGCGATTGATTTTTCCCTTCTCCTCGCTAAAAATTATCAAAAAAATAAACAAAATGTGTTGATCAATCTAGCAACATAAGTACACTTCTTGTCAATGTCTCTTGCTTTACAATGGAGATTTGATGTTTCAGGAGCCATTAGTTATGACCAACTTGCCAGACGTGGCATTGATTGCTGGCTGCTTGTAAATGCAACAGCAATCATTTTGCAAAGAAAAAGAAAAACTGACTGCGCTGGGATGTATGCCCTTTCTGAAAAGAACCATCTTAAATGAATTCTTATTTTACACAGAAGTGACTGGAGTTATATCAACAGTGGCTCTAATTACAGACCTTTCTGTCCTTCATTGTCATTTTTGTCTTTTTGATGTTTTGTCAGTGTGGCCTTTGCTTCTCATCAAAAATCAACAACTTTGTCTGAAGTAATACTTTTTTTTTGTTTCAAACCTGAAAATCATGTCAAAGGGTATTTTTCTTTCATAATTCCAAGCACTGATACTGTTAAACTGTAGCTACACTGTTTCTCATAATGACAAATATATTATAACATATGGTACTTTTTTACAGAGACAAGCAGAACTAATGGCTGTAGGAAGATTTAATGCCAGCTGCTGTTAGCAACAGAAACAACTTAAACTTACTCCGTTTTAAAAACTATTTAAGATGTAGAAAAGTATCTGAGTCACTGAATTTTATGTTTTACATTTCCTGTGTGTCACAGTGGGGATTCTCCTGCTCCTGACTCTCTCCAGTTTTCAGCTGTGGTGATTGAGAGCACAGGCTGCCATCTCTCTATAGAGGGCACCCACAGACCCAGAATGTCTTGTTTGCTCGAGCTGTGTACATTTTGTATTTGAAAGAGCAGCAAGTCAATGAATCTCGATAATGTGAGAGCCGGGCCACATAACTCACATTGATAGTCCTTACATTGTGCCAAGAGGCGATAAATCTGCTCTGGGAGACATGAATATGCAGTGGCAGTGAGTCTGGCTTGTTCTTGCATGCGTGCCCCCTGATGCACAGTTTATTCCTTTCCCCCATTTCAAACAGAAAAATAAAACCAATGAGCCGCAGCACTCTCTCATCAAAAGCGGTGTATTAAGCAAAAAATAAGAAGAAGAAGATGAAAAAGAAGTACCAGTGCATTTTCAAGATATGCCTAATAAACGCAAATCATTAATGAGATAAACTGCAATTTAAAATCAAAAACATCTGCTTTTGTAGATGTTATGCAAAATATTATTTTTCTTCTTTAGCCAGAAAGAAAAAAAAAACAGAGGCTATTACAGGAATTATGTTTGTGGAGCTGAAATTTAATCCTAGAGGCTGTAGCTTCCTCTTCAAGCCTGATTTCATCCTTTAGTGCAAAAAGTTGCAGTTGCCTGTTAAAAGCCAAACGCACTGATATTTTACCACAAACACAGTTCCATATGCTAAATACAGCTTTACCTCAGCTTCTGCAGTAACGAGACGGACATGAGCAGCACCCCTTCTGAACGAATGTCAATGTAAACTGCAGTTTGTGCTTGACGGCTCTTTGTAGGGAATGAAGAATGGACAGGCAGATATGCACTAATAGTTACCGGGTATTAATGTACCTACTCAATGACATAGATGAAATGTCTCATATAGGAGCGATAAGAAGACTGCTTTTTGTCAATGACCTTACCCTCAGCTAACACTTATTTCAACATGCAAATATTGTCTCTCATTCACAGCTGTCTAGACCGTTTGGGAGTTTCCTTCGTTTTGCTTGAGACGATTAAATATGTTGCCATTTCAGCATAATTGCAAAAGAAAACACGTTTTCATCTGTAAAATACAAAAATAATTTATATATAAACCAATTTGAGATAAAATGTACAGAAGTTAAAGCATTAAATTAAAGAAGTGTAATCTTTTTGCAACAAATTTTAGAAAAGTTAAGAACGGGATGGTCTTTCGGATCACTCTCACCTCCACAGACCACTTGGACATAGTTGACAACTATGCGTAACGACGCGTGCCTCTAGTGGCACCGTAGAAGGAGGGTCATCAGACGCACGCAGATACACGGCTTTCTGCACTACATTTCCATCCAGCACAAACTGGAAGATTTGTAAAATGAACAGTGTGTAACGGGGATTCGTTTTTGAGCAGATGGACGCTTTCCTGTAACCAGTCGAGTGCAATAACCGTGCGCAACTGGAGCGGAGCGAGTTTCCTTCTGAGCTGCCACCAGAAGTGAGACGAAGGACTGGAGTGATTCAACTGCAAGAAACGTTTTTCAGTGACCAAAAGGTGGTGGAAATTCCCCAGCACTTATGGCGTAGTCTATCGTTTTTTCTGTTTTGGAGGATAGAATCATTCGAGGAGAGCCAAACTTCCGCAGGCGCAGTTTTTCTCTTCCACAGCGGTGCAGGAGTCCTGCGCGGCTGTTGCCGTGGCTCTTGCCTGTAGACAGATAGCATCGTCGGTAGGAGGGCACAAAGAGATACTTGCAGGGTAATTGTTGCAGCCTGCGCTCGCAGGTGCTTCGCAGATGCGTCTCTGAGGAACTGGGGGCTTCATCCTGATCGAGTCGTTTTTAGACTTGTGAAAAAAATATAAAAAGAAAAAGAAACCCAATGAGAATGTTTTACCAAATACAATGAGTGCAGAGTTGTCGCATCCACCCAATTCCATATATGTTTCGTCGAATTCAGTTTTGATGAGTAATTCTGACTGGTCTTTGGAATTTTAAAAAGTGGATCCCGAGACTTAGCAACCATGCGAAATACTTGGCGGTCTCCTCGGAATGCGATTTGGGAATATTGGACATCGCTGATTGCATGTCTCTTTTGGATTCAGTACTGTTATGGGATGCCTCATGTTATACGAATAGGTAAGTTGTGCACATTTACATAGACGCACATGTTCACACTATCACCTTGAAAGTTGCTCCTTAATAAGCGCATTTCGGTGCGACTCTTGAGCTGCTTTTCACGGCATCAGCAGTAAGTTTGTGTACTAAATGAGCAATCTGTTTCAGTTACTGTGCGCTTCAGTCGGGTCGGGTGTGAATTTTCATTTTACTTAAGCGAGGGACAACTAATATAACCTATGCAACAGGAGATAAGTGCGTAATAACAAATGATAGTCCTGGAATATTGTGTTTTTTCTCCGCTTGATACGGTGCAAGGAAACATTGTGGGTTAGTGTGACCTCTTTGCACTCTGCCTTGTGTGCTCCATTTTCCGCGGCCAGCATGTTGAGTCACCAGATATGCTCAGCCTCATCTTGCCTTCTGAAAGTGTGACTGTGAGCACAATCTGTCATTTAATGAGCACTGATTTAAAAGGAGGGGTTGTGTATTTATTTTAAAGTCTTAAATGGAGTTATTGGACAAAATAGTAAAGCACTTGTAAAACAGACAGAAAGTTTCCATATGCAGTTAAATCTGGGTTACCTCTTGTACAAACTCGGACAAAAGAAAATGGGTTAAAAAAAAAGAGCCAAGTTTCTGCTCGCTTTGTTTTTCTCTTATCACACACTGAGGAACGATGTGGGAATTGTCATTCGGAGGCTGGTGACGCGATGAAACCTTCCACGCGGCCAAGAGACAGGGGCAGAATGAAGATCAATACGTTTTTATTTATTTATTTGTTTTCTTTCTTTTTTTTCTGTCAGGAGGCGAATCGTTTTTGACATTTGGCAGAATGCCATTCACGGCAATTACTCAAAATGGGATCGGTCCACATTAACATACCACTACAGCAGCCGGAGTACAGGCAGTATCTTTAATGGAACGCAGCCTTTTGTGGATACACAGTTCACAACTGCGTAGTCCATATCTTGTATTTGAACAGCTCTAAATTGCCTTTCTAAAGAAGTTTTATCTTTTTATGGAACATCTGCAAATTATCAACTCAAATTTTTTTTTTGCAAGCCTAGTGGGTGGTTCTTGAACGGGCAATTCTTTAAAATTAAAGTTATTAAATGCTAACAAGTTGGATATATCCAACTGTATCTTTTAACACGATAGCTTATGCTAAAAGAATTTTACTGACCTTTTGTGTTCTTAATAAAGACTGTAATAAAGACTGTAATTTAATATAAAGCCATAAAAATGCAGAGTATAAAATGTGTGCAGTGATGTTTATAGCTGGGCATCAAATGCAGGCATCAGGGAGGCCCAGCATGTCTCTGTGTTTGACTGCTGTCTCCATGTTTTTCTACACTGCTGTTTATAGACCGTGGTGATGTTTTTGAAAACTGCACAAAGACTTAAGCTCCCCTTTTTCTGATCTGAAATGAAGTTGTCTGGTCAAAGGGGCATTTTTTGTTTTTTTCTTAATATATTTTTTATTATGTGGCAGCCACTAAAATGAAGACTTGAAATAGATTTGACAGGCTTTGTTTTCTTAAAAAATGTCAAAGTGCAGAGTCAAATATACCCTAAAATATGCTAGACTTGCACTATTGCTTTTTATAGCTTGTGATGGGAGCAAGTTTTAATTAGTTTTGTTTGTGTTTTTGAAAGAAAGCTGCTGGTTTCACTTTTAAAAAAATATCAAAAGGCCTCCTTCTTTATATGATCTTTTGAAAGTGAGTGTTTGTGTACAGCCGTTTGGGTCTATTTATCCATTTTTTCCCGTGTGAAAATTGTAAAATATACAACATATTCAATAAAAATACCATTTACATAATTTAATTTTATCTATCATAGTAAAAAAGCTTGAGGGTGTGCATGAAATATGCAAAGGGTGTGTGTTATTGCAGATATGTAGTATGCTATTCTCTGAGAGGGAATGTTAGTATTCAGTTTACTGATTCATTTTAGGTTGAGCGTTTTTATTGGAGTGGATGTGTAGTGGACTGTTTTCTGCTTTTTTTTTTCTTTTTTTTTTTTGGCAATTTGGTACTTTGTGTAAAGTCTGTGCAGATGCTCTGTGTCACAGCCACCCTGCAGAGGGCTCCATAGTCAGTGCATGGATGTTAATGTCGCTCCGCAGCACTGGTTACTAACCCAAAAGAACCAGTGAAATTTTTTGAGGTGGGCAGTGGAATTTGAGCCTGGTGGTGTGTGTCTGTGCTATGTCTGCTTTTGGTAAGGTGGCTTGCAGTTCTCCAAGTACACCATCTGGGTAATGGTGGGCATCCAAGGTAGAGTTGTTGCCATTGATTTTAGTGCTTTTACAGTGCATTGCTCTAAGTTTAGGCCAGATGGTCGCTCCGTCTCATTCAGCAGCTTCTGTCTGTTGGAGGAAAAAAGGCTGCTTCTCCTGTATCAGTCCTCTAACATGCTGCGTTTCTCTTTAGTCTCCCTCTGCTTCTTTTTTGGGCATCTTTTTCTTTCTGACATCTTTTACACCTTCTCAGCTTATCGAGGAACCATTTCAGTTGGGATTGTAATAAAAAAAATAATGGCTCAAGGATCTTAAGGATTTTTTCTTTTCCTCCAGATTGCGTGTGCATGCAGATAATTTGTATATTTGCCAACACAGAGATAAGACACACATAAAAGTAGTAGACTGATAATTTTATTGAATGTGATGGTTGTTTTTTTTCTTTCATTCTGTAACCTCATTAAGTGGCAGTCTGTCTGTTAGTTTAGTAATGCCCTATATACCTTGCTTTGGTCTCCACAGAGGAACAGTCCAGTGTTAAATGTGAAAATATATTCATAACATACTTAAATTATAATTAATCTATTGTTAAAGCATCCAATAATGACAGTTTATCATGCTTTATCTCATTCATCTGTGCATTGATGAAACTAATTTATCATTTGTTGCCTCTTTTTTTCTGAGGTTAGTCATTGCCTGGCAGGGATTTGTTAAATAATCAATTACTTTATCTACCTTATACACAAAGCACTTAATCAGTGCCAGTTAATCAGTCTCCCTCATGATTTTATGTTGATTTAATTTCCTTAACTCGTCATTCTGCCTTAACATCACCTGATCATTTTTCATTTAGTATTTTTCTTAAGACGCTTTGGAGGACAAAATTCTAGCTTTTATTGTTGGCTGTGAAACAGGCTCAAAGTTCCAATGTGAGCAGACAAATGTGCAACACTGTGTGTAGCATGACCGCTCACAAGCTTCAGTGAGAAGAATCGGGCTTGTGGACGCCACTTTTAGTTGAAGTCTTCAAACATGGAGCCACTTCAGTGGCTTGTCGTTATCCCGGCACCAGCAGAGAGAGACTGGCATTTTTTTTCCCCTAATGCAATTCACTTTTCTTTAGAGCTACAGGGAGTATACGCTCCACTCTCATGCTCCCTGAGATCCTCATCGATAGGGTTTGTGTAAATGTCTCATCTGAAATAACTCAGACATGTTTTAAGATGCTGTGAAATGCTCTAATGGTACTTTAGAATTCTACTTTTAACTAAGTCGAATCCAAATGGGGATTTGTATTCAGGGCTACCCAAAGGATTACGGTATAAAGTTGGATCAGTAAGAAAAAAAAAAAATGTGTTTGGTGATGATAAAGAACAATGAAGAGAAATAACATCAAATATTTTATCAAATTAAGATGGCAATCAGTTGATGAGTGGAAATGAATATTTTATTTTCATCAAAATTTAATCTCCCCCCAGACAGAGACACAGAAGAAGTAGGGAGAAGCCTGCTGGTGGAGGCTTGGAGCTGAGGAGTTGTGGTGAATATGAACAAAGGCTGGTAGAGGTCACAGATGAATTGAATACACAGAGAAGCTACTTTGATGTGTAATTCCATTATCTGTTAGTGCAAGGAGAGATTGAAATAGGAGGAATACTACAGTTGTTTTACCTGTGCTAAGGTACTTCTCCACGCACATCAGCATGAACACAAATGGATAAAACGAAGTGCTAAAGAAATAGGGGAGGCCCATTTTCTGCCTCCTTCACTCTCGGGTATCTATATCCTAGCTTTTATGCACACACAAACACACATAAACAGATATGCACCACATAAACCCTCACTCCATCCTCAATATTTTCTAAAACATATGTCTGGTCTCATTGGGCCTCTTGTACACAATTCAATTCCAATCTCTCTGTCAGCACACTCGTGGCTCATCATTAGCTTCAATCTTGCTGATGAGAAATGGCAGATGTTCGTTTTGTTGAGTGGAGGACAGGTCTCTGGATGTACTGTCTTCTCTGCAAAGGTATATTTAACTTCCTCTGAAAAACATGTGCTTAGAGGTGTTCAATAATTTCTTTTTATGTTAAATCTATAAAGACAGTCAACATAATAATAAATTCATAGTGTTAATCCAAGTCTGACTAATCAAATAAACTGTGTATGTCCAAGACACAGTGTAATTATTGTATTAAATTAGCCTGTAATATGTGCTATTAATAAGATAGAACCAAGTCAAGTACCTGCCTCAAAATTCAGTCACACATAATAATGATCATCCAATAATCCGAGCCACCAGGGGCTAATAGAGCGGATCTACCAACCAGTAAGATAATCCTGGGACACAGCAGGTCCCTATCTAGCCCCAGCTAGCTTAGCTTAGCTGCTGCTCACACACCAGATGGTGTTTTCATATCATACTACAAAGTGAGTACTCCGCAGTCAAAGGTCTGCTGCAAGCATATGTTTCCATCTATTGAAATAAATAAGGTGGTGAATTCCTGATGGTTATAAATCTTTTATTTTTCATTCAAAAAATTATCTTTTTGGTTTTTTGTGTATATGATTTATGGATGTTATTTAGCAGGAAATGTTTCTTTAGATAACATGTGTAAACTCTTAAACCAATGGCTTTTAAGGGTCAATTTTTCCAATCTGCAGAACATTAGTTTAGTAAGAAAATTACTAAAAACATAATATAATAAAGCAAAACTGTAACAACCACTTTGAGATTGTCTAGAATTCTACAGTTTAAAGCCACAGAAACTGAAATCCAACCTTTCATTGTTAGTGTCTTAGAAAGCTGACCAGCAAGTAGTCATGCAGCGATCTAACTGAGCTGGTTTTAGCCACAATGCCACCGTGTATTCTTTTTTTAAATGACACAGGTCTCTGAGCACATTATCAGACTGAACAGATTTAATACGTGAGTAGCTTGAAAACATTGCAATATTATCTAAAAAAAATAAATAAATACTCATCATTGACACGTCCATCATCAACTTGATTGTTATAGTCTATAAATTTGCTTGAGAACCCGTCAGTGCCCCTCAGGGACTCGGTGTCATTATAGCAGGATGTGTGCTTTTTAGATTTGACATCGTTTTGAAATTCATGGCATGTCAATGTTGGCTATTTCCTTGTGAATGTTTCTGTAGCAGGGCAATGAATCAAATTTCATCCTCAAGCCATTTGTCTTTATTATGCGCACACTTGTCCTTTCTGTTTGCCACTCCCATCGCAGCCCTCCCCAGGGCTCTGCTGGAAAACTTGAATAATTTCAAAACATTTGAGGAGAAAATAAGGATAACGAAAAGCTTGATCAAAGGGCATTTTTTTTTCAGGGTCACGCTAGTAATATAACATAGTTAATTAGAATGATCTTGTTGGAGGTAATTTGGTGATAATTTTTTACATTTCAGCATGGGGAGCAATTTGTCTTCACTTTTCCAGACACACTGTATATTTTGGCAAACCAGGCACACACCATAGGCATGCAAAGCACTGCAGCGACAGAGACGGAGGAGGGAGAAAAACACGACAGCAGTTACACAGATGAAGCTAAGGGACTCTTATTTAGCCGGTTAATTAGCTTGAACCTTTTGATCCCAATTTTAAAACTCACCACGTTGCATTGCCGGTTCCTTTTGTGAGTTGCCCCAAGCCAGATAAAACCCAGCTTTATTCCTGTGCCTTTCAAACACCACATTCACTAGAGCCGTATTAGCTTTGCTTTCCATCCCTGCGTGAGCGTCCACCTTATCTGTTCCCAGACGCTCTGTGTAAACTTGCTCAACTCTGACACCTCAGTTATGTACAGTTTTACTCATGCATTGCAGCAGCAAGACCTTTTCTTCTTCCTGGTTTAAAGCAATCAAATTTTGACAGTGGAGGTATCAGCTGCAGTGCACAGGTTTAAATCCTATTTAACTTGGGGGGGGGGGGGGGGGGGGGAAAAAAGAAAGAAAAAAACAAAAAAAAAAAAAAAAAAAAAAAAAAAAAAAAGCACCCCCACGCGAAAAACAACACACACACCAGAGCACCCCACNNNCGTTCTCCTCTGCCCCCCCCCCCCTCCTCCCCCTCCCCCCCCTCCCCCCCTCCCCCCCCACAAAAAGAGAAAAAGACTGACTGCATGACAAGGGGATGTATAAGGGGAGTTGGCATAGAATCCCTGGAGTGTATGGGTAGAGCAGGAGTTACTAATCAACTGTGAGGGAGTAGACTAAAGGAGACTCACCCTCTATTTCCCCAAGAGAGGAAGAGGAGGAACAGATAAGACAAACCTCCTCTGGTCAAAAACACTAAAAATGAATGACTATCACCTAAAATATCGAGAGTCGGGGGTTGGGGAAAAGAGATCCTATCCTCCACATTTAGCCTCACACACATCTTCCTTTTCTCCTTCCTTTTCATCCTGGCAGTAACAAATGCTGGGACTACCAAAGAAAGTGCATTAGACTCGGGGGTTACCTCTCTAGCCCCTGTACTTGCCCCTATCGCTGATGGATAGCCAGGAGGTTGTAAGCCAGTGCCAATTTAGTTAACACAGCCAATACCCAGAAGATTCCACTCAGCACCCACGCTGTGTGCAGGCGAGACAATCTGCGATGGTCTGTCCTCCATCTCGGGGAGTGTTTCATCGGCTGGCGATCGTCTGTCCAGGTTGTAACTCGAGAGCAGTGTGGTTAACCACAAAATGTTCCCCTGTGACTCATCTGAAGACAGCTTGTCTGCATGTGACCACCTTCATATGGAACAAGCCAGAGATTACTGTTGACAGCGAAGAGAAGAGGAGGAGAGACTGTGGGCGGTTTGAGGCTGGCAGTACATTTTGGTAAAGCTATTAGTGACGGTTGTATGAATTAGGGCCTTTAATGTCAGGCCAGAAAAGCTAGCATCTAACTGTCCTGCAGGTTTATTACTCTTTCAGAAGTACAGATGGCTGTCATAGTAACCACTTCATTGGCAAACTACATTGATTAAGGGAAGACTGTAGCTTGTATTTAAGTGGCAGGTCTTTTCCGTTAAAACAATGTTCTATTTCAGAGAGTTAATGCAGAATTAGACTTGTGATTGTTACTAAATTATGTTTTAGAGTCTCAAGTTTTTCTATTTACAGTATTAAAAATTTATTTTGTCTGTATCGTTCAGTTTTCGGTGTTACTTTAACATTGTCACTTCACTGACTATAAACTTATGTTCACCTATATTAGCTTAATAATAGAATTGTTTTCTCCTGATTTCTAAAAATGCTCACAATCTTTTTGCTGTCTTCAGTAAATTTGTTTATTGTATTTCAAATATTAAATCTGCTTGTTTCAGATCTTCTACTAATTTTCCACAAATGAAATGCTGCTTAGCATCTTGCTTTATTGCAAATGAATAACCACAGAAGTCCAATTTTACTTGTCCAGAGAAAGAAAAGACAATTAATTCGAAGAATGCTGGCCAATTTCTGAATAAACAAGGAAAACTATGAGCTATGCTCCTAATTGCTTTCCACTAAGACTGAACACTGCACCATGAAATCTGTCTGTGCCAAAATAATCTGCAATCAGCAAGTATTATCTGTTTGATGAAAAGGATCAATTGAACCAATGCTGCAGTAATCATATGCAAATTTAAAGACGCATCTGCAGTGTATTAGGCTGATTATTTTCATTGCTTGAGCAAACAATGAATATATTTCCTGCCGCCATTTTAGTCAGAAATGCCATAAAACATGAGCATTAGATACATTTTTTCTTGTTTAAGGTACATTTATATTTTCTGTTTACAGTGTTTGTGGCTTTAAACATCTCTTGTCTGCGAAGTGTGAAGTTTGAAGTGTGTGTGTGCCTGCAAAATCAGAGCCACTTTTATGTAATAAATGTTAAATGTAATTTGAAGTCACAAGTAGCCACCATATCAAAAGGTAAAGGAGTTCTTTGTGACTTGAACCAAGTAAAAGCTGTAATGACATGTTTGCATTTACAAAACAATAAAAAAAAAATTGTTGGAGATTTGGAAATGTCAATATTTTAAATGTCTACAAAGGTCTACTAGAAATGTCACAACTTGGGAAGAGAAATGGTTGCAAATAAAGACATGCAGAACCACCACAGGTTAAACAAGCAGTGTTAAATGCCTGCCTGATTATACATACAGCAGTTTTAGGAGAGGGCTGCTGCAGATGTTTTGAGTACAGTTTCCATTTACACCAAAGAGCCTTTCGTTACCTTCACTGTTACTTGAAAAATGGATAACTGACCACATTAAAAATAATTGGCATCATGTTATCATCAGAGAATTAATGCTCAGTGAATGTGCAGCTCAGACTCCCTCTGCACTGTTCACATAGATGACCTGTCTGCCAGAGAAGTAATTACTCCAAATGCTGCGAGGTTCTTTTTTGTTTGTTTGTTTAAGAAACACAGCAGATAAAAAACAACATTTCTCTATTTTTTTATTTGTTTGATTTTTTCAGCTCAGTTGTAATTCTCTAATTTTTCCTGGACTAAAAAAAACAAAGTCAGTGATGTTGATTATCGTTATTCGCAGCCTGAGAGAAATCCACATTAATCATTGATTAAACTCTTTGCTCCCAACTGAAATTAAAAATG
Organism: Rhadinocentrus ornatus; assembly: GCA_037177495.1. Taxonomy (NCBI): domain Eukaryota; kingdom Metazoa; phylum Chordata; class Actinopteri; order Atheriniformes; family Melanotaeniidae; genus Rhadinocentrus; species Rhadinocentrus ornatus. The sequence continues at coordinate 10,835,432 of JBAMHW010000006.1, read as the reverse complement.
TTGTAGAAATGAGATGTGATAAAGGAGTCAGTGCATAGTTTGGACTGCCTCAGCATATATCGTACAACATTACACTTTCTCAAATGTACATATATTATATCTCTTGCACACAAGATTAAGGTGGATAAGTGATATTTACAAAAAGGGGGACAGACTAAAAACTTGCACGGTTTTATCTAAATCTTAATTTTTTTTATTTTTAGGAGGCTATGAAAGCATCAGCTTTTCACCTGATCTAGATTTTCAGTCTGTTGAGCAAAGACAGATTAGAGACTTCACGTTATTTGTCAATATTCTGCCATCTCAGGATAGTATGAGTTGACAAAATGAGTCTGGTGTGTAAGTATGTGTGCTTTTCTGAGTGGAGCCTACTAGTGTAGTGGGTCTCTCTAGCCACTGTCAAATCTAAAACAGAGGACACGAGAAGATGTTATCTCTAATTATGTGCTTTGGTGCGTTGGCGAAGTATGAACACCATCCAGCTGCTTGTCTGTCAGAATTTAATTTGTTTTTTGTTTCACAATATAGGTATCAGGTGATAGAAAAGGAGTCCCCTTCTTCCCTTTCTTGTCTCCTTTCTGGATTCCCTATCTTCCTGTCCTTCTAAAAAGAAATAACCATTGAAGTCATGTTCTTTTAAAAGGGTAAAAGAAAAGCTTTTGTTTAGGTCCCATTCATTGCGCTCCCTTTCTTAACAGACAGAAAGTGTAACCCCACACCCACGACACGGGCTCATTGTGTTAATCCCTTGCCAGAATAAAATGATAACTCCTGTCTTTCACCTGTGTTGACCCATACACCTATCTCCTTAACACACTTTATTACAAGACGTGCATTTCAATTTGCAAACCCGATCACCAGAATCTTATGAGCTGCTGGTTGGAAAGCAAATGAGCCCCATTCAGTCTGTTCCCTCGTATTTCCAATGTATTTATGATTATGCAAAGAAATTAAATGGCCTGAACAAACCACTAGCAGAAAAATAGTCTCTTTCTTTCTTTTCTTTCTGCTCTTTTTTTTTTTTTTTCAAGCACTTCATTTGATTGCACCCGCCAGCCACCTTTGCTTCCATCTAGCGCTTCCCTGGTCGTCTGTAGACCTTGATTTCAGAGTCGAAGGTTGGGGGTGGAGGTGGGAACAATAGCAAATGGAAATGGCCTGGTGATTGCCTTCCTCCTGGCGTGGTGATGGAGGGTTTGTGCGATTGCGCTGCTCCAGCCCCTCCCTCTTTGGTGGCTGATTAGCTGCGGAGCCCTGGAGCTCTGGAGTGACACACTGGCTCATCAGACTCCGCTCAGCCTGACAGAGACCTACTTGATTGCACGGTGCCTCATAATTGTACCCCATTCTACTTTAGTGTCCGGTGTACTGGCATCTCATCTTCATGCTACAGGATGCACCTTGTGATCCATTTCCATCCTGGAGATTTGAGTTTTGAAAAGGTGGCAGTAAATGCGTTGCAAGTATTGCTCTTTGAGACATTTAATTTACACAAAGGTAGAAATGTTGATTAAGTTAATTAAGAAGTAGTTAAATAATAAATGCTTTTCTATAGCTAGTAATATTAGCAACTTTAGATACAAGATTTAATGGAATCTGCTAGTGCAGAAAAATAGGGCTACATTTTTTACTAGAAGCATTTCTTTGAAATCCTTGTCTCTGTCTGCCAACACCAGCTTCTGCAAATGGACCTGGTGTAATATCTGTTTTAGTAAGACGATTGAAAAAGAATTGCCATCATGGAATTTATAATAATTGAGTTGGTGGACATGATTGAAAGTTAAAGCAGCCAGAGTGGTGGACTTGGAGCGCCTTGCCCATGGTTATTGATTCATATAGTTCATGTGGATGAACTGCTAGAGGTGTGGAACTCATCATAGACTGTATTAATTATTTTTATGTCCTGGCATTGGCTTCAGGTTACACTTAAGATTCTCAAAGTTAAAACTTGTGCTACTGGGACCAGGTTTTAATTTCCCAGCTCACACAAGATTGTTAGTCTTTGGACACTGCACCGATGTTAAATTAAGGTATAAAATAATTCCCTTTTTTGCCATAGTGCATAAAAAAAAGAATAATAATAAAAATCCACAATTTGACAATATGCATCTTCATTTAATTTCATTCATTGTCTGTACCACTTAATCCATTACAGGTCACGGGTAAGCTGGAGCCTATCCCAGCATCGTATCAGGTGAATGGCAGGGTACACCCTTAACAGGTCTCCAGTTCATTGCAGGGACAACATAGATAGAGACAAACAACCATTCACACACACACTCATTCCTAAGGAGAATTTAGTCACCAGTCTACCTAACATGCATGTCTCTGTCTTCATGTAATTTAAAAGTTTAAATGTAAAACATGATATGATGATGACTTTTTTGTTTTACATCATTCTTTAGATTGAATAAAATTATTGCTCATTGATCCGCCGCTTGGAATCAAATCATGATTGAGCTCCAATGTGAAGACATCTTTTCAGTTAAGCCATTGTAAATATGAAAATCTGCAAAGCGAAACTCAAACAAGCCGAAAGAAAATAAAATAAACATTTGTAATTAGACAAGGATTTTAAGACTTAGTTGAAAGACAAATGTGCAAGAATTAAACACCATTAGCAGGAAATATTAAAAATGGGAGGATGTAATGGTACAAAGCCTAGCAAAAAAATTGTACATGTTTATAAAATGTAAAATATAATAATTTTAAAAGCCATAAAATGAGATGCATTCAACAAATCTGCAGTGCAGAGTTCTCCATCTCACTTGTCTTAGACTTGCGGTTACAGAGGCATTTGCCTGACTGTTGAGGCAGAAACAGTCTGTTGCTGGAGTGGTGAGGATCCTTTGTAATCCCACAAGCTGTGAATCTGCAGTGTGGGGAGTGTAAATCCAACAGTATGCTTCACTTGGCTTCAGAAGCTGCTCTCTCCCCAGTCCAAGGCAGGTCAGAACACCAGAGTATAAGAAAGTTCAATACCTATCTGGACCATCTCAGGTTCTCAGAGTTTACCAATCACAAAGGAGATCATGATAACATTGCCAGCAGGTCTTGGCATTTATCAAACTTGTAGTTTGTTTGCTACAAAGCCAGTGGTAATCCAAAAAAGCTACCATCTTCCCTTGACCTTCAGTTGCCAGGCAATAAGGTAAAAAAAAAAAAAAAAGACTGGATAGGTATGTCTCAGATCATCAAAAACAGAACAATTCAACATTAAATACATCAGATGGCACCCACACCCACTTATGCTTCCGGATCCCTTGTTTTGCTGCTAGTGACAGGAAGATATAGCAAGACTGCCATGTCCACTCAAAACACTGGCTTTTCCACTCACCAGATAACTTGTATACCCTCCAGTCGCTCAACCGAGCAGCTGCTTATCAGTCAAACAGGACGTATGAAATGACATCTTTTTGCTGTTCTGGCTCCTTGAAGCTATTGCCCATGGTCAAGACAAAAATAAATGCATAAATAAACAAAATGGGCCCTTGATCAGCAATATGACTTGAAATCAGACAGACAACTTTTGTAGAATAACTTGCCCAATGTTTATGATGTGTGCAATTGCATTTAAGTTCATGCCAGTTTGTATTTCATTTTTCTTTACTGAAGATGGGGCGACTGGCCACAGGCTTTGTCTGTCCAGACTTTTTTTTTTACTAGCTTTTACTCATGCAAAGCTTTGGTTAATGCCCCTCAGTATTTATTGCAGTGTTTTCTTTTTTTTTTTTGTATTTTTTTTTCTGCTATTTCGTTGCACTTTTTTTTCTTGTTCTTTCTGCTGTGTAATCTTCTATCTACATTGGCACACTTGGCTTTAGTCACCTATTCTGGTCTCAGTGATTCCACCTGCTGCACATTTACTAGTCTTGAAGAATAATACATGATTTTTCCTTACATTGTCACAGCTCTGAAATGAAATAGGATTCAGCGTGAGCCTTGTACGGGCTGAGAGACGATGGAAGTGACTTGTATTGAAAGGTAAATCCACCATTATATTTGTATAAGAAGCAAATGGTTTCATTTCAGCATATGAGTGGCTCGCCGTAACATTACACATTTTGTTCGGACGAAAAGAAAAAATAATAGAGTCAAGGTGTTAGCCATTAACCAAAGGCATCAGAGAAAAGTTCAGCTTTGTCAGGGGTCCCTGCAGAGTACTGCAACCACCATAAAATGACATGTTGGTTTATCTTGCCTCTCCTTGGGTTCTGTGTGTTTGTATCTGTCTGGGTATGTGACAGAAATATGACAGAGCAATGAAGTGCAGCATTTTTGCTTAAACTGACTGCAGAATGTAAATATTTTATACTTGACTTGCATTCATCAAATAATTTAAGTCTTTGAAATGATGCATCAAGATCATTTGAACCTTTTATTTGACTCCGTCATTATTTTTATAGCTTGTTTTTTTTATGAGACATATTGCGTGTGCCATTTACTTCACGGGGAAACATTGGAGCTAATGTTTTATGCTCAGGGCTCTTTAGCAATGCTTCAAGTCTAGAAACAGATGATACAAATCCTGACAACTAAAACATTTTTACTCTAGGTGCAAAAACTTGAGTAAAGCTTTTTAGGCCTCAGCTCAGGTTATTCTGAGAGCTATGTCAGGGTTACTCTGCTCAAAAGGAGACAGGGACATGGCCTCTGCACATTCAGCTTGAACACTCGAGCAAACTGATGGTAAACTTTTACTTGAAGTTACAAACATTGTGACGTGTTGACCAGAGGGAATGAGGGGAGACGCTACAAATACTTCCTGCAGTTCCGCATTAAAGAAACAATGCATTTTGCATTTCGCTCTGCTAACAGTCAGAGAAATGTTCCTAAAGTCATGTCAAACTGTGAAAAGTTTTAAATGCTTTGGGGAAGAAGTAGAAGATAGAAAAAAATATATATATAAAAAAAAAGATGAAAGGAAGGAACAATAATACAAGGATAAAAAATTTTAGGTTCCATTTTCATTATGTCATCCTCTCAAGGTTTATGATGCAGAAACCTTAGTAATGAGTTTTTTGTTTTTCTTTTCTATTATTTATTTATTTAAGGTTATCAACAGGAAATTTGTTGACATAATGCCTCCATTATGGTTAATTTGGTTGGCCCCTTTCACACCACCATTCAGAACACAAGACTGAGCCTTTAAGGTAGGCAGCCTTAAAGTGACAAGAGCTAAAAGAAAAAAGACTGCTTCTTAACAAGAAAGTTGTAATGTGAATAAAATGTTCTTATTGTCTTCTTATGTTTTGTTACATAGAAGAGTAAAGCATCAGTCTATTTAAGTACCAGAATAAAGTCATTAAACTGTCATGATGAGCTTAATATGTGCTGTTAAAGGAAAATAAAACACACATACATTCATAAAATACTTTGAAAACAAGTATTAGAATACTTCCTTGCACATTTGCACTGCAATGGTAAAGGAGATAAGATCTCTTTCAACATTTAAAAGTGACCTTGTGGTTGCAAACCCACTTTACTGACTTCACCTTCAGGCAGTAAACCATACAAATGTTGAATAGCAAAGCAGTGCCTGATGGTGGTGGTGGATATTGTGGCCTTGCATCCTCAGACACAGAAGATCATTATTGATGATGTGTAGTCTTGCTCTGCCATCTGTTTTAAATACAGTTCAGTATTAGAAACTTTTTGGAGCAATAAGGAATTCAGAAACACTGGGGGTAACTATTGGCAATAACTTGATCAGATGCTTGTGATACCATCCACAGAATATGTTATTTGTGCACATTTTGTCAGACTATGGGAGATTTTTGGTTCTTACAATCATTTTGGTTGAAGAGCAGAAAATCGGTACTAAACCTGCAACATGGTTTAGTTCAGAACTTCCTTGTACTTTGTTAGTCTGCTTAAATTCAGCAGACTGTTAACACTGCCCTATTATATTCATTATTGAATCTAATTAAGCTTACTTATTCAGCCTGCGTCTTTATTCAGTGAAATCACATTCCATTAAGTTTCTGTCAGTAGGATGTCAGTGTCTCTAAAAATGGGATCAATGTGACGTTTGTCCAAGTAAAAGTAAAAATTGTCTCTCGGCTTTACTTTTGATCAGCAAAGGGTTGTTCATAACATTCCCCGACAGCTGTAGCTATGTCATCTTGTGGCTGTCGTATGATTTTAAAGCAATGAACTGAAAAAGATGTACATTTCTTACATAGTTAGTATCTATTTAGTATTTAGTATTGATCAGAGTGTTTGTCGATGTGTGAGATGAAAATTGTCAAGTAATTATTTTAATGAACCTGGTCCACAGGGTCATCATGAGTATGACCCATTTTGTTTTTCTGTCACTGTGGAGCTCAGACACACACACACACACATGCACACACACAATGAAATAAGACAAATGGGTTGTCCAGGATATATTATGTCATATCAGGCAACTATAAATATGACACAAATTATCCATTATAAATAATGATTGGTTCAGTATGGGCAAATATAACAGCTCTATTTAACACCATCACCACACACAGTCTCACAAACACTGGCTCAACCATTTCCATAATTTTCTTGCAGAGCATATCAGACAGCATAATGTGAAAGGACAAGCGCGGTGTAAACAGTGGACAAATTTTAGATGTATCATCGAAATGGAATAATTACTCGTCAGCGTGCACAGAGCTATTTTGCAATTCAACAGAATCAAAAGGAATCATCAAATAAGACATTAAATTTTAATTACTAGTCTTTTGGCAGCTTATTTTAATTCTGTCCAATTTGTTTAACTTTCATGTTAATTTGTAGAATATTCGAAGCTAAATGTAGTTGTTCTCAAATGGTCAAATTTTTTGTTTTAAAAAACAAAAGTTAAAGGTGAATGCACTTGCTGACACTACATAATAGACTAGAAGCACTCAGAGAGAGCAAAACTCTGCCAAGCCATAGGGTCACTCACCTTGAAAAACACCCAAAACAAACAAAAAAACAAAAACAAATGCACCAACAGCCCACCCAGTATCCTCCATATTTTGAATCTTCTGGGTCACCAGATACAGAATATCAACATGATCAGGGTCAAGCAATGTTTATCATCTCACATGATGTAATCTTGTAATTTTTTTTTCTTTTCAATAATTCTGGGCAATCAATGAGTTAGAAGCAGTAATGGCAAAATTATCCCTAACTCCCCAATAGAGATGTCAAATTTGTAGGGTGCAAACAAAACAACATGCCAGTAGATGGGAGGTAAATTTTGAGATCACCATGGGAAAAAAGAAAACAGCAGCAGCATTATAGATGGTAAAACAAGCAACTTTCCCTCCATTTTACTGCCGTTGACCCTGTGATGTTACATCCATTCAGACTGGCCTCTATACAGTCTACACACTCTATACAGCTCCTACTGGTTACTTGCACATAGCATAAATTTACAGACGCACAAAAATGATGTTACAGACAAATTAAAAATACAAAAGACAGCCATGATAAACATAGATAAGTGTAAATAAAAGCAAGTATGAATTGGTATAACCAGTAGTGAGAACCAAAAATATTAAAAAAACTCACTGAGTCAGTGTTTTGTCCCATTTGGGTAGTTAGATGACAGATCAACAAAGATCAAACAAGAAAGAAAATTAATACATTTTAATGCATTGTTCTATAAAAAATGCTTCTTTTTTTTTTTCTTTATGGCCAAACTTTCAGTATGGATCTTTCTTATCTTATCTTCATACATAAAAAATATATTTTTTTTATGAAGCTATATACACCAAACTTCAACTAGATTTATACAACTATTCATTTGTGTATTTATTGTGACATAAAATGTTAAGAAAAGAGTTTTAGTCTTTACTGATTAATTTAGAAATTGATAAAAGCGTGCCACATTTCTGGGAACGAGCTAACAAATCTCAATTAAATGACAAAGAAGTATCCAAGATCAAAGTGATAGAGTTGATAACCATGTGCCATATTTTCAACTGACTTTTTATAAGGAAGGACACACTAAGAAGTATAGAATCCCTTCGGTGTTCAGTGGCTGCTGTGCAGGGAAAAGGAATTATTAGATTTAATAGTATAGAGGGGAGAGAAAAGCAATGAATAAATAAGAGGTTATACGGTTCTGCAATTCAAATCGGCTTGGATTCAATTTGTTTATGGAATGGTAATAGCAAGACCAGAGAGAGAGGCCAGAAAATGGCGTGTGATTTCCTGCATTCGCTTGCATCACACCGTGCTAATTTGTGTTTCATGCTCTGCAAATGCAAGCATGAAAAGCAAACCTTGGTGTACAATTGGATTTTTTTTATATGTACTTTATTTATGTTTCTATGTATTTATTTATATGGTTACTATAAAAGGATCAATCTCTTTCTAGTTTTGGGTAATAATTGTAAAATCTGAACAGCTGTTATAGTCTTCATGAGAATGGCTTTTAGCCCAAGCGGTGACTCACGTTTCAATCTTCATGATCTCTGCGTAGCCTAGTGGGTCTCTTCAAAGACCACAAAAAAAGTGTGTGAATAAGAAAGGCACAGCGTAAATGTCCCTCCTAATGACTCTCAGCAGGACTACTGCTTGTATCTTTTATGAGGCAGGAAGAAAGGCGAGCATCATTATAGAGCGCCCATGTGAAATCCACTAGCAGCATGATGCTCAACAAAAAGAATCCCCTCCTGGCAAATCGGGCGTAATGGGACACATTAGCGTATCGTTAGCCTGTTAGCATGCCTGGAGGTCAGACACTTACTGCCAAATTCCTGCTGCTGCAGAAAAAGAAAAGCTGGCTCTAGATGTCTGTTCATTCATTTGTGAACAGATAAGACACAGGCAAAGATGTCTCGGTACAAGATGTTAAATATTACTGATAGGAATTAATAAGTGCAATCACATCTACTCTATAAAGTGCAGACACTGTTCAACTCAAATACTGATATTCTCAGATGCCTTTTAGATTAAGTGCTGCTTCCACAGAGTAGCAGCTTATCTGTTCACAGTGTAGCACAACTCCTGTGTATATTAAAAGCATATGTTTTACATGCTCTATTGCTAAAATTTCTGAACATTAGTTAACATTAGTCATCAGTCATACTTACATGTATACATTCATATTTTGGTTCGGATAAATTATTGTCTGTTTGAAACTCATTGAGTTTCAAATGTGAAAGAAAAATTTTATGAGTTTATAAAACATAAGAGGCAATTGAAGTTACCCATTGCATCAGTCAAAGCAGTTTGTATGGCAGCAATTAGTGGTATTTAGGAGTTTTGCTTTGTTAGAGGTTTAAATCGGAAATGCAAAATAGACTGTACTAATGCTTTACTAGTAATATTGTGACTACTCAAAGCACTTATATACTGAGAATATACTCATATACTTGCATTATTAATAATTTAATAATTAAGCCATCATAAAATTGTGAAATAATAATAATAAAAAAATAGGAGGGGCTTATGTTACTAGGTACATTACAGAACAACCAGGCAAACACTTATGGGAAGATTGATGAAAATCTCAGCAATTTATGATGGTGGAAAAAAAGGTTGCAATTAGGGAAGGTTCTATAAAAATAAAAGTAAAACTGATGACGGCCTGATGACTATCTGTTATCTATTATCTATTAACTACTTCACGGTGTTCTGCTAATAGAAATGTAACCCAAAATGTAATCTATTTTGACTCAAAATCAACAATAGTAAAACAAATGACATGTAACATCCCATCACACCATCATGCAGGACTAAACAGAAGATGATCTTGTTTCCAAGGCATGATATATGACGATTCAATGCTGAAAGGTAAAAGAGTGGGAAATTGTCAGGGTAAGAAGTGCAGTGGCTAGACAGCAAATAATGGGAAAGTGATCTATGAGAGATGACTATCAATTAAAGGCACTTAAAGCACTAACGATCAGCAAAGGATTTCTAATGAGGATATGTGAAGGTGGGATCACATCTCTGGAAGTTAAGTGCGATGTTAAAATTCTAGCAGTATGCTAAAAGCAATGAATACACAGAACCACTCATTACATCAAGGTCATTAGATGCTGTAATCAACCTAGCCAGCATTGTTTTCTTTTTTCTTTTTTTTCAAAGGAAGAAACAACTTTGCCTTCCTTTAAAGCAGCGATGGGAAACCATGAGCTGTGGTACAGCAGGTGATTACACTAATTAGTTCCTTCTGTCAGCTATGAGGCATGCTAATCAGTGAATGCGCCTTGTGTAGTGTTTGGCTGGATTTAAAACCTTCACACTCTGGGCCATTCCCTGTCACACAGTTGCTTGTCCTAGCTTAATAATGGAGGCTTGGAGACAGTGAGCTCAACTAGTCCACTTTTGGCTGCGTTAATATCTACAAATAAAAAAAGACCCAAATTTGTACTTTAGCAGGTATGTAGGATTCACAAAGTGCCATAAAAAAGTACAAATGTTTTTTGCATTAAGTTCTGTTCAAAAACAATATATTACAGCTTGAGTTGTAGAAGGAATAGAAATGCAACACTTGGTACTAAGGCTGGACGATGAATCTATGAAATCGATGAATTGAATTATTTTTGTTTATGCAGTTTTTTTTCCTCTGTGATTTGCACCGTAAACAAACGTATGTTGACATATGTGATATTTGTAAAGTGGACCTTGTGTACCACGGAAGTACGTACGCAATGCTCGAACATTTAGAATGGAGGCATGTCGGAATTACGTAACCTCATGCAAGATTTCAAAGCTAAAAGTGAAATAAGAGCCATTTAATAATTATGAGATACATAATTCGATTGGACAACTAGTCGTTTTAATAGTCGGTGACTAATCCACTATCAGAGTAGTCATTAGTTGCACCCCTATTGCAAGGGGTGTCCATAGACAGTCCGTAAGGGCCACTGCAGGTTTTCAATATAGTGACATACTGCACTTAACTTCACCATCAATGATTAAAAGCATATTTATTTAACTAAGAACCCTATCTTTGTCTGTGTGCAATGCACATTAGTAAATAGCTGTGAAGGACTAGCATGGATTGAAACCAGTCTGTGAGATAGAAAATTTTGTCTAGGTTGAAAAGAGCATAATTCTCTTGACACAGTGTGCTATCTAGGACCTCGGGGTATGTTATAATCTCTGTGGCAAACTGCTCATTGATGACCCCCATTACTAACCTGGCAAAAGGGTCAGGCATGTATTGCGCCAAATAAAATGCACTTCCTGACAATTTCACACTCAAGGGCACAGTAAAACACAGAGATGTTGGAAAAGTGTCCTGAATGACCATGATATCATGTGAATTTTAGTTGATTTGATCATGCTGCATACATAATTTTTTCCTCTCAGGTGACAACATATATTTTTCTTTATTTTTTTTATACCTAGGAATACTGAAAGTGGCTGATGCCATAAATTGCAGATGTTATCCCCTCAATCATTACCGTGCTTCCCATTTTCATACATGGGAACTTCACAGCAGAAATGGTATTAATTAAATCTTAGAAAACAAAAACAAACGGTACCAGGCATGTCTTTAATCCAGACAAAATTAATTGCTGCTTTTTACATTTACATTTTTGAGAAGGTTTTTAGCTAAACAGTCACTGACAGCCACTTCAGACTGTTTGCGAGAATACTAATTAAAAATGATGTAGGATCAACTTGTTGATCTACTGTAAATACAGTAAAAGCACAAATCCTCACTCTACATGACTCAAAGTTGTGACCCCACATGTGAACTCTGGATCACAATGAGTCATCACTTCAGCTCAGCAATCTAGAGCACAAGCTTAACAATATGCACTTACTGACCACTTTATGAAGTACACATGTTCACTTGCTTCTAAACACAAAGAGCTGAACAATCAATCTGATGGCATCGACTTAATGCATTTATACACGTAGACATGGTCAAGATGAATTCCTGAAGTTGAAACCAAGCATCAAAATGATAAAGAAAGGGATTTAGGTTACTTTGAATGTGGTATAGTTGTTGATGCCAGATGGGCTGATCCGGGTTTTTCAGGAACTGCTGATCTACTGGGATTTTACAAAGAATGATCCAAAAAAAAAGAAAAAGCAAAATATACAGCGAGACAGCAACATGGACGACAATGCCCTGTTAATTTCAAAAGTCAAGAGAACTGCCAGACTGATTTTAGATGATAGGGAAGCAGCAGTAACTAAAATAATCACTCTTTGAAACCATATAGGTCTGCAGAATACTTTAGTTATTGGACAGCACATCAAACCTTGGACTACAAGTGCCACTCATCTGCTAAAAACAGGAAACCACGGGTTACCACACAGGGTCACCAAAACTAGTAGAAGATTGGAGAAATAGCTATCTTGTCTAAAGAGTCTGTATTTGAGCTGCAACATTCAACTAGTAGGGCCAGAACTTGGCGCAAACAAAGTGAAAGCATGAATCCATCCTCCACTGTATCCAGTATTCAGGCCTGTGATGGTGGTGTAATGGTGTGGGAGATATTTTCTTGGCATATTTTGACCCCTTAATGCCACAGCCTTTCTGAGTATTGTTGCTGACCATTTCCATCAATTTATGACCACAGTGTACCCATCTTCCGATAGTTACTTCCAGCAGGATAATGCAAAGCTCAAATCTCAAACTAATTTCTTGAACATTAAAAAAAGTTCATTTTACTCCACTGGCCACAGTCACCACATCTCAATACAATAGAGCATCTTTGGGATGTGGTGACATGGAAAATTCTTGATATTCAGCCAACAAATCTGCAGAGATTGTGTGGTGCAATCATAGATAGATAGATAGATAGATAGATAGATAGATAGATAGATAGATAGATAGATAGATAGATAGATAGATAGAT
>JBAMHW010000006.1:10799627-10816911 GCA_037177495.1 Rhadinocentrus ornatus | reverse complement strand
ACTTGAGCTAACGGAAGATGCGCACGGAGGTTGAGGGAGGAGTAAACAGGCGGAGGAGTTAGGAGGAATAGGAGACGAGGTAAGCTGAGGCGGGGGAAACAGAGCACACGTTGTTGTTGTGGGTCTTTGTTCGGCGGCGGCGGCTCGGATGCTCGTATCTCACAGATTTGTTCGTATCTCAAGGCAAAGATTTAGTTAAATCACAGCTCGTATCTCAAAAAATTTGAATGTCAACGCACTCGTATCTCGAGGTTTCACTGTAGTTTAATGTAAAACTACAGTGTACATAAAAGAGGGAAGTGCACTTGCTTTTTATTAAGTTTTCAATGTCAATTTTTTGTAGATGTGAAAACGCAAAAGGTAAATAAGAAATGATAACAACTGAAATAACTTCCACTAATCGCAAAAAAAAAAAAAGTTTACACGCCTCCTTGAGGTAGGTTTTTGCCTGTTTCAAAGAAGTTACTTGAACAAAGGAAGAGGGTAGGGAAGGAACCCCTGGAGTCCATATGCTGGCAACGATGGATAAAAAGTTTGCAGATGGCTGAGAGTTTGGAAGAGACTCCTTTAGGCATCATGAAAAGTGGCGAAGGGGGACAAGACGGGATGTGCAAAGATAGTCAGAAGGGAATGATAGAATGAAGAGGAGATTGTAGGAACAGGAATTGGCTGAAACAAATGCAGATTTATCTTATTGCGCTTATAGTAAAATTTTCCCTTTTTGTAAAAAAACATGTGATTGTTGGATTGCAGGTTTCACTTTAATCTAATTTTCATATTAGCTAAATTAATTAAATTATCACTTGTATAAGTAAAAATTTTATTGTTATCACTGTCCTGCATTGGACTCAAACCCTCTTTTCCGGGGGGGAAGTCCTATGCTTGATTTCTTCACCACCTAAACGTGCACAAAATATTAAGAGTAAAGTGGCCCTCAGTCAGTTTAAATCTCCAAAGCACATGACAAATTGGGACTGAAAGTATGCTGAATTATCACTTGCATATAATTGACAAATAGGTAGTAAGGATTAAAATATAATACACACACAAACAGAGGGCTTGTCTTTGGCTTTAAATTCTCCCTCTGCATTGAGCAGCATTACTGACAATACTAACGCTACATGCCTCCCAACATGTGTACAGCCTAATGATTTCCACCGCTGGCTGACAGCTTTGACCGCATCTTTCCTCTCCAAGTCTGTTCCTGTGCTTTTCGCTTCCTCTCCCCATGAAAAGCACAGGGAAAAATAAGTGACAGTTTGCTCCAGAGACTCCTGCGCAGTGGTGCAACATGTCTGAGGCTGGCATCTGACAGAACGCAATAGGGGTGCCTGCAATTGTGAGGTAGTAAAGAAGGGGAGCGGGACTGTGGTGAACACTTTTGACAGGTAGACAGCAGGTGTGAGTAGAAAGGCTATACCTGAGGAGACGGGAGCTCATATCAATCCAAGTTTCTCTGACACTTTTTTTTTTTTATTAATTTGGTGGGATGTTTTGTAATGCAGCATTCAGATGTGTGGACCGTGTTCATTGACTCATTTCATAAAACCATAAAACCATAAACTCTTCCCGTTCCACTGATGTGCTTTTTAGATTTCAAGTTGCACTTTGAAAATGTCAGAGAAAGGGGTTATTGTTTAACAGTAATTGCAGAAGCCTGGTACCACAACTCTTTCAACTGTTTGGGAATAAGCAATGAATAGAAATATTCCTGTGGAGGTCAACTCACTGAAGTGCCACTATTTCTCTTTCATATAATTAGAGTTCACATTTTCACATGAATGAATTCTTGTCCAATCTCAGTCTTAATCAAGTTGACCTTCAGTTTCAGTCAAATTTTAAAGTAAGGTTGCTACATCACTGTAAGAAAATACTAGTTAATCACAGGAATGGGATATTGTTTATTTTAAATAACAGGAAGATTACATGCTTTACATCAGAATCAATTCCTCTTTGATTTGTACAACAATGCACCACCCATAATGAACTTCACCCATAATGATTCAAGTGTTATTTTAATTTGGTTTTGTGTGAATTGTCTCAAAGGCAAATGAAAGCTGCTGCTGTCAAATTTCCTACTGTAAATTTACAACTGACATAGAGGGTAAATGTGTGTCACCAGAGGGAGACAGAGGTGGGAACTGAGCAAGCTTAATTGCTTTGTATCTCTTCCTGTTTGAGGGATAAGAAAGAGTACAATACATTGTCAAACAAAGCAATAGAAGAAAATGCTAACACTAGATGTTATCCGGACATATGGCTTGAACTTGATAACTTAATATCTTGTGCATCATACCCATCATAAATCTCTTCCAGTAGATAGGTAACATCTAGAGCACATGCATCATTTTTATATACTCCAGTCTAAACATAGCTATTTTCATCTTTTGGGAAATGCATACAGTCTGGTTCTTTGTCTTCACAACAGCACCTGGCAGAAAGAACAACCCTGTATATTTTACACTGCAGACCATAGTATGAAAGAAGAATAATTATGTCCAAATTACCTGGTAAGCAATCATTTCATTTTCCTTGTCACATTAAATAAGGATTAATTTGCAGGCAAATATTACAAAATGAATTATTGAACAACTCATCTCCCAAGCCAAATTAATCTTAAGGATTGATGGTGTGGATGTAACCTGTGATCGGAAGAACATATTTCATGAGCCATTGGTGGTGCACTACACATTCACAAGGGCATTACCAAATGATGACTTGATTTCGACTGACTGTCCCTATTTGAAATCTGGGTTACACAAACAAACGGGAGGCGCTGGTTGGGCAGTGGACCGAATTGTGATTGCTTAGTCTGTCAGCGTTTTAATTAAGTTTGTTAAGAGATTATGACAGTCCCTGTAACATTGTGCTTCACATGTAATGACTCATGAACCATTCCTTCCTGATTCCTCCAGACAGCATAATATTTACCGCAGTGTTCTTTAAAAGTTGAGTGGGGCTCCCGTGACATTCGGGTTTGGGATTTAGCTATGCACAACATTTATGCATGCTGTACCAGTTGATTTTCTGTGGTCTGTCATTCTTTCTCAGAAATCCATAACAGGATATTATGGACAAGGTAGTGAAGGTCACATTCAAGTTTCTTCAAACATCTTGGTGCTTCAGGCTGACTCTGCTTTGAATGACAAAATAGGTTCTTGACTTCATCCACTCTCTGGCTTTACAGTATCTCTGCTTTCACATTCACATCAAGCACTAGCATTAGATAGATTGTTACTACACTAGTGCTGTGTGAAAGTCCTTAAGGAAGAAAGGGTACCACAGTTGTTTCTCTGTGTGCTGGTCTCTTCTGTTGCCACACTGTTGACTCTCCTCAGGTCAGGCTTTATTGCTTGCTGTGGACTCTTGCTCCCCCAAGCACCCTTGAGATTTGCCATGCAGGTTTATAAGAAGCTTTGTAGCACATGTTCTTTGCTTTTCTGTCCAACAGTGGCACAGGAAACAATTGCATATAGAGCAGTGGTGCATCTAGTTTAGAGGGTAAAATAGCAACATACCAAAAGTACTCAGCAAATTTTATTGTTACAAGTCTGTCACTCAGAAATCACATTTACATACTAAAGGCCCATTGTTGCTCTATGGTAAAGGAGGATTCGGAGCCTTCCTTCCATCTCTTGTGTCCTGTACGTGCACAATTTGGTCATTTGGCATAGAACTTGCAGATGTGTACACTGATGCTGCAAACGCAGTAGTACCATCACAAATAATGGGGCAGTGTTGAGCAGTATAGCTGGCGTACAACCAGTGAAAGGAACATAGAAGAAAAAGAAAAAGCGTATTGGTTGCACAAATCACTGCTGTCACTGTGCTGCCTTTTTTCATCATTTTAATATTGAGAATGTACATTATCATTATCTTCTCCACGGTCACCATGTGCAGCTAGTGTCTAAAATTGACATCAAAACTCAAAGGTGAACTCTAAACTTTGCACTGCCCCCTGGTGGATGTGTTGCCTGTTAACCTTGTCGATGTAAAGGATGCATGGAAATATGACAGCAGTGACGTTTGAAATGTGCGTACCCGTTGACGCTCATAAAGGGAGCATAAATGGGCTTTAACAGTATTTTCTTTTTCCCCAAAATGTTTTTTCATGTATCAGTGTTGTGAACAGGGACCCAATCATATAAATGCAAATGTATTTTGCCCATCCATCCATCAATCCACCCATCCATCCACATTACCACTATGTGTTTAGGTGGAAACTACCTTATTTTACATTTCTTTCAGGAATTTATCAACATTACAATTTCACACCAACTTAGCAATGTCTAAAAGTGGTGCTAGCCAGAGATTTTACTAATATGTTCAAGGTCAACATTCTGTGATTGGCAGATAAGTTTATTATGTTTTTTCACAATGTTAATCCAAATTGAATTTCAGCAGCATTATATTCAAACATTATGTTCACAAACAGGTTAAACAGTGTAATGTTGTGAGACAATGTAGGTGTTCCCAGAGCATCACTTTTTTCATGCATGAACATGTTTCTTGAACATTTACACATCTTTAACTTCATCCTTCCACTTTTTAGCAATATTTGATATTCCATCTCATCTGTCTTATCCACTGCATTTTGTATGAACTAGACAGCCTCTTTATTTGAATAATGAAACACACACACACACACTGCAGCTATAGAACTGCTTGAGTGTGAGAAGGGGAAATGTGATATTAAAAACATGACCTTGAACTGAAACTAAGCTTCCAACGTTGTTGTAGCCATCAAGGAATTGCAGCATGTGCAGTTAATTTTGAAGCCTTTTATTAGAAAAAGGTGCATAAGAAAAGCTGTTTGCCTGGTTTCAGTGGGTAATGAACCTGTCATCTGTGAGGTCTTAGAGTTTGTTGGCTTTGTGGTTTTTTGTTATATTTCAATGCACCACATAGGACTCTTTTCTCTCCCTACTGACTTCTCAAGTCTCCACCTGGTCGCTTATTTTGCACGAGGAACACATTTTAGCTTCTCTCTATGGACCCAAGGCATCAAATTGCCTCTCTTTCAAAATAAATAATCTGCTCCCATAATGCTCCTACTGTGTATTCCAACAAATCCTAAGCAGCCAAAATGCTGTTGTAGCAAAGGGATTTTCTGTTCTTTTTCAGAGGCCATCAATAGTATTAGCCCTGCCAGATAAAAGCACTGAGACTTGACTGCACAAGAAGGTTAGATTAGTATGAGGTATGGATTTGCCTCAGTCCTTTTTCACATTATTTGAGATATCATGCCTTTTTATTTGTCTGAGGAAAATGCCATCGGCTCAGGCAACATATATTACTCTGCATTTTTGCAGCTTTGTAGTAATGGCAATTCATATAAATGAGCATGCTGATTAATAATTTTTTAACTTACCAAGTTGGAATAGTGCACTTCAATAAAATTTTATTTTTTTTAATTGTATAAGAGAAATGTTAAGTGTTTCAATTAGTCTTGCAGTTATTTTTGATAGGTTATTAAAAACAAAATTATTTATATAATTTTTCTCACTATTCAGTGTAACAATAGACTTATCCTCATTAAATTGCATGTGGCTTTAAACAGACAAGGAAAAAAATACAAAAAATTTGAACTGATTTTTGACTGAGGATTTACTGCATGACTTTTGAATGGAGTATAAACCTGCCAGCTGGCCATTACGTTCTGTGGTGCAGTGTTCTAACAACCTGGGCCAGTTCAACTCATAACTCATGACTAGATTGTGTCTAAAAGATGGATCAGTACCAACTTTCTGTGGCTAAAGTGCAGACGAGGGAAATGTTAGCCTGTGGGAATAAAACTGCTAGTCAAGTATTTCTCTACCAGTTGGTCTTGTAGTACTGAACTGGGCTTGTTGTGTGTACTAGCTCTCCTGACAAGTTCGCTATATACTAGGTCTGAGTCTTATAAGGTGTAACATGGGTTATTGAGTACAACTAATCTTGAGAGGTCATAGGTATAGAAGATATACATGGATTTAGAAACAATTTAGTTTTTAGAAACTTAATGAGGATTAAAATTTAGATATAGATAAGTGTTAGGGCTTCCCTCTGATGTAAGTTGTGATCAGCTGTTGTCTATCTTGCTTGTAGCCTATATCAATTTAGCAGCAAGTGAATAGGTAGGTTTGTCCCAAAAAATTGGTACTTTATATATTAATGAGAGAACAGCAAAAGATCATGCAAACCAATCTTCTGTCTGATCTACAGAATCATATTCAGGTCAGTTCACACACTTGAGTAAATGACACATACAAATCTTTCCACCAACTGATAATGAGCACAATAACATTCAAATGCTTGGAATATCTCTGTAACAAAGCAAACAGTGCTGACAGGGATTGTCATTTACCAAATAGAAAACATGCCTGTGGCAGTTTTCTGTATTGTGTTTGTGTGTGTGTGTGTGTGTGTGTGTGTGTGTGTGTGTGTGTGTGTGTGTGTGTGTGTGTGTGTGTGTGTGTGTGTATGCGTGCGTGTAACTGTGAAGAGCAGAGGAAGACAGATAAAACATATAATATTCGAGTTGATGAAAACTTGTTATCGCTATATATATGCAATCAAGGTCCAGTTAAGTCCAAAGTCACCAAACTGTTTAATTTTGATTTGTACAAAACAACTGTTAAAACGAAAAACCAGGAGGAAAAAAAGCCGACTAAAGAGGGAAGAGAGCCCCCTCTCAGTTCTCTACAGCCATCAACCAACATGATGAACGTTGTGTTTTTAGCATCTTAAAGCGCCATTTTTAGTGTTAAAGTATACAAAAATATAAAAAGTCAAAAAACAGAAAACAAGTTAAAATACAAATTTATTAATTGTTCATTTAATCAACTAATCATGTTTTCTATCCACACACACAACTTGGGCACATCTTAAAATATTCCTTATTTTAAATGTATTTGGAATTTTGTAGGGCTACCAAAAAAAATAAAAAAATAAAAAAATAAAAAATTGAGAAAAGGAGCACATTTGCAAATACTTGACATAACTGATTGCATTTATTTGTTTCTGTAAAATGAGTCATTTAGAATTTCACTAGAATGGGAAATGTGCAATGAGACATAGAAAGATCAGATCTTTTTCATGGCAGTGTCTTTATATTTCAGTCTGTGCTACAGTTTAGTTTAAAAGCTATATTAAGTTTAGGATAAATCATCATTCCACTTTAAACAAGTCAGACATCCTGCTGTGTTTTTCCATTGATCGATCAGACATGATGCACAGCCTGCTGTATTGGCAATTCACTAGGTGCACACATGAAACGAGTTCTTTGAACAGGGAAGTGTCAAATGATTGCCAGTAGTCCACATGGTGCTTTAGCAACATGCCATGTCCATGTCGGGGATCAAAGCAAACAGTGAAGACAATTTATGCTGTGCAGCATGTGTGACCATCACACGATGGCTGAGTGAGGAGGAAGTGATGTGAGAAAACAAGATGCTGCGCTCTGGAGATGTTGGCAAAAACACTTCACTGTTCCAACTTCTTGTCAAGTTGTGTTCAATTATTCATGCAAGTTGCAATGTTTTGTATATGGTGGAGGGAATTCAGTGGTACACTTGAAGTTCTCGGTTTAGAATGGAGAAAGAAGAGGGAGAGGTTTGATAAGACAAAGTCTTTTAATTTTACTCATTTGGTAAAAATTGCCACACAAGGTTGAGATGCTCAGATATGCATTTTTAATTATTATAAGATGATGATCTAATCGTATTTCTAGATACCTTCCGTTATTGCCAATTAAAAATGCGGGAATGGCTTTAAGTCTTACTGCATAAAGGTCATTCATTTATATAAAGTTATATAAAAATAATATGAAAAGCTAAAAATAAACAATAAAGAACAGCATGTAACCTGATGTTTTTGATTAATTTAATAGAGGAACAACAGGAATTTAAGTTGTGTTTTTTTCCACAGAATTATCTCAGTGTATGAAATTAAACACAGTTAATGGGTTTGTTTTAAACGGCTTAATAGTGTTCTTGGTCATTTTCTAAAATACCAACAAAAAAAAGGAAATACAGGAATAATTTAGATGTTTAACTTTAGGCCATATGTTTTTGTCAAGGGCACTGATCTAATTAGAAATATTCCTTTGCTGACTTTTCCTTTAATGCTTTGGCTTTTTGACTCAAAAGCATTTGCTTTGATTCTGACTTCGCTGTTATCGGTGGTGAGAGGGAACTTGGCACAATGAACAAAGATCAGTGATGAGACTCGTTGCACCTGACAGAACTGACCAGATCAGGTAATGAGGAAAGTCCCTCGGGGGTGTTAACGAAGCTATTAAGCACTCATGTGAAAAACTGCTTGGAAGTCGTTGTGTTAAATCGTAGCAGCCAAATTAAAATTCACTGCACATGGCACTGAAATGTAAATATGCTGCTTTTGCAAGGATGAGCTGGCCTCCTTCTCCGTGTTCTAATCGGCTTTGAAAAGACAGTGCAAAGTGCTTAGGAATAATGCTTGTGCTCTGTGATAAAACAGGCAGCTTTTATTATAAACCTTCAATAGGTATGCCATGTTTGAAAAGAACAAAAATATAAGCTTTGCACATTTTGTTCTCTACACTAAATATAAATGGCCCTCATTCACGACACAAAATGAATGCAACAGTTTTCTCGTCCAGTATCTCCTGCATGATCGTTTTGTTTTGTCTCATTCACATCTGGACAATGCTGATATGGAGGTTGTAGATTGATAAGTTCATTTAACAAGAAGCTTTTGAAATACAGATTATAAAAAAGGGGAAATCATTCTTGCATATTTGTGGGATACAGATAGAAACCTTGCATATCTTCTCATGAAACTCAGTATCTTGCCATGGAGAATGTGTTTACATGTGGCTGTCAATCACATCAAAGCTGTCAAACATTTTGCATAAAATCACGAGGGGTACTTGCTTTGATGCAGAGCAATGTGGCTTTTTTTCCTGTAATCATAAGATTTAATATAATAACAAAGCAATAGCTAAAAAGTATAAAAGTCTTAACTGAAATCTAAATATTTTGACGCGTCAGACTTAACCCAGAATTTATCATTTAATGTCGCTCGACTGACCAGTCCTTCATGTTCATTGCTCCTCACTCTGTGCTAATCCTCTTAAGTACATGGCCCTTAACGTACAGGCTTAAGGGGAAAAATCTTCTTCCTCATACCACCAGAAAAGTTTGAGGAAAAAACGAGTGCCTCTGGCCTTTAATTCAGATGAGTTAAGATTGGTCTCGTTCCAAAAGATGTGCACACTCTTGTGGACACACTGAAGTAAAATTCCATTTGAGTGCCTCCTGTCCCAGAAACGAGCCAGAGGTGCCCCGAATGATCTGACCAGCACCTCCCCCTCATTTGTCTACATTAACTTTGCATGTGTGGTCTGTCCAATAAAAAGTGGGGCAGATTTATATTTAGCAGCACCTGCAAGGACATTAGAAAACAGGGTGACTCTGACTAGTTTTTAGACCCTTGTTAACTGCTCAGTTCCAAAAGCTAAACTGAGCTATCATTCAGGTTTGTTACTAATACTATATCACTTTCTTTGTCATCATTTGGGTTGCAGCCAAGCTCTTTTGGAATTTTTGCAACTTAAAGTGCAATAGCACCTCACAGAGATGTTTATTGTATTTTTCACTATGATGGTCAAAATACTGCCTCTGTAATATGGAGGGACCCAAGTTCAGACTAATTTGCAGGTGACAAGAAAGCTCATGGAGATATGCTAACATATCTTGCAAGGTAGAAAGTTGCTAATCCACATATAACCAATGCAAAATCTAAGAGGGTGCCAGTAAAAGAAACAGAACCCACATAATCAGAATACCATGACAATCAGAAACAGGTGTGGCAAGAAGCAAAACTTAGGTGGAATAAACATAGTAAGCATGAATTACAAAAAGAAATAGTAAGCCAACAAAACTAAAATCCAAAACTTGAATTGAAAACCCACATAAGAAAATACAAACCCAAGAAAACACACAGCACATGACATGTAAATATTTTTAATCTGATTGAATACAGCAATCCAACTATGACAAATCAGACACTGTTGCTAAACTTAAAGGAACATTTTTTATGAATATAAGAATGTTAAGAAAATTGAGAACTTTAATTTGTTTTAGTTTTAGTAGATTTATTTAGATCTTGCAAAAAGTATCAATCACATAACTACAGTATGCGTATAAATACCTCATCATTCTGCAGCAACAACCGCTACACTGAGGTTCATTTCTATTTGTCCTTTGTCTTTTTTATTAGCAAAAACCAAACAAAATAACTCCCATAAAAAAAACTGCTTAAAATTGCAAATAATTGGCCTAATTAGTTGACCATCAGATTAATTGTTTTAAAGTATTTCCTGCTGTGAAAATGAAACTCATGAATGAATCCTCAAACGACCAGATACAAAGAATATGAACATAAAATCTCAAAAGTGAAGCGTTGCAGTGAAGCGCTCTTACATTTAGCCTTCAGGGCTGCTGTTTCACTAACACTTGTCTCATTTCATCGATTGTAACGTAAAATACAACATGATGAAAACTGTGTAAGATGGAAAAGTAAATGTGTTTGTGTGTGGAAGAGAGCGACATGTTACCAGGCTTACATACCAAAAACAGTCCTGCATTTGCAACTAAAGGGTAGCAAGGGACTACATCAGTGCTACTATCTGGAAGGGGGTTTCAGTAATAGTGACTGACAAGATTTTAATAACTAATGATCCATCCGGAAGACTTTTACAAATGCTACTAAAAAAAGTTAGTAGCTACAAAAATCAAAGCTGTTTTACCATCAGACTCATGAATAGCCAGGTAAAGAGAATAAGTTTGGCTTAATCGACTGCTCCAGAGGAGGATGCTTGCATGATGTGATGGGTGCATTGTCACACCACACTTTCATAAATTTAATTGACAGAGAGGCCTGCATCTTTTTTTCTTTTTTTACATTTATGAACACAGTCTTTATTCTGTTGTTACTAAGATGCTTAGAAAAATTCCTTTGCCTGGAATATAGAGCCCACTTACTTCTACTCTCTCTTTAAAGAAGGCATACCAGGAAAAGGAAGCTGGGTTTACAACCTGTGCTAGTCTTAAAAAAACAAACAAACAAAAAAACAACAACACTCAACTACCCTGTGAAGGTTAGATTATGTAATGTCTTCTTAACTAGTTTTGTTGTAACTGGAAGAGTTGAATGGCTTTAGGACTTATAATTCCAGATGTTTTCAGGCCTTAGTGGAAACCCCTGCCCTTTTAAAAAAATGTATGTAAAAATAGCTCATTTAGCCTGTATTTTAAAAAGAATCTATTTTTAGCCTCATCAAATGTAACTGGAGGCCTGTCACTTTTATTCTTTGTTACATCGTTTCCTCGTGGCTGCTCTGCAAATCATGTTGCATTAATCTCTTATTTTGATCATCAATATTTGTTGAAAAAACTCCAAATGTGAATCATTACGTTGAATGTTGCTTAAAGTTGAGGATACTTGAAAGTTTTAGCACATGGAGAACCAGCTATAGTGTCTGCACTCTAAATCTAAATTTACCATTTAAAGGTCAACAAATAAGGTTAAACTCAATTGCATCGATGTTTGAAGAATGTTGCAATATTCACACTTGCATAAATCTTGTTTATATGTTAAAAAAAAAAAAAAGGGCCAGAGTGGGTATAGATGGCCAACAGCAGAATAAATGAGGCTTCCCAGCTGATGTGTGTGTTAAGCATCATTGCCTGGGGATGGTATGTTACAGTAAGGTTAAAAAGACTATTTTAAGTAAAAGATTTGCCATAATCACGTATATGATTAAAATGTACGCTTTGACATAGGCCTAGCAGTATTTTTTTATTCTTTTACCAAACATAACAGACACAGCACAATATGTGTGAACTGTATTTTTAAACTAGAGGATAAGGAGGCAGCTAGAGCTGGCTGGTGAGTAAGCCTGGTTGGGGTCATGATCAAATTGCTTATTGACAAATGTTTTCAAGGGTACAAAAGGTAACTGTCCTGTATTTATCTTTATGTAAGCCCACTTCATAAACACACACTCACACAAACCCACATACACATTATTGGAAGGTACACCTTCCAAAGCTGTTTTTCAGACACAATATGGAGCTTTTTTCTGCTGTTGGCCAGCTTTGAATCCCACTGTGACAAAGTGCCAAGGCTGCAGGTCTGCATAATTCTCTCACCATATGTGGACAAAGAAAGGTGACTGCAGGTTAGGAGATGGATGGGTTAGGGATGGTGATGGACACAGGTAACTTGGCACAACCTGGAGCCACCATCCACCTGGCATCAGTTACCATTGTCTCATCCCGATTTTCTGGCAAAGCCTTAGATTGAACTGGCGCTGAGGTGAGGATTTGGCAAGGAGGAGGATTTTACCTCCATGACAACAATGGGCCACAGACGGGGGAAGTGGCTGTTTGTATCATGCATTGTGGATCAGGATTGTGTAATGGAGGTTCACTGTCAATTGTGCAGTCTTTCTGGAAATGGATTTGCAGTTTGTAAAAGGGCATCTGAGCCCTGCTACTCAGTTTGACTTATCAATTCCATGTCCTTGCTGGGTTGTCCCACCGTTGTCCTCAAAGTATCTTGCATCTACTCTTCACTGAAAGATGTAATTCAAGGGCATGACTTTTAGGCATGAAGGAAGAAAGATTATCCGGTTAGGTCTTGTTTAAAGTAAAAAGAAAAAAAAGCATTTTCATTGCAAACACGCCCCAATAACCCTAATCATGACCAGGGTCCCCAGAATTGTGCAGAGCACTGGTTCCCGCCCTGACAGATTTTCCGGTGTGAATGTTTGGGAATGATAATGAGATCAAAATATCACACTAAGCTGGAAAGAGGGGGTAAAGACTGGAGAGGAAGAGGAAGCAAAAGACAAACTAGCGGGAACGAGCAGAGGAGAAGGTGAGCGATTGCTGCGATAAATTGCAGAAGCAGAACCACTTGAGCATAAAATTAGATTTTACAAATGTGTTGTTACCTGACAATCCTCTGACAGAGGGGATATCACAACATTATAGAGTTGCATGAGTACTACTAATCGTGTCAAATAAATAAGAATGCATCTCAGCTGAGACGGAGCTGGATGAGATTCAGCGTGGACAGCCAGTAAACTGGCAGGAGAAATAATTAAAGCAGCCTTTTCTCATTATGAACTCAAAAACACAAAATTCAATCTATGCAATATGATTTTATGCTGTGTGAAAGCTATACATATTATATTTGACACTTAAAACAATGCTGATTTCACACTTAGTAGAAAAGCTTCTGGAATTTAAGAAACACATGCTCAGATGTCAGTTATATTTCTTCTCTTGGTTTTTATTTCTGCTGTTATTTTACAATATTTATAATCATTAAGTGATACTTTGGGACAATAATCGCAATTAGCTTGAACATGCATCATCTGTTTTGTTTATTCCTGTTGTGATTTTTGCGTATAAGAAAAACTCTGGTGGATCCTGCAATACAGTAAAAACTTTCTGAGGATATGATTGTCTTCATTAGCTGGACGATGGGAACTTTTGCTAGACACATGAAAAAAATGCATCTGCTGTTTCTAAATCCTGTCAAAGTCAGAAATATAAACAGTGATTTGACATAACAGATTGATATGAGAGATTTGACAAAACAATTATTTGTCACTGGTGGTAACAATAGTAAGTTAAATACATCATTAAGGCAACAATGAAGTCTGAATGAATCAGTCTGAATGACAAATAGAAGCTCTAATTCAAGTTGGCTTAGCAGAGAGACTGTGAGAGACAAGTCGCAGAGGCAAGCTTTATCTGCAGTATGCTGCAAGGAGAGAAAGTGTGTATGTGTGTGTGGAGCCCTCGTCCTAGTAATAAATATAAAGAGGGTTTTTCATCCCAAAAGCTACAAAGAAATCATTCACCAGATGTTTATTGACTCATATTCCAAATAGATAAACAATGTTTATTTAAAGTGCAGTGGTCTTCACAGCCAGGTCAATAATAGATAATAATTTATTTGGTAGTAGCAATCTATGAGGGAAAAAAAAACGATTGCAGACAGTTTTACAACAATCAGCGACTACACTGTTAAAGAAGTTTTTAAAACAGAACTAGCTGTAAAGCTTTTTTATTTTAGTAAACTTAACTAAAGGTTTCTGGTGTGTGGATATAAATTTAGAGGGTAACTTAAAGTAGAATCTTAAACTTAACAAAGTTAAGATAGCTGTCCATGTACTTAGGTTGCTGAGTTGAAAATATCTCTGAAAAAATTGAGACATCTTATGTTCAAAAGTTGCTTCAACATAATTGCACAAGTAAATCTAAATAGTAATCTCAAGTTCATCCAGCTTAATATTTAATTTAGATTGACTCTTAATTTAGTTTGACTTTTTTTATGTACAGCTGGTTGTCTTGCTTCTTAAAGTTTTCTCAATTACTCAATAATTTAGTTGAGAATTATGTTCATTCCATCGCACGGTGTTCACCCTTGACAGGTCACCAGTTCATCATAGGGCCAATTATTCACTCAAGGCTGAAGCTTGAATCAGGAACCTTCTTGTTGAGAGGCAATGATGCCAACCTCCACACTACCATACAGCCCAGAAAGTCTATACCAAAGATTGCAAATACCCCTTTTTTTACAGGTTTGCCTTACATATACTCTGATCCTAAACTAGCCAAAGAACTTAAAGTGCACTTTTGAGATAGTTAAAAAGGTGTCATGAACCTGCGCCCACTGCTCAGCCAGGGTTCAAGCCATAAAAATCAGTATATTAGTGGTTATAAATAAATTTGGCTTTGAAATAGCCTACGATGATACTGAAATGGAAATGGTAAATTGTTCTTAATAAATTGGGACTATTTTTGATTGTCTCTCTCTGTTGGCCCTACAATGGACTTGTGACCTATATATCCATGGTGTACTCTGGCCTTTCACTTCGTAGCTGCTGGGATAGGTTACAGCCCACAAAGAAAACTTTAAAAAGCAAGGCAATAAGCATCTTTGATTGAACTGATTTGTAGTTTCAACCTAAATCAAGAGTGTATAGAAAAATCGAAATATTATGTTAGACAAAATTGAGACTAATTTTCAGACTTATGCAATTTTTTTCAGATATTTTTAACTTAATGTTAGCTATTTCAGCTCACATGAGTAGACCAGAATAACAATCTTAAGCTTGGGGAATTTAAGATTTCACTTTGAGCCTTTCTTGCATTTACTCAAATAAGTTTTAATTCTGGATGCCCTACCTTACGTTAGCTCAACTTTTTTTTACAGTGTTCATTGTAGAGTTGATGCTGGTCCGATCCAGTAAAGGAATCAGTCTCCGATATTGACCTGATTAACGGACTGGATATCGGGCGTAATTCCCCAGTCCACCTCATCAATCCACCAATCCTTTGTTGGTACATGTTAACAAATTATATGTAGTACCCAGGATAAGCCTAACAAAATATATAGAATCAGTTCATGAAATATTTCCATTAGAACTCGTATATATAAATAATTATATATGACATTTTTACCTGAGTTTCTAGTTCAGGTGCCGCTTTACCGAACACCTGCCCTATCAAGTCTGATTGGGGAATAAGATTAAGATATTAAAAACAAAAAACAAACCAACAGTTGTTACTGCTCAATTGTATTTACCTTTGAATTTATTTAGATTATGAAGCAGCTGCTGATTTTGGAATTGATTTACTTTAGAATTTTTTTTTTCTAATAAATAATTTTGGAAAACATTAAAATTGGATTAATTTGTTTTATCAGCTGCTCTCCTTGTAAGACATGTGTGTACCTTACTGCAGCCTGATCAAACTTTACACAATAATAACAATAACAACAACCATAAGATAATGACCATAATAACCGTATTATGGTTTTATAACCGTATCGATTTAAACCGTAAATTGATTTGGTATCAGAAAATATCGATATGTACTGATATCCAAATTTCAGAAAGCGGAATCATATCAAAACCCTGAAAAAGCAGATTGGTGCATGTTTAGCACATTAAAACCACATGCTTAATATTGTGTAAGCTCTGACATTTTGGAAAATAGACAAAACACAAAGAGTAGTGTCTTGTTGTGTCACTGGGAAGTTGACCTTTTGTGTTCTGTGGCTTGCACTGTTAAGATTTATTCCAAATCATCAAAGAATGTATTTAAAAGTGTTTGAAACTGCAGGGATGCCATTATAACGGGTTATAACTTTGTTCCAGATGTACCAGATTGATATCTGGAGAGTTTGGTTACTGCCCTAGGTTCCCTTAATGTCCCTCAAATCATACTGGAGTGGCTTTTGTATTGCTGTCAGGCTTGTTTTGCCTTTTGCAAGGAGAATATGTGTTTGATCTGTAACAATAGACTCATTTGATATGAGCTGCACCTTATCTTGCAAATCAGCTACAACAGGCAGGTGCACTAGGTGTAAACAAAATGTACCGTAGTAAGACCAGTAGCTCACAGCCAGTTTTTACAAAGTATTAAAATAATTTGGGAAGGAATTCTTTCAAAGCTCTATGACCAATATTTTCATGATCTGACATCCATTTCATATGAATTCCCATACAAAGCATTGTGTCAGTCTGCATGCAGTTGAATAAAAAGAGCAGGTTCATTTGTCTTAAACTTTTTAAAAAATATTTGTTGGTCCGATAAAGACAGTTGTTAGAATGTTACTGTCCAAACAATCCAACATTATCAAACTAAAGCTATGATTTATGCAGTAGATTATCATTAATAATATGAATGCTTTTAACATCTCTGATTAAACATCTAAACATTTACTCTATTGAAAGTCTGAACACATGAATGTTAAAAAATAAATAAATGAAATAAATAAATACAAATCTCTCCAATTCAACAAAACTTAAAAGAATGTTGTCGAGCCAACATCTGAACCAATCATCTGTTTGATCAGATGAAAGCCAGACGTTTCTTACCATTCCCTGAGGCCATGCAGTTGGTGGAGAGCAGCTGCAGCGCCTGGCTCCCAATACTGCAGATGCTTCAATGCTGTGCAATTATTGTTCTCTCTGTTTGCATGACTTTACAGGAAAACAAGCAAGTCGTATGTGAACAAGTAACACCCACATAAAGTTCGGGACTCAAGGTTTTCACATAGAACAAAGGCATTAAGTACATCAGTTATTCTCTTTAACTCTCAGTATCTTTAATGTTTTGGCTGATTAATTCATTTTTAACCTTTTCTAAGAGTTTTTCTTTTTTTAGTCGTTACATTTTTAAATTTATACTTAATAAATTTATATATATTAATATCTCTCTCTCTCTCTCTCTCT
>JBAMHW010000006.1:10754923-10780491 GCA_037177495.1 Rhadinocentrus ornatus | reverse complement strand
ATCTGTCTGCTGCCTTTGACACGGTCAACCATCGGATCCTCCTCTCCACACTCTCGGAGCTTGGTATCTCAGGACCTTTCCTGACCACAAGGTGGCGCTAGACTCTTCCTCTGTTGTTCCCGGGTGGTGAAACCATCTTACAAACTGCGGCCCTTGTTCTGATAAAGGGATATCTTGGCAGCCTTTAGGCTGGATGGGAAAAAATGCACGTACCTGGACAAATCAGCGTGTTTTTTTTAATTGCGCCACTTTCTTTCTGCAGCCCTGAATGAGACTGATTCCTCAGAACCTCGGTGAGCCATGGACTGGGAGGATTTTGTCTAGCTGGTTTTGACACCAGAGGACAGAGTGTGTCCAGAGAGGAGCAGAGAGGAATGGCCGACGGTGTCTACGGGTGACACGTCTTGGTCTGAACCTTGTCTGACAGGGATGGTTTAAAGCACATTGTGCGTTGATTTGGTTGTGAGGAGGTTACAGCTCGTGCCTTTGCTCGGTGGACTCGCGCTGGTAGACTCGCAGGTCTTTACCCTATGTGGTCTTAATCCCACGTGGCCTCGCTGACGCTTTAGCGCGCCATGTGTGGTAAAGTACCTGGAGCTGACACAGCGGATGTCACTTTGCTTGATTGCAATTGGCTGAGGCTGCCTCTTTCTGCTTTGAAGCAGCACACAGTGGGTGGGATCCGCGTCACGGCCTCGACTGGTTGTAGAGGGACGTGCTAACGACAGAGCCCACGCTAGCAATGTAAACACTAACCTGAAACCAAGACAGGACCTGACTGACTGGACCACCCATGATTGAACTCGGTGCTTGTTTTTAAACACGTGTTTGTCTCTGTGCCCAGGGGCCCCTGCACTTTTAATCCGGCCCTGGTTCTTCCTGGTCCTGGTCCTGATGGAGGTTTTCCTTAGCTAGGTCATTAGTTTAATAAACTGGTTTATATGAACACAGTTATAACTGGACTGGTGTGGATCCTACGGTGGATTAGCTAGAATTGGACTGTACTGGCGTTATTTGTGGAGGTCAGTCATTATTGTCTATACTTACTTTAACAACAGTCAAAGATCAAATCTGATCTTGGTCTGATTTCTGGAGCTATCAGATATCCAGTGATCATGCAGAAAGAATAGTCTGATTATGCTTCAGCAGATAACTGCGGGTATCTGAGAAACTAGCACACCTCAATTTCTCCCCAGTACTCGGATGTCTTTGTGCATGCAGACCCGGATATCGGCTTCGCCTCCGTCCTTTCAAAGTCTTCCGTAAAAAGACAGAAGCGACGCCGTGGCAACATGAGTGGAACTCGGAAGAAATCGGGACGTTGTGCAGCAGCAGGAAGTCAGAGAAGTAACGAAGAAAATCCACATCTAGACTAATTAGCAGCTTATCAGCTACCACATTAGCAACTCATGCTAGGACCGCGGACGCCGCCATAACAGGATGCTCCATCACTACGTACGTACTCCGAAAGAAAGCCGATACTGGACCGGAAAACTGGAGCTGTCCATGTTACGTTCATGATAATGGACTGATGCTGATGGTCATGTAAACGGGCTGAGTGATGTAATCTCTTATCTTCTCCCAGTCCGAGGGGAGGGTGGGGGCGGTGCATCAGTGCAGAGATCCAGGCAGGATCAATAAAGTCCCTCACAAGGCCGGGACCATAATCAGTCAGAACCTGGAAACATCTGAGTCCGTGAAGAAGAGGAGGTCACTGAACAAACTGCTCTTCATTACAGGCAATCCATCACACCACCGTCCAGCAGAGCTCGCTATCCAGCACACCGCGAGAGGAAATCATTCCTGCTCCTTCCACACACTCGCCCTCTTTTTATTCCTCTTTAGATGCCGTTTATTTCACTTTCCTTAAAGAGAGCAGCATGAGCCTGGCGGGTAAATTACGTCCGAGCGTTCATTTAGATTAATGAAAGTAAAGCCGCCTAACCACGGACACTGGTAACAAGCTGAAGCTGCTTTCACTGGAGTCCTGGAAAGTTCTGGAGATTTGTGTCCCAGAGGAAAATCTCTGGATCATCAGAGCTGTACGACCGTGTCGGTGAATACGGGTCAACCTGCCTGGAGTTCCACCTTCCTGCTGGCCTGGACGCTGCTTTTATTCATGTTTTTGTAGTATGTTGGGTCAACCAAAGCTTCTGATGGGAATCCGGTCCATCATCCAGGTAGCACGGGTCCGAGGAAACCTGTTGCTCCATGTTCTGCTGCTAGCCTCTGTGCCTGGCTGCTGGTGTTGAAATGAGCGCATGTTTCGTGGTTTTCTTTGTGTCGTTGCTGGACCTGCCTCTCAGGATCATTAAATCAGCTGTTTGATGGAAATCAGCATCTTTGGCCCTTTTTTTATTCAGTTATTTATTCAAAATTTTAAGTTTTTCTACAGTATAGATTGCCAGGAATTCTGTTTGGTCGACTCGGGGTCGGATCGAATGATTGGGACCTCAAGGGAAGCAGGACAGCTCGGATATTCTGGCATCCTTCCCATTTTTTATCTGTGGAAACACAAAAAAAGGCGAACAGAGCCGTCCCGTAGCCAGTCCAGGGGGTCACCCAACCCCCCACCTCACAGATCTGAAGCCATCTGTGGGAACCAAGACTAATCCACAAGGACTCCACCCTGCAACAAACAGGTCCCCAAGGATCAACGGCAAAAACCTCAGTACCAAACACCCCAGGACACCCTCACATATTCCTTATTCGCTGAGCTTTAGCTTTAGAGTAGGTCTGGATCTTCATGAAGGACAGCAGTGGTCGAAGCCTACATCTGAGGCATCACAACATCCATCCAGGAGGCAGTTTCGCATTTCACGTTGTCATGGGAACAAGCAAAGATGGTTTATCACAACCTGCAAACCTCGAGTAGAAAGGCTGAATCAGAAAAAT
The DNA here is from genome assembly GCA_037177495.1 of Rhadinocentrus ornatus. Taxonomy (NCBI): domain Eukaryota; kingdom Metazoa; phylum Chordata; class Actinopteri; order Atheriniformes; family Melanotaeniidae; genus Rhadinocentrus; species Rhadinocentrus ornatus. The sequence goes on along the minus strand of JBAMHW010000006.1, from coordinate 10,777,596 downwards.
ACCAACAAGATCTTACAAACCGGGCCCCTCCCCATCGTAGAAACGCAAGTCAGTAATCAGCTGCCAATCAGAAACATCCGCATTTACCCGACAGAGACAACAGCTTTTTCCCGTCCGGGGTGGCCACAGCGGATCATCCACTTCCACCTGACCCGGTATGGAAGTCGTCCTGTGTCACATGTTTTACGCCTGATGCAACCCTCTGCATTTATCCGGGCTGGGACCGGTCCTTGGAGAACACTGACTCATGCATCTTGAACCCGGGAGCATTTACATGCAAAGCATGCGCTCTGCCTCTGTGCTACATCCCCCCGGCTTTTCTGAGTAGGAGAGGGTAATTCCACACTTTGCACTAAATCTATCCAAAGCTAAAATATGCTGTTCAAGGAGTTTTTAGGCTAAAAGAAATGTTCAGTCATGGCTGAGCCAGTCACCTGATCTCCACATGCTGAAAGCCTCCCTAACAAAGAGCTGAGCGGAGCAGCTGGGCTGCGGCTCTGAAAGGTGGAGACCCGCTGCCGAGAGGCCGTTAGAACCAAATCAAGGCCAAATCTGGTATTTAACTGAGCTGACTCAGCAGGCCCTTTAACAGGCTGGTGGAGGGATCGCAGCCATGTGCTGCATCTCCAGCTTAATTCTTATTATTTTCATTATACTTTATTGATCTCAAGCTGGGAAATTCTCCCATCCTAGTTGCTGGGAGCAGTGGGCTGCCAGATTCCAGGAGCAGTTGGGGCTCAGGGCGCTGCAGTGGTTTTTACCTTAGTTGCCAGCCCGGGGACTTGAACCCAGGTTCTCCAGACCCAAGTCCACCTCTTTAACCACTCGCATGGGAGTTGCACACGTTCCTCAGCTCTGAGAAAACCGACGTAAAAAACACGGAGACACGAGAAACAACAACCCTTCTCTGGGTTGGATTTCATCAGTAAAGCACAGGAACCACTGTGAGCAGCTTTCCTGCTGGCTGGCCTGAAATCTGACAGTAATGAAGACATCTTTGTCCGCTATCCCTCAGCCATTGCTGGCTAAGGACTACTTTAACTGAGCCAGTTACTCCCCCTCCTCCAGTTACGGCAGCATTACAGCTCCAAGCACACGACTCTGAAATGGATGGAAAGATTAGCAAAATATTTAAAGACGCGGTTTGAGCATGTCTATTAAAGTCAAGAAACTAGGTCTTCCTACGCCCTCATGTCAGGGTCGCCCAGGGCTGCTCGGTGCCCCTGCCCCGTCGCGGCGGGGGCCTCTGGTCTGGGCTGAGTGGGGCCGCTGCTCTCTGCTTTGGCTGTCCTGGGCTCTGCTCTGTGGATCCGCCGGCCTTTGGGGCCTCGGGCTCCCCTCTGTCTCCCCATGATGCTTTGGGGTGCGGCGTGGTCACGGCCCCCCTGCAAGCACACATCCTTGTTGCATGGTCACGTGCTGGTCTCTCCATCCGCTTCCAGCTAGATCTGCTGATGTTTGTGTGTTGGTACGTCTCTCTGCAGGTACTGTTGTACCTTTTCATCATTATCCTATTTTCTTTATTTATTATTTTCTTTATTTATCATGAAGTCCTGCGGGAGGTTATATTGTTTACGTGAATGCTGATGTGATTCAGGCAGCCTAAACAACTTATTTCCACAGTTCAATCCTGTCCTTTTCTCTTTGTCTCTCCTCCTCTATCTCTGTCAGGTTCGGCACTGACATATCAAGACGGAAGAAAATAAGTTTATAATAAAAATATTTTAAACATCAAGGGCAGCCATTCATAGAACATGTGTCCCTTGGAAGAGCAAATCTGTCCGGCAAAATATGGCACACAGACCACCATTCTGTATGTTAAAACGCTGGACAGGACAGGGTAAAAATAAATAAATAAATAAAAACAGGCATCCTTGGTTAGAGTGGAGAAACAGAAATTTAGTTAAATGTTGGACAACATTTAAAACTGGTAGAAACTATGTTAATTCTGTATTTGCACGTTATTATTGTTAAATAAAAATTAAGAAAATTCATCTTAAATGCCCATTAGTTAGGACACCTTGTCCACCATCAAATAAATGACTTATGAGTGTTATTTATAGTTGTCTCATTATTCAAGCTATTCCAAAAGTGGAATATTTGCCCTTTTATTTTTAATTTATAAAAAATGCATCTGTCATGTTCTGTCAGTGGCTGTTAAAGTGCAGCTGTTAATTCACATCAAACTTTATTTATAAAGCGCTTTTCTTGCTAAAGACAACACAAAATGCTTTACGTGATGAAAAAAATGTTGCATATTAAAGTAAAACAAGCTATCACACACCAAAGTTTTTATTATAGCAATTTAAAAACACCCCATCATTGTCTCCCACAGTCACACAGACATCAACATACATGCACAGCTGCCCCCCCCCTCCCCCCCGTTATACACAAGGAATGTATGTTGTTTACATTTAGATACAGCATAACCAGTCTTTTATGATCTAAGTTATGTGTGGATGCAAACTTTATTAATTACTGTGGTGCTCATTAACAAAGTAAACATTTAAGATAAGTTGCTGCTTTGGGAAGGGTGCTGCAGGACAGATGTTGCACCAGGACATGATGTATGAGGAGAAAAATTAGAGTATACCCACTAGAATAAACTAGACTACACCACTGCATCTATACAAAAACAACTATAAGTTTTAAACAATAATATAATAATAAATGTTTTAGTCACCAGTCACAAAGTGATTGTGGAATATTTTGAAGGACTCCAGTGTATACCATCAGCATTGAGATGCTTGATAGCTGCTAGCCAGTTACCACATCTTTCTGCGCCTTGTGTCTTTTTGGAAGTCAGAAGAATGATCTCTTGTTGTCTGTGGAACAATTATGTTTATGGCAGCCAACCACAACATAGTGCTACATAGTGTTACGTTAGCAATCTTTTGTTTCCACTGGCTCAAGACCCAGATGTGACCAAGTTCACCGAATTGTTCACAGATGTTTGCGCCTGTCAGCCCCTGTAAAAAATCCTTTAAAAAATTCGATCCAGACCTCTGCTTTGGCGGACTATAAAACAGCAACTGCATAAAAGCAGCAGGTAAAGTTTGTTGACTATCCAGGCTCTTCCCTGTCTGCTAGAGGAGAGTTATTGAACAGAGTGATGGAATGCGGCAGGAAAGATTTCCTGTATCTGTCCGTACAACAGCAGAAAATCTCAGTCTGTAAGAGAAGGAGCTCCGCTGTCTGACCAGTGTGTGGTGGAGTGGGTGGTTGGGGTTATCCATTATGAAAACCAATTTGTTCTAAGACCTTCTTTTCACCACACTTTGAAAATTGTCCATTTTCCACCCAATGTATGTTGGTCTTGCTAGCTCTGTGGTTGCTTCCCCAGCACACAGCAGCAAAGAAAAGCACACTGGAGAAAAAGATCTCCAACATTTTGTTGCAGACATTGAAGGATCTGAGCCGTCTCAAGAAGCAGCGTCTGCTCATCCCCTTCTTGTACACAGCATCTGTGTTGGATTTCCAGTCCAGTCTCCTTCTGGCTCCGCTCGGGGCAGCAGCACAGGCTTGCACAGTGCGATCAACTGGTCGAGAGTGTACACTGCTTTTTCCATAGCTCCTGTCCCTCAGTCTCCAGCAGTGACAAAAGAAGCACAAAGACTACAATCAGTTTTAAAAAAGGACATTAAACACAGGAGACCACCTAACATGGTGCCATATAGTCATACTTGTGTTTTCTGAAATACTTCTGGTTGTAACTCAGGGCCATTATAATTATATGTTGTTCCATCAAACATACTATTCCTGCTGCTTCAAAAGTCTTAGTAAATAAGGAGGTCTACCATGAATAACCTTTTAAAGACCACCAAGTCTAGAGCCAAGTTTAAGGCAAACTTATATAATCCCGTAATGTAACCAGCTATTACTAACTGAAAAAACTACTACGACCATATTAAAGTATTCAACGACTTTCAGAGTTTAATGTGTAAGCTGCTTTCTGGTTTCTTATGCCCCATATTACATATTTTTTTTCCAACCACACAGTCTGGCACAGAATCCATTAATACAATTATTTGTGTTGGAGCTGTAATAACAATTTCGCTTGTCAGCCAAATATGCAAACCCATGATTGCATATAAGCTTTACACCATTACAATGCACAACAAACATGGCTTGTGTGTATCTGTGGCAATTAGATTAAACATATTAGCATTGCTTCTCATTTTAAGCAGATGTTCTTTCAGGAAGTGTATGGGAAATGTGTAGTCATGACTTAAACACAAGGAAATTTTAAACATCCCACAGTGTTTGGTTAAAACATTAACTCTGCCCTGATTTATGCTGCACCAGAATGGGAGTGTGAAGTGTTTTGAAGGTCGAATGTGATGTGATATGGCATCGGCATATATGTCACTCTCTGAATTAAAGCTGTTTGAACATGCCACCCACCTGAATTGCAATAGGCCAGAGGGAAGAGGGTGTGGGAGGGTTTTAAAAAAGAGTGCCACAGTTTCCTCCTTGAAGCTTCGATCTTCTCACAAGTTTTGGCAAGCTACAGGCTGGACAAAAGGGTTGTCACACTTAAGGTTCTAAATATTAGTTAAGTGCTACTCAACACAATGACTGATTACCTTATTGTACTGAGGCATCTTAAAGATCTAGTGCTTGTATCATAGACTGTCAGAATGAAAGTGATGCAAATGCCCTATTAAAAATCAGTTTATTACAACAAAAGAGTGAATAGACGGTCTTACCACAGCATTAAGAATAAAGATATCTCACAATGCAGTACAAATGCCACGGCCGTCACTGAAGTCTCATCAGTGCTCACACAAGGCTGGCTCTGTAAATGTGAGAAGAACAGGTATGTAGCAAAAAATGACATGTGTTTGCATGTGCACTCATCTGTGGTGGTGGCGGCTATTAGGGAATTATAATAGGGGGCAGTAATATGTCACCCTTGCCACTCCCTCACCCCCCTCACAGTGAATCAAGCAAAAAGAGATGGTTGTTAATTAACTCTGTAGTCTGGAGGGAAAATGCATTGGAGGCGTTGAGATGTAAAATGTAATTAAAAAAGGAAATGCACAAGTACAGTTATTTGTGTGGGTGTGAATTTATTCCTAGTGAAATATAAAGCATTTTATAGTGCGACTTGTTGGCAGGACTTAGACATTTATCTGTACTTATTTGTTTATTGTTGGCAAAGTATTTACTTTAGATAAAAAATATAATGCGATTTCTTACAGCAACACTGCACTCTTCAGAGGGAAACCTACATCTACATCTGAAGATTATTAATTATTAGCTTTTGATTACATGCAATTGAGGTGTTGAGATGGTCCCTATATAGGCTACTTTTCACATGACAAAAAATAAACTTGCTTATTGAGATTTCTTCTTCTACAAAAATTGTTATAAACGTTCAGAAATGTTATCTTTCAGTCCCACTGGGATGGTTTGACTGGAAGACTCTCCTTCAACAAGACGACTGGTCTACGGACAGACTTTGATCTGGACATTGTCAGCCTGAAGGAGGATGGACTTGAAAAGGTAACTTTTGTTTCATATATTATCAGGGAAATCTTATCTCAGAATAAAAGCACCATCTTAATGCCTCATCACACACTGCTGTGAACGTCAGTAATGACTATACCAAAATTCATATTTTCCTCAGTGTGGAACAGATAATACAGATTTGACAGTATCATTTACCTCCTAACAAGGAAGCAAATTGGCTGTTGCAACATAAACATAAGTTGGTGGATCATAAAGCAAATTGGATTAGGGTACATGTTAGGGTGTTAATTGCCACCCCTCTTAATGATAATTTGAGGTGATGCCCAAAATGCTGTTTGGAGGTAATGAGCTGTATAAGTGTGTCTTGCTATGAAAAAGAAAAAAGGAAAAAAAAAATATTCAAAAGAATGATATTGTGGAACTTATTTTATTGTGCTGCAGGGTAAATGCAAAAGCCAATTCTCTGCTAAAGGGCTTATACATTATGAATACATCAAATAGGGATAAGTCCCATTATGACTTCCACATGTTCTCCTTAAAGGCTAAAGAGTATTTAATGGCAGAGGATTTTCAGCTTGTTACCCTCCAGAGTGGAGCTTGTAACACTGCAGCTTTAAAATAATTCACCTCTCTTTCATCAGCATCTTGTCCTGCATGCGGTCAATCAAGTTTAAGCACGGTGATCTTACATCAAACTATTTGAAGCAATATTAGCGCCTTCTCATTTTGCTCAGACAAATCCGGCGCTCAGGCACGTTAGCGTTGATCCAACAGTGTGCCTCAGATAGCTGGATTTGCTTTTCCTTCCATTTTTCTAGCATATCCAAGGAATCGGCTTTAACTGCATGAGCCTGTTAAGATGGGGACTCTTTTCTCAGCTAATCCATTGTAATTGAATATTAGCCCAAGTTTGAGCTCATGCTGAAATTATGAATAGGTTCTCTGAGTACCGCTTTCAATGAACAGGAGAATGCTTAAGAAGGTAAAATTTACTCGTTGCATAAGTAAATAACATTTGAATCAAGTGTTTAGCAAATTATATTAAATAATTTGAGCTATTTGTAATTAGGTGCAATTAGAAGGAGTTTTTAAAGCAAAGGAGTCCAAATTTTTCAAATCTCTTCTGGAGTCCATAGCGGTTACATGACAAGCTGTAACTAATGTGGTTTTCAAATTTAAGCATATGCCTCTCCCTGGATTAGGCAGGGAGGACATCAACAGACATTTTTCATGCTTTATGTGTGTATGGGTGCATATATAGGGGGTTTAAAAGTCTTTAAATGGATCCACCTCAAGCACAAACTAGTGCATATTAAAAGCTCTGCGTGTAGTAATAGAGGAAGCGGAGGAGGGTTTGGTGGAGAGCTTGACTTGCAAACAAAGATTGTTACAGACAGCCACAGGACTATTTGTGCTAATGATATGTTCCACTGTGTATCTCTACAGTGTGCAAAGATTTTTGCCTTAGGGCTTCTTGCATGTATAACCCCTTTTATTTGTTCAAATCACTTGGCTTACCTTAGTAAGATTGCAGGGAAAAATTACATTTACAATGCAGTCTAACCAATAACCTTTCCCTGAATTTTGTTCAAATTGATTCAAGTTGATTGTAAACATTTAGGTGAATTTACTATTTCTAATTGTTTCTTGCTTTTTGTAACCTTCCATTCTTTTAATACAAATGCACATGTCACACCTTTAATGTTTCTAATTTAGTTGATTTAATTTACTATTGTTCAAATTCTTTGCCCATCAGAGTTTATATTTTTTGGGGGCATATCCTCAACTAGCTCTGCTTTTTAAAGCATCTTATCCTGCTGATAAAAGGTGACTCAGCTAATCATCTAATGCTGCTGCAGATGTGTTCAGCCTGGCACTAATGGAGGAGATGTTTGGCGAAGAGTCTGCTGAGGTCGTAGCTCACTGACGGACATGAAACACTTAGCTATACTGTTTTCATCTTCCACAGGTGGGGAAGTGGAGTGTGTCGGGAGGTCTTAACATCACAGAAGTGCCGAAGCGAAAAGGGATGAACATCACAGATTCCCTGGCTAACCGCTCCCTCGTCATCACCACCATTCTGGTAGGTCATATGTGTAGCTTGGTTGAAAAGATGTCCTTGCCTTCACCTCTACCAGTTTCCCTAATGATATACACTGGAATCCAAGCCATGCTCTAAGGTATCATATTAGTTCTTCATAGTTGTGATATTTATTGCATTCCTGAGAGAATGTGACACATTTTAATCTCAATCTAATTCAACACTAGATAAAGTTTTGGGCTTAGGTTACATCTCTTCTCTTTGACTGATACAGGATATGTTTCATTTATTCCAAATCGAATCATAGCACAACCTGTGCAGCTTTTTTATGTATTGTCACAAATGAAACTGAAACTCAGTAGATCTTTCGGCTTTCAAAGGCCTGCAGCAAAAGACAGGAAAGGAAAGCATAAATGGAGCTGGTATGGTACAGTAAAAGTAGTCCTGGGAATGCATTAATTGCACGTTTAAATTGCATGACCTGGGTGATATCTTCTTTAAATTCCCATTCATTTTTTAGTTGTATGTACTTAACTCTGTCAGGAAGGTGGTAAAACAGACGTTCCCCAACCCCTCCACGCTACAATGATAAACACTGTTATTATGCCCATGTTAGACTACAAAGCTATAATTATAACAAGCAAGGACTTGGTATGACACAATTAATGCCTATCAGATGCCATGTATGTTTATTCTGTCTCTGAGTGGAGAAATGGAACAAGGATTTAAGTGTTGTCATGTTGAACTGCTCTACCGAAAAGCACAGTTTACAGGTCTAATGTGAAAGTGTTAGGTTTTGTTTGTTTCTCTTTCTTCAAGTGTTTCAGTTGCACTGACAAAATACTTTTTGGATAATTTTTGTGTTAAACCATACAATATTCTCCTTCATTTGCTGTTTCTTTGGGACTCATTAGTTTAAGAACATGACACTGAAGCTTTAGAAAAGACACTTAACTTTAATATCAATCTCCCCTCGTAGTGTAATGAAATTGCATCAAACTGATTCTCAGTGATGCATGAATAAGATGTCTGACAGTTTCAAAGTAATAACTTTGCAGGAGAAATGAAGGCACTTAATGTGTTTTTATCTTTTTTTTTTCTCGGTACATTAATTGTTTGCACTCCATTGGCTGTAATGCCATTTCACAAGCCCACCTTCTGCTTTTCTCTGTTATGCACGTCCATGCTGTGACTGTAAGGGTAGAGCTGGTATAAATGCTTTGATATGAGTCCAAAGCTTCGAGAAAAGCAAGAACTGGAAGGCTAGAAACAGATGGTAATGGCTTTCTCCCTTAACATGCAAACTTTTTGATCAAGTTAATTGGACAATTTACGTAAAGTTTGTTGCTATGCATTTGCTGTCTACTGTAAATGCATTGTCAGCAATCGTTCACATCTTGTTATTTATTCAAGAGGCCATATAAACTGTAATGTCCAAGTGGCTTTCAACAATGTTTTAATAACAATGAATTTATTTTATTTTTATTATTCATATACTTTATGTTTATCTAGGGAGCTACTACTTTAACTTACTCCAACAATGTTTGTCCACACAGGGTTGGATTTTTGCTTCACTCCCCTGCATCCTCACCACCTTTGCCTTCTCCTATAAAAGTAATTTCCTAAGAGAATTCTTAGTGTTGTGGCTCCACGTTTTTTCTTTTTTGACTGCATATTATCCCTTTATCCCTATGTGTCACACACACACAAAAACAATGTAAGGGGTCACCTTCACAAGAGAATCAATTACTCTGCTTCTGAGCTCAGTTAGTAAATTATACATCTAGCTATTGGGGGCAATAAATTGTACTATAGCTTTTGCATAAATTGGCTAACATGTTTTTAGATGCACAGCAGGTTGTCTATCTGGCAGGGAAATGGTAACACACACTAAATAAAGGAAATCATTTATTAACGATTCAGTGTTAGTCATTGTCACTGTGGGCATCGGCTTAGTTTCTCTCCCTTGAAAGGTTGGTGACAATTGATGAAGGCGCCAGCATGGGCATGTTCCATTTCACTACTGCATTCTGTTCCTAATCAGCCTTTTATAGAGCTTAGATTATGAGCAGCCATGCAGGGTATTACAGGCCACTGGAGTGTCAGCTACCTGACCATAAAATGAACCAACCTGTGCACAAACTAAATAGGTCAATGCACAACATTGTGTGGGAGAAGGTTTTGGTCAGCTCACAGTTTAAATATTACTGCTGTGTTTGGGAGAGCATTATAAAGGATGGTAATGCGGTAGAAATACCCCTTCATTACTGTCTTAATCTTACTCAAACCTTCTTTCATTAATGTATCTGTGTGAGGCAAACCTCAACCTTCTTTCATATTTTAACACTGCTTGTATCCACACACGGAACATGAATCTGCTGTCACTATCTGTTAAGTGCAACAGCGACTCGTCAGCTCAGATCACTTTGATTCAATTAGGTGCATGTGCTGAAACAAATTGAAAAAGCTGACCTCACCATTGCTTCTCATTTGATCTTTTGGGTCTGTGCAGGAGGAGCCATATGTCATGCTTAAGAAGTCTGACAAGGCTCTGGTTGGAAATGACCGTTTCGAAGGATTCTGCATCGACTTGCTGAAGGAGCTGGCCAACATCCTTGGCTTCACGTATGAGATCCGTCTGGTGCCTGATGGGAAATATGGCTCTCAGGATGACAAAGGCCAGTGGAATGGCATGATTAGGGAACTTATTGAACATGTAAGTTTTGATCATTTGTCTAATTTGCTTTCCTTGTTGAGCAATAACTGTGAAGATGCCACTTTGTTGGTTAGCTCAGCTTAGCATAAGGACTGGAAACGACAAGCTTGGCTTTATACAGTGGTAACAGAATAAACCTGCCTGCATCTGCAGTCTTCACTAATTAACACAGTATGGTTTATTTGTTTAAAAGATGCATAAACCAAATTAAAATTACAACAGATATGTACTAGATAATTTCTTCTTGGCTTTGGTCATTTCCATGTATACACAAAGCTTTCAGAAATGTACAGTAACAAACATCTTTTAGCAAAGTGAGGTTAGTTGTTTTTCCTCCTTTCCTTTTTCAGGTAAATGCATCGGTCAGGGATTTTTTCGTCTAGAAAAGAAAGTTACATTTTTGTTTTTGCATGTCAGATTTCTGTAATGTGTGGTGCAAATCTGAAAAAAAGAAACTTTGTTTTGATCAATGTACAAAAGCATGTTGAACTAAACTGCCAGTTGTGTCCTCCATGTGGACAGTGATATAGATATGATTGAGTAAAAGTCAGGAAGAGCCAGCTAAGCTGTCAGTTACATTTATGGCACAATTTTGTCAAGGTTGCCTAACAGTTACAAGTGTGTTGATGCCGCTCAGTGAGACAAGACACTTCCTGCAGCTACATTAACCAGAGATCTAATGTAATGGTGTGCTGCTCTGTATGTTGAATAGATACAAATTAACACACTGGGAACCATCTTTCTTAAGGATAGCAGGCCATCACCGCTGTCTGTGTCAAACCAAGCCTCAGTGGCCATAAAACAGCCTCACATCCAAGTGATGGTGGCAATTCTCAGCTGGCATTTCATAAGTGTCCCTGTCGGTGCTCTCCCTTTGTCCTCAGCCCCATCAGGTCAGCGCTGTACTCAGCTGAAAACTTGTAATAGCTTAAGTGGCATTTAGTGCAAGGAATTGTATGGCAGGAGTCAATGGCTTGGTGCTGAAAGGGTTGGAAAAGGTTGGCTTCTACTGCAGCACTTCATTCCTACATCCAAGCTTTTTACCAGATCTATGTCGATAACAATAACCTTTGGAAGAACAAATGGATTACCAAAGGCAGAGAAGGCTGGCAAGAAGATGCATGACTCCATCATTTAACAGCACAAAATCTATTTGTATGGCTTTAAAGGGAGATGGTGCATTTAGCCAAGTGAGTAATCTTTTTTTTATAAAGATGTAGCATCATATGGTGGTCGTCTTTACTGAGCATATATATAAGCTATTAAACACAAATTTATAGCAACATGTACCTTCATTTGCTTTTTTATATCATTAAAAAAAATAGACATAGCAGACAAATGGATACAAAGCCATGCATTAAAACATTAGCACTGGGTTTTATTTTTCAGCCCTTTATATCTATTGCTTTTCCAAACAGCAGCAGAGGAAGAGATAAGCATCTATGCTGCTGGTTATTGCTTTTAGTGCCTCTTATCACATGACCAAGGATGCAAGATGATAACTTTGTGGATTTTTAGGCTATTCTATTTTGTGGTCCACTGCTTTCCTGACCCTGCTGGTAAGAAAAAGTGCATCATAATTCAGCAGGCTTAAAACATAAACTTAATGGTAAGTTGAACCGATCTGACTGTGAGATGATACAAGAGAACAGTCGATTTGGGGAGAAATCTGCTTCTCCACACATCCACAAACATAACATATAAATCAGTTCCATTTGTTGTTTACACCTTATGTGACAAGAAAAAAAAGTAAATGTAGACTTATTTATTTCCTCATCACCCCATACTTGTATTTACTCTCTATTAACCACTTTAAACCCTATTGCCCTTCTCCGTAATATTAAAAAAGATAAGCTATATAAACTTTTACTGGGAATCAGTGGCATTATATAGAAATGCTACAGATAAGATCTGAGGTCAGAAAGTGGGAAAAATTGTGTTTGAGCTGCATATGATTACAAAACACAGGATTAATAGATTCCCCCTACCATATCACTTAGTGTACCCTTATAAATCATAACTGCATTACAGAATGCACTAAATTGTTAGAGAACAAGGCTGAAGTTTATTAATATAAATTGTAAACCTTTCTCTCTGTAGTTCGAAATTTTCACACAGTAAAAAATACGTGACTGAAACAGGGTTAAGCATTTATTATGAATATCATATTATGAGATGTATGTAGATACTTCTGAATAAGAAACATTGCTGTGTGCAATGGTAAAGTATTTATTTTCCTCTGTAGTCACAAAGCTCACTGCTGTGCCAAAGGGCATTGTTTGGAAGGTGCTAAATGATGCAACAGGCCTTGTTAAACTTGATTAAGTCAAAATAGATGATCACTTTAATCATGCTGTGATGCAAATGTTAATAGCGTCCTCAGCACATCATTTGTTTCATGGCAATTAATCTTTGCGACGACAGATACACTGGAAGGTTATGGCCGGCGTATTTCCTCTTTGTCTGTGGTGATAGATAGTCAGATAGATTTATGTTAGAAAGAACAAGTCACTCTTTAATTGGGTGACACAGTTTTGCATTTTCATCTTAAAGATATTATATTGTGAGCAGCATATGTTCAGAAGTGGATGGACAAGTGTGATTTGGATTTTTATTTGAGTTAACAGGATGAGAGTGTGCCTGACCTATAGCTACAAGGGCACAAGTTTAACAGCCACAACAGCCAAAACATTTCTGTCTCGTCTGCCAAAGCGCCCTGAGATAAATCAGTGACAGGCTGCAAGTCTTGTGTTTCTACTAAGCAATGTTCATTATTTATATTTCTGTTACAGTAGAGTTCAATAATATAATAAATTATTTTGATTGTAATATTATTTTATATGAGACAGACAAACAAGCAGACTGTATATGGGGTCCATGCATAACAACTTCCCATTGAGATGTTTTTACATTCTCTCAGCATCCCTAGCATAGCAAAAAAATAGCAATCTCTTATCTGCAGTGACCACTGCATACTTCAGCACAATGTGTTTCTGCAATTACAACATATTGTGCCAAAGCAAAATATGCACTTCAGTCTAGACTAAATGCCTAAACAAAGAGCAAGACTATCAGCATTGCAGCAGTATAGCACTAGTGTGAAAATGTTGGTGAAAAATTAAAATGTATAGCTGTAAATAACAGGGCTTTTGCTGAGTGTTTGCTCTTGTGTTGTTGCTTATAATGTTATTATTCTTCAAGTCTGCGGTCAGGTGAGGAGGTCTGGAGGGAAAGCACCACTATGCCCACCATCTGCAAACCCAGATAACGTCTCGCCACATGGCACATTGAAGGGCACTATCGGACTATCTTGTTTCGGCCCAGTTTGCAGGTATAAGCAGAAAGCAGAACAAGGACATGCGGCATGTATATTAGCTCACCATAGGGATCTCTTGAATCTCATGCTGGTTGATCTTACGGCTGAGTGGCAGGTTGGTCCATCGCTGCAGTTGGCAGTTGAGAACATAGGGAGCAGTATGCGATGTGCAAATTTGAATAGTTTAGGAGAGACAGCAGATGCACAGCAGGATGCACTGGTTTTGCCATCTTTCTATCTCTTCAGAGGCCACGGCATATTTTACCACCATGGTGCGGACCACAGGCGCACATAATCTGCAGTGCTGCACACAATGTGGAAATGTTTTAGTTTTGACCTTTGTTGTCTGATATGTTGTGGTTGTCACATGAATCTGACAAAGGAGCTATCAAAGCAACAGAGAAATTTTAACTCATACTGACAACAATCAGAGGGTCTTAACAGGAGAACTGATTGTTAAAAAGAAAAAAAGCATGATTTAAAGTGTTCACACAAAAAGAACTAGAGACATGATTAATAAAAGAATAGGACCCCATCGTGCTTATTTTATTTTATTTATTTGCATGTTTATTCATTTCCCTAAATTGCATTTATTGTCCCCAAACTAACTTGAGAACTTCATGTGGCAAAAATGCAGGATGGTGAATTATTCTTGATACAAGCTCCTGTATTCTCCTTCTACTGTAGGAAGCAAAGAAGGCCTCCCTTTGTGAATTGGGTCATCTTTTGGAAGGGAGGAGGTATCCGAGCGTGAACCAAGCAGCTGGTTTCATTAACCTCTTGTTCCACCATCGTGTAGGCGAGAGTTGGGTGGGGGGTTGGCTATGATATAAATGTAACCTTCTGAATATGCATTCATACTCGTTTAATAGGTTACAGTAGCTTATCCTGTCTTGCTCAGCTGCATGCATTGCATTTATCTATCTATATAAGGCCACATGTCATTTTTGTCACAATATATTAGATGTTTGTTTTTTTTCCTCTGAAAAACCGAAACATTCCTCTGTGGATGATAATTTCACAGCTGCTCATCATAGGATGTTTTAACATATTTTTAACATATTCAATATCATAGATTTACGTTATGTCAGTCTTGATGTAGAAAGAATCAAAATGAATTAATATGTGTAATGATTTGCTTGGCACTCAATGTGATCGGGATTTTATCATTTTAGGACTTAATGTGACCTCTGTTAGCAACACATTTCATAACTGATGTTGCGGTATTTCAACCTGGACTAACATACTGGACCTACAGACAATGCTACATCTGGAGATGCTAAAGAATTTGTCAAAATAAAAAGACAAAGTTAATATTTTATTTTATTTTTTTCCCACTGCAGAGAGCAGATTTGGCTGTCGCTCCTTTCACCATCACTTACGTTCGTGAGAAGTTCATTGACTTCACTAAACCCTTTATGAACACGGGCATCAGCATCCTGTATCGCAAACCCAATTCCACCAACAACGGCTTCTTCTCCTTTCTGAACCCCATGACTCCGGACATTTGGGTGTACATTCTTCTGGCCTACCTGGGTGTTAGCTGTGTTCTTTTTGTCATCGCTAGGTAAGCACCGAAGTTTCAAGTTATTTTTCCTTTCAGTCCTTCATGCATTTCTCCACGAGATATTTCGTAGTCATTGTAATTTACTCCGTTATCATTATAGGCTGAAGTTCGAGTACATGAGCCAGTTTATCATACTGTGTTAGCTGCTGGGTAGTGATCAAGGCAGTTATAGCTACAGGAGCTCAACCACAGCAATGGGAGGAGGAATGCAAAAAAATCTACAGTTGAGTTGCAAAGTCCCATTCAGTGTGCAATTTCTGGTTTCCTGTGTGAAGTCTTTGAAACTGGCAAGGCAGCTTTAAACACCCTTTGAATAACGAGTAAGAAAGAATAACTCATTTAATTATCATATTCAACTACTCGAAAAAAGAAACAAAAAAAAACATACACACTTGATATGAAATTGCATCAGAGAAGGCTATTTATAGTTCATGATCAGCATTTTCATATATCGTGAATGATAAAATTCAGGCTGTTGTAAGTTAGTCACAATTAATATAGATGGAGATTATCCTCTTTTTTTGTCATGAATACGATGAATATCTTTTTAACGTCACTGACTGCATTTCCTGCTGCTTTGCATGTAAAGTGGTGCTTGAGGAAGTTCTAGAAAAACAGGCGCTGGAGGGAGTTTTGGGCCTTGAGAGCTAACAGCTGCACTCCTCTATCCTCATTCCTGATTGTGATAATACACTAATTTGGTAGTGGCTTCACTTGAGTACAGAATTATCTTAAATTGTTGCAATTGTTTGCTAAAGGCCAACCTAGAAAGCTACATGTGGCATATTGTATATAACTTCAAAGAATATATAATGGATACAGAGGAATGTAAGAGCTCTACTTCATGCAGAAGATAGATTTTTAATGGAAGACAGACGTGTCAAGATTTTTGCTACAAACTATTATGTTGCAAGGCATCTTTCTTCAAAGGCACAAATCGTTTTACATGAATTAACAACACAATACAAGCTCTACTGTAACCCAAGTCTTAGGAAAAATTACCACTGCCTTTTTATATATTACATCAGCCATTATCTTTAAAATAACAATAAAAGGTTAAGTAAAGATTAAGGAAAATATTCTGAAAAATCTGTATTTTTTGTGTAAGTCAAACCATGAAGAAATACATTTGACAAATTATAGATATTAAACGGAAGTTTCACTTCTTTTTTTAAAAAAATATTTTTAATTGTTATGGGTTAAATGGGTTAACACTCTGCTAGTGTGTTATGATGATAGTTTTTCATATAAAAATCTTTCACTGTAATGCATGGACTTGACAAATACAGTGCAGTGGGTAACTCTACACATCATAAATTTATATTGGCTATAAAATTTCACATAAAAGAGATAATGACACAAACAAGCATTTAATTTGTCATTTCATAATTTTTTAATTTATAAACAAAGCTGACAGAATTTTGACCCTTTTACATGTTGACTAAGCCTAATACATTTTAGATACAACGTGATAAAGGTTTTTTTGATCCCTAAAACCGAGTCATTGTCGCAATGGGTGACATTTTCTTTCATTGTCATAAACATGGGCACTTACAATAAATCCTATGTTTAACATCAAATAGTCCTCAGTAAATGCCCAATTTACCTTATTTGAATTTTATCCAAATAAATAGAAACTATTCTAAAATGTTATCTTAGATTAGTGAATACCAATCTCTCAGTAAGTTAAAAGGATGTCCCAGATGGCCCTACTTTGCAACGGTAAACGCATGAAAATGTCTATAAAATGTCATGAGACTGATGAGCTATCCGTAGACACAGACTGAGACAGAGATGAAAAAAAAACAAAAAAAACACAATAATCAACTTAAACTTGGAACTTGTAGTTGGAATGTTTATGGTTTTGTGGAAGTTGATTATAATATAAATATTCTCTACTACATTTTCTTATTGAAAATGATTAAATAGTTAAAGTCTTATTTTCCCATAAATAAAGCAATAATGTCTAAAATCTTTCTAGTCAACATATATATGAAATACAGACTAGTGATTGTTGTAATTCTGACTAAAATATTTATGGATAACAATAAAATTTTGGTTTTCCCACCAGGTTTTGAAAAATAAATTTCATACACATGTTGTAATCTGTGTTGTTAAAATAGACTGGATTTCATAGAAATTTAATTTAGTGCTTTGTGAATGTCTGTGTTCTGTTTGGATGCCAAGCTCTTTACAGATCATTTCTTCTACGAGTAGTCTGCAGCCTTGTAAGCATGTTGTCTGAAGCAAGCTGATGGATCTGCTTGACATCACCAACCTTTTTTAGAAATTAACAGAACTAGAAATACTGAATCAGCTCTGTTGCATTGTCTAGGTAGAAAGTGCATTCACATCATTTGTAAACCCTGGCTGTGTAATTACTGGCGGTGCATAAAGTCTCTTCTAGTGTCTTATGACTTATCACTATCATAATTATATGGCCATGGTTTTTAATTTATTATTAAAAGTAATACAAAACAAAACTGAAAGATTTATTTTAATGGTAGCAAGTATTTGTACAACAGCTGCTCAGGGTCTCGCTGCTGACTGCAAATGCTATGTAGATGAGTTTTTAATTCAAACATGAAACACTGGTGAGTTTTCATTTTATTTCACAGGAAAGAGTTTGGACAAATAATTGGTTTAAAATTGTGTCTTACAGTTTACTAGTTTAAATATCTAGTAGTTTCAAGAAGACAAATACTTGAATGATGACTGGAAAATAGTTTCAAGCATCTAAGTCATTAGCAGATAGTTCTGTCATTAGACATCAGTTAAACAGAAGTCTATCAATCTTTTAAACACAGTAAGTTTCAATTAATGTAATTGTCAGATTGTTTTCACTGTGTACTCTAAGAATTGAAGAGAAACACCAATAGTCATCTGCCTTTGAACAGATGTTTTTCTTTTATCATCACCACGTTTGACCATGTCAGAGAAAATCTACCTTGAGTGTGACGCTCATTTTTTTCCTCAGCAAAGGTTTTACAGATTGTATAAATACTTTAATAAAAACAAACTACTGACATTTAGCAAACTTTATCTGAATATCTGCCCGTGAAATTGACTTTTTCAATAAAGGTGTACCACAATCTCATCAGATGTCAAATTAAATGGCAGAAATAAGAAGGTGTGGATGTTTTATGTTTTTATATGACATTCTCAAACATGACATTTTTTACCCTCTGAAATTTTTTATATCTGTGTCTTATTGGTTACCTTTAACCACAAAGCATGGTGAAAAAGTCAAATGGATTTCCAAAGGTAATACTTAAAATCCAGGATCAGATGATTTGAAAGAGGTTTGATGTGACATTTGATAATGGACTGAATGTTTTAGACCAACAAAATATGTGCAACACTTCTGTAAATCTTATATATGAGTTATTATCTCTAGCAAAATAATAAGAAAAAAAGGGCCTGCTGCTAAATAAAATCACAAACTATCAATGTTATTATAGAGAAATAAAAACAAGAAAAGTTGCTAACCTTGAGTTAGCTGCTTGTGTAAATAGATCACTAATAAGTTACATGCTATCTTATCTTAATTTCTTAGGGCAATATTATTATAACAAAAAGATTAAAGAGTTTCTTATGGTGCCATGTGTGGCCAAAAATGATAGATAAATAAAAAAAAATTGTGAAAATGAAGGTATAAAATGGAACTAATCTGTGTTATGAACATTTTCAAGCAGATAAACAACTTTTGTTCATTTGATTCATACACAAACAAACAATTTGGTATTAGAGTTTATAATTGGTGACATCAAGGAAGAAAGGAGTTTGGACAATGCTGCTATTTATTTAATAACGCCTTATGTTGGGTTCCACTTTACTGATGATGAAACGTGAAATAATCTGTACGTTTGCCTGTTAAACATATTGTAGTGATTCAGACGTGTTAAAAGCTTAACATTTGTTATTTTGACCTTTATTGAAAAATTCCAAGGGAATAATTTATACAGGACACTGCTAAGGTAATTTACCTTCCGTTTAGTGGCAAATGGTGGTTTCAGGCTGGTGGTTTTCAGATAATGTCATTTAGTTTTTCAATATTGTTTTGTTTTTCCTCAAAAATTGAATATAGGATAGATAAAAGATGAGTTTTGTATTTTCTCAAATCCCCATACATCTTTCCAATATCCCTCCTTTTTTGCAGGTTCAGCCCATATGAATGGTATGACGCCCACCCCTGTAATCCAGGATCTGATGTGGTGGAGAACAACTTCACTCTCCTAAACAGCTTCTGGTTTGGAGTTGGTTCCTTAATGCAACAAGGTATGGTTGAGCTTACATGTTCTTTTCTGTCCAAACCAATGCAATAATTCCTTTCACCTCTTAATCAGTGGTTCATATTTTCTGCTTCTTTAACTAACATGTTTTGTGATTCCCACCGTGTACCTATTTCATAAGACATTTCCTTGTCAAGGAAAGCACTGCAGTGCTCTTTCTTACATGACAAACAAAGGCTGTTGTCACCTGCCTGCTGTTTAACAAGGGAAAGAGTAGGTGACATGCACATGTCAGAGATTGGCAGGTAAGGATGGTAAACACTGTTGCATTTATTTTCCTGAAACGCAGCTGCTGGCCCTGCTTAAGAGCTTCCTGAGTGTTAGAATAAAAGGGGTAAGTTGAAGAACATGTCTGACAAATGCCAGCTGTCAGCTATGCAAGAAGTGTGATGTTCTCAGAACTGCATGACTTGCACAAAGAGTGACCCCCGTAGACAGAATCCATATGTCTCATTCATAACTGTACAGCAAGTAGCCCGTCAGCAACTGTCACCATTAGCTCACCTGACAATGGGTGACAAATATCTATATAACTGTGCAACAGTCTTGATACCTCTGCTGGATTTCTTTATATTTTGCTTCCAAGGAATCAGACTTTTCTTTTTTTATCATCTTTTAAAGTCGTAGATTTCTGGTTCTTTTGAAATGTTGGGACACTGGTTGCTTTTTCACTCATTTATAGAATGATAAACAAGGAGAAAGGGTTAATATATGTCAAACTGTACAAGAAGTGGACCGAAAATTAGCGTTAACAGGTCTTATGGGGTAATCAATCCTTCACCTCACCTGAACCTAATTATCTAAGCAGTGTGGAATCATCTTCACAGAACAGTACAAACGACAGCCATACTCCAAAGAATAGCTTTGGAGTGTGCTCCAAGGAGCCTGAAGGACAATATTTCTGAAATGAACTCAAGAAAATTACGAGGTTTTAGGCTGAGTTGAAGAGTAAAGGTGGTTATACCAAATACTGATTTTCAAGCTCATTAGAATTGCAGAAAATGATTTTGTCTTGAATAATTATGTTTGCACATGTTTCAATAAGTTACTGCACCTATTGTCCATTTCCTGGCAAGATACAGAGCAATAAGGGCTGGCACATGATTGTTGCACAGGATTGTATTTATAGTGTCCTCAATGGAGGACTTTTGTCTGTCAAAGAGAGAAACCAAAATGGCTTACTAAACTTTAAACTCCCGATATGATCATTTTGAGTGGAAACCAATGGGGTATAAATAGTTAATACTGCCTAGGTATCACTTTAAGGGATGGTTAAGTAAATGAAGGAACAGAAATTACATAATGAAGTCAGCTGTGGAGAAATGGACCCAAGTAACAAAATGTTTAACTTCAATGTAACAAGACAAATCAAGGAGGCTTAGTGAGACTCGGCAGTGGATCTTTGCCCGTAAGGATTGCAAACACATTCAGCAATTCATTAAGCACAGAAACTCAGCAGCACTCTTGTGAAACTGCATAGCAGCTCTGCCAATTTGCTGGTGCAGGCAGAGGAATATGAGGGTAGCGGCAGTACGCTGGGAGAGAGAAGAGGGAGAGAATCAAAACAAAATGAGCTAGTTAGTAGCAAATATTATTAAACCAAACAGGGATGAATTTTCCATCATAATTCATAACAGGGCTCGCAGTGTTGTCTGTAAATGCTTCGGCTCCACTGTTTCTCTCATTTACAATTGCTGAATGAAGCTGCTGCTGCTAATAAGCTCTTATTCATAGTTTCTTGAAAACAAATTTTCACATTGTAATAAGATTTCTGGGATCATTTTTCAAATTGCATTAAAAAAGGACTGTCCAATAAGTAGCTATAAGGTAAAAAAATAAATAAATAAAACCACACACACACACACACACATTGGGGCAAAAAAGTACTCAGTCAGCCACCAACTGCACAAATTCTCCCACTTAAAAAAATGAGAGAGGCCTGAAATTTTCATCATAGGTATGCCTAAACTATGAGAGACTAAATGAGAAAAAAAAAAAAAAAAAATTCAGAAAAAAACATTGTCTGATTTTAAATTAATTAATTGATAAATTCCTCAGTTAAACAAGTATTTGGTCAATAACAAAAGTTCATCTCAATACTTTGTTATATACCCTTTGTTGGTAATGACAGAGGTCAAACGTTTTTTGTAAGTCTTCACAAGGTTTTCACACACTGTTGCTGGTATTTTGGCCCATTCCTCCATGCAGATCTCCTTTAGAGCAATGATGTTTTGGGGCTGTCGCTGGGCAACACGGACTTGCAACCCCTCCAAAGATTTTCCATGGGGTTGAGATCTGGAGACTGACTAGGCAACTCCAGGACCTTAAAATGCTTCTCACGAAGCCGGTACTTTGTTGCTCGGGCGGTGTGTTTGGGATCATTGTCATGCTGAAAGACCCAGCCACATTTCATCTTCAATGCCCTTGCCGATGAACACGATAGGTTAATTTTTCTCAAAAAAGTTCTATTTTGGTTTCATCTGACCATATGACGTTCTCCCAAAACTCTTCTGGATCATCCAAATGCTCTCTTGCAAACTTCAGACGGGCCTGGAGATGCCCTGGCTTAAGCAGTGTTACTGATGGTAGCCTTTGTTACTTTGGTCCCAGCTCTCTGCAGGTCATTCACTAGGATCCCCTGTGTGGTTCTGGGATTTTTGCTCACTGTTCTCGTGATCATTTTGATCCCACAGGTTGAGATCTTGCGTGGAGTCCCAGATCGAGGGAGATTATCTGTGGTCTTGTATGTCTTCCATTTTCTAATAATTGCTCCCACAGTTGATTTCTTCACACCAAGCTGCTTACCTATTGCAGATTCAGTCTTACCAGCCTGGTGCAGGTCTACGATTTTGTTTCTGGTGTCCTTTGACAGCTCTTTGGTCTTGGCCATAGTGGAATTTGGAGTCTGACTGTTTGAGGTTGTGAACAGGTGTCTTTTATACCGATAACCAGTACAAACAGGTGCCATTAATACAGGAAGCGAGTGGAGGACAGAGGAGCCTCTTAAATAAGTTACAGGTCTGTGAGAGCCAGAAATCTTGCTTGTTTGTAGGTGACCAAACTTATTTTGCCAAGGAATTTACCAATTCATTAAAAATCAGACAATGTGATTTTCTGGATTTATGTTTCTCATCTTGTCTCTCATAGTTGAGGTACACCTATGATGAAAATTACAGGCCTCGCTCATCTTTTTAAGTGGGAGAACTTGCACAATAGGTGGCTGACTAAATATTTTTTTGCCCCACTGTGTGTGTGTGCGTGCGAAT
>JBAMHW010000006.1:10729489-10754823 GCA_037177495.1 Rhadinocentrus ornatus | reverse complement strand
TTTTATCTTGAAAATTTGCATGTGATTTATCTGAGTTTTTAAACTGACACTGAGTCTGGCTTTCGGTGACACCCATTTCTGCTACACGGCCTTGTAACACATGCTGCACAGCGGTATCTGCAGAGAGGTGTGTGTTTTGCTGGTGTCACATTAACAGACATCCTTTGCTTGTCTGCCAAGCATAGTGACAGCAGCTGAGGTGGAAGCCATTTCCTTGACATGTTTAAAATGTAAATGGCCGTGTTTGAGGAAATAAAAAATAAATAAATCTACCAGCTTGTCTGTGGGAGGGAGGTGTCAGAAACAACAAAAAAGAACATAAAATATGAGGAGGTGCAAAAGCAAACACTTTTTGTACTCTGTTCCTGGGGTCTCAGTAGGCTTTTGCTCACTTGTCTGATCATTTCCCACAAACTGGTTTCCCTAAGTAGAATATTTGAAAGTATGTTTTGAATTATGCACACAGAGAAGAGAGAAATTCAGAATTTAAATCAAATTTTCTGTTTGGTGATGTACACGTCTTAAAGTCCTGGTGTTTTCCTAATTTCTTATTCTACATGACAATTTGGGCTGCCTAATTTGGCCAGAGGACCCATAAAATATTATCCTGAAGATAACATAAATTTACAGACATCACATGTGTGAATGAAAAAAATCATTTTGACATGCAGAATAGTACTGCTGTCTGACTTTCCAGAAATAGTAGAAAAAGAAATTATGATTTACAATCTAAACAAGCACTACTGTGTGTGTTGTATTTATTGCCATCTTACCGTTTTAATTTGGTTTCCCTCTTAATGCTTTTAAATCCTTTAAATCTCAAGCAGTGTATTTGTATCACATACAAATCAGTTCTCTTTCAGTCCCACCCGGGCTTCCATTAGATGTATATATATTTTTAATAATCTTTGAGTAAAACTAACAACGCCAAGCTGTAATGTAAAGTGTGGGATTATGTTATCTTAGTATACGGGTGACGTAACATACATGCACAGTTATAATTTCTACCCGGCATTCGTGTTTCATGCAAACTAATGGAACGACAATCAGAATAAAGTATTCCTCTCCATCTGCATGAAATTTGATTGATTAGATAAGAATCTTCTGATTGGTCTGTTTTTATGAAGCATTTTCCCTATAATCAGGGTTTTAATCTTAATACTTGTGTCCACGTAAATATGGCAACTGTCTTTCAAACACAAAACCAGCCAAAAGTTTAGACAATTCATCAACATGAACAGAAAGGTGTTTTGAAATATTTTAACTGGACAAATGCTGTAGTAGAACATTTTGTGCATTCTATGACCGACTCTTAGCATGTATCAACTTGGAGTTTGTGATCACTAACTATAAATAAATTAAACACTACACAAAGTCAGAGTTCCTATTTGTAACACAGTAAAGGATCCTCAAAAAACCTATTCTCACATATTGAAACAGTTATCTACTTTCATGGTACAAAAGTGTAAATGAAAATGAATGGACTTCGTTGGGAGCGTGTTCATCAATACAGGAAACTTGATTCTTTACACAGAAACTTTCAGCTCTGATGTCAAAGCATTTGCTTACAGGAAAGAGCTTACTATATATATATAATATATATATATATATATAAAAATAAATAAATCTGACAAATTATTTTGTTAGAAAGTGTCACATTCTTTTGAATTCCAATACAATAGAATGTTGCTTCTGTTGAGTAATTGTAACAAAATCAAGTTATTACATGAGGCTTCTTTGCACTGTAATCACCACCAGGGCTTATGACCATTTACTGATGTAAAGTTTGAAATACTGTCCTAATAAAATCCTCCCTGAGGAAGTAGCCTGTAACATTTATTGCCTGCACCAAGGCAGAGGTCATGTATTTGGCGAGGATGGTTTTCTGTCTGTTAGCAACATAACTCAAAAAGTTATGGATGAATGTTGATTAAATTTTCAGGAAATCTCATAAAATGGAATAACGGGCCAGGCATTAAATTTGGGGGTGATCCAGATCACCACTTGGATACAGGAATGTTTTTAAAGAATTTTTCAGTATGCAGAGATAGAGATAATTTCACCATTAGAGCTTCAAACTCAAAATAATTACCCACAATAACTGGTAAAAACATAAAATAAATAAATGGCTCAGCAGAGGTCTGCATTTCTGAGTGCTTCTAGTTTTCTATCAAATCCATAAGAAACATGCCAAGGATGGCAGAGGTGAGGGGCCAAACGCAGGTTTAGGAGTCAGTATATGTTTTTTTTTAAAGTTAAACTACATAACACAAACGTAGCATGGAAAAGCTAACAGACACTAGAAAACACAAACAATGAACTTGCAAAGGAGGACCTGAAACCAATGGCTTAAATACACTAAAGAACTAACAAGACACAGGTGAGGTGAATAAACAAATCAGACCAGGTGAACTAATGAGCAGAAACAAACAACACTGAACATGACCCTAAATACAAGAAATCAAGATCTAAACACAAGAAACCAAGAACACTGAAACTCAAGCACTTAAATACCAAAACACAAACCAAACAAGATCCAATTGTGAAATATTAAAGAAAACTAAAAAAAAACAAGGAACAAAAGGAAGGAACTAAGCCAGAACCCCTGTGTAGATTATTTGTGTTTTTGTTATCAATAAATAAAATGATTATAGAAGGAGCTGGTAGACACAGCAAGGTGTGGCCAAATGGCGGTAGATTGGATCCAACAGATGGGTCTGGAGTTCTGGGGATTACGGACCTGTGGTGCAAAAGATTTGAACACCGCAGTTAGCCCCTCCCCCCCTTTTATGCAGCTGACGGCCGGGGTTTCCTTATATGTGTCGAACTCTGGACGCGTCTAGACCAGTGACCATGTCATGTTAAAAATACTTGCAAAGCAGGGGCCTTATTTATCAATCTGTGCATCGCAAAGCAAACTACAGGATGCGTTTGTGGCGCAAAAAGGAAAAGCTGCACACGTCTACTTTCAGATTTATCAAAGCGTGCACACGCATGTCCTGCCCCTGTTTCCATTCATGCTATAAATGGTCAGGTGAATGTCTGTAATACATATTTATCACATTATTTCCATTATGGCTCAGGAGGGAAAGAGAAAAGAGGCGGAATATATATGTATTGATACACCTGAGATTGGTTGCAGTTTATTTAGTGTTAAATATTTCTTTCTTGTTGATGGAGGCTCTGGTGGGCGGTGCAGAGGGACACAATCACTGCTACTAGCCAGGTGGACAAGGAGTTGCGAGAAATAAAGACCGTCTGGACAGAAATTGGGACAACAATTAAAAAAACAACATTGTGTAAGAATAAATATATAAAAGAAAATCGACCTATTGTGTGTTTCATTAGCATTGCATCACTTCTAGACACTCCAGCCTCCAGTCTGCCACCTTATTTAGCTGGATGTATTTTATAACATGTAAGTTTTGTTTCATAATGACAGAACATATTTTAGTGGTTGAGGTTCTTATTAAATCATCTCCCTTTTCCTTAAAATCCTGTCTTTTTTTTTTTTTTTTTTGTCTTTATTCATTTCTGCAAGCAGCTTTAATATTTAATATGTGGTATGAAAGGTAATAGTGGATTGTGCACAAATGTCTCACATTTCACAGTATTTCCTTGATTCTATTGTGTACCAGTGGTGTTGCAGTTTCCCGTTTCTCTAGATTATGAGCGTACGGGAGGGTCAGAGTTGTCGTTAAGGAAGGAACATTCTCCCGTCAAGTTTGGTTTTCATAAATTTCAAAAGTTGACTATATTTGGCGTACGCAGGTTTTTGTTCCTACGTAAGCTTGATCAATAAGTGCCCCAGGTCTTTGTCAATACAATATTCACACCTTTTTTTTCCTGGCACCATAAGACTGATCTGTTGTTTGTGTTTCTAGAGTGCTGTGATGCAGCGACATGTACTGCCGTGCTTTATTGTGTGGAATTCAGTTGAGTTACCCGTTGCTTCAATTCATTATTAGTGTGACCGAATAATGCATCTGGATCTGGCCTCTCTGAAGTCATTGTGAATTAAAGGATGCTACGTTTGTAACCATGTAGAGTCTTTGTCAAACCACAAAGGACAAATTCAATCAAATTTGGTGGAAGAGGTTAAACAGCTGACCACTCTGCCCCCCTTCTGTGGGCTTGTTACTCTTCAGAATTGCCCTCATAAATCTTCTCAGTAAAGTAACAGAGTGCACAAAGCACAAGGGTATTTTAAAGGTTGTCAGAGATGAGATATAAAGTAACTCTAACACCAGTCAGAGAGCTATTGTAAACATAGTACTCAGCAGAGGACCACTCAAAGTCAAGGCTTATGCAGAGGTTTTCTGCCAGTCTGTCGAGGTGTTATATCTTGATCTTTTTCATTCTTTATACAGAGTGTGATGACTTGATTCACAATATCATAATATGGAAATTATGTTTCAAATCAAATATTTTTCTGAGGGATCTACTTATATTGCAAACACTGTTATCATTATCAGAAATAATAAATATTTTGCAGATTGCAGCATCAACGCTGTGTCATTTCGGATTGTAAAATCATTTCTGTTGCCATGACATTGCTGAAACATTGAACTTCAAACAATATTTTGAGATGGATATTGTTTACTGTACATGGGCTTTGGTTAATGTTCTACTTGTATGCAATTGTATTTTTTCCATTGGTATTAGCATGAACTTAAGACAGAGTGCAGTTTAATTTGATATTCAATCCAGTCATACTAAAGGCTTGATTTTTAAGGCATTCAAACACCTGAGCTGTGTTTGGAAACAACTTTCTGAAACCTGCTGGAACCATAAACCACTCAAAGGTGGCTGCCAGTGTGAAACTGCTACATCATATCATCATCACAGATACATGAGGTTTTAATGGTTTAATGTTGAAGAGCCTAAAAAGAAAATAAATATAAAAAAGAAAATATGTAACTAACAGTAAGTATGATTTACCAATATTGAATTTATAGCTTAGTGTTTGACTATCTTACCATGCTGGCTTCAGTTCTTGTTTTCCTCAGTGACAGTACCTTGATCAAAACCAGCGGCCCTGCCAAAAACATTTGCAGCCTAATTAACAGAAACAAAGTGATCATGTCACTACATTTGTTTAATTCAGCTGCAGTATTGGTGTGTTAATTGCTCAAAACTTTCTCTATGTTGTACACAGGCTCAGAACTGATGCCCAAAGCACTGTCGACCAGGATAATTGGTGGGATCTGGTGGTTCTTCACACTCATCATCATATCATCCTACACAGCTAATTTAGCAGCTTTTCTTACTGTGGAGAGAATGGACTCACCAGTGGACTCAGCTGACGACATTGCCAAGCAGACCAAGATTGAGTATGGTGTGGTCAAAGATGGGGCAACCATGAGTTTCTTTAGGGTGAGTAGAAACCTTTAAGAGTAGTTGGAGAAAAAAATGGGTATTTATTACTAAAGTTTGTAGTAGATATTCAATTTTTAAGTTTGCCTTAACATTCTTTGTTGTTAATTCCAAAGGACAGCCTAATTCTTTAGCCTCATTATTTTGCAACACTTTATGTTCCTGATGCACATTTTCTATTCCGAAGTTTTAGCAATTGTCTGCAGAATCTTGCACTGTATTCACTTTGACTTTAGTTCTGTTGTAGATTATGCTGCTTCTGCGTCAAGTTGTGAAGAGACTGTGCTGATAAATGTATTAACAATATATAAAATGTCATTACCTTTTAAAAATCTCTTTAAAAATTTTAAGCAGTGGTTCAAAAGATCGCAAAAGCTATGCCAGATATTTGCCCCACAGAGGCTTTAATGCCACAGAGGATCTGCACATGTACTAAATCATAACAGACTTTTAAGTTAAAGTCTGAATGAGAATGAAGTGCACTGCTATGAAATGTGATTTCGGTCTAGTGCATGTCCATTTTTATCAAATTACAGGCAAAAAAGATCTTGAAATAGGATCATCTCAGTCTACTGTAGACTAAACTGTAGGACCTGCTGACTGATGAATTATAAAAACAGAATACGTCAAGCTTATTTACTGTCATTGACATCAACAAGTGGAAGCAGGATCCTTCTGGAGCTTTAGGGAGGAAATTAAGTCTTGTTTTACTGAAGCTGGATTCTTATTGAGTGTTGGAATTTTTCAGCCTTTAGAATATAAAATACTTTGGTTGTAATAATGTGTATTGGTTATCATGGGAAATGCCACGGACTGGCCAAACACAGTCAGGTTATTCACATTCATCATTTTTGTAATTATAAAAACCAAATCTGTTACAAACATCACACTTGGCGTATTATCCCTGCATGTTTGCAAGCTCATGGTGGCTGTTAGTGTTTAAGGGAGAAATTGTTCTAGTAACCACTGGTATGTAGAATCAGGAGGCACCTCTGCACACATTGAATAAAGACAAAGAACAGTTTAAGTGGCCCTCAGGTTACATAACATTTAAACATTTATGTTCTTATAATCCAAGTCAGTGCAATAGCCAACCTGCCTGCATTGCTTTAAAAATGTTTTCAACAGTAGCATTAATTTAAAATTTAGCCATCAGTCAGCGTTTGACATGTTGCTGTTCTACAATTAATTATTTGACTTAAATGATTTGAAAATCAATACATTCTTGTTTCGGAAACATTTTAAACTTTTTTTGGAAACAACAAATAGTGTTTTTTAATCAGTGATCGTTACACCTTTCAGTACCTTTGCTGGAACATTTTGTAATGATAGGTAAAACTTGGTCTCCATGAATAGTTATGTAAAATAGTTCGTTTTGATCGTTGTTTGCTCTTAAAGAATATATCATGATCACAGAATCATGAATAGGAGATGCAGGTGTCTAATTACCCAGGACACAAGTGCCCTCTGCCAACTCTTGTCCTTGCAGAATGACTTAATGACGTTAACTCAATGAGGCAGAGAAGCAATATAAATACTGGCAAGATGAAGGGATAGATAAAGGCTTTCCAGATGTATGCAAATGGATGCATTTGGTCTTTAATTGAGTTACAAAATGATTATATTCTATGAGAGACTAAGGATAGCCTCTAACTAGCCTCTATATGGTTAGTTGTGAGCAAGATGCATTTCTGTGACATATAAAGATGAGAAATCATGTGGAGGTGAACCAATACTATCATTGCAGATAACGCAAAATTGCACTAGTGAGATTCTTTTTTTATTTCTATTTATTTTATTTTTTTTCATCTCAAGTTTCTGGGGATTTCTGATTTTATACAATACTCACTTCACAAGACTTCTGTGTAAACTTTGCATATGCATGTTAAGGGACTTCTACAGGATACAATAACTTCACCTTATGTCTGTGTTGTAGTGATAGCTGACAAGGCACAATGAGCCTTCCATATTACAAACACGATAACAGGTTTGTTGTGTTTGTTGTGTAAAATAAAATGCTAATAATAAATGTTAAAGCCAAACTATCATATCTCGGGTTTAAGTAGGGTTGTGTTTCTCCTGGATTTAACAATAACCGAGGGATTCTTTTAATAGCATCTTTCACAATTTGAAATGGCTCATAGTCTTTAGACAGTAATTATCTAGAATTAGTCTTGGCATAAATGTGACCTTACAGAAAATAGCATGAAATACCACATAGACTGATGCAAGACTAATGGAATGGCATTCTATTATTGCTGCTTCAGTAGCACTTATGAGAAAAGATGTGTGCAAAGCTTCAATTTACTGTCCTTTAATCCTGTGACAATGGAGATCTGAAGAAGTAATCATTTAAATCTATTTGGTCGCTAGCTAAATAAACCATGTCCTTAAGTGCTGTAAATGAGCAGATACTATCCGTATAATCTTTGACATTTTCTAGCATTCAGAAAATCCCCATTGTTGCAAAGTTACCTACAGAAAAATGAGCAGGATTACATGGTTAGCAAGTTATTTTGTTTAAATCCAGCCTTCTTCATTGTGCACTCCATATTTTTAAACTGCATCTGCAGCAATGGAAGTGCAAATGTACATTTTTCTTTAAAAATAAAAAAACAGCAAAAAAGCGGTCTCTTTCCATCTCTTACAGAAATCAAGGGTTTCTACATTTGAGAAAATGTGGGCCTTTATGAGCAGCAGACCAAGAACGTCTCTGGTGAAGTCTATCGAGGATGGGATTCAGAGGGTGTTGAAATCAGACTATGCCTTCATTATGGAGTCCACTACTATTGATTACATCACTAGGAGAAACTGTAATCTGACACAGGTGGGAGGGAATATCGACAGCAAAGGCTATGGCATTGGCACTCCCCTCGGTAAGACCTGTGAATAACTCCAGAATGCATCTTAGAGCTCAGAGTAATAAAAAATTCAAGCCCTTTTCATAAGTTATGTGTTGTTTTTGAAAGATGAGGGAGAGGAATTGCTTTTAGATATAGCAGCAGTATAAAACATGTAGCTACTAGTAAGACAGTATGCCACAACATGTTTATGAACCTTATTATCACAGAGTCCAGCTGGCGTTTCTTCCAATGTTAAATTGGCCTTATGTTGCTTTCAGGCTCCCCGTACAGGGACAAAATAACCATAGCAATCCTTAGTATCTTGGAGGATGGGCGCCTGCACATGCTGAAGGAGAAGTGGTGGAGTGGCAGCAGCTGTTTGGATGAAGAGCGTCGCGAGACTGGCCCCATGGGAATCCAAAATCTGGGTGGTATATTCATTGTGCTTGCGTCTGGCCTGGTGCTGTCTGTTTTTGTGGCAATTGCTGAATTCATCTACAAGCTAAGGAAGACTGCAGAACGTGAGCAGGTATCTATCCCCACAGATTATTTGTAAGGTATTTGCATTGCACTACATTTGGATTTAATTTTATTTTGCTTTGATTTTAGCAAATAAGTTAGCAACCAAAATTTTTTTTTCTCTTTTTAATGATACTCATGCCGCACATCCTCTAAACTGTGCTCTATTCATGGCTTTTAGTTCAAACTTGTTGTAAAAGGATTTGCATGCCTTTATGTGGCTAATCCCTAGGAGTACTTGGCCATAACACCACAACATTTACTTATTTTAACAGGCATAATTGCAAATTGGAGCATAGAGAATTAATCCATTATTAGTCATTGGAGATGGCAGAATAGCAGTGCCCTTTAATGTTGTAAATCACTCAATTTGAGTCATGCTATGTAAGTAGTTACATGCTTGCTTATGCATTATTCTTGTTCACTCCTTTTGACACAGCAGTAATAATGAGACATGTGCAGTCTACTTGTGGTGCAGTTTGATAACGCTGACAGCAACACATATACAAACCCCAGCATTGATACAACACGAATGCTCTAAATCCATTTTGTGCTCTTTAGACTGTCGACACTCTCTGCTGTCAGAACAATTTAAAGCTAAGGCATTTACCCCCCACCCCTTTCCCCTCTTCTCCTTCTCACTCCCCTCCCGTCATTCTCCCTTTTTGCCCAGAGGTCTTTGTGCAGTGCCATGGTGGACGAGATCAGACTGTCGTTCACCTGCGAGAGACGGGTGAAACACAAGCCTCAGCCTCCAGTCATGGTGAAGACGGATGCAGTGATCAACATGCACGCCTACAACGACCGACGACTCCCGGGAAAGGACAACATGAGCTGCAGCACTGGGATGACTCCTGTGTTCCCATGACAATGTGTGCCCCGCAGGTCAAGAACCTCCTAAGCAACGTGTCGGGGGCAGTGCCAGAGCCTAGAGACAATGGCATAGACGGGATCACCAGATACACCATTAACCACAGTGACATGGGGACACTCACAAAACATGGCCAACTCAAAATGGCAGCATCAGCCACACAGGTATGACAAGAATCACCACTGCAATCAAAACTACAAGAGTTATTTGAAATATTTGGTGAGGTTTGGTGGGAAATGGAAAAAAAAAAAATCTATAACTGGATTACAGTACACCCAAATATGAATCAGTTTAATGTCTGATGTTTACGTGCGCAATAAAAAAAGCCGAACAAAACAACCCCAACAACTTCCACTGGACTAAATCATTAAAAAACGCTGAAGATCTTTCGGGAAAAATGGCCTCACACATAAGGAAAGGCTTTCTGGACAATGGCAATAAACGACTGAGATACAGTTAAGGAATGACCAGGCAGTTTTCTTTTGCTAATTAGTTTTGCCATAAATTAAAGCTATATAAGGTTTTTAACCTTTATTCTGTTGATTTACACACTCCTGAATGGCCTTTGGCAACAGAAAATAGTTTACCTCAAACATGTTATTTAGACTTGGCTGGTTGTCTGAATCAAATGTCTTAGGATTACTCCTTTAGTATCTGCAGTACTGGCATTGGTAGAACCTACAGCAAGATGTGGAACAGTAGATTTAAGTTTCTTGTAGTTGTGATGTGTACTTAACTATATTGTTACACAAAAGCAACCATAATCATTGATGCAGAGAGGATCGTGGAGACATCTACCGTGTATTAAAAACAAAGATATTTTACAGTGTTATGGAATAAATTTTTTTTGACCAGTATGTTTTATGTTCGTTTACTTTGTATGTAATTAAATTCTAAACAGTTGAAATAATGATTGCCAAAGATCTGACTATTTCAACAGCAATATTTGGACCATTGGAGGCCAGAACTGTTAAGGTAGATTTTAGAGCACTCATTTTGTGTTCAGTACAAAGCCAACTAAAGTGGTTTGAATGGGATTTCAAGTATGATACAATAATATAGTCATTTGGAGTAATATGCATTTAATGTAAATTGTATTTGAATGACATGGAATTGGACCTGGTGTTACAAAAAAAAAATAAAATAAAATAAATTAAACAAATAAAAAAAAATCTTTTCTGTTAAAAAAAGAAAATGTAATGAAAAGCAAAGAATTAATGCATAAGCTTTCCAGTGGTGAAAATAAATCCTTTATAAATTGTCAGTTTTCAATGAAAATATGGGTCTTTTGTAAGGTTTTAAATTCAAAACTGTAGTAAATCAGTTCAATATTGAGCAATGGCCAAAACTGCTGCAGTGTAATCCAAGGTACATTTTTCTTTCTTTTTTTTATTTTTTGGATGCCAGGCAAAAAAAATAACTTGATAAAATAATAAAACTAGCTCCTTTCAATTTGTTACGGGTCTTTAAACTCGATCAACATTTTTCTTCACAAAACGTGCTGGTAGTTGTGTCACAGCAATCAAAATGATCACCAAAATGCAGTGTTTGGAAAGAGGCCAGCCACAGCTAATCACAACCTCAGTGCATCCCAGTTTGCAATTGACACAGTGTGTTTTTGACTTTTTATACTCCCACTTATCGTAACACCAGCTGTGTTTCAGTTGTTGAAAGAATTGAAACCTTTTTTTCTATTTAGGAAAAGCATGTTTTCTAGTGGGCATGGGGAAAAAGAAACAGATTGCACAGTGCAGTCATAATGTGTGTTTCCATTAAACCTAGAATTGTGGAAAAACCTAAATATCGCAATAAAAAAAAACGGTAATGGAAACACCTACATTTTGAATTACCTCCCAAATATCGCTAAAAAGTTTATGCTCTCATGAGGTGGTTTTTCAGATGTGTCGATATGAAAGTATATCGCAATCGTAATAGAAATCTTTTTCGCATTTAAACGTCCTCGGATGTGACGTAAAGGGTCACGTAACCACTTCATTTCAAATGAAGATGGCGCAGTATGAGTAGCCGCAGGAGGAAATGGAAATCTTTTTACAAACAATTAAAGAAAAACAATAACTGCCATCCTTGATAGCAAACAACAGTGAAATGCAGAGTTTGACAAAGAATTAGAAATCTCCATCCTTTTCAAAGTGGAGTCTCGCGGGACGAGATTTTATGAGAATAATGGCTAATATGCAAAACACCATTCAATGGAAACACTTGGAAAGCGCAAAACAAAATTTTTGAAATATCACTTTTATTTTCCGAAATACTGTAATGGAAATGCAGCTATTGTCAATGTGGTGATATTACACAAAATTATAGGAAAGTGTTTAGTAGCTGCTTGCCAGAAACAACATTTCTAGAAGAAAGAAAAAACAATATTATGGAGAAAAATGGGAAGAGGTCTTGAGGAATTCTTTTAGCAGAATGTTTAGCGAGAATTAGTCATGATATTCTCTCAATGTGAAAATAGACGAACAGTCATGTCTTAGAACCTCAAGCTTTAAAGTATTTTTACAGTTTTGAAAAAATTTTGTACATTCCATCTTCTTGAAGTGCAAATTCAAAATGTACATCAATAACCTTGACAGAAGATTAATTACTGTTCTTCATGCAACAAGTATCCATAGCAAGAATTCTCTTGTTATACAGATTTCATCATACTCAGAATATTGTAAGAACTTATGGAAAACTATCCAAGCTTGTCAATAAAGAAACAAACAAAAAAAAAAAAAAAAAAGGAAAAGAAATCTTTACTTTGAATCAAACTTTTTTCTCTTGGATTACACTCCAGTAATATTGCTGTTGCTAGTTAAATTGCTCTGGCTTAATATGGGATTGATTCCAAACATATTTATCCACATCAATAAATTCAACTTTAAAAGATGGGTGAATAGAAGCCGTGCTTAGAAAAGCTGCAACTTTAAAACAAACTTACGTTCCCTTCTAAAACTCAGTTGTTTTGACTCGAACAGAGGACATTAATACAGGCATTGTTTATAACTAAAGAAAATGAAGAACTATAGCGAAGATAAGGTGACTACTTTGTACTTCTGAGTGGATTTAATCGTGCCCTATTTAGTAAACTACAAGCTGCTCTTTGTCCATGTGTGGCCGCAGGACCACTGAATGTCCCCACTACTTCTAAACATGTTTTTTAAAAGTTAAAATTTCATCTATGATCTACAGGCTTTTTTTTTTGGGCTGGTTTGCAATATATATAAAAAACTGTGGGTTTAATTTTGGATTAAAGAACGAAGATTCTGAATCTTTTCTGTCAGAAGTCACAAGATGGCTCTGTTTAATTACCTGATGTGGACTGAGTAAATCCATATTTGTCATGAGTAAACAAAGACTGTGTGGTAAATAGAGACAGTCAATATTTTTTTGTTCATGTTGACTTTTATGCCTTCATGGAGTGAGTGTACATCTTCATCAAGTTCCATGCTAAAGGAAGAGGATTCTTTGAGCTGTTATCACCTGGGAGCTGAAAGAGCAGCAAACCTCTGTGAGGTTT
This sequence comes from Rhadinocentrus ornatus, assembly GCA_037177495.1. Lineage (NCBI taxonomy): Eukaryota > Metazoa > Chordata > Actinopteri > Atheriniformes > Melanotaeniidae > Rhadinocentrus > Rhadinocentrus ornatus. The sequence goes on along the minus strand of JBAMHW010000006.1, from coordinate 10,741,694 downwards.
ACATTGTTGATACGCAGAGACAAAAAAAAATTAAATATAAAGGAAAAAAGTAGAAAAAAACATAACTATGTATGATTCCAGGAAACTCCAATCTGTAAAACTTAGCATTGGTTTGGTAGAGATTTACTGGATAACTGTTTATTGATCCCCTTGTGCAAAGTAGAGTATGTAGATAAGATCAGCAGGAGAAAATGTATTTTGCTAAATTTATACTGTTATAAATTAATTCTGTTCACAAATATGTTCTAGATGCTATTTATTTCATTAGAGAGGTCACTTTAACGTACTTCCTCACTTTATCCCAGTTCTACTCCCCCAAACCATGTTTATTAAGTTGAAATGCATTATGATATGGTATATTGGATTACTCTAATCCAGATGGGAAATGTATGTAAATCTTCTTTCATGATGGGTAATATATTTCTACAAGGTAAAGATGAAATGGTTTAGGGGACACTCTTTTAGACTAGGTATATCTTGTGTTGGTGGACCTTTGCTTTTCTTCAAAATTCCAATTAAAGCCTAGCCCGGAATGTGACTGCTACTGATGTGTGGTTATACTATATTACTGTCACCCTGAAGTGTACCGTAGCTTTTCATTCAGGTGATTCAAAGACTCGAGACTGACTGTATCACACTTCTGTAATTTGTGTAACAATAAGTAAATATGTGATCACAATCCAAATTAGTTGGATACAGGGTTCTTAATTTGGCAAATTCAGTCTGTTTGGTCACTGAATATACACGTCTTTTTTATAAATTCATGTGAATAATGTCATTTTTCACAAAATTGTATGAAATGTGAGATGAAAAGTAACACAAAGTGTAAGCTACATAAACTGTGTTCAATTAGCAGTGTGTTATATAAATTTTGATTTTTCAGCAATCATAACAGTTTGCCTTTTTATGTATCTTTATTTTGAGTTGCAACGCTTCTATTGTTTGGCAGAAAACCTCTCAAACAATACGATAAATATGTTGGTGCCAACCAGGGTTTTCTTTGTGGACATGCAGAATTTCTATGAATATAGTTTTTGTAAGGTTTTGTATTAAAAGAAAAAAAAATGAAGTGGGTGGGGGATTTTGTTTCCCTAGTAACTGTATGTGTTAAGAGAAAATTAGAAAAACTTACATCTCAATAAGACTTGGGGGAAATCAAAATACTATAGAAAAGCTTCTGAATTATTTTTCTTTTTAACACACTGTGAATAATTCAATTGTACAGTTTGCTGTATGGGTTATATGAAATTTTAAATAAAAAAATACAAATCATATGTTCATCTAGTGATTGGTGTGTTACAGTAAACGCATGAAATGTGAAACGAAATTTTGACAAAACACTTATTTCCTTGGTGAAGTGGACTGTCCAAATAAACAAGTCTAATTACAGTTGACTTAAAAACAATATTTTATTCAGCAGAGTTTTTTTTCCTCCACATGCTACCAAGCATTTAAATTCTTTATTATTTTCTGATATTTAGTTCCAATAGCTGCCTGATTTTAGATAACATAATGACAGTGGTTGCATCTGCTGCTGTACTGATGAAAACACCATACACTGCATGACACCTACAAAGCCATGTGAAATGACAGCAACCTGTCAAACGCAGAAATAGACAGGCTGGAAGTTGGTTGGTGTCAAAAACAAACGTTTTATTTGAAACACAAACCAAAAGTACTGCAGCAGCAAGAAATAGAAAAGGGGGCCCTGCAAGCTAACAACATACTACAGCCTGTCTGGCAAGAAGGAGGCGACTTTGATGTTGATCTGGCAAAGGGCAAGGAACACCCAGGAGTATGTACTGGGATGGGTGATTATGTGTGTGGATGCAGGTGAGTCAGCAACACAGAAACCTAACAGAGCAGCACCAGTGACAACCACTTTTGTAAAATGGTCATAGATTTTATGTTTTTATTCACACAACTGAAACTTTATATTACACTGCTCGGTCTAGTCTTGTCCATTAATGACAACGTTTTGTGCCTTAACTAACAACTAAGTAACTAAGTTGCCTAAACTTAACCAAACCTTGACTGCTGATATGAACATGAAAACCCTAATGTTAAGTTTATAAAATCCCCTCATGTCAACTATGATGCAATTGCCAACGAACTAACTAACTTTCCATGGACATTTTTCCCCATTGTAACAGCAATATTAACATAGGCCAGTGGTTCTCAAACTGGGGGGGCCCAAAGCCATGACAGGGGGGGGCACAGCAAGTCTAAATAAAAATTATAGTTTTACACTGCCAACAAAACATGGACAAATTTTTTAAAGTAACAATGGGCAAACAATCATGAAACAAAAACAGATATTTCAACTACTAAAAAAAACCTGGTTTAAACAATGTCACACTATAGCAGATGAGTTGATCTTTCCTTCTGCCACTGATATGGTAGCTTGGGGTGCATGTGGTACTGGGATCAGGGGGGGCTTGACATTATTGTTGTCAATGAAAAGGGGGCCCTGCAAAAAAAGTTTGGGAACCACTGCTATAGGCCAATTTTTAATTTTTTTTTCCAAATTAGTACAAGAGTTGGAAATATTTGCCAAAACATTACCACATGCTACATTTTGGCAAGATCAGTATATGCTGAAGGTATTATGGGTGGCGTCAAACGCTGACTATGGTAATGACTGCAGACTGATGAATGTTTAAAAAATATTTAGTACAATCTAAAATGCAAAAAGAATTTTATTTTATTAAAATTGTTAATTTTAGTGTTTTTTGTGAATGCAAAAAGGTGCTATAACACCTGCTTTTATGCAGGTGTAACATTAGTCAAAACGATTTTAAAGACATACTACTATGTCATTATTCTTTCACTTTTTATCTCTATAACTCTCACAAAACTGTATTTTGGTAAAAAAAAAAAAAAAAATATATCGATACTTACTGACTATCCTATATGAACTCTCATGCTAGTGGTAGCCTAGTGCTTACAGAGGCTTGGCAACTAAGGTAAAAACCAATGTGGGTCCCTAAGCAAGGCCCTCAACCACTGACCACTGCTCCTTGGGCACTGGAATCTGGCAGCCCACTGCTCCTAGCAACTAGGATAGGTTAATTGCAAACAAAATTTCCCCACTGTGGGACTAATAAAGGATTATTATATTCAAAGATTTGGTATTAAAATTTTCCAGCTAGCTTAATGTGACTATCAGTGAATAAGACTGAGGATATTACACTGAACATAAGACTGAGGATATTACACTGAACATAAAACAGAAGTTTAGCCACCTTCAGCAGTAAAAAATATTAATATTCACAACATATTGTGCCACAGCTATTATTCAGGTCAAACAAAGCACAGCAGAACATGCATATTGTTCAACATGAGACAGGTTACATAGATGACAAAAAATGATGAGATAGTTATTGCATGAAGATACCAAACAAGATGCAGGTCTGTGTGCTGAAAAAAAAAAGCGATGCAGTACCCTTTGAAGACTGAATGTGTGAAGCTGGGAAGCTGTGATGGGAGCGTTTCATTACTATTTCATTACTAAAACATTCCCCTGAGATGAGCTCATATTTTCTTGCCCATCAAAATACTAAATTAGAACAAAGAACAATGATCTTAGGTGAGAATTTGTATTCTTGTCCACAAATTTGATGCCCTGCATTATGTTTGCCTACATGCATGTTTGCACTGCTCACCTATCAAGCAAAGGACAGTACCTGACACAGAAAGGAGTAAACACGGGCTTCAGTTTGTTCATGCATGAATGGGTATGTGTCTTGACTTGAGGTATCCAATCAAGTGTGATAGAAAGAGATTAACCTTGCTGGCGTTGCAGTGGCAGATGTGCATGTTAAAAAAGCAAGGGAACCCCAGGCCACGGCATTGAGGAGCAGCGGGTGGATAATGAGCGATGGGCAAGGGCCTCACATCTAATGGAGAGATTTATTATCTCTCACTATCAATTAATCCCTTAGGACAGACTGGGGCCAGCAGGAGCAGATCAGGAGTATGTAACAGAGAAAGAGGGAGACTGAGGGAAGATGGGAGGCACTCAGATGAAAAGAGGACATCAGAGGTGGCAAGATCAGGAACATTGCGGCAAAATAAAACAAACACGGTAAGAACAGGAAAAAAGCCCCCAAAAAAAGGGAATGATTTGAAAAGTAACAACAAATATGTGACTACTACAGTGATAACATTTAAAATTTTCTTTCTTTGTTTGTTCTTTAAACTATGCTACAAAAAGAAAACTATTGTTTCTGCAGGACACTGAGAAACATAAGGAACATAATATTTAAACTGCTAATAAAATAAAACTAGTTGCTTTACGGGTGCATAAGCGACTGGTGCTTAAAATTTCCTTAGGGATGAATAAAGTACATCTTACGTTATCTTATCTTATGCAGATTATTTAAAGATCAGCTTTATGTTCAACTTGAAAATATTGTGATTTGAGCTGGTAGTTTAAATTGTCAATAAACTTTGCAAGAAGCTCAACATATGTTATGTAATACTCTAAGAAATAATATTTAATTCTCTAATGGTAAATATATTTAAATGAACATTTTAATCCCAATTAAACACTCATATGTGCTCAATTATGGTAGCAATTCATCTCCAGAGAACAGTGAACATCATAGGAGACAAAACACAAACTTTAAATAATACTTGTGAATCAAAATGAAAGATGTCTGAATATCAGTATGTGAAACAAATCTCAAGATAAAAAGGGTCATGCAACAAATAACAAATCATGAGTAAAGAAGTTATTGTAACACGGGTTTGCAGAAAAAAATTTATTATTTTGCTGCGTTTAGGTCAAAACTATTGTTTTTTTCTGATTGGTGGGATTAAGTGGTTTGTCTTTTTTAAGACATTTGAAAATTTAATGGTATATAAATCTCATGTTAAAGCAGAAATCTAAGAAATTGAGAAAGGTTTCCTTCCTTACTGTGGGTTAGGTGCTGCGGAGAACAAAACCTAAAACTCATCTCAAACGTCTTTGCTATGATGGAAACTGTCTTGGCCTGTTGCTCACTCTCTCTCAAGGTACATGTCCAGACAAGTGTTCTTTCTGATGACCTTGACAGGACTGTCAGTGGGTGATTCTGCTCAACACTCTGAGGTGACGTGTTAGAGGCCTATAGCTGTGCATCATCGACCCATACAGGGGTGAATGACTGCCTGACCTGTGCCATGTCCATCTATGTGGATCCACTCTGTGAGAGATCCATCTCAAGTGAACCTGCACACCAGGTTCAGCTTGATTGGTTTGCCAGTGTGTGATGAACCTTATTAAAGTCAATGTCACTGTCCCAGAAAAATGAAATCCCCTCAGGAAGTATATGATATACAGCTGTAGATATAGAGTCAGTTGAATCAAAATAGTTCTGAACTAAAGAAAATGGGGCAAATAAACCTAAAAGTCTAGTCTTGAAGATTTGCATAAAATCAACTTTTTGATACAACACATGGTCTGAATTTTTAAACAATTGCAGCTCATTATGGTCACATTCTGTAGTTACTCTGTCATTGTTTGTTGGGCAGCCCTTCTTTCTGTGCTGGATTTGAAATCAATTTACACTCACACACACACACGTGTGCACAGGGGCGTTTCAGTTCTGTTCAGCATATAATCCATCAAGTTCATATCTATAACTTTATTTCGCATGTCAGCCTAGATCCAATGCCATAACAGAACTGTATAAAGCCCAAAAGCTAAATAAAAATCTTTATCATAAAAAAAACTTCAAGCTGATCACATTTTTTAAGTGATACAAACCTAGAGACTGTGCTGACACTGATAGATTTACACGTCAACAGTGCCAGAGCTGTAATACAAGACAAGTAGGTTAAAGCTCTGTTTATTCAAATAACTCCACAAAATTATGAACAAAAATTAAGTGTGGAATTAAAATACACTGCATTGCTCTGATGAAGAGGTACCACAGTGAGAATATATTCATGTATATTTTAACTTCCATAATGATTGTGTTGTATTTGTGCAGGGTGACACCATATGGCACGGTGTCGTAATGAGACAAAACCGTTACTTATTCAAGACTCCATCTCTTCCTTTGCAAATTGCCGGCACCACTGGTATCAGAGCTTTATCTCTACACCATCATGTTGAATTATCCATTTGAGTTTAGGTGAAATAGTGTGATAGAGACATTGCCTGTGAAATGCCTTAGTGACTTGCTCTTTCTCTTCGCCGTCTTTGACCCTGATAACGACTGCAATAGAGGCTTTTCATGAATATAAATATAAATCTGGATGAAAGGCAATTTTCCCCAGTGCCCATAAAATAACACTCTTGAACATTTAGTATTTGTCAAAAAAGGTATTGTGCTTTTGCAGTTTGACTTTACTTTGTGCAGAGCAGGGCCAACAAACATTTTCATAAATCACTCATTTATCTAGAAAGCAAGTCATGTGTAAATGATGCATGTTCTAAGCATATGCATAAAATTAGAGCTTGTGTAAGGAGTATGACACTATGCATTATATGACACATTATACTAATATGATGTAGACTTTGAAAAGGGAACAATTGTGCCAGCATCTTAAAACTTAGGTGTATAAGACAGAATATACAGCTAGTCAATGTTATTAAAAACAAATCTGATTCTTTTACTGTAGGATTGAGCATATGAATATTTATTTTAAGGCGCTGTTAGCCACCACGATCAGTCCTTGAGTTTGCCGATGCTAACTCATCATGTGGAGCTACTTTAACGGAGGTTTAAACTTAGTTGCAGTTAAACAAATTGGATCCGCCTTCAAAAAGCACCATTCTATGTTGTATTACTGCGAACAAAAACCAAATGAAAATAAAAATCTAAGTTCAGTAGGAAAGCTTTGTACCCAATTCAACTGAAAAAAGCTCAAACTCACTTTTTAAATGTTGAAACTTAAGGTATCCATTTGCATTGTTGTGAGGCCTTTTACACACCAAACTCGTGTGAAGAACCTATGCTAATGAAAGGGCCCCTGCTGGGTCCTGCTGTTGCTGTCTTCCAAACAAAACAGTACATTGATGGCAAAGATGACTTCCAACTGTTACCCAGGATGTACAATCTGCACCTATGCATGAAAGGTGGTGATAGAGCATATGTAATGCAAACATGCTTCATGATTCAGTTTTCTTAACTCAGCATGACCACATTGTTGTAAAAATTATGCTTGATTTGGGGATATTAAGATTGCAGATAAAAAGAGGCTGCATATGACATGTTTACATTAGCTGTTACATACCTGTCTTCACTGCTGCCTCCAGTGGAACAGCTAATCAGATTGTGAACTCTGCTGGACTCTAAAAATCTAAGAAGATATCGGCTTCAGAAATGGTGTTATGCATTGTTAGAACTAGGGCCACCAAAAACTGATTTTACGTTAAAAGGATGAGGACTGGACAGTTTTCATTTTTTAACAAAACAAAGAGCATCCACAGCTCAAACTGATACACATTTTTCACATACTGCCCCCAAAAGGCATCAAAAACTACAATATGGACATTTGCAAAGCCCAGAGCAGATTTGCTGAGAAACTAATAAATTGCATTGTGTTTTTACATTACAATCATTTAGCTGACGCTTTTATCCAAAGCGACTTGCAATGGTTAGGCAGTAGCGGTTTTTTAGGGTCTTGCCTAAGGATCCAACTGGAAGGTGTTAATCTACGTCCCCTGGGGGATTCGAACCCTGGTCTCCCACATGGGAGACTGATGCTCTACCAATTGAGCGAACCAGCCGCATTTAAAAAAAATCTATTCTCATTTGGACATTTATGGCAAGAATTTGTTTTAAATAATTAAGACATAAGCATATTCATGATTATGTTTAAACTATTTTCATCTCACAAAGCTTATTTATGACCTGAATGTAGCGAAAACAACAACAACAAAACGGCATATACTACTGTACAAAAGAAAAAGACTGAGATTTAAAAAAAATCAAATAGACACACTAAAATGATTATTTCATGTCAACTAGTATAGATGGAAAAAAACTCAATCAATCATGTGGTAAAATATTTGTTTTCAAAACTTCCTAGGAGATTGTCTCCATCCTCCTTCGTGTATATTAAATTTTTTGCAGGAATACCATGAAAATACTACTTTAAAATCCTTTTTAAGTGTCATTTATGCATTAGAAATTCATATAAAGATAACTTAATAGCGTCTTGTTTTGTTTAAATCAAGAAACTGCATCTATACTGTTAAAGAGTGCAGATGCTAAATGTTTTTTTTCTATTTTTTTTTCTTATGTACAAACCTTGTCTGTTCTCCCACATCTGAAATCTGTTATTTTTCTGTAACGAGAATGCTAACTACTACCAGCTCAAACAAGGGAGCCCAAACCAGACAAACCGTTGAGATGAAATGTTAGCTACATGAATGTCTCAGTGAAGCTTCTTTAGAAACTGTTAGATGTTTTCCAGTCTTCAAAGCCTCTGATTCCTTTGAAAGTCCCTCATATCTTGTTAAGTCCAAACACGGAAGGAAAAAAAAAGGTTCTTTATGAAACAGAGACTGCTTTGCATTATTGTCATTGATGAAAAACCCCTAAAAGCAGGCTGCAGTGCAAAGTGGTGTGCCTGCAGGATGCAAGTTAAATTTACAGAAGCTATTACTTCTTTCCTTGAGGAGAAGCAAATAATCCAGCTACATCTGTGGGGCTGAACTACAGCAGCTGTTGCTTCTCCTGCCTGCAAGTGACCCATGTCAGCTAATGACTAATCCCTTAGCTGTGGCCAATCTATTTTCCAAACATGAGCTTATACTGTATAGTGAACTTATTTTTTAAAGAACACTGGGTTACAAGATATTACATTCTGACCTGCTTAATATCGTCACAAAAAATATTCATCTAAAGTATATATCAGATTTCTTGTCATTTAACAGGAAAGCCAAAATGCTTTTCTATCTACCTGAGAATATATTGTCTTTTTTTTTTTTATTGCCTGCAGCAATGCTGTTTGATGTTGGCCCAGTTCCATTCAGTTCCAAAGAGGGATGAAGTTCACCAGCACATGATTTGTTATTCTCTATCAACCTCTATTCATTCATTTCCATCCATCAACTTGGGAGCTTGCCAATTCATGCAACTATAATGCTGATGTAAACCCCAAGAAAATGCAATAAGGCACAAATCAAGACTGTTCAGAGGCAACATTTACCATTACTGGACTTGACCACGATGGGTGAAGTGGCTTGGGCTGATTGCTCTGCACAGCCATGCCAGCTGACTTTTTAAAGAACTTATAAATGGCTAAAGCTGCACCCTCATTGGCTAGACATATTCACTGTAATGACTTGATTTTAATGATAAGTTTAATGTCTTTCACTAAAAGAGGTTGAGACCAATTTCGCTTTACAATTGCAGAGAGAAAGTAATTATACTCACATTTAAATTCAGCCACGTCTTTTCCAAAAAGCTCTCTTTGACGTCCTTAATAGATCATGAAAAATCTTTGGTGATGGAAGTCAGACAGGCTCTATTCTGTCTCGCCTGTCTCCTCTGTAAGAAGAAGTTATGTGGCCTGCCTACAGGGATAGTGCTAGAAGGTATCTGGCTGCCTGGAGGAAACTTTATGGTCTGTGAAGGCCAATTTGAGCTACCTGCAGAAAGGAAGCTGCCACGGAAGCTCTCTCTCTCCATTACTTTCTTATAAAAAACTCAGCAGCAAAGTTAAAAAAAAAGAAGAAAAAGGAACAATATTCTTGTCCAAAATGTTGCAAACTACTTGATATCTTGTGATTTGGGTTTGTGTCTGCAAACGGCTCATTAATATTAAACAAGGAAGTGGCAGTTGGAGAGACTTGGCACACACTCTTGGCACATCAATTGGAATCACTAGTGAAGGCTGGATGCTTTGTTCAGCCCAAAATGTAGTTGTTAAATGAATAAACAGCTGCTCCCACATATAACACCAAGTTGCTGCTTGGCTCTGTCACATAATATTTTTGGACAGCAAAATCCTAACTTTCATTTACATTTTCTGAAGAATACAAATCTGTGATATAACTCTTACTGCAGTGGTTTAGATCAATTGCAGCTGTCTTAAAATGGTTTTGAATACAACAAGTGTTATTTTGAATATTCCACAAACTTGATAATGATAATGATGCTAGGCTAATTTCTTACTCTTACTAATTTATTCCTGTTTGTTCTATTGGAATATATTGTGATACAGATCAATTGAGAGTTCATTTCAAGATATTTTGGCTCCAGACTTTGGCAGTGTTTCTCTTGTGTCTGACGGCTATGTATATTTCTATATATTTGCAAACAAAACCTTACACTACTACCATGAAGTGCACATATTTATGGCAGATGATTATTGTGCTAGACCTTTAAATATCAACAAAAGGAAACAAGAGGTTAATGTGTAGCTCCTGGAGATAATAGTTTATCCCCCAAGCAAGATGTTTTTGTAGCTCCTTGCTGCCAGTGTTTTTAAATGAGGCCAAATGTGAAGTCATGTCTAATTACAGAACATAATTGCTCAATAAGGCGATGTTAATGCAAGTGCGTGTCTGTTATTTAAGACAAAGACAGCACCTGCAGTAGAGCATGAATGGGGCTATATATCATTTTTTTTTCAACTCAATTCATGAGAGAAGCCATCTCAAAGAATTTATGTGCTATAATTCTTGTTTAAATTAGAAGAAAAAATATTTTCTGTGTTGATTTGTTAAATAAAGGAGATTAGAGTTAATATTTGGCCAGAAAGGGACCTGGAAAGCAGATTACTGGAGTTTCTCCAAGCACTCATAGTTTGTAATAAAAAGCCTACAGCTTTGACAGAAGATTTGGGAGCCACACTCTGACATCCAGCTCTTTGCCTTGCTCCTATGCGACTAAAAGACCGTTAGGAAACATTGCTTGGCATGAAGCAAGTGGCACAGACTTCGTTGGCGGTTTATGCCATTCCATATGGGAAGTCCTTCAAAGTCAGCCGTGATGCCGCAGGCAGCATTCTAATGAGGTCATCAATAACTTGCAACAGCTGCTCAGAAAGAAAGGCCTCATCTGTTGAGCTAGAGCCACCAGTGACTCTCTTCTAACTGAACAAACAGACAAACAGCTCCAAAGTAATGAGAGGTATTCTATGGAACATACAGCAGTACTATACAATAAGCCATTAATTGGTGGAACAGCAGTAGATTTTATAAAGTGATAGTAGTAAAGGCGAATTAGAATGTAGGTGTAAATTTCTCTTCGACTGCCACTTAATCAACAGTTCCAGCAGCAAATTTCATCTGAAAACAGGATGGTGTCCTTTTCAAAGCCAGCATGGGTATTATTGTGCTCATAGTTTAAAGAGTCACATGATTATTCACAAACCTGACTGTGCACAACAGATAAGAAAAGAGATGAACAAAGGATAATTCAAACCTATCATATAATTTATCAGAGGAACAAAGTAATAGTCTGGTAACCAGCTGAATTCTGCTGTCTTGTTGCAAGCTTGGAAAGGTCATAGTGACCTTCAGGTTTTTATTTGGTGGCTAAATTTGGATGAATGACTTCTGATCCTCAATTTTCTTTCCTGTAACATGTCACTGTCAAGTGTTTTCCTGTCTCTCCATGCAATATAGTAATGGTTTTCATCATCAGTGCATGGTTGACCCCTTCCTCTATCCCTCTGTTCCAACTCACTGGAAACACAGTGAGCTCATCTATTTGTGTGACATTTGTGGCATAGCACCTGAACCTACAGTCTTCTTATTCCTGTGTAGCTTTCTGAGAAACCCAAGCAAAGGTAGCAAGGTCTCCCACTATGTTGTGGATTTTGCACACAGCTCATTCTTGCCTATAAGAGCAGAGTCAGACAAAAAACAGGTGCAACTCGCCAGTAACACAGTGTCTGCCAACCTATTTAGAAAACCTGTCCAGGGAATACTGTTCAGGTTTTATGAATGCCTCAGTCGGACTTCTAGTCATGGTGCAATTCAGGGCAATTCATACACCTGCCAGAAGTTTGTGTGCTCAAGTATAAAAACTACAAGTTGAAATATTGGGGAATGACCAGTTGTTTCACAGCTGCCTTGAGCGTAAATTTCTTAATGTGGTCAAAGGTGTGTCAAAATCTGATAGATAGACAGATAGATAGATAGACAGATAGACAGATAGACAGATAGACAGATAGACAGATAGACAGATAGACAGATAGATAGATAGATAGATAGATAGATAGATAGATAGATAGATAGATAGATAGATAGATA
>JBAMHW010000006.1:10711776-10727157 GCA_037177495.1 Rhadinocentrus ornatus | reverse complement strand
ATCTGTTGCTATAAATGGGTTTCATAAACTAATTTTATGTTACTTTCAAGATCAACCTCTGCAAGATCTCTCCTTGAATGGTGAGCCTTGGTATGACGTTGGGCATCATGAATAAAATTCTGATAAGCCTCTTTTTCTTTGTAGTTCTGCCAAGATGGCTCACATGCAGAGGCAAGTAGGGAGATGGTGGAGGGATTAGGAAGAGGTTATAGCTAAGGCTCAGTTGCAGTAGGGCACACTAAGGGTGGTGATACAGGTTCAGCAGATGCTGCTGGAGCATAGCCACACAGTCACAGATTAGATATGAAGGCCTGCTTTAATTATAAGTAAGGCAGCAGCTGACAGCAGCTTTGTAAAAATGCTAATAAGAGTTCCAATCTAAGTTAATCAGTTAATTATATATATATATATATATATATATAATTTACTTGTGTAGTTATAGTTTTCACAATAAATATACCTTAATCGCCAACATTACTTAACAGAAATAGCCTATTTATCATGCCATATCATGTAATTATTTGAGGACTGCTTTCTGTAAAACTGTCTTGTGATGTGATTCGCATCTCCTTTATTTAATCCTCACGCTTATTTTTGTGTGCAAAAATGAATGTGAGGAATAAATTGCTAAGATCTTCCAGCAAGATAGAAATGATTTAAGAAATGATGGTATTGTAAGGAAAAGTTATCCCTGTTTTGCTTAAATCTACAAAGTTTAATATGGGAGCAATATAAATGACATCCTAAGAGCCACTGAGAAAAACTGTACTATTTCAAATGTTAACCCAATTAAATTAAGTTAAGCAGGAGCTGAAACTTCACAACCTAATGAGACAACAGATGCACTTAAGCAGGCAAAAGGTGCCTGTAACATGTTGTCTGACCTTATCTTGTCCTCTCTGTAACTTTAGCAATAGTTAGCATCATAATGCTCCATTTATGGCCCCGTTAAATAAGGCAATATCTCAGGATCGATTTTGCTGCATCTTCCTCTTTGCTTTGGCACTCTCTTCGAACACACGCTGGATTTGATAACTCAAGCTCCATTGATTTTTCTATAAGCAAAAATAGCCAACACAAAGGCATAAACATAAAATATGGCTTGTGTCCACATGCTTATCTTAAATATTGATATTAAAATGTTTTTGTTCAGTCTCTTTAGGGCGTTGTAACTCGTGATTATTAGATACTGAAACCATTTGGGCAAATATTGACAAAGGAAGGAATTTTTTTTTTTATATCAACGTAAAATATTGTATCTCGCAAGATATCTGTTAAAGGTGTGATCCTGGGAAGGGTTTCATTTTTCCAGCTACAAGGTATGCTTTACATGTCCCTGACAAGGGCATGAGGGGAAATATGATTTTGGACGAATGCAGCCTATAAAATGGTGAGATGATGTACTGGAAGATTGGTGCCCAGACACAAATTATGCAGTATGCAAGAAATACAGAAAGGTAATGGTAAGGCAGTGTTTGGAAAGGTCTTGTGGGATGAAGTGGGAAGAAAGAATTTAGGGGGGAAATGGAAAAAAGAGCGACCATAACATCCAAATGGCAGATTGCCATCTAGCTTCCTGAGTTGGGGAGAAAGTGACAGAGACTAATGGATTTTTGTGCCTAGTGTGATTAAGAGGCTGTACTAAACCTGAGATAATGTGCTGATATCTGCTGGGAGCCGCTTGACGCTAGCTGATCATAATCAGTGGACCCAAGACAGTCAGGAAGCTGCTCACCTTTCTGCTGCACTCATGTCTGGTCTGGTTATGTCTAAAGAAAGACACTCATCTTCTCTCCAATCTCTCACTATTTAGATACCACTGTGCTGATTTAGTTAAAATGATTTAGTAAATGCTTGGCATATGTTTCTAACTAAGCAAAATGGAATGCAGGAGTGTAAAATAAAATGTACCAGTTTTGTTTGATTAGGAAGAGACACTTTGACACTTGCAAAGAAGAAGTTAAGCTTTGTGGATTTAACACAGTTTGTGGTGCATACAACATTACTGATGTTTCTAAACATGGTCCTTAGGCTTTAATGTGCAGTTTCTCATTTTAATTTTAATCATCATCTTAATCAATGTTCCGTGCTCTAATGAGAACATGGGTTTTTACACGCTTTTTGACCTGCTGGATCACAATATACTAAATACTAAAGCTTTATATTGTTATAACAAAAATCTCCCATGATGCTTAGAGCCCTAAGAATGCATGATTTACCACAGAAACTATATTGGGGGTTTTTAGCGCAATAACACTCTTTGACGTGTCAGTGTATCAGTTTAAAAATCATAAGTGCCACTTCAATGTGACACCTGTGGAAAAATGACTCTTGTCAATTCATTCCATACTGTCATTACTACTTAAGTGGTCCAGGGGGATTTCTGTATTGCAAAATAACAAGTTCCGCATTGGAACAACCATATGTCCTGGTCCTCCCTGGGGACGATGCCTTAGGCTAGCCATATTTTGTTTCCTTGCTGTCACTTTCAGGATGAAGAAAACTGACAGCTATATGACAGACTGCAAATATGGAAAATGCCGTGTTTGCTATAAAATGTGAATGAAATATATTTTAGTTTGCTTTTGTGAAGAATCTTACCTGGGATTTAAAAAATTTTTTTTTATGGCATCCAAATCTATGACATGGATTACACAATGATTTGACTTTAATTTGTTGTTAATAGTTGTGCAAATTGCTTCATTAAACTTTAGGGAGTCCTAACAGGCGGAGACCATTTTTACTGTATGACCTATGTCTTTACTTTTGAATTACTGGTTTACTTTGTAGACAGCCCTGGATTTGTTCGATACAACCACAAATCCAAATCTAGCACATTAGCTTTCATTCCCATACACACTCTGCACCACTCTCACACACTAATTGAATCGACATACAGCCATTTGTTTTCATTGTTTGTAGTTTGTTACATAACATGTTTTAACTGACTGTTCAAGGTTGTCATTGCCTAGGTTGGGACAATCATGTTTTAATGCCACATCAAGACTTTTTGGTAAATTTTTTTAGATAAAATGTTTCACACAGCCTGATCTGGGTACAGCTGAAGAAGTGAAATAATAAGTTTACAATTGCACAGAAAACCCTGAACAGCTTTAATGCATCTGTGAGCAATATCCAAAGCGGAGTGGTCTTTAATGAATTTTACTGCATTGTGCACTTAGGGGCGCTTAAAGTGTAAGCTTTTAATATTAATATCTCTCCATGAAGTGACACTTACAACACGATGTGGAATTAATTGCATAAATGAGTAGAATATCTCATTTGTTTATTTTTTCCCCCTGTGTTCATTATTGAATTAAATGACACAATCCAATTAGCAGTGCGCATTAGCCTTTCTAGCAGTTTGATTAAGCAAGTAAAATATTAATGCTGTTGCTCAGCCAAATTATGTTGCATTGCAAATCCTCCAAATCACACGGCTTTTCATTCATGTGAAAAGATGCTATTCTATACAGACTCTCAGGGCTGCAAGATGAGAAGAAAATTGCATTGATGTGCTTATGACAAGTTTAATATGAATGCTATGTATGAAAATAATAATAATATTAATACTTTTTTTTATAGAGTTATGAGCAGACACACAGATTGACACAAAAAGACTGTCACTGGTTTCTGTTTAACAAGGTTGTGATTAGGCTCAAAATTTCCATTGTCACAGTAAGTCGTGTCATATCATTTCCTTCCTGTTGGATTGTCAAGACAACATATATTTGAATAGAAATGACCTCGATTGCGAGGGAACATTTAATTTTGCTGGAGTGTGTGTCATACATGCATCTTGAGAAATGACAACACGGCCTGCAAAGCTGATTCCAGGAGAAGCTAAAAATGACACAGCTTACAGCCAGCACTGTCCTCACCACACGCATTGTCTTTGTATTTTGGATGTCACTACAAATATTTTACAAACCTGGTTTAGCAGGTGTAATATTATAATCTTGGAATATTTATTCATTTTATTTTTGGGTTTTTTTTCCAGCAAGGGCAGTAACACACGCAGGCCATGTTCTTTGTTATCCTACAAAACAATTGCCTTACAATGTTTCTAGAGAACAACTCTCTTTGCTCTAATGCAGAACAGTGGTGGTATGTCTGGAGAGCACCAGCTGTTGAAAAAGCTGAAGGTTATCACTTCTTGTTTTCTAGAAAACATGGCAGTTGTCATTTATAATCTACTGACACATTGCAGCTGGCTCTGAGGAGAACTTGCTGCAACATGAGGTACAATAAAGACTTTCTCCAGCCATCTACCACAAAAAAAACAAAAAAACATCAGAAAATATAAAATATGACCCCAATTTTCCTGAAGCTCATGATATATGTCTCTCCTTTGAGGTCAGAGTGAATGTGAGGAGGTTTACTTTAGTTTTTAACCAATCTTTAGCAAAGGTTGAGACATAACTTGGCAAAGCCTGTGAGCGAATGCCTGTGCCATATATCAAAATACTTGGCAAACCTCCTGCGTGCAAAGCTCTTTGATAAACCAATACACAGAGTGGATCGCCTACCGAGTGATTACAGCATTCATGACAAAAATGAATGAATATGTCCCTCACAGTCACCTTTAGTCTTATTAATGCTCTGCATGCTGAATGACTGATTTCTACCATTTCTACTTGTCTTAGATCACCTTAAACACATTAAAATAGTAGGACAAACTTGACCACTTAAGCAAAAAATGTCTTTTCAACTGCTACCTATTTTGTCTCAACAAATAGACTGAATGCAAATATAACCAAAATATCCGAACTGCTAAGCCCAACTTCATCATACAGACAATGTCAAAACATTTGAGGACTCCCTAAAGAATGATATAGAAGAGAAGGGCATCTCCTCACAATAACAAAGTGCAAATATAAGCAGCCACTCCTTAATGGAGCTCCTCGCTGTATCAGTCATTGCAGGGGTCCCCCAAGGCTTTGCAAGATTGAATACACCATATGTTTATCTGGAGCTTCTCCCTGCATAAGTGGTACTGACGCCATGGTTTTTGCAGTACCCTTGTCCTTCCTATAATGCATCAATCCAAAAGCTCATTTAGGCAGTCACTTCCCAGACACCACACACAAAGAGGAGGCGTTTTTTTTTTACTTTGTTTTTAGATTACTTCTATCAGCTTTGTATATCTTGCATAATTTACTGCTCAGGGGGCATCCTTCGTATCTTTGAATCTGTGCAAAATACAGGATAAAAACAGCTTAAGTCTAGAGCCTTTAAGAACTTGATCTTAAAGGCTTTCGAGAGTGTTTAAGATCAGGCCTGTAAGAGAAATGGCACATTGCTCATTTCAAACTTTGTCTTCTATTCATTTGACATAATCAGGTCATTTCAGAATTATGTTATTTAAAAAGATAATTTTTTCTGTTTCTGATGGTACAGTGGATTTTTTTGGAACACATGGTTTTGACCTTCTGTCTTGCATGAAAATATGGAGCACTGCCCTCTTCAAACAAATATTTTCAAATCAACAGTGTTTGGAGTCAAATCGGGAAATTTGATGATCAGCAAATGTAACAAGCTTTCTTTTTTCTTGGGAACTGAGTCAGAGGGTCTCACTGTCACTTTAATAATGTTTTGCTCTTTTTTTAAACGTTCAAATAAACTGCAAGTTAGAGTTATTTAAATATGATTTCAGGTTTCTCAGATCAATGTTGTGGTGGTTTCTGTTTGTCTTTTAAACAAACAAACAACTTCTTTGGTTAACTATTAATTCTGTTTCTGAATGTCATTTTTCCCATCAGGTTATTTTAATTAGCTCATCTTTGCCAGTTAGGGTCCATGTGGCATCACACGACCCTCAACCCACATAGTGAAATGTGTATCACCTAACCATATTTTTTTAAATATAACATTATACTTCTCCAACTCTAAGCATGTACTTTAAGCCTAAACCAAGTGAGAGCAGAGAATTGATGGGCCACCAACGAGTGATGGGAAAAATAGTTAGAAAGCACATGGTTTTGACCTTCTGTCTTGCATGGAAGTATGGAGCACTGCCCTCTTCATACAAATATTTTCAAATCAACTGTGTTTGGAGTCAAATCGGGAAATTTGATGATCAACAAATGTAACAAGCTTTCTTTTTTCTTGGGAACTGAGTCAGAGGGTCTCACTGTCACCTTAATAATGTTTTGCTCTTTTTTTTAACGTTCAAATAAACTGCAAGTTAGAGTTATTTAAATATGATTTCAGGTTTCTCAGATCATTGTGTTGGCATTAGAAGGTACTAAACCAAACAGTCCTCCTACTCTATGAATGAACGGAACTCTCATTATTTTGTGAAATCTAGATCTTGCCTAACCTTGTAATGATATTCCCTTGTCCTGCCTCAGCAGTCTGCCTCCTCTCTACAGTTACCCCGCTGCTGTACGGCCATTTTTAGCCTCATAATTTCCTTGGCAGTAAGCTCATGATGAGGTTGGTCAGGGATGAAGACATCTATTAACTCAAATGTTGTACATGAAGGGAATTGCAGACCCATAAAGCAAGGTCTTGTGAGACTCCCAGGTGAGCTCTAGCATGAAGAGCAAAGTCTCCCTCTCCTCCCACCGACAGGCTTGCCTTAAAAGTTTCAGCGCCTAAAGGGGAAGGTAAAAACTTTGGGTAAGCTGCTTGAGTTTCCTCTTTACTTCTTCAGATTTCATGTTGTATTTGCTGTAGGAAAATTTTGAGCACAATTTTAAGGTAACAAACTTTTTTATGTTACCTTTTTTATGTTAAATATTTTGTTAAACCTAATTTACTGTTTCCCTTTACTAAAATCCATCCAAACTCTCTAGTAGTATTAATTGTTTTTCCCTAACTTATTTGAAAGACAGTAACGAAAGCTGAAAGAGGAAAAGCAAACAATAATGCCATTTTCTATCTTTGGAAATAGACAAAAAGTGAATTAAGCTAAAACATTTTATTTGGTTTTAGCATTTAATATGAAGCAGCTTTAGCTTGTCAGTAAGTAGCAGTTCATTCCTGTTAATTTAAGATTAACCTGATCAGCTGCAACATTAAAATATACCAGAATGACACTGATTGAAACAGATCTAGTGTTATGTTTTGTATTGCTCTGTTTTTCTATTTATTTCTCTCCATTTTTGTATTGGTGAATCATTTTATCAAATTGTGCTTGCTTGTTTTCTTCCATTTCTTGGAGGCTCTTAAGAGAATACACAAAGAATAAAGATGAAAAAACAACAACATGTAATCAGATGATCTTGCATATTTTCCTGCAGACAGTACAGTGAGTTGATGGGCAGACATCAAAAACTGTGTTGCTGTTGGACACAAAAACTATATTTTCAGCTGCAGGAAAGGATCCTCAGAGCGGCAATCAAACAGATCGTGTTTGCACACCACTGAAAGCAGGATAGTATTTTAGGGAAAAAAGAAGTTAAAAAACAAGCTGAGAAATATAAAAGAAATTGCTACTAAGTGTTAGTTTGGGTCATCTGAGATTGATTTCCTTCCTCTTATCCCAAGTGGTTAATATAGATCACATAAGCACATATACAATTTACAGCTATAAGTTGAAAGTTTAAGTGTTCTTGGCAAACACATATATTCAACCAAACAGCTGCAAAATATTACTATTACTTCACATATCATGGATCAAACTGTCAAATGTTGTGGAGGAGTAAAACTACATTCAGCTGTGATATTAATTTTCAATTTATTCCTTATGAGGAAACGTGTATTTACTCATAACTAATCCATAAACTTACTTTGTCTGTCTTTGTTCAACAGCAATGTCTAACTTGAACATATGCAGTCTGGATATCTATGGTTATCCTGCCCACATAAAATATTGATTGAACTCTTATAATTCGGTTGATAACCTTGTGTGTTATGTCAGCAGTGTAACATTCCTAGCCGAGGTGGGATACAGAGCGCAGCAGTGATTAGAGCATGTTATCTATCCTGCCTTTTGACACTTGTCTATCCGAGGTCAGGTTAAGACGATGGGTGCTGTCGGGCAATAAATCTTAGTTATTTCCCAAGGTCTCACCATGTTTACATTTTTACACCATGCCTTCAGTTTTGTGAAGAGTAATATTTCAGTTGGTCACAGCAATCTGTTGGAATACGGTATGTCAGTAACTCGTCAAAGCAGATGTTCTTATAAATCCAGATATCCAATAGCAACTTAGTAACTTTGCTTGACATTTTGATCATACAGCATAATATATTTCAGCTGGAAAACTAACATGTAATATCACTCAGCTTTCTTTGGATTGCACATAAATAAGAACTATTTTAGGTTGCAACATAGTAATCATTTGTTTTCATATTAGATTAGTAGTAGCAGTACTACTATTTGCATATCATATAGTAATGTGTCTAGGGTAGTATTTATTTTGGTGTTTAAAACAAAGGGAAAAGGGGTTGTATTTAAAAGATTTAAAGGAAAGAGGTGTAGACACAAAAGAACAGAAATGAAATTATGTAAGGAAATAAGTAATACATGAAAAAATAAGACCAGAATTCCATTGTCTAAACATAAGGCAAACAGCTAGCATGGTACAATCTCCATTTGAGAATGCAACAGATAATCATCAAGAGTACCTGCAGACAGAGAGGTACACACAAACAACGGTAGCAACTAGCAGAAAGCAGATGGAAACTGGAGCACCTCATTGTGAGTGTGTAAATGCAACCATGTGGCAGAGGTGAACCATGGGGCTACGACCACGCCCAACCCTGAAATGTCAAGAAGGCAAGGAGGGGCCTGAGACACATGGATCCAGCAGGTCCACAGAGTACAGAGCCCAACTGAGAGCAGAGGAGGCCCCCGACCAGACCCCCCAGCGCCACAGAGCAAAGGCACCAAGCAGTGCTAAGCAACACAACGACCACAAGCAGACAAGGCAGGCACCCCACTCCCAAATGTCAAAATGTTCTAACTTTAATGTTTGAATAATAACGTTTAAGTTTTGGTAATAAAAATTCACAATCCTAAGTGCACATCTTTTAATAGAAATTAACTGTATTCATATACAACTCCAGTCATCCTGAAACTGGATGGAAATGATACATTTTGTTCCTATGTACAGAGAATTCTGCCTTACTATATACTGTATATATGGAAAGTACTCTGCTGCACAATGGGCTCTACCTATCATGTCTGCACATACTTTAATGAGGGTTGGGGTAATGGGCTGTTTAATCTGGCCTCAGAGCTTGGATGGATATTATGATTAAGAATATGACAGTGCTACTTCCACACCTTGAGAAAGTGATGATTCTACATGTGTTGGTTGTCTGCTTGCGTTAAATGGTTGTTTTATCACTGTCAGCGACAGATGCCACGATCCCCCTCCTGCCAAACTGAGCTTCTACACAGGATCTTTCCTTACAACTCACTAACGTGACAAGAGAAGAAATCATTCACTGGTGTGCATTATTCTGTGAAGAAAATCAATCCATCTACAGTGTGTGTGCTTATGTAGAAGATACTGAATCATCCTAAACAACAAGGTCCCTCCTGATATATGGTTAAATTTGGTGTCACAGAAATGCCTCAGACAAATAAGGGGCCCATTTACCATCAGATCCCCAGCTGTACATGTAACATTTGCTGTAATACATCACCTGTTTCAAGGGAGGTACAGCTCTTAGTACCACTAAGGATTTTACCAAAAAAAGCCCAACAAAAAACAATCAATGAGTTGTAGTCATACACTACTAGAGTGTATTCATGTAGCTCTGTAAGGGGATGTTGCACAGTTAGTGATAAAGAATGTAGACCTCACTGAACCACAGCTGGATCATTTAACCATCAAGCTCTTGAAGTGTAAAATAAGATCCATAGTCAGGATCTAAGAAACTTTGATCTAGCACTAACATATGAGGCCACTTTTGTTTGCTGAAAAGAAATGTTAACTTTGATTAAGTACACAAGTGTGGTACGGGTTTATAGGAGGTTCAGTTGAGAGAGGTGAGTTTGAGAATGAGCAGCAAAGAACAGTGAATATAATTAGTTTTACTGCTCTGTTATTTAGTGTATAAGTTAATTCTGTTTCACTCTTACTCAGTTCATTAGAAGCTAAGATGATCATTTTTATCATAAGAGTGCATACCCATACATATATATATATATATATATATATATATATATATATATAGTATCTACGGTCAGGAAACAAAAGTATATTTCTTTCAATACAACCTCAGATGAGCAGCAACACCAGAAATATTACACAATATCATTATTTATTAAACAAAAACTTAGCCAAAATTCAGAAAAAGGGTGGGTGTAAAAAGCAAAGTAGAGTCCATGATTCAGTAGTTTATGGATCGACCTAGGTCTTTAATGTTCTCACTGAGAGAAGAGCAATAGAGGAATGTTTTTTTGCATTTTTTTCCCCCAAAATCCTTAAGGCAACAATTCAATCAATATTGTTAAAAAATGGCTAAGAGATCCTTTCATAGTGAAATTGTCAAAAATATTAAAAATAAAGCATCTAAAACTCTTTTTTTATTATTATTTATTTATTTTTTACACCTAAACTGAGCATCAGAGATGATTTAGTCAGTTTTAGTTACATGGATATTTTAACATGGTTGAAACTAATCATTTTATGTTAAACTGTCTATATTTCTTTGTAGAATTGCTGCTGTGCTTGGTGTCATTGTCTTCTAACATGACCCAACTTCAGTGGGATGCCAGATTCTGGCGCCCAAGGAGCCGTTAAGGGTTAAGGGTGTCTCTACTTTATTCTAGTGTACTTAAAGGACATTGTTCCATAAGTTTTGTTGTTTGTTCAGATCCAGATGTAAACCTCAGCTGTGTTGCTATATATTTTTCCAAGCAAAAAAAGCTTTGTCTTACTAAACTTATTTTCTAATCATGCATGCTAACCGAACCCTGTAAAGTCTGAGATGCAGCTCTGAGGTTTGTTGCAAAGCATTACATGGTCTGGTCTTGGGGTTGATTGGTTAGGACGTCCACTACTGGGTGTTTTGGATATCATTAGTGTATAATCTTCCTGTAGATTATGTCCATCATGCTCCCTGTAGAATGATGGATAAAATTCATTGGAAATGATCTTGTAATACATTCTACTGATTGACAAAAGCAATTAGTCAGGATTGTGGCTAATGTCTTTGCTAAATAGTGTTGTGTTAACACACTTCTGGGTGCTCCAGGGCAGCAAACTGGTAAAATGTCTGCTTTTATAGAGGTGTTCACTTGCTGCTGATCAAATATATTGATTAGAAGCACCTGGCTGCTCTTAAGGGAGGAAGGATGTTTTTCATGCACTGTTTCTGGATTACAATGCAATATGACATGTGCAAATGTGCATCTGAGGTTATTGTCGACTTATAACCTGGTGAGATCAAATACATTTTTTCTATAATGTGCTTATATATGGAATGTGGTATTTAAATTGAGAGAAGGTTTCCCTTCATTTTCAGAAAACTGCTATAATATTTATCTGTGCGATTTTGATAGTTAACTAAAGCGAAATACTTACCATTCACTGTAGAGAGGGATAGTAAAATATTCATATTATTAGTAATTATATTCCTAATGTAACAGGAATAGTTTTGCACTCTTTTTTTAAAAATAAATTACAAGTCATTTTAAAATTTTCAGTTCACTTGAAATTTTACTGCCATATTTGCTTTTATTGGAAGTTGAATAAGCTTATCAGATGATCCAAATTCAGTGAAGGGGCCATGAATACTAAAACTAGGAGTAGTTAGTTGAGTTGTAAGTGCAAACAGGACCCCTTTGTTCAAGAGACTGAACTCCCAGTGAACGTTGACATGATGATGGAGGAAGTCCGGATGGGGCCTTGTAAGCAGGCCACAGTGCCACCCCCGCTTGTAGTGCCACAGCGGATAAGGGTGCCACCGTTCTGTCCGTTTACATAGAAAAAAATGAGAGAGAGGTAAGCTGAGGACTGTAAAACAGGGTCAGCCGGGACTCATGCATCCAGTCTCAAATCAAGAAATGAGAGGAGACACACAGGCCTGGCTTTTAGACAGAACACATTCACAAAGCAAGCACTGAATGGAGCTTTGTCAATTTGCCAAAGTAGCTTGGGTGATTAACATTTGAACTGTGGCACATCAAGAGCCCCCTGTGGATGAATGGTCATTCTATCAGCCTCATTAGGGGAAGTCTATTCAAGGATGCCAAGCACAAATTGCCCAGGCCCAACTGTCAAGCATGGGTAGAGACTGACAATAGCAACCCAAAATAAACAGTCGTGTCTCGTAGATTGTTAAAATCCTCCAGTAAACAACATTTATTGCCAAGATAAGCCATGAGCCTCTTAAGCTGATGGAGTGTGTCATAATCATGACCTGTGTAGCACCATGGTAAATCGCTTCAGTGTGGTCGCCTCCTCAGAGTAAATAGACATAGACGGGCAGCTTGGTTGCCAATCAACACACGTAAACTTTTTCATTTCAAATATTTCATTATCTATCTCTCAACACGAAACATACGCTGCTTGTATGTTTGCTTAAATTGTTATTTTCAGTGGACGTAAATAATAATCTGCATAAAAATTCATGGAAAATCTGTGTTTGAGCACACATCTACAACTGGCCTCCATCTAATGAAACAAAAAGCAACAAGCCTGATGTGTCAGCCCAGGCATATGTGCAGATGCTGCAGTGCCGTGTGAACACGTTATCCTTTGTTTTGTTTTTTTTACTTTTCTGATATCTGCAGACCCCCTCATAAACAATTTATGAAATCTCTGCTCAAGCATACAAAAAACCAAAAGCAATAAAACATCAATTCTACTGTATGCTAGAGAGCAATGTCACAAAAACTGCAGCTCACCCAACCATAACACACATCCCAATCAAGAAATGCAGACACCTCAATGGGTAAAGAAATGCAATCATTTTCTCATGAAAGCCAATGTTGTTTGAATTCTGTTTTACTGCAATGCACCAAAACACATTCAGCAACTAGTTGGTTGAATACCAGGTTAAAACAAATTTCTCATTCTTCAGTCACTGTTGCTGACTGTGCCTAAATTTGTACATCGTCCCTGATCTTTCCACAACAAAGATAATTGATTTGTTGTTCTGGACTTTAAATTGTATCCAAATGGTTTATTATGAACTATGAGTCCAGTTGCTGTGTCACAAATACACTATTCTACTTAATGACTAAGCGAGTGTGCAGCTAATCATTCTCATCCAGCATCTATCTTCTCTGGCTTGTTTATGATCAAAGTGGGGAACAGTGTGGGGCAAAAATGTATTGATCCCTTTTAATCTTGGAAATTATACAGTTTTAACATGAATCCATTTAAGTTAAATAAAAAATCAATAGGAAATCCCATAAAACAAAGAAGAAGGAGCTCATATTTAAGGAGGTTCCATAAATCAATCAAGTTTTATTAAATAATGACAACTTTTCTTGCGTATAACAGTAATTTGGTATTATTGCAGATTAAAAGCCTCTTCCAAGTTGTGTCTGAGGCCACAGTTGTTTTGGCACAGAAAATATTCATGGCTCCTGATTTGTTCTCCCATATTTTATATTCCCCCCTTTTCTATTTTTAGTTAAAAATCAGCATGATCTTGTTTGATAGACATGTTTACCCAAGCTCTGGATGGAATTCATTAGCCATAATTAATCGTTTACTTGATCAGGAGGGTATAAAAAAAAAGGATTATGTGAAGTCAGATTAAAGGGAGCTGAGTGAAACGAACGAAGAGATTATCAAGCGCTGCCAGGCAAGCCGTCTGCCTTTGGAGTTGGGCCCTCTCTGATTGCTATCTCGTTAGTGCTTTATTTGTCAAGCGCAAGCTAATGCCTAAAACAAGCTAGGCTTTATCCAGACTCTTCTGCAGGAGAGTAACTCTGGAGATTAATTACTGACCAGCAGTGGAGGGCATGCATTGAATCAGACAAGAGGTTAAAAAGACTGAAGAGACCAGTGAAACAATTGCAAAATTTATATAGAGGATCAGCTGTCTTACAAATGTAATAGTTTTAATGCTATTTGACTCATTCTTCATTAGGATCATTGTTGGCAACTTCTCAAAGATCCTTAAGAGAGTGATAATATATGTTTTTAGTTAGACAGAGCCTTTACATTTCATTATAACATAACCAATGTTTACATGATAGCAAAAGGTTGGTGTATGTAGAAAACTTTTGCGTGCCCGTGCTACAGTAATTATATACAAGGACAGTGCAGAAGGTTGAAGTGCACCTTTACATACACAGCAAGTATATCACAGCCCTTAGTAGACCCGTCGAAAAATACCTTGGAACCGATAATTTAAATGCACCTATGGATTTTCTGCTGTCAGAATCCAACCAGCCCTTTAGCTGCAGGTGGGATTCATAAAAAAAAATTAAACCAATGCTGCTGCAAATACAACACTGAGAAGAAAAAATATCTTGTGGGATCTCTGAAACACGACAAGGAAAAAATTAAAACATTTTTTTGCATGTCCTGCCTCTCCAATTATTTTCCCACCCTGATATGGGTCATTGGGATTTTTACACAAACTGTAATGAAGCAGGACACTGACAAGCCTTCCTGCACAATGCTATGTGATTAAGGTCAGTAATTTTAAAACATTACAGACTCATTTATTTTTAGGGCAGCAAAATACACCCTGTCAACTTCTTTGTGAATGCTGGAAAAAATGTAAAATTGTAATGAGGCCTGTGAGAAACATAGTTGGAAACAGAAGCAGCAAACCTGCTACTGGCTGAGATACAATGCAGCATGGCGAGCCAGATTTGAAGCTTACTGGCTTCAACATGGAAGAAAAGATGAGGAATTTAAAGTTGACCAAACTCATGATGTTAATCTTTGATTAAAATTTAGATTATTTAGCAATCAATTTGAAATATTCTAAAGTATGGTAACTTGCAATCATACCCAAAACTATGAGCAGTTTTTAGCCAGAGAGAACCAACAAAATCAGAGTCAACATGTAAGTGTTAAGACACATGTGAGAAACCATTCTCTACAGCAGTGGTTCTCAACTGGTCTGGCTTGGAGACCCACCGTCACCCCTTAATGACGAGCTGTGACCCAAAATGCAAAAAATTTTCAACTTCTCAATTTATTTAGTGGTTAAATTGTACACAATTAACGGGTGAATACATGCATTAACATGAAATATATAGAGTGGCCTCTCATTTTATATATAACAAACAGTGTACTAGTTAAACTATTGTGGAAGAAATTTTACTGTATTTCAAAATCATCATTCATATATGCTCATGTAATATTTACTCATATTAATAATCACTAATATGTAAGTTTTCTTTATTCATTTATTACTGTCGATCTATTCAGTTTGGTACATAATATTATAGCACATTAAAGTGAGTCTTTCATTTCTGGGTTATGGTGCATGGTTGTTTTGGGT
>JBAMHW010000006.1:10690615-10711676 GCA_037177495.1 Rhadinocentrus ornatus | reverse complement strand
TTTGTACTCAATATTTCTCCTTTGTAAATAAACACATTTACTCTTACTCATATCAGACCCTTGGTAATTTTTGCTACTACACAATTCATGCACTTAATTAAACTTTAAGCAAAATATTACTATAAAAGCCACAAATTGCTGTTTTTCTGCAAAAGGCTTGACAAAAAGTGCAACTGAGAAGTAAATAAAAGCTTGCTCTTTATCTGTCTTTAAATGTTAAATAAAATGAAAGTTAGCTGAGAATACTTAGAATCTTTGACAACCAACACAGCTGATTTTAACTATAAATTTAAAAAAATCTAAACCAAAAGATTAAAGTAGACAAAGTTAAGAGATCTTCTCATTACCTTATCAGTAAATACTGAAAAACAATGTCCTTTCGAGAAAATATAGTCGAATTCACTGCACAATACTCACAGAATAAATCATAAAAATAAAACAAAGTGTGTGATTCCTCAAAGACCTCTTTAAATAGTAAAAGAACCAATGAATGGAGATGTATGATCATTCTTGTATAAATGAGAATATAAATACAATTTTAAGTACTTTGTAAAATGTAATCAAGGTTACAAAAGTGGTATTTACTGTAAGTGGAGATGATTACATTTCTGCTAATAGATTGCTCTACATGTTACACTCTGCAACCTAGCCTATAAAGCCTACACTGACGTAGAATTGTGCCATTTTAATGGCAGTCTTATAGAGTAGCTTGGTTTATTGTCATGATTTTAGGAGGAAGTGGACCCCGATGCAGGATGAAAAGGCAAGAGGCACTCTGCTGCATGGATAAAGGTTTTAATTAAGTTACAAGGCCAAAACAAAGGGGACACAACGGGGAGACACAACAGATGATCTGACAAATGAAAAGTGAAACCAAGGGTATAAATACAGTGAGGAAAGAATAGGGAGCAGGTGAAGCAAATGAGCAATTGAAACCAGGTGTACAAATGAACAGGAAGCAGAAAGCAAAACAGAATACACAAGGGGATAAAACTAGAAAATAAAACAGGGAAAGAGAACTAAAAAACAAGACTAAAAGAACCCCAAATCCACAGACAACTGTATCATCTTGAAATCTTTTTAAAGTTTTTTGTGAAAACACAGATTTTAAAAATATATTCTACATTGATTTGGAGGCTGTGCAGAGAATGGTTTTACTGTGGACTTGTGATAGTTTTTAATGATGTTATGATTAGTAACCATGTCAACAGGGAGGTTGTTAATGGAGGCAGCTGATTGAGCTTTTCACAGCTCAAACTGCCCATAATGAGACATCAAATCCAGACATGTTGAAAAGGAGATTTAAGTAAGCCATAAATAAAAGAAAGAATGTGGAAAAGGGAGGTTTATTTTTGTCTTTCTTTTGCTGTTGTGAGGAATGGGAGTCTATTGGCCAATAAAGTAGAAGAGCTTGGAGTACTAATGAAGATGTAGTGGGAATATAGGGAAGGCAATATTTAGTAAATAGTAAAAAAGAACATTTTAATACACATTTTTTTCTAAAAATCAAGATTTACGGAGCGCCCCCCAAGGATTGTAACTAATCATTTTAAGTGCTACGTTACAACATACTTCCTCTGTTAGCATGGACATAAAATCATTGTCAGGTGTGCGTGTTATGGTGACTCTATGCTTAGAGGGACAGATGCAGACTAGAAACACCTAAAGAAACTGAGCAAAATAGCTTTAACAGCCTGTGCACGCGCTCAGATCATCACTTTGTTGCTAGATAACGCAAAAGTATTGCGAGAGAACAGTGGGGCTACGTAAACGAATCCTTCACCAAAGAATAAAAAGATCTAGTCTTTTATCTTGCATGGGCTATCTCATCATAAAATGATCAAGGTTAAGCCTCAATGACCCATCAACATATCTGTATGAATTTAAAGAAGGCTGCACAGTGACCTAGTTGCCATGGCAGATATCTGGTTTAAAAAAACAGGTGTTTTTATAGTCCACTGGCTTTATCCTTAATAGGGGAGTGGTACATTCAAACTTTTTATTCCCTATTTTATACTATCTGTTAATTGTTGGTTCTTATTTACAATGTAAATAAGTCAGATCCTCAGACTTCCTCCTACCGAACCTTCAACCATTTCACAGTCACTCATTTGGCTTATATGCAATCCCCACAGCACTGCCACCCTGCAGACATCAGCAGTCATTTCCCAAATGTGTTCACTTTTTGCACAATGAAATGTTTGCATACATCCACACTCAAATACTGCACACTCACACCAAAATAAACAAATTACATGAGGGTATAACAACTTTCAATGTGGCATGAAAATAAATCAGCCTGTACTTGAATATCTGCACATCAGAGCCTTTGGTTATTGTAATTACTGTGTGCAATAAATCAAAATAGAAACTGGATGTGTTTGCTGCAGCTTTTCTCTCTCCCAGCTGGTTTTTTTTCAAATTATTCTTATGCTGATGCAGCTTTTCTCAAGACAACAAGCCCTAGAGAATTGCTCATGTCTCAGCAAATATAAGAAATCAACAACAGGGGTAATGAAGTGACAGAAAAAAGAATGCAGCCTGTCGTATGGTGTTGTAATAAAGTTTTTCCTCCTGGGGATCTGATTTTAGTGCAGTGATCATCATGCTTTTGATTTCCCCATGACACAAGTCTTAAGCTCTGATAGACTTCCTGAGACTGTATATTTACAATGTAATTTAGTTTAAAAGGTTATAGGAATTGAAACAACATCACCATAGTTGAATGACATCAAGAGTGTATACTGCAATACAAACCATTGGAACTTTATCATGATTGTAATGACCTGTAGATATTAAAGTAACATGAAACTTGTTATTTTTTTCTAGCAGAGAAAAAGGGACAAGTGATTTGGGTTTCCTATTAACATGTACTTGTATTAAACAATATCCACTGGTACATTCAAATAACACTGCCCAGTTGTGCTTTCCATAATGAAAGAGCAGGTAACAGTTACCACTAATGGGAGCCAGAAAGTGCATCTCTTGCTGTTTTCATTGTGATATTTCATTGAGCGCAAACTGTCATTGACAGTCTAAAAAAGAACCCAGGATTTAATTTTAACGTTGTCAGATTGGCAACTTATTCTTTAAGGATGGAAATGCACCAAATTCCAAATAGTTTCCCACATTGTTACAGTCAGCAAAGTCAGATTATGCAGCATTACAGGCACATTGCTTTGGGGATACATGTCATATTTGGTTATGTGGCAAAGGAAATGCATATCTTGAGGTTTCCAGGCTTTGCAAACACGTCCTGCAGACATTGTACGGGGGACTGCAACACAAGCAGTGGGGTAGAACTCTGGAGAGCATGTTGCCCTTCCAACTGGCCCTGAGGCCAGAGGTCTGTCACTACCACTTGGAAGCAAAATTCAACTTTTCCGTTTGATTTGTGCGCATTTCAGGGATGCATCTGAGTTTGGAGAGTCAGCAGCATTCCACACTGTATACTGAAATGATTAAATCATAAATGCGGACTGTACTTTGAGAGCCAAAATAAAACTTGCACTGGGTGAGGAATAAGGTGCAAAAAAAAACAAACTAACTAATAAAGTCTGTGACAGTGATTATTATTAAGTGAAGTTATATGACATATGTACATTTTTATTAACAGGGAGAAACTCGGGGATCAACAAAACAAAAGCTCTGAATAATAAATGTAATTCAAACTTTTGGACTTTTGTTGATTATTAAAAGGAAACACTATAAGTAAAGGATAGTGTTACCAAATCCATAAAAACGTTATCTTCATATTGGTAGGCTTACTAAAAAAGTAGAAATATGTAGCATTTAATCAAAGTAGTCTATAATCTTAAACTTGCAGAAAGTTGATTAAAAAAACATTCTTACTCAGATTTCTACCACCCTCTTTAAAATAAGAGATGCATCTCAGCACTTTTTAAATTTAAATATTTTCTGAATCTTTTTGTCTGAAAATAGAAAAGAAACATAGCAGTAAAACAAATCTAATGACATCTGGCAAGAGGCATCAAATTTTCCAGTTATGTTGTCTCTTAAATGCCTTCCTTTAAAATCTTGATTAGATTTTTAAATCCATCGTCTCACATACAAAGTGCTTAATAATCAAGCTAAAGCTTATCTTAAAGATCTGATCCCATATTATCCCCACAGGATGTCTTGCTGTCAAAGCTCCTAGTGTTTCTCAAGTGAAAGGGAAATCAGAGCCTTCAGGTATCAGGTTCCTCTAATGTGGAACTAGTTTGGATTCAGCGTGCAAACACTGCCTCACACTCTTTCTGCTGTTATGATTAGGCTTGAAACTTTCCATTTTGGTAAAGCCCATAGGTAGAGCTACCTACAGGGATTCTATTCCAGAACCATTTAGCATGTTTCTCTGATTCTGCATGTTTTTCAATTCACACTAACAGGCCAGACCAACCTCCCCAGCGTCACACCACATGCCATTCACCCTCTCTGTCCCTTTCTCGCTGTCTCAGCCTCTTGCTGCATTATTTATTTTATTTTTTTTACTTTAACTGACCACTTCTTTTACTCATGGGGATCCTTTACGCCAGGGGTTTTGCCTGCTCTCTCTGGGGGTTGTTGCCACGATGATCGCTTTTGTCTGGGGGGCTGGGTGTGTGCCCCAGTCTGCCCTGATTGGGGTGGTTGCCGCTGGGTTTACTGGCTCCTGGTGTGGATGGATCCCCATGATGTTGTTTCCTCACAGCAGCATCAAGCCAGATGTTTCTCACTTTTAGTATTTTATGCCTACATTCAGTTTGGACACAGAAATTGGAGAGTCATGTTTGTACAGAATAGGGGGGATGGGCTGCTTTGTGTGCATGTATACATGTGTGTGTGTGCGACTGTGAAAGACTGAGTGTTTTTTTTTTATGTAATTCTGCTTTGATGTGTCTAAAGGCTTGTTTTATTTTTAATATGAATAATGTTGTGTGTTTAAGGTGGAAACAGGATCCAAGCGCTAACACTGGGCTGGAATTAGGTAAATGGTTTATTAGGGCAATCCACGGATGAATGAATGGCAGAAAAAAGGAGGGTGTGGCTAGCAGGCAGGCAGGCAAGTCCCTATCTCTGAGCAGAGCAAAACAAGAGAGTAGGTTAGGCAGGCAGCGCCATCAAAAAATACTAATAGCCAAGACTAATAGCCTTCTAGTCATCGCCAGATTGTTTATTTACCCAGTGGTGAGCAGGTCTTTTATAAACTTGCTGCTTGATTGCAGAATCAGGTGCAGGTAACAATCCAGTTGCCAGGGAAACAGGCACACCCACCACTGCCACACACCACAGCAGGAACCACAACACATAAAGTGCAATATGCATGAATTTTTTGTTTTTTATCATGTAAAGCAGTTTGTGTTGCCTTCAGCATGAAAAGCGCTTTATAAATAAAGTTTGATTTGATTTGATTTGATTTGATTTGATTTGTAAGTGAGTCAAGTCAAAACTCTGTCTTCCCCCTCTTTTATTTATTTATTTTTGTTTTTTGTCTTTGTTTTACTAATGTTGGATTTGTCTATGTACATGTGTACTCGGTGTCATGTGAAAAAAGATAATTTAATTCTTCTCTTGTCATGTGAATGCCAACAAGAAAACAAACAAACAAAAAGATGTTAAAATCAGCCTAAAGATATGCTTTCCCACAATGTACAGCCATGTAAATAAATACGTAGTTTTTATTTAGACAAACTTACCAAGGGCTTACATGTTTTCTGGTGAGATATGGATGTTAATTTAAAACGTGTTTTTAAATGTAGAATTACATAAATGAAACAGATAATTTAGGTTATACCACCACAACTCTACAGTAGCTTAGAAGACACAAACCAAATTGTGGATTTTAAACGTTTTTTGTGGCCACTGTAATTTTCCTACATGCTTGGAAAAAGAAGGTGAAGCCAAGTGTATTAAGCAGGCTAAAAACTGCAATTTGTGTCACTACGTCCCACGCACTGAACATTCAAGTGAAGGTACAGAGTCCAAAGAATGTTAAAGCCGTCTTTAAACATACAGTAATTAAAAAAGAGGACTTCCTAATAACTTAGTGCTGCTGTAGTAAGCGTTTAGTCTAAAGACTGAGTTTGGTGAGAATACAGAAACATACTATAGATTCGATTAAGGAAAAATCTAATTAAATATATAATCTTTTACAATTTGAAAGAAAGGTAGCTAGAGAGTACATTTTGGGAGAATCAATTTACTAATTTCAAAATGTATGATTAAAATGTATGATTTCCAAAAACTATCAAAGGTCTTTTCCCCCAATAGCAATCCAACAGCAGAGATTAAATCTTTATTTCTAACAAGATATTGCCCCCGTTTTTGGAGCTTTTCACAGCTTGTCAGTGTGTTGGATGATTGGTTTAGTCAAAAAGAAAAAGAGATGTTATCAGGAAATGTGCACCTCTCATCATAACAAATGCTCTCCGGTTTCCATGGTTACCAAAAGATCCTGTGCAGCAGAGCAGAATTGTCAGTCTCAATTACAAAACGGCTGATTAGCATCAAGGTACTTGTGCAAGAGGAAGTAGTCGAGCTTTTCAGATCCGCAGGCAGCTGTGCGACTGAGGGGCAATCACACTGTCTGATTGCCGTCTTTTTATAAGAGCTCTGTTTATTTAGCAAATTAGCTAAAAATCACCAAGAGGTCAGAAATTGCCACTCTTTTCAAGATAGAAGTAAACTTTGTTGTACTTTTTTTTATATCCCACTACATCTTAAGGGCAATAAGGTTAACAAGCTGTGTCATTATGTATATTTTTTACACTGGTTAAATATAACATATTCTATCATTGAGTAATACACTTTTCCCATTGCACTAGATTTAACAATGAAAACTATGCACAGTTTGAGTCAGAAAAACCATTAAAAATTTTAGAACTAAGGTGTTAAAATAGAAGAAAATGTATTTTTATTTGGTGTTCTTTGTAATGCACCATAGAAGCAAAAGGGATTATCTCCTCATTTATCTGTAACATTGACAAAAACACAGTCAAGATAATAGCAAAAGTTACCCTTGATAAAATTGTTTCTGCCCTGGCAGTTAATGATGCTGCAAAGTTTGGAGCCCACCACAAGGAAAAGTTTTTGGATACTCACTGTGTAGATCAAGTTAAATTAACTTTGAAATCACAGATCTGTAGTCCTATAGGCTTCCTCAGCAGTAACTCCTTACATCCCAGATATCTCCACACCTGAGAGGCAGCAAATGACTTTGACATATGCACAGTCAGCACACTGCCACTGCCATTTCTACTTACCTTAAAGGAATATAGATGGGTAGACATTATGAGGGCTGTGGTAAACAATGCTCTATCTTTAACCTAAGCTTTTCACTGTCTCAGTCAACAATGATTCCAGTAAAACAACAACCTGAGATTGGATCAAGTCCTGCCAGGACTTCTGTTGGTGCCCAAGGCCACTCTATTGCCCGTTCAGACTTCACAGCCCCAGAGCTCTCAGTCTCCCAGTGGGAGCGCATGTTCACTGTCAGGTGTCAGGTGAAGTTATCTAAGCCCCAGAAAAAGGACTCCATTGTTTGTGAAAGCCTTGGTCATTGTTACACCATATCTCTTGCCGCAAGGAGAGATGGGACAGGGAGGCTTCTAAAGAGATCTAATTCTCTGTTAGAGGAAGTAACTCAGTGTAAATGTGGTTTACTTCTACAGACATTTTAGAAGCGTTTTAGAAATGCTTCATAGGTTATAAAGCTACATTTGCCACAGAAAAAAAATGTACAGAAAGCTTTCCTTAAGACAAGACCAAATAGATTAATAAAAAGGTAAAACTGTCAGTTAGATTGCAGTGGTTAAAAGATGCATGGCCTCACTTCTTCCTTTTCTCAAATTAAAATGAATATTTTCTCAAATTAAAATTTATGTTTATTCAAAAGGGCATTTATTTAGGTTTATTTTGCATTAAAGAAAACTACTGCATGAAAAACATGTTAAATTCAGAAAAGGGAGAAGTAATTAGTGTCAAAGAAACAGTACCAAATTCTCCTTAAAGCAAGAATGAATATGATAACTGTCTTTCAGCATTTCTGCAATTGTCTCATTGGGAGGCAGCCACCACTGAAGACGTGTGGTTATTATGAGTGCTTCTTGCATTCTCGTGTATTAGTCTCCAACAGAAGTGTGTGCCAATGATTGATCCAAAAGGTGCTAGCAGATGTAATAAAAAGTATAGATTTTTACTAAGAACATGTTCATTTAAATTGAAAGAAATAAAAATTAGGGTCAGCAAAGAGTGATAACTGAATTGGAATGATGATAAAGCTCAGCATGTTATTCAGTGGTTTGCAAATTTACAAGGTCACCTTGCTTTTGAGAGCAATGGCAACATGAATTCATGTGGCAGCTGCTCTTATCCAATCCATCATGTTAGCACATCAGTACACAAGATCCACATCCACACTGTACCCTCAGGACTTTTCACAGCTCCACATGTGACTGTTTTGTCTACTTAGCACTCCTTTCCCCTCTGCTCTGCTGTGGTATCACTCCACCTGGACTGCTCTCTTCTCTCCTCCAGAATGACCTTCCCAGTTCAGATCATCACCTTCTACACACTGAATAAAAACAGCTCCTCTGCCCTCACTACAGTTTTTCTCAGAGGAAGTCCATTTGATCTCTCTCTAACCATTGTTCTATTTCTACTCTACACTTTGCCCTTTGATTGAGCATGGGTGCTCCAAAATACCAAAAGTAGTGAAATATTGTAAAGGACATAAAATGTTTGGTAAAAGTACTTACTTAGTTTATTGCTTTAGAAATTGGAATTATAATTAGTTAAAAAAAGACTGGGAGGTGGTGGTGGGCGGTTAATTTGAAACAAACAAAACAAAACAAAAAAAAATATCTCAAAATTCTGAACATGGATAATTAACCCCCCTTCTCTAGATAACCAACTTTTTTGTTTACTTCTTTTGCAAAAATGATAGCTACAACTCTTTTTGTAGCTTTCATGTGAAACATCTAAACTCAGGCATTTTTGCTGATTTGTCTAGATAAAACTAATTAACTGTACCTCCTGAAAATCTTAAGAGATTTAGCTCTGGGCTTGGACTTAACCAACATCTATAGATGCTATGAAAACAACATCATGCAGGCATTAATGGCCTTTAATACTTATAAGACTAAAATAAAATGCAAAAAAGTTATTTTCGATGACTGTGAGGGCAATTGCATGTCATATTATTGCAATGTGGTGTTTGAGTTTTGGTTTGTGTGGTGTCTATTGGTATCCCAAGTTGATGCTTTACTTAGATCGTCTAGTTGTCTCCGATTATTCTTTCAGTTTATGATAGCATTCTATTCTATCTTTTCTATCATTTCATTCATGTTGTAAATTTAATTTTTGTTGTGGTTTTAGCTTTTGAAACCACATTCCTCATGTTTTCTGTTAGTTTTTGTTCTTGGTATCTCTTTGAGGTAATTTTGTGTCAAATTTTAATGGCCATTTGTGTGTACATGAGCTTTTGTCCTTGCATAACATTAGCCAAGGTTTGATCTTTCACAATTGCACGCCTTTTAGAATTTACAGCAGAGAAGAGATGATGTATGAGTCTGCTGAAGACTTGAGGTAATTAACAAATGATGTTTTGGCTAACAAAGCATGGCCTTGATGGGGATGCATTACTCTCATGAAGCCCCACAGCTAGGCCACTCACAAGGATGCAGCTTCATAGAGCTAGATGAATGGACTTTAGCTTGGACCAAGCAGGTGTACCCACCACCAACCCACCTCTGCTGACTTAAACTCACACAAACACTGACAAATGTGGACACGCGCACGGACCATTGCACACACACGTCATACTCAAAGGAGTGTTAACAGCTGCAAGGTGAAGCATGGCAAAGAAGAGACCAATTATCCTTCAGAAAAATGAGTCAGTAGTAGGAGGTCTGATCATTTTTCCTGTCGAGGTTTGAAATCATGCTGCTGTCTGCTGCTGACAACTGGTATCCTCTACAGCCCTTTGTTTACGATGCTGTCCGTTTTAAAGGAACACTTACAATTACTCACGTATCAACCTACTGTGTGTCGTGCACTGTTGTGGAAGTGAGATTATAGCTTTAGTGTGATAAATGTTAAATAATGATGCTATAACCAAACTCACCTTATCTAAAAAAAATAAATAAATAATGCAACCATACATACAAAGTACTCTAAAAGCTGTAAACAGAATCAAACAATTCACTTCACACTAGACATTTCACTACTTTACTGATATTTCATGTACAGGCATTCAAACAATCTGAATATTGCAAATACTCAAAGTGGACAACAAATCACATTAATCTTGATTAATGCTAAAACAGTACCTTTTTGCTAATGTTCTGCAGTCCTTCTATAGTCATTTATCAGACATTTTTAATAGGTAGTACTTAGTGTGGGAATGCAGATCAAAACATCCAATGTATATATTTCCCATTGTAAATGCACATTTTCACTGATATCAACCATCAGGAAGCAAGTAATAAATGTATTATATCCTTCCAGAGCAGGAATCGCCAACTCTGGTCATCGAGGGCCGGTGTCCTGCAGGTATTGAATGTTTCTCCAGTGTAACACCTGATTCAAATAAAATGGATCTCTAACAGCTTATTGTCAAGTTC
The DNA here is from genome assembly GCA_037177495.1 of Rhadinocentrus ornatus. NCBI lineage: Eukaryota > Metazoa > Chordata > Actinopteri > Atheriniformes > Melanotaeniidae > Rhadinocentrus > Rhadinocentrus ornatus. The sequence goes on along the minus strand of JBAMHW010000006.1, from coordinate 10,701,072 downwards.
TGCACAAGTCTATTAATGACCCATTCATCTGAATCAGTTGTGTTGCTGCAGGGAAACATCCAATACCTGCAGCCCTACACGGGCCCTTCGGATCGGAGTTTGCGATCCCTGTTCTAGATACAGATTTTGATTTACTTACAGGGCTTTCTTTTCTTCTTTTGTGATACAGATACATTTCAATATGAACAGGTGTTGTAGGATATAGTGTCAGTGAAGTCTTGTCATTGTTCAAATTGGAAAACTGCTAAGAGTGAATGGTTCTTCAAGTTCAATCAAATGGTGGCAACAAAAGAAAACAAGTTGAGGGAGTCCCATTCCTTCAGTTTAAAATAGAGGGAAAAAATTCAGAACATTTATATAAAATAGTTATTCATGTCTTGTGTGGGCATAGACAGGTGTCCTCTGTCGGTGCCCTTTGGTTTACATGTTGAGGTCACATTTTGGCTGATGTTCAGAATTAAAAAAATTTTAAAGTAACTTCTACGTGAATCCCAGAATCTAGCTTACTTTACACAAGAACACACTTATTGTTGATCTTAATGTTTGTTTGTTTTTTTTGTTTGTTTTTTTCTGCTCTGCGTGTAGTTTACAAAACACTTTTAACAGATCTTTGTAAAACAGAGTGTATCAAAGGTTGATGTCTTGACCATGACTCTAACTGTATGTCTGATAGAAATGTGTGAAAAATACATTTCTGTGTGGCGGTAGCGTAAATCACTAGCCTGTCACTGATGTGATAATATCAGGCATGCTGATGTGGTCAAATATAATTTTTGAAGATCTGCCTTATGCTTCTTTCTGCTCTGACTGCATTTTCCTAACATATAGAAATGGTCTTTTTTTCAGAGTGAAAAATCTTGGTATGGACATTATCCAAACAAGTTAAGCATTTAGGCTTTCACTGCCTGAATACTTATGCCCTGTTTCACTTCCAAAGCACTTACCAGAGCACCACTGAACAACCTATAAATGGAATACAATGTTACATTCAACATTAAAAGCACAATATGTCACTTTCCTCTTCTAAAAATGTCTAAAAGCAGAGGAGCCTTGTGGTAGGATAAGAGACTAAATTGCTCATAAGAGGTTATTCAGATATTGAACGACGCAAAGAGGGTAACTGATATAACAGTAAAGTGCAAAGGAAATAAATAGAAGAACCATAAAAACTTGATTTCAAAATCAAATTGATGAAGCACTCCCACCACATGCAATTATTAGTATTTTAGATGTGATTCATTGCTATGGAGTAGATAAATGAAATAACCTATTCCGTATCTCAGTTTGTTTAAAAAAATGGAAATTGTTCAATATATTGAATGAGTAAAAAAAATAAAACAAATATTTCAGTACCAGAATAAATCAGATAATTTTAAACCCTTAAATTACAAATTGAACAGTGTCCTATACATGAAACTTTTTATCACCATTGTGTATGAACAAAGGGAAATTGGAAACAATCCCAATGTTCAATTTTAACACAAATAAAAGATTTGTCCCTCAGATCACATGACAAGATTTTAAGCCTTGTTTTCATGTTGCAAATGTTACAATCTATAGTCAACTACTAGGTGTGAGTGACTTCCGCAGACATCCCAGTCCCTAGTGAATATCTGTCATGATCAATTTAAGGAGTCGTAGGGGCTAAGGGCCGAGTGAGCGGAGAACAAGGAGTAATATGCAATGGGAGGACAAAAGACTCATTGCTTCTAACACAACAGGAATAGAATCCGGAAAAAGTTACAACAGGCATAGCAAGAGCATGATTAAGAGCATGATATATCATGCTCCATGAAATCTGGTTAAAAGTTGGCAAAACACATTAATCTCTCATGTTTCCAGCATACAACATTGTGACCTACTAGAGAGAAGCCAAGGTGCTTATCTTCAACATCCAAAGCAGCAAAACAGATGGAATTACCAGGAAGTACTTGAATTGTATATGATGTAACTTTATTGATGAGAAAAACACTTGTCTATATAATAGGAAAATGTATAGATAAAGATTAGTCACACGGCCTGGGCCCTGTGCTCTGCCTGACTGCTCACACCAATCTTATACCATTCTTCATTCCCATATTCTGCATGCTGACACAGTCACTGTATTGTCATTTGGGTTTAACCATCAATAGTTGCAATTGTTTAGCTTTTTGTTTACTCCTGATGCTCTGCTTGTCTTCGTGAGACATGTTTTTTTCAGCTTGTTTGTCTCTTATAGGTGCTCCCGAGGATTGTCAGCTTCTGTTTTCCTGCAAAGGATTGGTTAGTTAGTTAAGAATGTTCTCTGGTCTGTTTCTGTACAGGTGCAGCAGTTTGTTGTCAGTGTTTCTTTTTTGATTGAAGAACTGTCCCTGTGACTACAGTTGCACATAGTATTCAGAAGTTTAAGGTCCACAGGACTATAGTCAACCTCCCCGGTCAGGGCTGCAAGAGGAAAATTGATGACATCCCAATATTTAAAGAGCCCAGAACAACCTCGAACTTCAAGGTTAAAGTACATCAGGGTCAGATCACACCATCCATTGCTGTTTGAGCCAAAGTGGACTTGACTTCAAGGGAGATGACCAAGGACGACACCACAGTTCAAAGCAAATCATTAAAAAGCAAGACTAGAATTTTCCACAATGCATGTTGACAAGCCACAAAGCTTCTGGGATAATGTCCTTTGGACAGTTGAGACAAAACTGGAGCTTTTTGGCAAGGTAAATCAGCTCTATGTTCACAGATGCAAAATGAAGCACACTGAGAAAAGAACACCGTCCCCACTGTGAAACACGGAAGAGGCTCGGTTAAAGGCTCAGTTTTGTTCTAGGGTTGCTTTGCTGCATCTGGAACAGGGTTTCCTGAATCTGTGCAGGGTACAACAAAGTCTCAGGACTATCAAAACATTCTTAAGCAAATTAAGCTGCGTAGGATCCAAAAATCTGATCTCAGTCACAGGATGACTCAAAACACAGCTAAAAACACCCAAGAATGGCTAAGAGCAAAACAACCGTCTATTCTGAAGTGACCTTCTATGAGCCCAGCTCGAAATCTAATTGGACATCTGTAGAAGGAGCTGAGACAAACTGGAGCAGCTTGCTTACAAGGAGTAAAACAAAAAAACTGTTGACAGGTGCAGAAGTGTCATTGATAGATACAGAAATGGTTTGATTTAAGTGATTGCCTCAAAAGGTTGTGCAAGACAATATTAAGTTGAGGGTGCGCTTAATTTTGTCCAGGCCTGTTTAATTAGTTAGATTCTTTTGAACAAACAACATTGACTATTTTAAAGAAATGTCTAATTTTCCGTTGTTAAATTTCAGTAAAATGTTTATTTATTATTATTGTAGTCAGTTTCAAGTTGCTTCAGTGACTTATGTGGGTTTTTCTTTCATTAACAGACGGTTGCCACTAATTTTGTCCATGTCTGTTTCTTTATCTGATCTTTCTTCTTTCTACTGTCTTTTGATTTCTGTTCACTCCTTAAAAAGTTAAATCAACTAGGCTTGATTAAGGAAAAGATGATGGCCTGGCATTGTCCACACTCTTTTACAATGTTAACTTTGCATATTGAATACAAAAAGTTTGCATATATGTGCTAAAGTGTGGTGTCAAAAGGTACAGACAAATAGGGGTTATGATGCAGAGATGCACGTACAGTTATTGTAAGCTTAGAAAGACTCGTAATTCATATGGTGTGAGCATGGAAAACTTTATATTTCCCATGTCTTGTAATTGTAATTTTATTGAAAAAAGATTACATTCATACTCTAAACTCAAAGCTTCTTCACATTTTTCACCAAACCCTGGACAATTACAAGAGGTTTGATGAGTGTTGCTAAGAAGTTTATGTTAATCTGTAAATAATCTTTAAGTGTTGATTATTTACTTTAATGTGGTTTCCATTTAATAGTTTTTCTTATTAATCCATTTGTTTAGTATTTTAACTGCCAGAAGGTTAATTTGAGTTGCTAACATGATGTCCGTTTAATGGAATGACATTCTCGTTCATCCTTAAAGAGTCATTGTGGATGAAAGTCTAATTATATCTCTCTTAAAAGAATTGTCGGAGTGTAGTATAAGTTGTAGTTCAAAGAGGGGTACATTTCATGATTAAAAAATAAGAAAATAGACAGACTTATGAAACATATGTAAACAACATTAATCTGTTTTTAAAAAATGCAGAGACAATATGAGACAATAATACAATGTGACCTGGGGAGTTAATCTACACAATAGCAGGACAAGTTGCTTAGTCAATGAGAGATTTCAGAATAAATTAACATAGGAATTTCCCCCGAGGTCTATTCTAATCAGAGTATACCATCGTTTTCTGTTCCTGCTTAATGAATCATACGAATTATAGTCATATTATAAATGGCAAGTCTTTGCAGGGCTATTAGTTTGTTTCTTTAGGGGTCTAATAGAAGACATGCTTCATTTAGAGCCCTGTAGTGTCCCGCAGCAACACGGAATGAATTGCATTATTTCCAACAGCTGCCATTTTCCAATGATCTTATCAGAAGTGCACTAACATAATGTGGCAGAGGAAGTTATTATTCCAGACCAACCATCTCTCTCTCACTCCATAATAGCATTCATCTTTTGAGCAGGTCTTTTCCTTCAAGCTTTCCATCTTCCTCGCATATTTCCCACACATTCTTTCTTAATTACAAAAGATGGATTCCATCAGTAGACACATTTCTGGTCTAGATTGATATTCAGAGGGAGGTTGGCTTTAACTTTCATTATAATGCTAATGCTTTGTGCATTATTAACTCCCCCGAATGTAAACCCGAGCATATGGAATGTGCAACTGCCTGAATACAATAACACCTCATTCAATTTATTGATTAAATTTCGGTGCATTTGAAGACGGATCAATAGAGGTTTTACTTCATGGGCATATTCCTTCATTCTATTACTGGTTTCACTCACTCTTTTCTGTTGCAGTGCTGGACCTAGCCAGTAGTCTGAACAAAATATTTTTGCAGACATCATGTGAGCTTTTCATGCAACACGTATCAATTGCTTTGTCCGTTGCACTTGTTTCTCATCACACCATCAGATAGACAGCTTAATCTAATCTAATCTAATCTAGTTTTAGATTTAAGGCCAACATTTATTAACAAGGTTCAAATGAAATTTGTGATGATTTACTCTTAAAATATTGCACAACATTTATCTAATTTAGCATATATTGTCAACTGTAATGGCAGGGAAAAGTACGAGGAATCCTGATAGCAAATGATGGTTCTGTTGCTTCCCAAAGTCCCAATAAATGATTGCAGTTTAAAAGTGAACCAGCATGCACAGTACCAGGTCTCTAAAACTAAAGCATCAAAATAGAAGACAGCCAACACTCGTTTCATTACCATAATTTGCCATTTTATACTTCCCAGCACTGCTACAGTAGCATGGGGCTTTTTGACTTGAACTTAGTCTTAAGATCCTTCTTGACGGTTTAAATGTTTTAAATTCATAACAGATTCTGAGCAAAAAAAAACAATAATAATCTTATGCTTGTTCTAAGAAAACCATATTTAATTTGCATAGCTGTGATCTATAAATATCAAATCAGTTTAAATTGATGTCAACTTATAATTAACCCTGTTAAAATGCCAGCAAACAGAATCCTAATGATGGAGAAGATCCAGTCAAGGTAACACACACTATTCTGTTAACTGAATAGTAGATAAACAAAACCCAACATACAGTTTCTCAATGTGTTGCCAAAGTAAATAAGTACATAGTAGATGAGGTGGAACAAAGTAAAAAAAAACAACAACTTTCTTTTCAAATGTAATGTTAACTATCAACCCATAACTTTATAAGTTAACAAAGAAAAATGTGTAAAAATATATACATTTAATTGCAGAATGATGCCAATAAACTTGACTGATAGAATAAAGACTTTTACAACTACAACTTTGGCAAAAGACATCAACCACTATTCATAAATATATGCAAAACATTTGGTAATGAGCTGTGTTGATGCATTATTCAGAAGAGATTTGGAAGCAGGTTCTCTCCTCATTGAAGTGTAACCACAAAAACACTGCAGCACAAACAAAAGGAAAGAGAAAATAACTCCTGAGCAAGATTTAGGGTTTCATTATGTCATTGTGCAAATCAAACAACATTTCTTCTGTATAAAATTATCATTTACGTCTTTTACATACACCATCATTGCAATTTAGAAAATTTTCCTTCATCCCAACATGTAATAAACTTTTTTTCCACCTTTGTGGTTTCAAGCAGCCATCTACAACAAGGATGTAAAGACACGGTGGTCTGATTACTTTAATATTTCATGAGAAATCTAATGAACAAATTCAGAAAGAGGCACGTTACTTGTCTGTGTGGTGCTGAGCGCTGATTAAAGTTTGCCTGTTTGGCATTTGAATAATACACAAACACTGTGAAAAAAATGGCATTGTCATTAACCTTTCATCGAGTCCTTCGTATTCTCAGCAACATTTTACCAGGCTGTTCTAATTCCCGATTCCTATTTTCCACCACATTAACCCTCTATAAAAGATTCCAACACTATCCCCATCAACAAACAGGTGTGTCTGAGGTCTTTATCCATGTTTGCAGTGGTTAAAGTTTAAAACTCTTGATAATTATCTACATTCCGGTACATGCATGACTTAAAGAGCCATCATGTGTTCAGTGTTCAGAGGTTCTCACCCAGACTAACTATGAAAATAAATTAAAAATAGACATTTCTATTTATCTATTAAGAAAAAAAGGTTTAATGATAAGTAAAGCATGGGTCAGTAGTTAAAGTATTAAAACTTCTTGTAGCTCAGATGAATCCAAACAGACTGAAACCATGATACCATCACCACTGTGTTTTACAGATTGGATAAAAATCTTTGGTAGAATGCCGTGTAGTTCTTTATTTAAACACAAAATAACATTGGAGTGAATTTGGAGTGGAAGCACAGTACTAATGAATTTATTTATTCATTTCTTTACCGCTCAGTCTAATTCCGTGTTATGGAGCTTATCCCAGCAATTAGCAGGTGAGAGGCAAGATACATTTATTCTCACACTCACTCCTAGGGAGAATTTAGAATGACCAATTAACCTAACATGCCTTTGAAGGAAGCCGGAAAACCTGGAGAGAACCCATGCATACCAGACTATACAACACTGTTCGACCCTGTCCCCAGCCGAGGATCAAACCAGCGACCTTCTTGCTGTGAGGCTATGCTTCCCTTGCTGACCCTTTGCTGTATTTTTACATGCACATATAAGACATGGATGCCCTTTTAAAAGCACATTTCCAGACAGCTGTTATAATAGTGATTGAAAAGTTACACAGTATGTTTTATTCAATAGTTTATTTATTTATCATTTTGTTTGAAGAAGAGCCCTCAAGCTTGAAATGTTATTCTGTGGTTTTACTTCAATAAATGTCCTTGGGAGCATTAGGCCATTCTAGGACATTATCTTTTTAGATGATTAGTAGATGTAAATACAAACGTTTTATAATAAAATTTTAATTGAATTTAAGGTTTCTTGCTTTAATTTTGGGTCCCCTTTAATGACTTTTTCTTGAGTGCCTTACACATGCAACACTGTAAGCTTAATGATTGGTAAAAATGATTAGGTAAATAAAGTCAAAGTTAATAATGGAAAGAATGTGCTCATTATGAAAACTAATCTACTTCACTTAACTCAATAAACAATGAAATTGACAAAAACTGAAGTTTGCACTCATTCAGCCAGTGACATCTTTGTTTTTAAATGGTTACAATTTCTAAAGAGATTTATAACAGGTTAAAAAAATATATATTGTTTTCTTGCACCTTATACATGATCTGTTGGTTGTTCTAAATGCGCTAAATGTGCTTTTTGTGTTTAAAAGTTTGGGTATTACAGTTAATTATAGCCTTTTGTACAGAGAGATTATTGCATGGGCTAGACAATTTGGTCTTTAAATAATATTGCAATATTTTTAAGCTTTTTCACAGTAAACACGATTTTTATCTCTATGTTTTGAAATCTCCTATTAAACAGCATTAATGTTGAATTCAACATTATCATGCATTAAGACACCAGTGGGATTGGGGTAAAAAAATAAATAAATTCACTACCAAACTTAGTTAAGCAAACTTTTTATTTTAAACCATGGACTCAAGCTTTAAACAAAACACGGTGTTAGATTTATTTATTTATTTATTTTTAATATTTAAAATTTTTTTAAATCTAACCTTTATTTAACCAAGAAAACCTCACTGAGATTGAAATATCTTTTCGAACAGTGTCCTGGCCAAGAAAGCAGCAGCATAGTTAAAAATAAAAAATAAATAAAAACACAATACACACTCAAATGCCTAAGTCAAGCAAAACCTCTACAACCAGATGTAGCTGCCTCCAAATCCTCCAACATCTTCTTAAAAGCATCCAATGAGGCCGGGTCACGAGGTTTAAAGCCTTTCTGCAGTTTGTTCCGGGCAAAGGGAGCAGCTTACAAGAAAGCCCTTTTTCTCATCTCAGTTCACACCCTTGGGAGGAGGAGCTTTCCTTCTCTGGAAAACTAAGAACTGGGTGAACGCACACAGCTGAACAATCAGAATCTGCTTGTCATTTTAGTAATTTCTGAGGAGTTCTACAACTTAAAAAGTACATCTCCCATCCAACTTCTCTGTGTTTTTCTCTTTTGACTGCTATTCTAATTTGAAACACTAGGTGTCAATGCAACTTATTTTGCCTTTAAGTTTTGTGGTTTTGTATCTTGTATTAGGAAACTATTTATTTTTAATTTATTTACTAATTTTTTGCAGGGCTTTTATCTTTATTATTTTCATATAAATACATATTTTCACATGTAGTTTTGAGGACTATTATAAACTATTTATTCAAGCCTTTACCAACTCACTCACTTAAGAATTTATTTATTTTTCCTGCTGAGCCAACTAAATATCACATTTCTTTCACAGCCTTGGGGTGGAAAGTTGGATGTCTCGCTGTGCTTCCGAGTTTCTTGCTTCTTTACAAAGTGTGTTTTTTTTATTTTTCTGGCACAAAATTTGAGCTTCCTCTAACAGAAACACTGAAAGCAGAAATGTATTCCTTGCTCTCAGGAACTATAACTTGATAAAATGTTTTCAGGTAAGAAAGCTAAAACTATTTGTTGGAACAGCACACATTAGTTTGCCACCTCTTTCCATCAATTGCGTTATGGCAAGATTTTAAATGCAAAATGTGAGATTTTAATAGCTGAAAGCAAAGACGTACATCTTAAAAACTGAATCAATACAGCAATAAACCTTCTCTCTGTTAAATAGTCTTTGTACAATAATTTATTATGATTTTAAAACAATAAAAGCTGATTGGGGAAGAGAAAGCACACACTGTTTTCATTTGGATTCGCCCCAGTCAGGTTGTTTGGTGGCACATCTTTTAACAGCACATACACATATATAGTAATGCATTGGCAGAAAGTAGCAGTGACTCAGTGTGTAAAAGCATCAATGATATCCATCTGTGTTAATTATCCAGAAGTCCATTAGTATTTATAAAGCTAGAGTGCTTTTGTTGGCCATAAAACAGAAAATATTTGGTCTGTTCAGTTTTGTCCCACTGAGTACAGGGTGAGATCAGATGACAGTGACACCTACAGATAATGGCACAAAACAATGCATTGCAACAGCTTTAAGTCATCTCTCTTGAGCCATGCGGAAATGTAAGAGGTGGTTGATGAATCCAGCAGCAAAAGAACACTGTCAGGTCTTGGATTAATGTTCAGCATATGGTCGTAAAGAAAACTAGGCTAGGCAAGGCAAATTTATTTGTAAAGCACATTTCATGTACAAAACAATTCAAAGTGCTTTACACAAAACATAAAAACATCACAGCAAAGTGCAGAAAAAAAAGTGAATTGGAAAAACAAAGATAAAAAAAACGATTACATAACATTTAAAAAAAAAAAAAAAAAAGAAGCTCAGATAAAGAAATAAGATAAGATTTCAGCGTAAAAGAACCAACTGCCGAACTGGACCCCTAGTAAGAACTATTGAAATGCAGCAGAGAACAGGTGGGTCTTCAACCTTGATTTAAATAAACTGAGTGTTTCAGCTAATCTATTGCTTTCTGGGAGTTTGTTCCAGACATGTGGAGCACAGAAGCTGAATACAGCTTCTACATGTCTGGTTCTGACTCTGGGAACTGATAGGAAACATGATCCAGATGACATGAGGATTCTGGTAGGATCATACTGGTTTAAGAGGTCACTGATCTATTTTGGTCCTAAACCATTCTGAGCTTTATAAACCAGCAGCAGAACTTTAAAGTGTATTCCCTGGCGAACAGGCAGTCAGTGTAATGACCTTAGAGCTGAACGGATGTGATCCACTTTGCCCATTAATTTTTTAGGTAGACCTCTGAAGACACTGTTACAATAATCAAGCCAACTAAAGATGAAAGCATGGACTAGTTTTTCCAAGTCTTGCTGAGACATC